>CM038673.1:86535475-87175745 GCA_021605145.1 Aegilops bicornis
CGCAGCGCAGTGAGTTCCTCTGCCGCTAGGGCTTCGGATAGTGCCTCTAGGACTAGTGCGGCTGTCTTATTTTCGGCGCGGAGTGCTATATCTGGATCACTGACAAGAGTGATGATTCCATTGGGCCGGGGCATTTTAAGCTTCATATACCCGTAATGGGGTATAGCTTGGAAAATTGTGAATGCCTCTCGCCCTAACAAGGCGTGATATCCGCTGCCGAACGGGGCCACTTGGAACGTGACCTCCTCGGACTTGTAATTGTCCGGTGAGCCGAACACTACATCTAGTGTGATTTTCCTGTGCAGCGTACTTCCCGACTAGGGATTATTCCTCTAAAGGTTGTGCTGCTTCGCTCAATGCGGCTCCAGTCTATTTCCATTTTTTGGATGGTTTCCTCGTAGATGAGGTTTAATCCGCTGCCGCCATCCATGAGTACCTTGGTAAGACGAAAGCCGTCCACTATCAGACTGAGGAGCAGTGCGGCTGGTGCTCGGGCTGTTCGGAATTTAGGTTCGTCGCTTGCATTGAAGGTGATAGCCGTGTTGCTCCATGGATTTGTTGTTGCTACTTGGTAGACTTCGGCGAGGCTGCGGATTGTTCATTTCCGCATATTATTTGATGCGAAAGTCTCGAAGACTGTTAATACCGTACTGGTACTGTTGGGCTGGTTACCCGGGGCTAGAAAACCTTCGCCACTTTTGGCCACCTGCCGTAGTATCCAACATGCTCGAAGGCTATGTGTTGGAGGGGCGCCCTATGTACTATGGATTTTACAGGGTCCGTTGAGCCATCCCTCTAGTACGGTTCCGTTCCCTTTAGGGGTTTTTTGCTTTTTGGTTTTTGACCCAGGTGCTTGAGCATGACGCACCCTTTTATTTCGAACTAGGGTTATGTTCAGGGCCGGATTGTCCCAAAACCTGGTTTCGCTTTTCCAGGCACTCTCCATCGGACAGTATCTTTGTACTATGGTTGCTAGGTCGGCGAAGCGTGTAACTTCGCGACGACTTATGGCGTTCATGATTCCCTTGTCCGTGTAATTGTTGCAGAAAATTGAAATTGCGCTTTCTTCACGGCAGTCCTTTATCCTGTTCATAACCAGGAGGAATCTGGCCCAGTAATGACGTACTGTTTCGTCGGGCTCTTGCCGTATTTGGGATAGATCGCTTATGTTTGGGTGGGCGGGTGGAATTAAATTCGGAACCCCGCCCAATCTGAGGCTCAAAGGCCGAGAAGTTTCCGGATTTGGAAGCTTGGATTGTTGGATGTTGTCCAACAAATCTGGTCCGATGCCTGACTTTAGGTTCAGTACTTGATTGACATCCGTCCCTCCGCGGGAATCCGGCATGGAGGGATCGGGAATCCGGACATAACTGGTTTTTAACATAGAAGAAGAGTCGCCGCATTGTTCCTCTACCACAACAACGTGGTGGGTAGCCTGGGGAGAGTTAATTTCTCTCAGATCGGTTTTAAGCCCAATCTGATCGTATTATGTAGCGACTCCCAGGGTGGCGATGCGATCCAAGAGCTCATTTACGAAGGAGAGCTCCATCGGATCTAGCTGCTCGGCGAATTCCGAGTTGACGTGAAGATCGCTTTTGATGACCTGAGAGGTCATTGTCGGAGCGGTGGTCGAACAGGCGGTCATAAGAAAACCACCTAGCCGGATAGTTTGGCCGGCGGCCAAAGCTCCCTTGGCGACGGCGCCGTCTTTAAAGACGGGAAAAGGCATCCCTCCTGATTGTGACGGCACAGAGGAACTCTCCATGAAAGCACCAATGTCGGTGTCAAAACCGGTGGATTTCGGGTAGGGGGTCCCGAACTGTGCGTCTAGGCGGATGGTAACAGGAGACAGGGGACACGATGTTTTACCCAGGTTCGGGCCCTCTTGATGGAGGTAAAACCCTACGTCCTGCTTGATTGATATTGATGATGTGGGTATTACAAGAGTAGATCTACCACGAGATCGAGGAGGCTAAACCCTAGAAGCTAGCCTATGGTATGATTGTTGTTCGTCCTATGGACTAAGACCATCCGGCTTATATAGACACCGGAGAGGGCTAGGGTTACACAGAGTCGGTTACAATGGTAGGAGATCTACATATCCGTATCGCCAAGCTTGCCTTCCACGCCAAGGAAAGTCCCATCCGGACACGGGACGAAGTCTTCAATCTTGCATCTTCATAGTCGTGGAGTCCGGCCGATGATGATAGTTCAGCTATCTGGACACCCCCTAGTCCAGGACTCCCTCAATAATCCTGGACAATTTCTTATAATGAGAAAAGAGCTCCCTAGGACACATGGGAATTATCGGCAAGCTAGTTTTCATCACGCCCATATGATTCGCGTTCGGTACTTTGATAATTTGATATGTGGGTGGACCGGTGCTTGGGTACTGCCCTTACTTGGACAAGCATCCCACTTATGATTAACCCCTATTGCAAGCATATGCAACTACAAAATAAGTATTAAGGTAAACATAACCACAACATTAAACATATGGATCCAAATCAGCCCCTTACGAAGCAATGCATAAACTAGGGTTTAATCTTCCGTCACTCTAGCAACCCATCATCTACTTATTACTTCCCAATGCCTTCCTCTAGGGCCAAATAATGATGAAGTGTCATGTAGTCGAAATTCACATAACACCACTAGAGGAAAGACAACATACATCTCATCAATATATTGAACGAATACCAAATTCACATGACTACTAATAGCAAGACTTCACCCATGTCCTCTAGAACATACGTAACTACTCACAAAGCATATTCATGTTCATAATCAGAGGAGTAATAATATGCATTAAGGATCTGAACATATGATCTTCCACCAAGTAAACCAATTAGCATCAACTACAAGGAGTAATCAACACTACTAGCAACCCACAGGTACCAATTTGTGGTTTGGATACAAGAGATGAACTAGGGTTTTAGAGGAGATGGTGTTGGTGAAGATGTTGATGGAGATTGACCCCCTCCTGATGAGAGCATCGTTGTGATGACGATGGTGATGATTTCCCCCTCCCGGATGGAAGTTTCCCCGGCAGAACAACTCCACCGGAGCTCTAGATTGGTTCCGCCAAGGTTCCGCCTAGTGGCGGCGGAGTTTCGTCCCGTAAGCTAGCCCAGGATTTTTTCCTGGGTAAATGCCTTCATATAGCAGAACATGGCCACTGGAGGGCCACCAGGGGGCCCAGGAGACAGGGGGCGCACCCAGTAGGGGTGGGCGCGCCCCCACCCTCCTTGCTAGGGTGTGGCCCCCCTGTGGTGTTTCTTCCGCTCAATAATTCTTATTAATTCCAAAAATAAGTTTCGTGGAGTTTCAGGATTTTTGGAGCAGTGCAGAATAGGTTTCCAATGGTTGCTCCTTTTCCAGCCAGAAATCCAGCTGCTGGCATTCCCCCTCTTCATGGTAAACCTTGTAAAATAAGGGATAATAACCATAAGTATTGAGATAAAATGTGTAATAACAGCCCATAATGTAATAAATATTGATATGAAAGCATGATGCAAAATGGATGTATCACTGCTGAGGCCTCCACAAGCAAGAAGGCTATGCCCAAGAAGCCTGTTCGCAAACCTCCAACCTCAGCAATGCCCTCACGACGAAGCTCATCTATTCCCTCACGGCAAATTCCTCAAGCTGCTCCAGTTCCTCAGGTTGCAAAACCATCAGCTCCTCCGGCAAAGTCCTTGGCACCTGTGCATCTCACCACTTGCCAAAGGACCACAGGCATCTCAATTGCCTCAGGAGCTTCTGCAAGTTCTTCAGCTCCTCCTCAGTCTTCAAAAGGCCCCACTTTGCTGAAGACCAAGGCCACTGCTGGACGAGGCACTAGAACAAGTCCTCACAAGAAGCAAGTCATCTTCCAAGTACCGTCAGATGATGATGCAGCTGATGATGAAGAATTGGCCAATATCATCAAGGATAGACAACAAAGGGCCGCTAAAGCCAAGGGAAGTGTTGTGCCCCTTCTATTGGATTCGAAGAAGATCTTGGATTTCATTGACCTCTAGCATAATGACCCAAACACTCCTTTGCCAGAGACCTCACTCCCGGTCAAAGTCACATCTGACGGCTTTCATCTCCGAAGAGAAATGGAAATATGAACAAGCCAGATCTGTAAAGAAAGCCCAGTACAAGAAACAATGTTATCTGAAGGACAACGTTGTCACTCTATTGCCTGAATAACTCATCACTCTGCAATCTGAGATCAAAAAGCTCAGTGATGAATTTGACGCCTACAAGGCAGAATGGCTGGGAGCCAAAGTCTTATTCCTCAAAATGGTGAATGGATTCACTTCCAATGTTGCTGCTCCAACGCACATTGAAATCCCTTAAGCTGAAGAAACTGCACAGCCAACCGAAGAACATGCCAGCACTGCTGATGAAAATCAGGCTGCTGATGAAACTGCAAGCACCAGGGCTGATGAAGCAATTCCAACCACTGAAGAAACTGCCAGGGCAACCACTAGTGTCGCTCCTAAGGAACAAGTCAGGCCAGTTGAAGCATCTGAAGCTGCACCTAAAGAAATTGAACAAGACAGGACAACTACATCAGTTGTGCCTGAAGAAATTGCTCCAATTTCCTCTGCTCCTCCTGCACCAACGCCAACACCAAGTCCAATTCTTCCTTCTGCTTTGGAAGTGAAGAAAACAATGGCCACGGAGCGAGGTGCACTGAAGAAAAAGGAAAGCATCTGCTTCCTCAGAATCTTCTGCTCACAAGAAGGCAAAGATTTTCACAAGCTCACTTGAAAATTCTATTGATGTTGTTCCTCTCTCAAGCATGCCATCAAAGGAAATCATTCCTTTTGGTGAAGATCATGTGATTCCAAGTGAATCTGATGAACAAAATCCTTCTGCTGCTTTGAGAGAGCAGATGGATGAAGAAATTGAAGTGGACACTATCACTTCAAGTCCTCTGGTATCATTGCCAATGCCTCAGTTCATAGCTGAAGAGGCAGGCGTTGAAGAAATGGAAGAAGATGAAGACGTGGACATTGGCAGCACCACGCCTATGATGAATGATGACTTTTGGGAAAGTCAGCACCCAATCTCCCTTGTTCACGCCACTGCAACAAATTCCTCAGTCCCTAGTACCTACTGAAGTTCAAATGGGATCTGATGAATTATGCACTGCTCCTTCCATTCCTGAAGAAATTCCAGCCACTAGTGCTGATGACAAAGCTGTTCAAGAAATGGAGACCCAGGCTGCCACTGAAGCAGAAACTGAAATTCCTCACCCTGCGGCTCCCAAGATTGAGATTCCTGAGATTGTGCTGCAATTGACTGATACTCCTCAGCCGAAGGCGAAGAATCCATTCTCGAAGATGACAAAATTCAAGGCTGATGAGCATGTGTTCTTCACTGACTACAACCCTTATCACTCTGCTCATCTTAGAAGGAAGCGTGTCTGGACTGCCAGCCAAGCAAACTTCTATTCTTCTCTGCTTTTCAATAAGTACAAAGTCTTCGACCATGCGCATATTCCTCATGTGGACATGGAATTGCTGCCTTGCTTCACACCAGTCCTCAGTGTTCTTCATGACGCTGGATTGCTCAACTTCTGTACCGACATTTGTAATTGGAATGAAGAACTCATTCTTCAGTTCTACGTGATGCTACACATTACAGGAAATGTTGAAGATGTCAACTCTTGGGTGTTGGACTGGATGACAGAGAACACTCACTTCAAAGCACCGGCCTCTGAATTGCTTCATGCCCTACCTGTCAGTCCCCCCCTTGAAGGTGCCTGTCGTATATATCATGAAACTGAGCTGGCTGATCACTTCATGCAAGTGTTTATGAAGCCCGGTTAAGCCCCAAGGACAAAATTCCCCGTGAAGGAATTGCTATATGTGCCACGGACAGTCTATCGCATTCTGACCAAAACATTGAGTCCAATCAAAGGCCATGACTCGAATGATGACGAAGTCGTTGGCATCAAGAAGAATCTGTTGTTCAATATCATGCATGGTATCCCAATAAACTACCATGACTTCTTCATGCATACAATGGAAAATATTGCACTGTTTCCTTTTGAATTGAAGCCTTACGCTCCCTGGATTATGAGATTCCTCAGATCAAGGTCTTCAACAAATTACAAGGCTGACACACTCAACCACGGTAGTTACTTGCTCCCCATTGAAGTCCTCAAGCGGACATTTTCTTCACCTGATGAAAAGGGCAAGGCCACTGCAATTGTTGATGAGGGCATTCGTCCATTGGATGGACAGTTCCGCAAAGCTGCATTGTATTCCACCAATTATGACTTTGCCACTCAAGATTCTGCCGCCAATGCATCAAAGAAAAGTCCTCAAGCCACAACTCCAAGGGTGATGACTGATCGTGAGCTTCTCCTAAGTTTGCATCAGAAGGTCGATCGCAACCATAAATGGGTCAAGCGTCAGTTTGGTTCAATTCTACACAACATGACTGCTACACATAATTCTGTGAAGAAGAACCACTACTACGTCCATGAAGTTTTTGATCGCACCTGGGCTGATCTGACTCATCTCTATAGTGCTGAAGATCTCAAGCAGATGGGCTTCAAGCAGGACTTCAGCTGGTCTAAGCCTCCGGCGAAGAAATTCAAGAAAGTCGAAGTTCCTCCCTTGGTGCCCAGCTCATATTCTTCGTCACGCGAGACCGATGAAAATGAAGACTTGGACGACACTGCGGCAGGCCCTATTCCAATGACTGACCCCAACAACATTGGCGCTCCTCCATCAACCTCGTGATGATATTCTTGAGGGCGTTAGTCCTCACTTTTTCGTCCCTTTTGGTCATTTGATGACAAAGGGGGAGAAATGTGAGTTAGTCTTCAAGCGGGTCTATCTATATGGGCACTTTTTTGTTAAGTTGCAACTCTCGCTCTTCTGAAGTGTTTGTTGATTGAGTTGTAAACTTAAGTCCAGTGGTGACCTGATACTTTTGCTTTGTTTTTCTGCATGCTATTTCCTCATATATGTTATGCGCGCATGCTGAATTACATCTGTCACCATATTTCATCATGCATTTCAAATTCTTCATTCGATATGTAAAAATGAGTGTATGAATTACAAGATATAGGGGGAGATCTCCATGATTCTACTCTTCAAATGTGCATTGCTTCAAATTAAATTCCTCACTATGCACATCTTCAGGGGGAGTTCTTCTATGTCTTGCAATCAAATTCCTCAATATGAGTATTTACACTTCATATGTTTATCCCCATTGAATACTTATCCTATATTGTTGTCAAGCCCCTTAGTGACTTTGGTGTATTAAAGACCTATAGGTTAAGCGACTAATATGTTTGTGAGTGTACACAGGCTCTATAAGTCGATGAGGAGTTTGATATTTACAATGAATGTCGACCCCTAAAAATGAATGTATTCAGCTGAAGACTTCGATTCTCCTGATGACTTTGAAAGTGATGAAATTGGTGTGACCTTGAAGAATTGGATATTCATGTGAGGATTATGAAGCGTGAAGACTTTTGTTTTCGTAGTTTCATGCTCTCTTTCTTGAGTCATAGGAAATACCATACTGTTAAAGGGGATCGAGATAATACTAAGGAAACTGATTTCCAAGTGATGCTCATCTCAAAATCCTACACCTACCCAATCCTTTTGAGTGAAGCCATTGGAAATCTCATATCAGTTCAGTCAATTTCTTCAGGGACAGAGACGAACATCTTCTAGTCTGTGAGGAATTTGTTCTGACTGAGGAGTTAGGAATTCGCCAGTGCGGATTGCCTACACAGTGAGGAACATGATAGCCCTGAGGAATTCAAACCTCGAATCTGACCGTTGTTGTGCCACGCGCCAGCTGTCCAAAATAACCTACCACCTAACGGTCATATCATTGAAGGGCATTTATGTCTTATCATGTAGGGCTGCTCCCTATGCTATAAATAGCCGCCCCCTACAACCACTAGCTGGTTGGCTGCTCCAAGAGAAACAGACACTTGTCAATTGAGAGCATCCCATCCTCCGAGGACTTTGAGCGAAAATCATCAAGTGAGGAAAACCCAAATCCCAAACCCAAACCTACAAATCAAAAGTGATTGAGCATCACTAAAGAGATTGTTCCTGTGTGGAACCAATGCTTGTTACCTTTCAAGACTGTGTATCCTCCAGACGGTTAGGCGTCATGGTATGAGCATCCAAGAGGATTTTTGTGGATTGTCGAGTGACCGAGTCTGTGAAGGTTTGGAAGTCACCTATGAAGACTTAACACAAGTGTTGGGCGAGGTCTATGTGATCTTAGCTCAAGGAGAATATGGTGAGGACTGTGTGTCCGGGACTGTGTTTCCTCGAGTTTAAATACTCAGCCGCTCCAACCAGACGTACAACTGTCACAGCAGTTCGAACTGGTCTACCAAATCATTGTCTTCACCAAGCCTACTGGTTCTATTTCCTCAACCCTTTCATTTCCTCATTCATGTGTTGTTGAACCTGATCATTACTGTTTGAAGACTTTGACTGAAGACTCTCTTTATTTCCTCAATCCAATTTCTTCAGTCACATTGTCTTCAGCCTGCTTATCCTGTGTTTACGCTTCACGTACTCTGTGTTTGTCTTTCATTTCATCATCATGACTATGCTATTGCTCTGTTGTGCTTATACCTGAGTACTTATTCCGCTGCTTGTAGTTCGTGACTTAGGAATACCCTCACCCTGAAATTCCTCAGTGAAGAATTTGTAAAAATCGCCTATTCACCCCCCCTCTAGTCGACTAAACGCACTTTCAAAATCTTTTTGGATTTTCTTTTAAATACTACTACTAAGCATGCATATAAAGTAAATTACTACAACTATTTTTTTGGTTTTTCTAAAGTTTTTCAAACACACAAGAAGAAAGCAAGAAAGTAAATCAAAGCATGGATGATACAATGGAAAAGTGTGAACACCAACAAATAGAATATGTGGACATGAATGTAAGGTCGGTGGAAACATGTATGAGGGAGTCCAGGATTAGGGGGTCCTCGGAGAGACGGCCTATGTGACATGGGCCGGACTACTGGGCCGTGAAGATACAGAACCGAAGGCCTTATCCCGTGTCTGGATGGGACTCTTCTTTGCATGGACGGCAAGCTTGGCATCCGGATGTAGTTTCCTTCCTCTGTAAACCGACTTTGTACACCCCTAGTCCCCTCCAGTGCCTATATAAACCGGAGGGTTTAGTCTTAACGGGTGATTAAAGTCATACAGGCTAGACATCTAGGGTTTTTCCATTACGATCTAGGGTTCCTAGGCTTTAGGGATGCTAGCTGGCACGTGATATGTCTCCAACGTATCTATAATTTTTGATTGTTCCATGTTATTGTATTATCTGTTTTGAATGATTATGGGCTTTATTATACACTTTTATTACTTTTGGGACTAACCTATTAACCGGAGGCCCAGCCCATATTGCTGTTTTATTGCCTGTTTCAGTATTTCGAAGAAAAGCAATATCAAACGGAGTCCAAACGGAATGAAACCTTCGGCAGCGTGATTTTTGGGAAGATTACGATCCAAGAGACTTGGAGTGCAAGTCGGGGGGTCATCGAGGAAGCCACGAGATAGGGGGGCGCGCCCACCCCCCCGGCGTGCCCTACCCTCTCGTGGGCCCCTCGAGGCTCCCCCGACCGACTTCTTTCGCCTATAAGCCTACGTACCCTCAAACCATCAAATACAAAGATAGATCGGGAGCCCCTCCACCGCAAGCCACTGTAGCCACCAAAAACCTCTCGGGAGCCCGTTCCGGCACCCTGCCGGAGGGGGAACCCATCACCGGTGGCCATCTTCATCCTCCCGATGCTATCCATGACGAGGAGGGAGTAGTTCACCCTCGAGGCTGAGGGTATGTACCAGTAGCTATGTTCTTGATCTCTCTATGTTGTGTTCCCTCTATGGCACGATCTTGATGTATCCCGAGCTTTGCTATTATAGTTGGATCTTATGATGTTTCTCCCCCTCTACTCTCTTGTGATGAATTGAGTTTCCCTCTTGAAGTTATCTTATCGGATTGAGTCTTTATTTGAGAACCCTTGATGTATGTCTTGCCGTGCTTATCTGTGGTGACAATGGGATATCACGTGCCACTTGATGTATGTTTTGGTGACCAACTTGCGGGTTCCGCCCATGAACCTATGCATAGGGGTTGGCACACGTTTTCTTGACTCTTCGGTAGAAACTTTGGGGCAGTCGTTGAAGTACTTTGTGTTGGTTGAATAGATGATTCTGAGATTGTGTGATGCATATCATGTAATCATGCCCACGGATACTTGAGGTGACAATGGAGTATCTAGGTGACATTAGGGTTTTGGTTGATTTGTGTCTTAAGGTGTTATTCTAGTACGAACTCTATGATGGATTGAGCGGAAAGAATAGCTTCACGTTATTTTACTATGAACTCTTGAATAGATAGAACAGAAAGGATAACTTTGAGGTGGTTTCGTACCCTACCATAATCTCTTCCATTGTTCTCTGCTAGTAGTGTCTTTGGAGTGACTCTTTGTTGCATGTTGAGGGATTGTTATATGATCTATCTATGTTATTATTGTTGAGAGAACTTGCACTAGTGAAAGTATGAACCCTAGGCCTTGTTTCCTATCATTGCAATACCGTTTACGCTCACTTTTGTCATTAGTTACCTTGCTGTTTTTATAATTTCAGATTACAAATACTCTTATCTACCATCCATATTGCACTTGTATCACCATATCTTCGCCGAACTAGTGCACCTATACAATTTACCATTGTATTGGGTGTGTTGGGGACACAAGAGACTCTTTGTTATTTGGTTGCAGGGTTGTTTGAGAGAGACCATCTTCATCCTACGCCTCCTACGGATTGATAAACCTTAGGTCATCCACTTGAGGGAAATTTGCGACTGTCCTACTAACCTGTGCACTTGTAGGCCCAACAACGTCTACAAGAAGAAGGTTGTGTAGTAGACATCAAGCTCTTTTCTGGCGCCGTTGCCGGGGAGGCAAGGTAAATGGCACTCACACCCCATCAACTAAGCTCTTTTCTGGTGCCGTTGTCGGGGAGTTGAGTGCTTGAAGGTATATCTTTAGATCTTGCAATCGAATCTTTTTGTTTCTTGTTTTATCACTAGTTTAGTTTATAAAAGAACACTACATAAAAATGGAATTTAGTTTGTCTCATACACTTCGTCTTTTTAATATCTTTCATGAGTATGATGGAAAGGAAAATTGTGCTCAAGTCCTAGAAGAAGAAATCTATAAAATGTTTGTCACTAAATCTTTGAATGATGAGCATGATTGCAATGTTGTTAGTATGAATTCTTTGAATATCCATAGTACTAATGATGATTGCACTAGGCATGATGAAAATATCTCTTATGAGCATGTTAACTTTTCTGGAGTGCATGTTCGCATGAACACACCGAAGAGAGAAGATATATATTGCAAGAGGCATAAGCATTTAGAAACTAAATGGTTTCAAGAAAGGCTTAATGTTAGTGCTGAAAATTTAAGATATCTTTACCGTTGTGAACTTTGCAATGAAAGTGGTCATTTAAATCTCCGATGCAAATTGTTTCATGATCGAATCGTGTCCAAAAATTGTGATGATTTGATCTCCCTTGCTCATTAAAATGAACTTAGTTTGCTTTTGGGTTATGAAGAATTGAAACATGCAACTAAGCTTATTCCAAAATTTAATCTTGAGCATTTCCTTGATATTAATCTAGAGAAGATTTATATGTGTTGTACGGTGAATTGCATTGAAAATCCTTATATTGCCAATTACCTAAAGAAAAGAAAGCAAATAGAAGATGAAGAGAATACTAATGAAAGGGAAGCTATATTGGAGCTATGCTAGTTTTACCTTCATATGCTAGTTGATTATTGTTCCCCTAAGTTATTTGCTCACAAAATCCCTATGCATAGGAAGTGAGTTAGACTTAAATGTGCTAGTCATATGCTTCATGATGCTCCTGTTATGTTTCAATTCTTATCTTTTATGTGAGCATCATTGCCATCATCATGCCTAGCTAAAAAGGCATTAAAGAAAAGCGCTTGTTGGGAGACAACCCAATATTTACCCTTACTGTTTTTGTGTGTCCACATTATTATGCTACTATAGTAATCATGTTTTATAGCTTTTTTTCAATAAAGTGCCAAGTAGAACCTTTGGGAAGACTTGGGTGAAATCTATGTGATCTTGTTGTGAAAAACAGAAACTTTAGCGCTCACGAGAATAGCTGCCATTTTTTCTAATGAAGAGTGCTTTTAGGTTGATTCTTTTCCTCAGTTCCACCAATTTATTTCATAATTTTTGGGGTTCTAGAAGTATACGTTTGATACAGATTACTACAGACTGTTCTGTTTTTGACAGATTCTATTTTCATTGTGTTGTTTGCTTATTTTGATGAATCTATGAGTAGTATCGGAGGGTATGAACCATAGATAAGTTGGAATACAGTAGGTATTACACCAATATGAATTTAGAATGAGTTCATTACAGTACCTAAGTTGTGGATTTATTTTCTTATACTAACAGAGCTTACGAGTTTTGTTTTGAGTTTTGTGTGGTTGAAGTTTTCAAGTTTTGGGTAAAGATTCGATGGACTATGGAATAAGGAGTGGAAAGAGCCTAAGCTTGGGGATGACCCACGCTCCCCAAGGTAATATTCAAGGACAACCAAGAGCCTAAGCTTGGGGATGCCCCGGAAGGCATCCCTTCTTTCGTCATCGTTCATCGGTAACTTTACTTGGAGCTATATTTTTATTCGCCACATGATATGTGTTTTGCTTGGAGCGTCAATTTATTTTGTTAGTATTTGCTTTCTGTTATTTAGAATAATGTTTTGCATCTTTATGTTCAATAAAAATGTCAAGGATAGCCTTTACCATGCTTATTTTGCAAATATGCATGTTGCTGTTTGAAGACAGAAAGTTTACCGCTGTTGCAAAATTTCCCTAGAAAAGTCAGATAATGGTATAATGTAGAATATTTTTGCATACTGAGATCTAATAAATTTACTACAGTGTTAATTTTATTTCATAATTTTTGGAGTTAGGGAAGTATGATGAATCTTGCATTATTTACAGACTGTACTGTTTTGGCAGATTGCTGTTATGTTTGCATTTTTTGCATATGTTTGCTTGTTTAATGATTCTATTTGAGGATAGGAGTATTAAATATGCAGAGGCATTTAGTATGCAATGTTGAATAATAATTTTAGTAATTTGTTAGTAGAAGATGATAAGGTTTTGCATTGGTTTATACTAACCTATCTCACGAGTTCTTGTTGAGTTTGTTGTGGATGAAGCTTTTGATAAAAAGAGAAACCATGATATGAGAGGAAATAAGGAGACACAAAAGTTCAAGCTTGGGGATGCCCAAGGCACCCCAAGATAATATTTCAAGAAGTCTCAAGCATCTAAGTTTGGGGATGCCCAGGTAGGCATCCCACCTTTCTTCTTCGACAATCATCGGTTAGTATCGGTTGAACCTAAGTTTTTGCTTCTTCACATGAGTTGTGATATCCTTGCATTGTCATTTTATTTTGTTTTGCTTGCTGTTTTAATACAATACCAAGATATGAATTCTTAAATGAGAGAGACTCTTCGCATAGTTGCATAATTATTTAGCTACTCATTGATCTTCACTTATATCTTTCGGAGTAGTTTGTCGTTTGCTCTAGTACATCACTTATATCTTTTAGGAGCATGGCGGTGGTTTTATTTTGTAGAAATTAATGAACTCTCATTCTTCACTTATATTATTTTGAGAGTCTTAACCAGCATGGTAATTTGAATGAAAACTATCATAGAAAGTGAATTGGATGCTATGATCAATTTGATACTTGATAATTGTTTTGAGATATGGAGGTAATGATATTAAAGTCATGCTAGTTGGGTGGTTATGAATTTAAAGAATGCTTGTGTTGAAGTTAGAAAGTCCCATAGCATGCACGTACGGTTAAAGTTGTGTAACAAATTTGAAACATGAAGTGTACCTGGCTTGTGCATCCTTATGAGTGGCGGTCGGGGACGAGCGATGGTCTTTTCCTACCAATCTATCCCCCTAGGAGCATGCGCGTAGTGCTTGGTTTTTGATGGCTTCTAAATTTTTGCAATAAGTATATGAGTTCTTTTGACTAATGTTGAGTCCATGGATTATACGCACTTTCACCTTTCCATCATTGCTAGCCTCTTGATTGCCGTGCATTGCCCTTTCTCACCTTGAGAGTTGGTGCAAACTTCGCCGGTGCATCCAAACCCCGTGATATGATACGCTCTATCACACATAAACCTCATTATATCTTCCTCAAAAGAGCCACCATACCTACCTATTTATGGCATTTCCATAGCCATTCCGAGATTTATTGCCATGCAACTTTCCACCGTTCCATTCATCATCATCATGACATACATTACTTTTGTCATATTGCCATTGCACGATCATCTAGTTGACATCGTATTTGTGGCAAAGCCACCATGCATAATTTTTATACATGTCACTCTTGATTCATTGCACCATCCCGGTACACCACCGGAGGCATTCATATAGAGTCATATCTTGTTATAGTTTCGAGTTGTAATGCATGTGTTGTAATCAATAGAAGTGTGATGACCATCATTATTAGAGAATTGCCCAAAAAAAGAAAAAAAGGGGGAAAGGCCAAAAGAAAAAAGAAGGAAGGCCAAAGAAAAAAAAGAAAAAGAAAAAAAGAAAAAAAAGAAAAAAGGGGAAAGAAAAAGAAAAAAGAAAATAAATAAATAAAGGGGCAATGCTACTATCTCTTTTTCCACACTTGTTCTTCAAAGTAGCACCATGTTTTCATGTAGAGAGTCTCATGTGTTGTCACTTTCATATACTAGTGGGAATTTTTCATTATAGAACTTGGCTTGTATATTCCTACGACGGGCTTCCTCAAATGCCCCAAGTCTTCGTAAGCAAGCAAGTTGGATGCACACCCACTAGTTTTCTTTTGTTGAGCATTTATTTATAGCTCTAGTACATCCGTTGCATGGCAATCCCTACTCCTCATGTTGACATCAATTGATGGGCATCTCCATAGCCCGTTGATTATCCTCGTCAATGTGAGACTTTCTCCTTTTTTGTCTTCTCCACACAACCCCCATCATTATATTCTATTCCACCCATAGTGCTATATCAATGGCTCACGCTCATGTATTGTGTGAAGGTTGAAAAAGTTTGAGATTATTTAAGTATGAAACAATTGCTTGGCTTGTCATCGGGGGTATAGAAGTTGGGAACATCTTTGTGTGACGAAAATGAAGCATAGCCTAACTATATGATTTTGTAGGGGTGAACTTTCTTTTGTCATGTTATTTTGAGAAGACATGATTGCTTTGATTAGTATGCTTGAAGTGTTACTATTTCTTTTATTAATATGAACTTTTATTTTGAATCATTTGGATCTGAACATTCATGCCACAATAAAGAAAATTACATTGAGAATTATGCTAGGTAGCATTCCACATCAAAAATTCTGTTTTTATCATTTACCTACTCGAGGACGAGCAGGAATTAAGCTTGGGGGTGCTTGATACGTCTCCAACGCATCTATAATTTTTGATTCTTCCATGCTATTATATTATCTGTTTTGAATGATTATGGGCTTTATTATACACTTTTATATTACTTTTGGGACTAACCTATTAACCGGAGGCCCAGCCCATATTGTTGTTTTATTGCCTGTTTCAGTATTTCGAAGAAAAGGAATATCAGACGGAGTCCAAACGGAACGAAACCTTCGGCATCGTGATTTTTGGGAAGATTATGTTCCAGGAGACTTGGAGTGCAAGCCGGGGGGTCATCAAGGAAGCCACGAGATAGGGGGGCGCGCCCCCCTGGGCGCGCCATACCCTCTCGTGGGCCCCTCGAGGCTCCCCCGACCGACTTCTTTCGCCTATATAAGCCTACGTACCCTAAAACCATCGAATACAAAAATAGATCGGGAATTCCGCCGCCGCAAGCCTCTGTAGCCACAAAAAACCTCTCGGGAGCCCGTTCCGGCAGCTTGCCGGAGGGGGAACCCATCACCGGTGGCCATCTTCATCATCCCGGCGCTATCCATGACGAGGAGGGAGTAGTTCACCCTCGAGATGAGGGTATGTACCATTAGTTATGTGTCTGATCTCTCTCTCTCTCTCTCTCTCTGTCGTGTTCTCTCTCGTGTTCCCTCTATGGCACGATCCTGATGTATCCCGAGCATTGCAATTATAGTTGGATCTTATGATGTTTCTCCCCCTCTACTCTCTTGTGATGAATTGAGTTTCCCTCTTGAAGTTATCTTATCGGATGGAGTATTTATTTGAGAACACTTGATGTATGTCTTGCCGTGCTTATCTGTGGTGACAATGGGATATCACGTGCCACTTGATGTATGTTTTGGTGACCAACTTGCGGGTTCCGCCCATGAACCTGTGCATAGGGGTTGGCACACGTTTTCTTGACCCTCCGGTAGAAACTTTTGGGCACTCTTTGAAGTACTTTGTGTTGGTTGAATAGATGAATCTGAGATTGTGTGATGCATATCGTATAATCCTGCCCACGGATACTTGAGGTAACAATGGAGTATCTAGGTGACATTAGGGTTTGGGTTGATTTGTGTCTTAAGGTGTTATTCTAGTATGAACTCTATGATGGATTGAGCGGAAAGAATAGCTTCACGTTATTTTACTATGAACTCTTGAATGGATAGAATAGAAAGGATAACTCTGAGGTGGTTTCGTACCCTACCATAATATCTTTATTTGTTCTCCGCTATTAGTGTCTTTAAAGTGACTCTTTGTTGCATGTTGAGGGATTGTTATATGATCTATCTATGTTATTATTGTTGAGAGAACTTGCACTAGTGAAAGTATGAAACCTAGGCCTTGTTTCCTATCATTGCAATACCGTTTACGCTCACTTTTATCATTAGTTACCTTGTTGTTTTTATAATTTCAGATTACAACTACTCTTATCTACCATCCATATTGCACCTGTATCACCATCTCTTCGCCGAACTAGTGAACCTATACAATTTACCATTGTATTGGGTGTGTTGGGGACCCAAGAGACTCTTTGTTATTTGGTTGCAGGGTTGTTTGAGAGAGACCATCTTCATCCTACGCGTCCTACGGATTGATAAACCTTAGGTCATCCACTTGAGGGAAATTTGCTACTGTCCTATAAACTTGTGCACTTGCAGGCCCAACAACGTCTACAAGAAGAAGGTTGTGTAGTAGACATCAGCACGCTCCTTTAAAGGAGCGGAAGAAAATTCAGGAAGACCTTGCCGATTGGGTCCGGAAGGATGACGTCTTCAATATAGAACCACTTCAAGGGCCACTCTTCGAATTCCTTCTTCGGAGTGCTAGGCAGATATCCTGTTCCGCCTATACGCCATACTTCGGCGCCGCCCACCCCAAATATGGATCCCTTCTGGGAGTGGGGGACGAGGCAGAAATATTTCCTCAAATCGAAATGGGCCTCGCATCCTAGGTACAACTCACAAAGAGCAACAAAGCCCGCGATGTGTAGAATGGAGCCCGGCGTGAGGTTGTGCAGTTGGAGACCGTAATACTCCAGAAGGCCTCTGAGGAAAGGGTGGATTGGAAATCCCACGCCCCTCAGTAGGAAGGAAAGGAAGCACACCTGCTCCCCTTTATCGGGATTTGGGAATTTCTCCGCCAGGGCCTCGCCATTGATGGTAGTTAAATCCCGTCTGAACGGGGACTCGATCCGATGGAGGGAGGTATCCCTACGCTTGAAGATTGGTCAATTGGGCATGGGGCACCGAGCAGAACTCCCAATCGCCTTCTTGAGGGCCTTGGGGACGTGAGGATGAACAAGGAGCCTTGGCCATATTTGGTTGGTTTCCTATGGCAAAGTCTAAGGATTTTTGTCTGGTGGAGAATGGAACCTGAGATTCAATCTCTTTAAATAAGTGCCTTCCATGCATGGTCAAGGGGTTATTTGCAAAAATACTTAGACCCTTCGCATTCGTCTGACACGTGGACGCTGAGGCGATGGTGGCGCAGAAGCTAAAGAGTACAATATTTAATGCAAAAGTCGAACTATATGAAGCACAATGGGGAACTTACCCTGCAAAGTCGAGGAAATGAAGCCGGATACAACATCATTATTAAAGGCAAGTTCGGAGGCTACTGAGGGAGTCCAAGATTAGGGGGTCCTCGGAGAGCCGGCCTATGTGACATGGGCCGGACTGATGGGCCATGAAGATACAGAACCGAAGGCCTTCTCCCGTGTCTGGATGGGACTCTCCTTTGGGTGGACGGCAAGCTTGTCGTCCGGATGTAGTTTCCTTCCTCTGTAAACCGACTTTGTACACCCCTAGTCCCCTCTAGTGCCTATATAATCCGGAGAAATTATTCTTATGGGGTTTAGCCATTATGATCTCGAGGTGGATAAACTCTTGTAGCCCTTATACTCATAAAAGTCAATCAAGCAGGAGGTAGGGTATTACCTCCATTAAGAGGGCCCAAACCTGGGTAAAACATTGTGTCCCCTGCCTCCTTGTTACCTTCGATCCTCAGACGCACAGTTTGGGACCACCTACTCGAGATCTGCCGGTTTTGACACTGACATTGGTGCTTTCATTGAGAGTTCCTCCCTGTCATTGACAGAAGGATTGATGGCTCGCCTTGTCATCAAAGACAGCATCACTTCCGGAGAAGCCCTAGCCTTAGGGCAAACTCTCCGACTCGACAGCTTCATTATGGTCGCTCACCCGGCAATTAAGCCAGAAGCAGCCCAACTCATCGCCAAAAATCGCCTCTGCATCGGCCCTGAATACTCCGACAAGATGGATTCGGCAGATGTTTCGGCCTTAAATGAACTGCTAGATCGCATCGCCGCCCTGGGGGTCGCAACTGACTATGGTCGGATTGGGCTTAAGCCCGATCAGAGAGAAATCAGATCTCCTCCGATCACCCATTGAGGGAGTCCAGGATTAGGGGGTGTCCGGATGGCCGGACTCCCGGACTATGAAGATACAAGATCGAAGACTTCGTCCCGTGTCCGGATAGGACTTTCCTTGGCGTGGAAGGCAAGCTTGGCGATACGATATGTAGATCTCCTCCCCTTGTAACCGAATCTGTGTAACCCTAGCCCTCTCCGGTGCCTATATAAACCGGAGAGTTTTAGTCTGTAGGACGAATAACAATCATACCATAGGTTAGCTTCTATGGTTTAGCCTCTCGATCTCATGGTAGATCAACTCTTGTACTACCCATATCATCAGTATTAATCAAGCAGGAGTAGGGTTTTTCCTCCATCGAGAGGGCCCGAACCTGGGTAAAAGCATCGTGTGCTTTGTCTCCTGTTACCATCCGCCTAGACGCACAGTTCGGGACCCCCTACCCGAGATCCGCCGGTTTTCACACCGACATTGGTGCTTTCATTGAGAGCTCCTCTGTGTCGTCACCTTTAGGCCCGATGGCTTCTTCGATCATCAACCACGACGCGGTCCAGGGTGAGACTTTTCTCCCCGGACAGATCTTCGTATTCGGCGACTTTGCTGCCGGGCCAATTAAGCAGCTATCTGGAGCAGATCAAAAGCTACGCCCCTGGCCATCAGGTCAGATTTGGAAATTTGAACTACACGGCTGACGTCCGCGGAGACTTGATCGTCGACGGATTTGAGCCACAGCCGAGCGCACCGCACTGTCACGATGGGCATGATCTAGCTCTGCCGCCGGATAGTGCCCAGAGCGCCGCTCAGGTGTCCGCTCCGACCCCTAGCTCGGAGCCAACTGCACCGGTCGAGGACGGATGGCTAGACGCTGCCTCGGGGGCTGCAATCTCTATGGCGATCGAGCCGAATACCAGCCTTGTCCTTTGTGAAGCTCGTGACTCCAAGGTGCCGGACTCCTTTCTGGACTACGAATCTTCCGCAACCCTTCTGATCGAACCCAATTGGGCTCCGATCATGGAGTTCACCAGCGCGGACATCTTTCAGCGCTCGCCCTTTGGCGACATCCTGAATTCACTAAAGTCTCTCTCTTTATCAAGAGAGCCCTGGCCGGACTATGGTCAGCAAGGTTGTGATGCGGACGATGAAGAAATTCGAAACCCACCCACCACCCACTTCGTAGCCACTATCGATGATTTAACCGACATGCTCGACTTCGACTCGGAAGACATCGACGGTATGGACGCCGATGAAGGAGTCGACCAAGAACCAGCGCCTATAGGGCACTGGAAAGCCACCTCGTCATATGACATATATATGGTGGACACCGCAAAAGAAGGGAATGGCGATGGAAAAACGGAGGATGACCCCTCCAAGAAGCAGCCTAAGCGCCGACGTCAGTGGCGCCGCTCTAAATCCCGCCACAGCAAAAACGGCGATCCCGGCACCGGACAGTGCCAAAGACAACCCCCTCCAGCAGGATTCAGCACAGGAGGATGGAGAAGCCAACCCTCATGAGAAAGCGGCAGACAGAGAGCTCGAGGATGACAATTACCTGCCTCCCTCCGAAGACGAGGCAAGCCTCGACGACGACGAATTTGTCGTGCCTGAGGATCCTGCCGACCAAGAGTGTTTCAAACGCAGGCTTATGGCCACGGCAAGCAGCCTCAAAAGAAAACAACAGTAGCTTAGAGCTGACCAAGATTTGCTAACCGACAGATGGACTAAAGTCCTGGCGACCGAAGAGTACAAACTCAAACGGCCCTCCAAGAGCTACCCAAAGCGCAGGCTGCTACCCCAACTAGAGGAGGAAGCAACTAAACCTACATCACCAGCGTATGATGCGGCCGATCGGCCACCCCGTGGCCGCGATAGAGAGGCATATCGGCCCTCAACACAAGTCGCACCCCGGCGCCGCTCAAAAAGTACCAAGGCACGGGGAAACGCGCCAGACCTGCGAGACATATTGGAGGACAAGGCAAGGCAAACAAGATCGATCTACGGATCATGTGGGCGCCTCACGACACGTGACGGTAACCGTCACGCCGGATATGGCAAATACGGCTAGGCCGAACACAACAAACAAAGCTCATCCGATCTACGTCGGGATATAGCCCAGTACAGAGGCGCCGCACACCCACTATGCTTCACAGATGAAGTAATGGATCATCAAATCCCCGAGGGTTTTAAACCCGTAAACATCGAATCATACGATGGCACATGCGGTATGGATCGAGGATTATCTCCTTCATATCCAGATGGCCCGTGGTGATGATCTACACGCTATCAAATACCTCCCGCTCAAGCTTAAAGGACCAGCTCGGCATTGGCCTAACAGCTTGCCAGCAGAGTCAATTGGTTGCTGGGAGGACCTGGAATCCGCATTCCTTGACAACTTCCAGGGCACTTATGTGCGACCACCAGACACCGATGACCTAAGCCACATCATTCAGCATCCAGGGAATCGGCGGAACAATTACGGACACGGTTCCTAACCAAGAAAAATCAAATAGTCGACTGTCCGGACGCAGAGGCCCTCGCAGCCTTCAAACATAACATCCATGACGAATGGCTTGCCCGGCACCTAGGATAGGAAAAGCCGAAATCCATGGCAGCCCTCATGACACTCATGACCCGCTTTTGCGCGGGAGAAGACAGTTGGCTAGCTCGTAGCAATAACATGACCAAGAGCCCTAGTAATTCAGATACCAAGGACAACAATGGCATGTCGCCTCGCAACAAGCACAAGCGCCGCATTAACGGCGACAGTACTGAGGATACGACAGTTAATGCCGGATTCAAAGGCTCTAAACCCGGTCAGCGGAAAAAGCCATTCAAAAGAAATACCCCGGGCCCGTCCAGTTTAGACCGGATACTCGATCGCTCGTGCCAGATACACGGCACCCCCGAACAACCAGCCAATCATACCAACAGGGATTGTTGGGTGTTCAAGCCGGCAGGCAAGTTAAGTGCCGAACGCAGAGACAAGGGGCTGCATGGCGATGACGAGGAGGAGCCCCGGCCGCCGAACAACAGAGGACAGAAGGGCTTTCCCCGACAAGTGCGGACGGTGAACATGATATACGCAACCCACATCCCCAAAAGGGAACGGAAGCGTGCTCTCAGGGACGTACATGCGTTGCAGCCAGTCGCCCCAAAGTTCAACCCATGGTCCTCCTGCCCGATCACTTTTGATCGAAGAGACTACCCCACTAGCATTCGTCACGGCGGATTCGCCGCATTGGTCCTAGACCCAATCATCGACGGATTTCACCTCACTAGAGTCCTCATGGACGGCGGCAGCAGCCTGAACCTGCTTTATCAGGATACAATGCAGAAAATGGGCATAGATCCCTCAAGGATTAAACCCACAAAGACGACCTTTAAAGGCGTCATACCAGGTGTAGAGGCTAGCTGTACGGGCTCAGTTACACTCGAAGTTGTCTTCGGATCCCCGGATAATTTCCGAAGCGAGGAGTTAACCTTTGACATAGTCCCGTTCCGCAGTTGCTATCACGACCTGCTCGGACGAACTGCATTCGCAAAGTTCAATGCGGTGCCGCACTACGCATATCTCAAGCTCAAGATGCCAGGCCCTGAAGGAGTCATTACGGTCAATGGAAACACCGAACGCTCTCTCCAAACGGAGGAGCACACGGTGGCCCTCGCGGCGGAAGTACGATATAGCCTCTCAAGGCAATTCTCAAGTCCGGCTATTAAGCGTCCGGACACCAAGCGCGCCCTGAGTAGCCTACAACAAGACCGTCTGGCACGTTCCGAGCTAGCATAGCAGTGCGGGCCCCAACCCCAGCCCTCGCGAGATTGCGAAATCAGTACCACGCGTACATAATTACGTTGTGGAAATACCGTGGGCATAAGGGGAGGGGCACAACCAAGGCACACCCAGAATGCGGCTCAACCGCACTAGGGGCTCCCGATTTTTGTGATTTTTCTTTTTTACTTTCAGGACTCCACTATTCGGAAGACCTGTCCGGCAATACAATCGCCGAAAACACGATGCAACACCCAGGGAGACAGCAAGCCACGTCGAACATCCAGGTGGTCTCTATAACGAGCTAAATACCTGTCTTACTTAAAGTCTCGCAGCTTGCCCCTGGAGGGGGACATGTCAAACAATCCCATCTCTTGCCTATCGCACTATTTGTATCGTTCTGCTCTCATAGCAGCCCTTTAATAAACAATACATAGCTCTTGTCTATTATTGCGTTCATTTTCTATGTAAATATGTTCAGTTATGAAATTATGCAACCATACACTTTGGTACGACCAATACACTAGGGGCTTAAGTACCCCCAGAATACGGTGTGAGAAGACCGAACACTCTCATGAGTGCGGCACCCCGAACTTATAGCATTATATGCATCGGCTCCGAATCATGTCTTGGGTCAATAGTTGGGTTTGCCCGGCTCCCAAGTTTAGGTACCTTACGTTCCGCTATGTCGGCTAAGGTAGCGCTGGGAGAACTACTGCGATTGTGCCCCAGTTGAGCTGGGTTAACACCTCAGTAGAGAAAGCTAAAACTGACATGATAGGGCGAGAGACCGGTCGCTGTTCGAGAGGTTTTTCGAGTCCTTAAAGACTTATGCCGCTTAGAGCGAGGAGCTGGATTTATCCGTCCTAGGCGTGGATAGCCCCTCGCACTCGGTCTTCCGAATACTAGGGGCTTCGCCGAAATTTAAAATTATAGAATTCTATAGCTAAGTGAGAGTGATAAAGCATTATAAGTACAATTGCCTTGTTCGTTGTGCTGAGCGCCTACCTCGATGGACCCAAGAATGGGAACAAGAGTGCTCAGGTTTATCCCGAATACCCCAGCACTCGTGGCAGGGGGGTAGAAGCCGACGACTTGCATCTCTCACATTTAATAAAACGGCCGCATAGAAGGTAATATTTTAAATTCAAAAAGCGTTGCTTAGCGCACATGAACAAGTTTTCAGCGCACAGGATAAACACGAGCGAGTTTACTCAAAAATTACATCCCTGGTACATTCATTCGCCACAAGATGGGCACCCTTCTGGACGCCCTCATCATACATATCGGGCCGGTGATGCTCCTTCCCCTCCGGTGGTCCTTCTGTCACCAGCTTCTCAGCATCCAGCTTGCCCCAGTGCACTTTAGCACGGGCAAAAGCCCTACGGGCGCCTTCGATGCATACGGAGCGCTTGCTGACTTCAAGCCGTGGACAGGCATCCACCAGCCGCCGCACCAGCCCAAAATAGCTCAAAGGCATGGCCTCCCCAGGCTACAGCTAGCCTATCAGGCCCTTCATGGCCTGTTCGGCTGCTTTATAAAGCTCGACCAGCTGCTTCAGCTGATCACTCAGGGGCACCGGGTGTCCGGCCTCAGCATACTTGGACCAGAACACCTTCTCCGTCGAGCTCCCTTCCTCGGCCCGGTAGAATGCGGCGGCGTCCGATACACTGTGGGGCAGATCTGCGAATGCTCTGAGAGCTCGGATTCGGTAAGTAACAGGTAATTTACTTTCGCGTGCTTGCTTTGCATAAAGAATGCCTTACCCGCAGCAATCTTCTTCATCGCCTCAATTTCCTAGAGGGCTTTTTGGGCCACGGCCTTGGCAGATTTGGCGCTTTCAAGTGCCGAGGCAAGTTCGGACTCTCGGGTCTTCGAGTCAAGCTCTAAACTCTCATGTTTTTTCACAAGAGCATTGAGCTCTTGCCGCACCTCCGCCACCTGCGCCTCTTGTTTCTCTCGCTCGGTGCGCTCCACGGCCACATTGTGTTCGGCCTGGGAAAGCGCTTCCTTCAGGGTCGCCACCTCGGTTGTGGCCCCTGTAACATTCATGTTGGTCCTGTCATTATTTGCAAGCAGGTATTTTTATATATACTCACATAAGGTACTACATACCTTCCTTGTCCTCGAGCTGCTTTTTGGCAAGGCCGAGCTCGTTCTCGGACCGCACAAGGCTCTGCTTCAATGCATCGACCTCCGCAGTCAGTGCGGCAGAGGTCAGTAGCACAGCCTGCATTCCCATATTGACATGTTTATGTTAGACTTCTGCGTATATCTTTTTAGATCCTCAGTCGGGCTTTTCTTTCCGAACACCAAACTGAGCATCAGGGGCTACTGTCTATGCGGTAACATTTTTACATGTTTTAAATACATACCTCGAAACCTGTAAGAAGGCTGATGCTTACATCGCCAGCCCGCTCTTGGCGGACTGAACCTTCTGGATCACCGCACTCATAACAGTGCGGTGCTCCTTGTTGATGGAGGCGCTGTTAAGCACCTCCAGCAAATTATCCGGCGTCTCCGGTTGGACGGAGGCCTCCAGCGCCATAGGCTTGCCCTTCTTGCGAGGGGGCCGCCTGTCGGACTCCGGAATCATTGAAGGTTCCGGAGCGGTGTCCGGCCCAGGGCCGGACTTAGATCCCTCTGCGGCTTCATCACCTTTGGGACTGGAGTCCGAGAGGTCGCCTTGCGGCGCCTCCAGGACCACCTCCTCCTGGTTTAGCCCCTTTTGGGATTCCACCTCGGCATCGTCCGTAGGGTGAGGGGAGGTAGCAGTCAGGAGTGAAGCACTATTCACATCCGACGAATCCAGGGAGCCGCTCGACGAATCGCCGAGCTGAGCCTTGGGTGAACTGCATTATTGAATTCGGCGTCAGAAGGTACTGTACAATAGAGGAACGCCATGAGTTATTCTGGTATCCGGATACTTACAATTTCGCCAAGGGGATTGGCCCTGGATGGCCATTCCTCTCCGCCGTCGTCGGCGTCGGAGGTGTAGTCCGGAAGAAGGGTTTTCACCTTCTTGGACCCTCCAGCCTCCCCATTTGGGGCGGCCTTCCTTTTCTTTCCTCCCCCCACTGGAGGGGGGGAGGCTTCTTCTTCCTCCTCCTCGTCTTCAGAGGCGGAGGGCGCTTCAGGGTCATCGGGCGATGAATCCAAAACCACTAGGCGCCGGGAACTCTTTCGAGTCCCCGTGGCCTTCTTCTTGGCCTTCTTCTCCGGCACCACATGAGGTGCCGGAACCAGCAGCTTCGTCAAGCGTGCATCTACTGGGCCTTCGGGCAAAGGGGCCGGATAGTCAAACTGTTCGGACGTCCTCTTCAAGTGTCAAACTATGAAAATCAAGTGTCCTGTAAAGGATAAAAACAAGTTTACTTCGGTGGCTTGGCCCTTGGCGCAGAATCCGCGATCCTCGATGACGGGAGGGAAGACCTCGGAGCTCTTGAATAGCACCTTCCAGGCGTCCTCTTGCTTTGTGTCAAAGAGCCTGGACTAGGTCTGGTGTTGGGCCGGGTCGAACTCCCACAAGTTGAAGGCCGGTCGTTGACACAGGAGGATCCGGAGGAAGAGCATGGCCTGGACTACGTTGACAAGTTTGACCTTCTTGTTCACCAGGTCTTGGATGCAGGTTTGGAGTCCGGTCACCTCTTCCGAATTACCCCACAATAGGCCCGTCTCTTTCCAAGATGAGAGCCGCGTGGGGATGCCAGATTGGAATTCGGGGGCCGCTGCCCACTCAGGGTCACGCGGCTCGGTGATGTAGAACCACCCCGATTGCCATCCTTTGATGGTTTCCACGAAGGAGCCCTCGAGCCATGTGACGTTGGGCATCTTGCCCACCATGGCGCCTCCGCACTCCGCTTGCTGGCCGCCCACGACCTTCGGCTTGAGGCTGAAGATCTTCAGCCATAGGCCGAAGTGGGGCTTGTTGCAGAGGAAGGCCTCACACACGACGATAAACGCCGAGATGTTGAGGATGAAGTTTGGGGCTAGATTATGGAAATCCAGGCCGTAGTAGAACATGAGCCCCCGGACAAATGGGTGAAGAGGGAAGCCCAGTCCGTGGAAGAAATGGGTGAGAAACACCACCCTCTCATGGGGCCTAGGGGTGGGGATGAGTTGCCCCTCGTCGGGGAGCCGGTGCGCGATGTCGTCAGACAAGTATCCGGCCTTCCTCAACTTTTTGATGTGCCCCTCCGTGACGGTGGAGGCCATCCATCTACCTCCCGCTCCGAACATGATTGGAGAAGGTTGAGGTAGGAAGAGCGGACTTGGGCGCTGGAGCTCGAGTGCGCGGAAATGGATAAGCAGAGGAAGAAGGCGTAGATTGAAAGGGCGGATCCTTATCACCTTATATGGTTCAACCGAACTGTGTGCCCCCACCAGCCTAGTAAAACTCGCTTATCTCCCAAGCACCGCGATTGATGGCGCGGTTGGGTTACCCACGCCCGTATTGATGAGAATCCCGGAATAAGGGGACACGATCTCTGTTTGACAAGGCGTGCCAAGGAAACCGCCTCGCTAAACACGCTGAGGTGGGACAATAAAATGAAATGAATAAAGGCTTGGCCGTGGTGTGATGTCACACTACGGAATACGTCAGCAGATTAGATTTGTGTAAATATTATTCTCTCTACGGTGGTATGTGGAAATTATTTTGCAGAGCCGGACACTATCCTTGTGTTCAACATCTTCTATGAGGTATTCGGAGGAGGAACCCGCCTTGCAATGCCGAAGACAATTTCTTGTGCCGGGACTCAAATGCGTCATTGAAGCCTGGTTCAGGGGCTACTGAGGGAGTCCCGGATTAGGGGGTGTCCGGATGGCTGGACTATGACCTTTGGATGGACTCCCGGACTATGGAGATACAAGATCGAAGACTTTGTCCCGTGTCCGGATAGGACTTTCCTTGGCGTGGAAGGCAAGCTTGGCGATACGATATGTAGATCTCCTCCCCTTGTAACCGACTCTGTAACCCTAGCCCTCTCCGGTGTCTATATAAACCGGATTGTTTTAGTCCGTACGACGAACAACAATCATACCATAGGCTAGCTTCTAGGGTTTAGCCTCTCTGATCTCGTGGTAGATCAACTCTTGTACTACCCATATCATCAATATTAATCAAGCAGGAGTAGGGTTTTACCTCCATCGAGAGGGTCCGAACCTGGGCAAAAACATCGTGTCCTTTGTCTCCTATTACCATCCACCTAGACGCACAGTTCGAGACACCCTACTCGAGATCTGCCGGTTTTGACACCGACACCCATCATGTGGCAATCATGGAGGAACAAGCCGATAACGACTCTTCTCCTACGTTTAGAACAAAGTATGTTTGGGTTTCCGAACTCGGAGAACCGGGCTCCCGCCTCCTGGAAGACACTTCTTATCCTACGAACATGGAATCAGGCACTGAGTCTAAGAACACACCGGATACTTCGAAGCTCGGGCCTATAACTCCGAAAACTCTTCAGAATCCGGACGTCTCAGTGTGTCAGGATTCGGATTCGAAGCCGCCCACCCACCACAATAAATATTCCCCAAGCAACTCCAGTCCTCCATACATATGCGACTTAATGTACGTGCGGCAGCAGCCTCAGGAAACAGTCCACCACTTTTGGGCTAGATTCCTACCTGTTAAAAATAAGAACAAGGATTGCTGTGACGATGATGCAATCTCTATATTTTGCAAAAATTGCCCGGATGAGGGAATCCTTAATGCCCTCAACCACCGTCGTGCACTGCACTTTGCCGATTTGGCACACATAGTACAGAAGTACTGCGCAAAGGAAAGTGCCTGGAAAACCCAGACAGCCCGCTAGGAACCGCAGGCCTTTAGGCCATCCCCCGAACGGGCAAAGAGGATGCACCCCCGTGGAACACCCAATCATCATCCCGTGGATAAGGAAATTAAACCCGTTATGGGGCATAGAACTGTCCTCGAGGAATGGCTTGAAAAGCCCTGCAAAATTCACATGACGCCGAACAACGAACCAATGCATAGCCTTCGAGCATGTTGGATACTTCGACAGGTGGCCAAAAGTTGCGAGGGTCTCCTCACCAAAAACACTCCAGAGAACTATTCTTTGGAGGACAATGATCCCAAAGTATTCACGGTCTTCGAGACCTTTTCTTTGAATAATCGGTGCAAGAGGGTGCTCCGCGACCTTGCCAAAGTCTGTCACGTGGCAGCAGTAAATCCTTGGAACGACACAGTGATCACTTTCCACGCCGATGATGAACGAAGAGCCCGCTCAGTCTGGGCACCAGCCGCTTTGGTCGTAAACCCTGTCGTAGACGGCTTTCGGCTCACTAAAGTGATCATGGACGGCGGTAGCGGACTGAACCTCATTTACGAGGACACGCTCAATAAAATGCAAATGGACAGGAGTCACATTGAGCAAAGTAACACAGCCTTTCGGTATTATCCCCTGTCGAGAAGCCAGATTCTCGGGAAATATCAAACTCGATGTGGTATTCGGCACGCGCCAGAGAACTATAGGTCAGAAGAGTTACTCTTCCATGTGGCACCATTCAACAACGAGTATCATGCACTGCTGGGGCGAGACGCATTCACGCACTTCCAAGCCGTACTCCATTACGGGTATCTGAAGCTCAAAATGCTTGGGCGCAATGGAAATATCACAATCGCTAGTGATCCAGACATACCACTCCGCGCCGAAAACAAAACCGCCTCTCTAGTCCTTGAGGCATTATCCGAGGCCCTCGCGGTCGAGGAATTGACCACTATGTTTTCCATAGTAGACAGGGACGATCTAATCCTCGATAAGAGACCCAAATCTACTTCTTTCAAGCCGGCAGACGAAATAGTCAAATTTCAGGTCCACCCGATGGATCCCAATAAAATAGCTTCCATTGGAGCATAGCTAGAACCGACGGTGGACGCCACATTACGCGCATTCCTGCGTGAGAACTGGGACATTTTAGCCTGGCACCCTTCGAATATGCCAGGTATCCCACGAAGACTGTCCGACCATAGTCTCAACATACTGAAAGGATACAAACCAGTCAAACAAACTCTGCGCCGATTCTCCGAACCCAAACGACAGGCTATGGGGGGGGGGAGCTAGCCAAGCTACTCGAAGCCAGTTTTATCTGAGAAATCAAACATCCAGACAGACTAGCAAACCTGGTCATGGTACCTAAGAAGGATAAATCCTGGCGCCTGTGTGTCGACTTCAAAGACCTTAATAAGGCTTGCCCTAAGGACCCCTTCCCACTACCTCGAATCGACCAGATTATTGACGCAACCGCAGAGCACGATTCCTTGTGCTTCCTCGACGCATACTCCGGATATCATCAAATTAAGACAAAAGAATCCGACCAAGCTGCAATGGCATTCATCACTCCGTATGGGCCCTTCTGCTTTAACACTATGCCTTTCGGGCTCAAGAACACCGGCGCAACCTACAACGCATGATTCAAAAATGCCTGGAAAAACAGATCGACAAAACTGTGGAGGCATACGTAGATGATGTAGTAATCAAAACCAAATGTAATGATTCGTTGCTGGAGTACTTACACCTTACATTCAATAACCTTCGAGCATATGACATACGGCTCAATACGGAAAAATGCGTTTTTGGTGTTCTAGCCGGAAAGCTGCTGGGTTCATTGTCTCCAATAGAGGAATTGAGGCAAATCCCGCTAAAATCCGAGCCCTGTCACAGTTGGCAACACCAACAGACCTCAAGCAGGTCCAAAAATTAGCTGGGTGCATGGCAGATTTAAGCCGTTATATCTCCAGAGTAGGGTGTTGAGGATATGACTACTGAGTTAAACCGCCCAGGAGGGGCCGGATTACACTCACAAGGAATCCTGTACGAGAGCCCATGAAGGTGAAGGCTATGGTGCTTCAACTATGAAGACTTAGAGGCCCGAAGCACATTGCCGGATTAGGGCCCATAATACTAAACCGCCATAGATGTATAACTTGTATTTGAAGTCAAGGAAAGGAGAAATCGAGCCGGACACGTGTATGAGCCGTCCTCGGGATTCTGTAGACCGGCCGGGCGTCAACCTATGTATATAAAGGGACGACTAGGCGGCGGTTCAGGGACAAGAAAAAACAACTCGAGAACTAGGCAAAGCATATTTGCTCCCTGGTAATCGAGACCACATCAAGAACACCACAACTGGGTCGTAGGCTTTTACCTTCACCGCAAGTGGTTGAACCAGTATAAACTCCCTATGTCCTTTGTCCGGTTTAACCCCTCTAAGCTAACCCGATCGCGATGGCTCCACGACTAAGTCCTTTCACTAGGACATCGGATGTCATAATTCCACGACAATTGGCGCCCACCGTGGGGCTATCGCATGATGGTTTCATGTTCTTAGAGGGTAAGTTCGAAGGTCTTAAGGGATACCCAGTGGGCAGATGACTAAGAGTCGTCACGGCAAGCACTACATCAATGACGCAGGCTGGGGGCCCGACGCCGGCTAAATCGAGTATGGGTACCGGGTCCCCTTCGGAGGAATTCACGTCTTCATCGGCAAGATCGGCGAACCGGGCCCTGAGCCGGACATATGCACCGACCTCATCGAGACGGCTCAGTGTGCGAGTCCTGCCCGGATTCAGCCCACCATGAAGCGTGCGTTCATAGGATGTATCCATGGGATCGAATCTGAACCGGTGCCCGAGGGTGAGACGGCCATTTATTCGGATGGCGAGTCATCCACCGGTGAGACCGAGTCTTTGTATCAAGTTCGGGATGGCCTGTTTGAGGGGTATTCCGATGGCAGCAGTATTCCGGACTCTTTTGAACCGCCAAATCGGGTCGCAATCTTCATGGCCGGTACACAGCCAGCATTGCAGAATTCAACTACAACGGCAATGAATTTCGGATCGGCAGCCGGGGAAGGAGGCCCCGTGTGCCGGCTGGCTCAAGTTCTTTCCGGTTTGTTGGATGCATGGACGACGTTTTTGACCATGGCAGTTACCCCGGAGACTCAAGATCAGCATAATGCGGAGGTCACAAAACTGCGGGATCAGATAACTCAGGCCAAGGAGGACTTATCGGCTGAGGAAACCAGGATGGCTAAGGAATGGGCCGCTTTAGATGCCTAGTCACAGAGGATTCAGGCCGAAAATTATCGACTCTTGCTGGATCAGAATGCTTCGAATGACGTATTGAGGAGGAGACATCAGTCTCGCCTGCTGACGGATTACAATGCAATGAATCTCTTCAGTACGCCGGGAGCAGGAACCAGCAACCCGGCAGCGGTAAACCGGACTGCAGTACAAGGACCCGAGCACCGGATCAACCACAAGTGATGGGCCCACCTCGACGAACAGATAACCCGCCACAGTACACGACGCCCCCGCCGAGTCACTTCTCCACCCCTTTGGACAACATGATTGCTGCAGCATCTCGATTGGAAGCTATTCCAATGGAGGGTGAGTCACCAGCAGTGGTTGAGACGCGGTGGGCCAGGGATCTTGTTCAGACTACTATGGTGCAGGAGCAGGCTTATTCATATAGCCGAGACATGATTCACTCGACTCCTTGCCCGAGCAGGAGCTACAGCAGGCATATGGATGAGCCGGCTGTGTCAAGCAGTGAGCGAAACCATGACGCCCCTCGAGGGCCTAATCCGGCGCGTGGACGTGCAAATGCTCAGGACGTGGTGGATAATGGCAGAGCATGAAGGGAGGGCGCATTAGCAGCATAGTACATGGGTCATCATCAACCCGCCCCGGTTCAGCCAGCGGCGTCAATAGAACGAGGTACCGGGCTTGCTTTCAGCTCCTGGGGAGTGCCGTATCTCACTCCGGCTCTGCGCAATGTTCGGTTACCCAAGGATTTCAAGGGCCCGTGGAAGGTGCCTAATTACACCGCCGATTTACCCCCCGAGTCATGGGTTGAGAGCTACGAGATGGCTATGGAGATGCTGGAAGTGGATGAAGAGGCATGTGCAAAATACTTCACCATGATGTTGGAAGGAACAACTCGCACTTGGTTGAAGAGCCTGCCTGCTAACTCCATCAGGTCATGGGACCAATTGAAGGCCCGGTTTATAGAGAACTTCAAGGATACGTGCAAACAACCCATGTCCATTGTGGATCTAGCTGCTTGTGTTCAAGGAGAGAATGAATCAACAACTCATTGGGTGCGTCGGGTTTCAGAAATCCTGCATTCGTCAGACCGCATCAATGCAGATACAGCAATTGTAACATTGGAGGGTAATTGCCGGTTTAAGTCGCTAAAGATGAAGTTGGGACGGCTCAAGCGCCACTGCAATGATATGGGGACACTCATGTCAGCTCTGGTTAAATATGCTAATTCGGATAATACCAAAGATCCCGATTCTGACAAAGAGAAACCAGAGAAGGGAAAGAAGAATGCCGGTACAAGGGGACAACATAACCAGACGAACGACGGGAGCAATGCTAAGCGTAAAGCGGATAATTTAGATTTTGTGGCTAACACCAATGTGGAGGGCAATGCGCAGCGTCGTAAGTGTAAACTGCCCCAGCGTGGTGGAGGCATGATTCTGGAGCGCCTGTTAAACCAGCCCTTCCCAAAGCACGGGACGAAGGAGGTTCCGGCAACACACCTCTGGAAGGATTGCTTCATTATGAAGGAATTCAAAAATTCTGATCTCTTCCAGTATGATCAGGGTCCGTCTAGCGGTTGAGGTCCAGGTTTTCACGGGCCGGGTTACGGTGGCGGCGGTTCAAACTCTGGATTTCAGAATAATCACGGCAACCAGAACAACCATGGTAGTCACAACCAACAGAACAATCAGGGGAATCAGCAGCAATCAAGTTTTTAGAGTCACCCAAAGCAGTTGAATGGCGGGCAGTATCATGTTTTCACCACTAGCTTGTGTAAGCGTGATCAGAAGCTTCAAAAGAGGGCAGTTAATGTTGTTGAACCGGCAGTACCCCGTTACTTGCGTTGGTCCGAGCTGCCAATTGTGTGGAGCAGAGAGGATCATCCGCCCGGGTTTATAATCCGGGTCATCTGGCTTTAGTGGTTGCACCTCAGGTGGGAGGTTATAAATTCACCAAGGTACTCATGGATGGAGGGAGCAGCATCAATATCCTGTATTATGAAGCCTTCCATCACATGGGGTTGACGGATAAGAATCTTAAACCGTCGAACATTGTCTTTCACAGTGTAGTACCAGGTAAATCGGCATATCCAGTTGGCAAGATAGATTTGGAGGTTGTATTTGGTGATGAGCATGATTCCATGTCAGAAAATTTGACCTTTGAAGTGGTGAAAATCCAGAGCCCATATCACGCCCTGTTCGGGCGGCCAGCTTACGCAAAGTTCATGGCAAGGCCCTATTATATTTATTTACAACTCAAAATGCAGGGTCATAAGGGGACCATCACGGTGCACGGGAGTCGTAAGATTGCTTTGGACTGTGAAGAGGGTGATGCGGCTTATGCTGAGTCGGTTTGTGCAACAGAAGAGTTGAAGTTCTACACGGACAATGTTGATCCGGCAGATATGACCCCTCTGAAGAGTCCCACCACAGAGCATCACCTGACCCTGAAGTTCAAACCGGCTGATGAGACTAAACTTGTTGATTTCGTTCCTGGCGATTCATCCAAACAGTTTAGTATCAGCACTAATCTGGATCCGAAATAGGAAAGCGCGCTCGTCGAGTTCATCCGTGAGAACCGGGACATTTTTGCATGGAAGCCTTCTGACTTGCCAGGTGTACCGAGGGAACTCGCTGAGCACAATCTCAATATTGATCCCAAGTTTAAACCGATTAAGCAGTTTCTTTGCAATTTCAACGAAGAAAGATGCAAGGCCATTGGAGAAGAGGTAGCCCGGCTGTTGGCTGCTGGGTTTATCGTCGAAGTTTTTCATCCAGATTGGCTGGCCAATCCGGTGCTAGTGATTAAGAAGAATGGCACTTGGTGCATGTGTGTGGATTATACGGACTTGAACAAAGCTTGTCCGACAGATCCTTTTGCTCTCCCGCATATTGATCAGATCATTGATGCTACGACGGTTTGTGAGCATTTGAGTTTCTTGGATGCTTATTCTGGTTATCATCAGATGAAAATGGTAGTTAAGGACCAGGAGAAGACAGCCTTCATCACTCCCTTTGGAGCCTTCTGCTATGTATCTATGCCCTTTGGGCTCAAGAGTGCCCAAGAAACTTATCAGCGATGTGTACAGAATTGTCTTCATACTCAGATTGGGCGCAATGTTCATGCTTATGTGGACAACATTGTGGTGAAGTCCAGGAAGTAGGAGACACTGATAGATGACCTCAAGGAGACCTTTGACAATCTTCAGGTTTATAAGATGATGCTCAATCGGGACAAGTGTGTCTTCGGTGTTCCAGCAGGCAAACTTTTAGGTTTCCTGGTGTCTAACAGGGGCATTGAGGCTAATCCGGGAAAGATCAAGGCGATTACGTATCTGGCTAAACCGGCATGTATCAATGATGTTCAGCGTCTGGCGGGTCGAATTGCAGCCCTGCGCCGGTTTATTAGCCGCTTGGGAGAGAAGGCGATACCTCTGTATCAGATGTTGAAGAAAACATACACTTTTGTCTGGAGTGACGCAGCCGATGCGTCGTTTGAGGACTTGAAGAGGCAGTTGGCTGAACCGCCGGTCCTTGCTGCTCCCATTGATCATGAGCCGCTGTTATTGTACGTGGCAGCTAATGCCCGGGCTGTCAGCGTGGCTATTGTGGTCGAGCGCAAGGAGGCTGGGAAGGAACATCCGGTTCAAAGACCGGTTTACTATATCATCGAAGTGCTCATCGAGTCAAAGAAAAGATATCTGCATTGGCAGAAGCTGCTATATGGGGTTTTCATGGCGAGTCGGAAGCTTAAGCAATACTTTCAGGGCCATCCCATCACAGTGGTCAGTTCTGCCCCTTTGGGCGATATAATTCAGAACAGGGAGGCAACTGGCCGGGTTGCAAAGTGGGCTATTGAGCTTGGACCACAAGGGTTGAAGTATATGCCTCGGACAACTATCAAGTCTCAGGCGCTTGTTGATTTCATCAATGATTGGACTGGGTTGCAGGCATCGGAAGACAAACTGGATAACACATACTAGACTATCCACTTCGACGGGTCCAGGCAATTGGAGGGCTCGGGGGCTGGAGTTGTCCTTACTTCCCCTCGAGGTGATAAAATTTGTTATGTTCTCCACTTAATGTTTCCTTGTACTAACAATGCAGCTGAGTATGAGGCCTTACTCCACGGTCTCCATGTGGCTAAGGAAATGAACTTAAGCCGGGTACGATGATTTGTAGACTCTGATCTGGAGGCTCAGCAAGTTTCTGGCACTTGGGACTCTAAGGATCCACACATGGCGGCCTACAGACGAGAGTTCGATATTGTGGCTCGTCACTTGAAGGGTTATCAGGTTAAGCACATTGATCGGCACAAAAACGAAGCAGCAGATGCTTTAAGCCGGCTGGGGTCTCAGCGTAAACCGGTACCACCCAATACCTTTCTGGATATTCTACATAACCCGTCTGTTAAGTTGCCTACAGAAGAGGACTTAGCTATTCCTGATCCGGAGGCACAGTTGGTAGCCGCTTTACATGTAATTCCGGATTGGACGGTTCCATATTTGGCGTATATGAACCAGGGCGAGTTACCAGAAGATGAAGTTCTGGCCAGACAGAAAGTCTGGCGATCAAAGTCCATGATTATTCACAATGGCGAGTTACATCACTGTAGTGTCTCAGGCGTGCTTCAGCGCTGTGTTTCTTCGGAAGAGGGCCAAGAAATTTTACGTGAGATCCACGAAGGAGACTGTGGACACCACGCCTGTTCGAAGTCCTTGGTTGCTAAAGCTTTTCGTCATGGCTTCTATTGGCTGACGGCTCATGCTGATGCAGAGGACTTGGTAAAGTGGTGCGATGGTTGTCAGAAGTTTTCACGGCGAGCCCTTGTTCCGGCTCAGGAGCTATGGATGATCCCAATCACTTGGCCGTTTGCTACTTGGGGGCTTGATATGGTAGGGCATTTTAAGCGATCCAAGGATAAGAAGACCCACCTGTTGGTGGCGGTTGACAAGTTTACTAAATGGGTTGAAGCGGAGCTAGTAAGCAAGTGTGACGCAGCCACGGCAATTCACTTTATCAAAAAAGTGATTTTATGCTTTGGTTTTCCACACAGTATTATCACAGATAATGGCACGAACCTCTCCAAAGATGAGATGGAGGACTTCTGTCAAAGAGAGCATATCCGGCTTGATGTGTCATCAGTGGCACACCCCCAGTCTAACGGACAAGCTGAGAGAGCAAATCAATAAATCTTAAAGGGTATCAAGCCCCGGCTTATGGTTCCTTTGAAAAGGACGTCGGGTTGTTGGGTGGAAGAATTACCTTCTGTTTTATGGAGCATAAACACCTTTCTTCATGCTTTATGGAGCAGAGGCGGTACTCCCAAGTGATATTCGTCATGATTCACCCCGGGTTGCCAATTATGTTGAAGCGGACAACGAGAAAGCACGTCAGGAAGCATTGGACCTGTTAGATGAAAAACCGGACATGGCCTTGGCTCATTCGGCGGTTTATCATCAAGACCTGCGGCGTTATCACAGCCGCCGGGTCAAGAAAAGAACCTTTCAAGAAGGCGACTTGGTCCTTCGGGTCATCCAGGATCAGACCGACATGCATAAGTTATCCCCACCTTGGGAAGGACCCTTTGTGGCCAGAAAGAATCTGCACAATGGATCATACTACCTCATTGATGTTCGAGAGCATGCAGACTCACGCAAATCTGAGGAGGATACCCGGCGGCCGTGGAACATAGCTCTTCTTCGGCCTTACTACACCTGAGCCATAGGCTCCTCTTATGTACATATTTTGACAATGTATATATTATGATCAATATAATAAACCGGCATCCTTTCTATAAGCGGGGCCTCTGCCATTTTTTCCAATATCTTTTGATTTCATGGAGGCTTCAGCTGACAAAGTGGAGTTCTGCCTGCTAAACCGGCTATCCCGCCACAATACAGCTTGGGAGCTTCACACCCAAGGGGCCAAAGAGAGTCTGGTTGCTATGCACAGCTCAAACATAGGCACCCATTGACCACAGCTCACAAAGTTACTTGGGGGCTCTTTGTGCAATGCAACAAAGAGTTTGAAAGGACCCTTGTAATATGCTATCAAGCACGGCTTGGAAGCCTGGTGTATTCACCTAAAACTCCGGGTTAACCTGCCTTCATCAAGTAAGCCACTCCTATCCAGGTAATCCTGGAATGACCCGCCGAACGTTTGACAAGTCAATCTTATACAGACCCTGAAATTGTCAAAGTTAAAACGACGATTGGTTAGTTGGAGGCCCATCTTGAAAGGCTTTGCAAAATGGTTTAACTTAGCGGCCTTGCAGCCCATGAAAAGCCTCGAATTTGGTCCTGGTAGCCCTTGAAAAGCCTCGACTACACGGTTTTATTTGCATTTGTCAAGATTTGTTCTTTGATGCAATTTTATGTTCAACCGGCGTCTATTGACCCGGCATGGCTATCAATCATCATAATAACCAGGTGTTTGTTAACCCGGCTTGGCTTTCAGCTACAAGTTGTCAGACCACATTCATTTTAAACCGGTGTTTCTTAACCTGGTATGGCTTTGACTACATGTCGTCAGGATGATCATCCGGTGTTCATCATAACCTGGCATGACTTATTATACACCAGCACAGCATGGTGGGAGTTATAATGTTCAAGATTTGGGTAAGCCAACAATATGATTTAATATCACAAGTATGATCTATTTCATATTTTGATATTTTTACAGCCTTGGTTATCAACCAGGCTTTGTATTGGGCATTATGACCCGTCCACCGGTAAACCGCCAGGACAACTTTTCTTATGTAGACACAAGGATTGCATGAAATTATCAAGGTATATAAGCAAGCATAGCAATAATCATGGCGGATCAAACAGCGTCATGTAGCAGTGCACGATGGCAGCAGATCAAAGTATTTCAACTAGCCTATTACAAGGCACTTTGATGCCCAAAATAATGATTGTTTGTTGCACAGAACGCAGTCTGTAGAAATCAAGCCGGTTGCCGGATTAAGACTCGTCACCAGGTTGACGTGAAGTTGATGGATCTTCTTGCGTCGGTTCAACCACCTCCTCCCCACCCAGTGGCTGGAAGTCAATGGTGGCCCAATCAATCTGGCTTAAAGGTTGAAAGGCAACTTCTTCACTTATAAGATTGGACGGTTCAACGTAAGGGGCATAGGTGTGCTTACGGATTGGCGGGATAAGATTCTGCACTTCTTTAATAGCTGGATCAACATGTTTGTTGTCCGCGTCATAGCAGGACCGATGGACAAAAAAGTCAACTTCTTCGGCTAATTGGCTTGCAAGCGCGCGCATCTCCTTGGTCAAGGTTTTGAGGGCTTCATTGTCAAATGCTGACCCGTCTTCTTGTTCACCAGGATAGCCCTTTCCGATATCTACCGGTCAAGATCAATTATCCAAGCTTTGGCCCGAGTCAGTGCTGATAAAGCGCCAGCCGTTGCAGCAGATCGCTTCACCTCTTCTATCTGGGCAGGTGTCATAGACAATTTGGCGAAAGTATCCTTGATCAAGGTCGGTGGTGGTTTGTTGTACGAGGCTGCGCAGATGACTCGTTGAGTGCCGGTATACAATTGTTCTATCAAAGTATAGGCTGCCTTCAACTTCTTCCGCATATCTGAGCCCAGATGAGCAACACGACTACCTGCAACGGTTCAAGAAATTGCTGTTAAACCGACAGTGTCACAAATATCTACTAAAACAGCTGAACCAAAATACTTACCAAATATAGCAGAAGTCATTCATTGGTTTGTTGTTTTAAGCCGCTGAGCTCTTCTGCTACTGGTTTAAGTGTCGTTTCAGCGTCCTCTGCCCGCTTCAACAGAGCAGCTTTTTCATTTTCCCAGCTGGCACGCTCGTTCTTGAAGCCATCTTTCAATTGCTCCATGACTGTCATCAGCTCATCCTTGGCTTTGGAGGTTTCTGCTTGCTGGGACTTGATATTTTCTTGAAGATCGGCAATTTGGGAATCCTTATTGTTCATGTCAGCCTACAACAGATAGATGATAAATTGTTAATATCTTCTCAAAAGTCCGAAGCGCATAACAGGTTATACACTTGGCACTTGGGGGCTAATGCGGATTGCTTCTTAAACTGATAAAGTCCCAAGGCTCAATAGAAGTATTAATCTTGGCACTTGGGGGCTAATGCCTAATTGATCAGATCAATCGGATGTGAAGGAATTCAACAAGGTTAAACTTTTCAACAGAAAGACCCGGTTCATCTTGCAGAGGTAAACCGGCCCTTAGAAACTTCTACAGTTGCATTTTTTCTTATCAAAGTCTCGGTCCATCTTGAAGAGATAAACCGGCCCTTGGGGGCTACAATGGGATTGATATAAAGCACAAAGAAAGATTTATAGAAGTTACCTCATAGCGCTCCTTCATCAAGTTCACTAAACCAGCCTCATAGTCACAGCTTGTGTACAGGCGATTCAGAAATCTAGAGTGAAGTTCCTGAGCATTGAGATTAACATAGCTGGACAAATCCATTTTCCACATGCCTTTGCTCATGGTAGTGAATTCTTCTTTGGCAGTATGCTTTGACAAGGCAACCAGATTATCAGGAGTAGTATGACCAGTACCAGTAATGACCACATCATCGTCACCACCTTTGGTTGGGCTTGACGGAATATCAGTATCCCTGGCTGGGCTTGGCGGATTGTCTTCATCTTTAGCAGCTGAACTTGGTGGATTGGGAGCTAGGCTTGGCGGGTCAACATGAGGACTGGCCGGATTAACTTCTGGCGGATCAACATAAGTGTCCTGACCTTCTGGTGCAGGATCATCCATAGCAATATCAGTGTCTCCACCGGCGCCTTTTGAGGTCCTCTCCGGTTCAAACTCCTCAGTGGTAATATTCAGTTTTGCTTTTTTCCTCAGTCGGGATTTGGCGCTGCAAATAGCAAACAGAGGTTAATATGGTAAACCAGTGCAAGAAAGTAAAGTTAAAATTATTATACTCACCCAGGGACGGTCTTGAGAGGAGGCATTTGTGTGGTTGATGAATCGCTAGAATATGAATTGGAAGTTACCTGATAATTCAAGTCAGACGGATTAAGAGGGTATCGGAAGTAACCCGCCAAAGGATAAGATTTGTTAGAATTACAAGAGACCTCTCCACAACGCTTCCGGATTGGGGTGTGGTTAACCGGAGGAAGTGACTTGCTGGCCACTATGCCGGGTTGTGCGACGAGCTTCATGTTGCTGTGTCTCCAAAGACAAGTGTGGATCCAAATGAGCAGGAGGATGTAAGCATTTTACTTTCCGGACTACGCGGCAAAGTTTATGTATTGGTACATGATCTGAATCGGAGGAAAGGGAGATTACCTCTACATGGTCAGCACGGGTGGCTTCTGCAACATCCTGATAAAGATCATTGTCAATAAGATGCATGAAAAATAAACCAAGGGAGTCAAGTTCTACCTCTGGTTCCGAATCATCAAGATCTTCGGGCGGATCAGAGGACTCCACGGGTTTCTTCTTTGCTGGCCTATTTGTGACCTTGGTCTTGTTACGAGTCGCTCTAGTCGGTTTGTCTTGCGGTTTTGACGGTTTATCATGAGATTTCTTTTTCCAGAATGGATCTTTCTCCTGCAAAGAGAAAACAGAAGGCTATCAGAAAATGTTAATAGGAAGACAGATTAAAAGCAGAAGGATAAAGGCTCTTACAGATGGCGGTTTTTTGGAGGCATAAAAGGGACGCGGTCCAGTTTTACTGCACTCAGTTATCGGTTCATCTAACATCTTTTTGACAGACTCAGTGACCTCGTCGTCAGTCATCTGAATTTCAGTGTGCCGTTGAGGATCCTTGGCGTTTCCAGTGTATTCACTGTTGGGGAACGTAGTAATTTCAAAATTTTCCTACGCACACACAGGACCATGGTGATGGCATAGCAACGAGAGGGGAGAGTGTTGTCTACGTACCCTTGTAGACCGTGGCGAAGCGATCACAACGTAGAGGAAGTAGTCGTACTTTCTCCTCGCGATCCTGCCGATCCGGTAGCGTTACTCCGGCACCTCCGAGTCGATGATGACGTAGAGGAAGTAGTCGTCGTTCTCCTCACGATCCAACCGATCACAGCGCCGTTACTCCGGCGCCTCCGAAGTTCTTGGCACACGTTCAGCTCGATGACGCTCCACGGGCTTCGATCCAGCAAAGCTCGGGGAGGGAGTTCCGTCAGCACGACGGCGTGGTGACGATCTTGATGTTACACCGTCGCAGGGCTTCGCCTAAGCACCGCTACGATATGACCGAGGTGGAATATGGTGGAGGGGGGCACCGCACACGGCTAAGGAACGGTGTGTCTATGGGGTGCCCCCTGCCCCCGTATATAAAGGAGCAAGGGAGGGAGGAGGCCGGCCCTATGTTTGGCGCGCCAAGGGGAGTCCTACTCCGACCGGGAGTAGGATTCCCCCTTTCCTAGTCCAACTAGGAATCCTTCCATGTAGGGGAGGAAGGGAGAAGGAAGTGGAGGAGTAGGAAGGTGGCGGCCCCTTTTCCCTAGTCCAATTCGGACTAGAGGGAGGGGGCGCAGCAGCCTTTTCCTCTTCCCACTAAAGCCCATCAAGGCCCATTACTTCTCCCGTAACTACCGGTACTCGAAAAATACCGAATCACTGAACCTTTCCGAACTCCGAATATAGTCGTCCAATATATCGATCTTTACGTCTCGACCATTTCGAGACTCCTCGTCATGTCCCCGATCTCATCCGGGACTCCGAACTCCTTCGGTACATCAAAACTCATAATAAGCATCGCCGTAACCTTAAGCGTGCGGACCCTACGGTTCGAGAACAATGTAGACATGACCGAGACACGTCTCCGGTCAATAACCAATAGCGGGACCTGGATGCCCATATTGGCTCCTACATATTCTCTGAAGATCTTTATCGGTCGGAACCGCGCATAACAACATACGTTGTTCCCTTTGTCACCGGTATGTTACTTGCCCGAGATTCGATCGTCGGTATCCAATACCTAGTTCAATCTCGTTACCGGCAAGTCTCTTTACTCGTTCCGTAATACATCATCTCACAACTAACTCATTAGTTGTGATGCTTGCAAGGCTTATGTGATGTGTATTACCGAGAAGGCCCAGAGATACCTCTCCGAGCAATCGGAGTGACAAAACCTAATCTCGAAATCGCCAACCCAACAAGTACCTTTGGAGACACCTGTAGTACTCCTTTATAATCACCCAGTTACGTTGTGACGTTTGGTAGTACCCAAAGTGTTCCTCCGTAAACGGGAGTTGCATAATCTCATAGTTATAGGAACATGTATAAGTCATGAAGAAAGCAATAGCAACATACTAAAGCGATCAAGTGCTAGGCTAACGGAATGGGTCATGTCAATCAGATCATTCTCCTAATGATGTGATCCCGTTAATCAAATGACAACTCATGTCTATGGTTAGGAAACATAACCATCTTTGATTAACGAGCTAGTCAAATAGAGGCATACTAGTGACACTCTGTTTGTCTATGTATTCACACATGTATTATGTTTCCGGTTAATACAATTCTAGCATGAATAATAAACATTTATCATGAAATAAGGAAATAAATAATAACTTTATTATTGCCTCTAGGGCATATTTCCTTCATTCACACATTAATCCGGGGCGACGGCTTAAGGGCAAAATACCCCATGAAACCCAGCAACGGACAAAGTCAATGCCGGTTCAACCGTTTGCCATAAAAGCCCGGAGCTTAGCAAGCTGTGGTGCATATGTTTGTCGTTCTCTGGCGATAATCCGTTGAGGCAGTGGATGCTCATTGCTGAGCCGATGAGCACGGTAACCCGGGAGAGGATTTTTCTCAGCAGGGGCAGTGTTGCGGCAGTAGAACCACGTTTGATTCCAATCCTTGGGTGGCTGTGATGTTTGACATGAGGAAAATTAACTTCTTTCCTTTTCTGAATCGACACCCCTCCAAGTTCAGTGTTGGGTCCATCGGTGAACTCATTTCGGCGGTTCAAGTGGAAGAAGTCTCTGAAAAGTTCAACAATTGGTTCTTCTTGAAGATAAACTTCACAAAACACTTGGAAGTTGCAAATGTTGGACACAGAGTTTGGTCCAATGTCTTGAGGGTGGAGTTGGAAGCTAGCAAGCACATCACGGAAATTTTTTGATCCGGGAGGGCTGAATCCTCGGTCCAAATACCGCAAACACAAAAACTTCTCCATCTTGAGGTTCAGGAGGATTCTCAGTACCAGGGACTCGCCAATGAATGATCTCTTTCTTGGCTAAAGTGCCAGTCAGAACATACCCAGTAAGTTGATCTTCTTTAATCCGGGAGGGAACCCAGTTGCAAGAAGAGAACTGTTTGTCCATTTTTGATGACAAGCTGTAAAGGAAGTTCAAGTACCGGTTCACGGTTCAAGGTTGATATGCGTAAACCGGTGTCAAACTGGGGGATTTAATCAAAGCATATGTATATGTTATACCGGATACTTATGTTCAGGTAAAGGTGGCGGTTTTAGTCAGGGCTAATGGTACCTGGCAGATTATCATTTTCTAAAGGTTAAACCACCTACAGTGGAAGAGACAGATCTGAAATTTGCTAAGTGCTGCGCAAACAGGTTTCACAAGCTGAGATTATCATTATGGTCTAGCATAGTTCAGGAAAAGGAACAATATCAAGGCCATAAAATGTCGATAGCATAAACAGCAAAGATCCAGATGAGATCTGCTAATAGCCGAAAGGATATTATGGCAAGGGAAAATAAATTACAGCTCCGGCCGCAAAGGAAAATGCCAAGCTTCTCTAGATTTGATGAGACAGCAGGGTTGAAGCAACGAACATAGATGAATGCTGATGAACACGGATGAACACCAAAACCCTAATGCAGATCTAGGGTTAAAGGAAGGAGGTTTATCGGAGGGGCGAAGAAGTGTCGCGGTTCTCTGGTACGTTCAGGTCGATGCAGCGGCCACGGATGATGCAGAGCTTCAAGGTCGAGGGTGGCGGTGGAGCTCGAGTTCTTCGGGGTCGTGAGGAAGAAGAAGATGCGAAGAGGCAAGGGGGAGAATGGAAAGGACCCCGGTCTTATTTATAAAGGCAAAGGGATAAGTGACAGGCGCGAGAATCCAGGAGTCAAAAAATTGGATATCTAATACAACTGTCACCTCGATCTTCGGAGATCAATTAATAAAAAAGAAATATTTACGAGTTCTTTATGCATATGACGTCTTGGAGGTTTAAGGTAATTCCAGAAGATGACGTCACGGCGGATTACAAGGACAACATGAAGATGTTCAAATCAGAAATTTTCTAAGTTGAAGATTGACATGAACAAGTTCAAATCAATATGGGGCCTAATGTTGGGGATATGACTGCTGAGTTAAACCGCCCAGGAGGGGCCGGATTACACTCACAAGGAATCCTGTATGAGAGCCCGTGAAGATGAAGGCTATGGTGCTTCAACTATGAAGACTTAGAGGCCCAAAGCCCAATGGCGGATTAGGGACCGTAATACTAAACCTCCATAGATGTATACCTTGTATTGTAAGTCAAGGAAAGGAGAAACCAAGCTGGACATTTGTATGAGCCGGCCTCGGGATTCTGTAGACTGCCCGGGCGTCAACCTATGTATATAAAGGGACAACCCGGCAGCGGTTCAGGGACAAGAAACAACAACTCGAGAACTAGGCAAAGCATATTTGCTCCCTGGTAATCGAGACCACATCAAGAACACCACAACTGGATCATAGGCTTTTACCTTCACCGCAAGGGGACGAACCAGTATAAACTCACTGTGTCCTTTGTCCGGTTTAACCCCTCTAAGCTAACCCGACCGCGATGGCTCCACGAGTAAGTCCTTTCACTAGGACATCTGACGTGATAATTCCACGACATAGGGGAAAAGTCACTGCAATTATATCGCTTGCTATGCCGCACTGACCACTTTGTGTGGACGGACGCTGCCATAGCCGGATTGGAAGAAATAAAGGCTCTGTTAGGAAGTAACCCAATCCTGGCCGCACCAAACATCGGTGAACCGATGCTTCTCTACATATCTGCAACTCACCAGGTGGTGAGTGCAGTTGTAGGACCTTGAAATATGTCTAGAGGGGGGTGATTAGACTACTTGACCAATTAAAAACTTAACATTTTCCCAATTTTAGAGTTTGACAGATTTTAGCAACTTTGGACAAGTCAAGCAATCATCACACAAATCAAGAAAGCATGCAGAGAGTATATACGCAGCGGAAATTAAAGCATGCAACTTGCAAGAAAGTAAAGGGAATGGTTTGGAGGATTCAGACGCAGTTGGAGACACGGATGTTTTTGGCGTGGTTCCGATAGGTGGTGCTATCGTACATCCACGTTGATGGAGACTTCAACCCATGAAGGGTAACGTTCTTGTGAGTACATGGAGGGCTCCACCCACGAAGGGTCCACGAAGAAGCAACCTTGTCTATCCCACCATGGTAAATGCCCACGAAGGACTTGCCTCACTAGCGGTAGATCTTCATGAAGTAGGCGATCTCCTTGCCCTTACAAACTCCTTGGTTCAACTCCACAATCTTTGTCGGAGGCTCCCAAGTGACACCTAGCCAAACTAGGAGACACCACTCTCCAAGAAGTAACAAATGGTGCGTTGATGATGAACTCCTTGCTCTTGTGCTTCAAATGATAGTCTCCCCAACACTCAACTCTCTCTCATATGATTTGGATCTGGTGGAAAGAAGATTTGAGTGGAAAGCAACTTGTGGAAGGCTAGAGATCAAGATTCATATGGTAGGAATAGACTATCTTGGCCTCAACACATGAGTAGGTGGTTCTCTCTTAGAACTGGTAAGTTGGAAGTGTAGGTTTGTTTTGATGGCTCTCTCCACGAATGAAGAGGAGGTGGAGGGGTATATATAGCCTCCACACAAAATCTAACCGTTACACACAATTTACCAATCTCGGTGGGACCGAATCAACAAACTCGGTCAGACCGATTTAGTAAACCTAGTGACCATTAGGATTTTCGATGGGACCGAAATGCAACTCGGTAGGACCGATGTGGTTAAGGTTAGGGCATAACGTAATCTCGGTGAGACCGATTACACAAACTCGGTGAGACTGATTCTGTTAATTAGCTAACCAGAGAGTTGGTCAAGTAAATTTGGTGGGGCCAATTTGCTCTTTTCGGTGAGACCGAAATGTTACAAAAGGGAAACAGAGAGTTTACATTGCAATCTCAGTGGGACCGATCGCTCACTTCGGTTAGACCGAAACGTTACGAAGGGAAACAGAGAGATTACTATCCCATCTCAGTGAGACCGAGATCCCTATCGGTGAGACCGATTTGCCTAGGGTTTGTGGCAGTGGCTATGACATTTGAACTCGGTGGCGCCGGATAGAAAGAATCGATGTGACCGATTTTGGCTTTAGGTTTAGGTCATATGTGGATGTGAGAACGTAGTTGAGGGTTTTGGAGCATATCACTAAGAACATGAAGCAAGAGGCTCATTAAGCAACACCTCATCCCTCCTTGATAGTATTGGCTTTTCCTATACACTCAATGTGATATTGGATCACTGAAATATAAAATGTAGAGTCTTGATCTTTTGAGCTTGAGCCAATCCTTTGTCCTTGATATTTTGAGGGATCCACTTTCATCATCCATGCCATTCCATTCATTGAGCTTTCCTGAAATATATGTCTTGGAATAGCATTAGCTCAATGAGCTATATGTTGATATGAATTACCAAAACCACCTAGGGATAGTTGCACTTTCAATCTCCCCCTTTTTGGTAATTGATGACAACATATAGATCAAAGCTTCGACAATAAATTATAAGATCGAAAAACATCGTCGCTTAGAGAAGTATATGATAAACAAGAGCTCCCCCTAAATTTTTCATAGTTTAAGATTTGCTTTGGACTGCAAATGCACAAGGAATTAGGCTCATGGGTTACTCTTCCGTGCCACATACATCTTGGTGGAGCGCTCATAATAATAAAGATTGAATACATGCACTCATCACCAAACAAAGTGAATGATCATATAAGAATAGGTAAGATAATAACATATAATCAAGCATAAGTGTAGCTTATTATCAAACACATAATCATCAATGTCTCACAGGAAATGCATTGTATCTCAAGCAATCAAAAGCAAACAAGTTCAACCAAGCAGACAAGAGAGAACAAAAAACAGCAAATCTCTCTCTTGAAGCCTATGATCTATACATTTTTCTCCCCCTTTGGCAACAAGTTACCAAAAAGTTCATAGAAAATGCATAGTGCTAGATCGTCTCTCAGGCTTGGTCTTCAGGTGGTGGTGGAGTACGGATAACTCCAAGAATGAAGTCTGCAGTTGTTGTAGACGGAGCTAGAGGAGTTGGTGCTGGAGCTGGTTGCACTGGAGCTGTAGGAGCTGTAGCTGGTGCACATGATGTGGCTCTTGTGTCTGTCACAGGCACTGCAGCTGACCTCTGAGCTCTAGGCACTCTGGCAAATGCATCTGCGGTTGTCTTGCCCTTCCTCTCTTGCATGTCATCCTGAAGCTGTTCCACAACTGACTGAATCTCAGTTACTTTGACATCAAGATCATAGAATTTTTGTTCCATGATTTTTCCAGGCTCTCCTGGTTTTGAGTTAGGGTGGCCAACCCCTTCTCAATCCTCAGTGTTGATGCTATCAAGTAACCAAGTTGCTCCTATTTGTTCTTCAAGAAATACTCAAGTGCCTCCTCTTGAGTTGGCATCTTGGCAGCCTTTTCTTTCCTTGCTTTCTCCTTCTTCTCTTGATCTTGCACTGATGATGGTTCATTCTCATTCATGAAAACTTGATTGTCCTCAAATTCTGGATAGAGAGCAAAATGTTCTTTATCCAACTGATATTTTCCTGTGCCCATCTTTGAGTTAATCAACTCCTGAATCTGTGGGGGCATATCCACAACTTCTCTTCTGATCTGCTGCAGTCCTCTTAATGGTTTCAACCATAAGGCTCATGACCTTGAATTTCTGGGGCACGTAAAAAATGTGAAGCATGTTCATTGCATGCCCTCTTATCATGTTGTGGTCACCTGATTTGGGCAAAAGAGTGTGCCTTAAGATGCAGTTGATCGTAGGCAGCCCTGACAGAAGAAAATGGACTGACCCAAACGAGAAAGTCTCAAGGGCTTTGTCTGGGATCTCTTTGTACATACCTGACATAGAATTGTGTCCCATCTTGTTCTTGGCATATACATCCAAGTAATCTTCACTCTCCTTTGGGGCTTTGATCAGACTTGCCCATTGCTCTATGGTTGACTGGTATCTCATTCCTTCAGACATCCATACTATCCTGCCATCTGGATAGAAATGTGCTATGGAGTAGAATTGCATAATGAGTTCATCATTCCAGTTGGTGAGCTTCTGCCCAACAAAATCTGCAACTCCACAAGCAATGAAACTGTATTGCACTCCAGGATAGTGTTCTTCGTTTTCCTTCATGTAGGTCTAGTCGACCGACCTCATATCACACACTATGGGCTTCTTGTCCAACAAGATTGTCTCATAGAAGTCCTGCTGCTCCTTGGTGTGGAACCTGTAATCTACATCAGTCCTTCTCCTGGTGGCATATGGATCAGACAATCTCCATAGCCTCAACCCTGAGTCTTTCCTGATCTTCATGTTTTCAGCCATAGGATGAGCATCATTGTTGTATGGAATCTTGGGTTTGAGCTTCCTTAAGATTTGCCCTTCTTCATCTTCCTCAGCAGCAACCTCAGGCATTGGGGCCTTGTTCTTCTCAGCTGCTGGTATACTCCTGGTATTTCTCTTTGGTGCAATCTTGGGCTTGGAGGCAGCTTTGGGTGCTTCTTTGGGCTTTGATGTTGCAGCCCTTGACTTTATAGCATCACCCATAAGCTTTTGTGCCTTTAGTGCTGGTTCAGCAACCTCTTCTTCCTCTTCCATCATGGAAGGTTGACCAACAACTCTGGCCATGGTCTTCTTGACCCTTTCCTTCCTTTTCTTTCCTTCTGCAGCTGGCTCTTCAGGCATTTCAGGTACTTGAGTTGATGCTCTGGCTTTAGACATTGGCTGTCTTCCTGCTGGCCTTTTGATCATCATGCCTGGCTTTACTGCAGTTGAACCGAGCACCTTCTTGAGCACTACCTTCTTTGAAGTAGGCTCATCTTCTGCTGCCACATAGTCCTCATCCTCTGAGTCTGAGGTTCTCTTCCTTCTAGCTCTTGTGGCTGCTTTGGGAAAATTGCTTGGAGTGCTTCTGCTCCCTTCATCTGAAGTACTTGAGGGACTAGTGCCCTCACTCATGTGAATCTGCTTTTCTTCTCTGTTCTGACTGTCACTTTGGTCTGACATGCTGCAAAACACTGACTGCTGACCCTGTGAATAGTTATAGATGAGACAGAGTGGATGAGCATCACAAAATGCAGAGATTTTTGCAAAAGAATGATTCAAAAACTTAGTTTTAGTTTCCACAGAAAGCATTTTGGATCTACCAATTTTCAAACTCGGTGATACCGAAGCAGTTTTGGAACCTAAAGTAGTGAACTCGGTCAGACCGAGTCACAGTTCGGTGGCACCGAGACTGCTAGGGTTTCACAAAGTTCGAAAATCGGTCACACCGATTTGTAATTCTCGGTCAGACCGAGACTTACTAGTGCAATGGCGTTAGCCAAATCGGTGAGACCGAGTTTTTCAACTCGGTGGGTCCGAGATGGTTTCGGTGGAATCCTAACCCTAAATTTTCGAATCGCATCTATTCTAAGGATTGCATTGACTGGATAGGAGTGTCTCAATCGTGGAAAGATGCATTACGAACACAATGTGCTGAGAATCAGATGAGGAAAGCACTGTGATCGAGTTCATACCCTAGTTCGGCGATGAACTCACTACGGCGGCAACGGCGGAGAAGAAATCCGTTGACGGCGGCGGAGACCAGCGACTGGAGGCGGCTAGCGATGAAGTCGACGATCCGTAGACCTAGTAGGCAGAGCGAGCTACGCGCGGGCGAGGAGTTTCGCAGAAGGTTTTCCAAATTTTGCCCGTGAGTATATATAGCCTGACACTGTCGGTGTGACTGAGTTGAACAACTCGGTGGCACCGAGATGCATAACTGTTAACAGTTACAGCAACTCGGTGTGACCGAAAAGTTCATATCAGTTGCACCGAGATTGAAAACCTAGATCGACTTAGTGATCTCGGTATGACCGAAATGGAGGAATCGGTCAGACCGAAAATCACAAAGAAGTTTTGGAAGTTTAAGTCTATGTCGAATCGGGGACTCTGAGTGCTCCTCACACAGAGTGGTTCGAATCTGACTTGATCAAGTTTTGTGATGTATTATGAATAGAGTTTAAGACGAGAAAAGCATAGATAGCTAGAGAAGGTTCTTAGGCATTCTTGTCCATCCACTTGGCCAAAGAAAAGGAAACCAATATGTTCTTGAATGAGTAAAATATGCAACCAGCATGCTCACACAATAAAGTGACAAACGAAATATGTGGCAAAGCATGCACAACCAAAACTAGCATCTATCAAACAATTGGCGATGAATAGGTCATCTATATATGAGTATATTGACTTAGGAGTCAAATGAGAACATTTGATCATAGGTCATACTCATCGTTTAAGCTCAAGTGGGGTTACCACTTTTACATAATGCATTGATGTGTTCACACCATTAGAGTTGCTTTGACTCAATTCTTAGAGTTAAGCTCCCCCTAGATGTGAGATCCCCTTTTAGAGGAATAAACTAACCTTGGGTTTTGTCGATGATGACTTCATGCAGGTGTTGAAGATGTGGATGCTCAATGTTGATGTAGATCATTTGGAGCAATCTTTTGGAGTGAGTTGCACTTTCAATACCTACACGGGTTAGTCCCACAAGGAACAAAACAAGAATATAAATAGACATAGAGTGATGCACACACAAGATGATGTCCATGAAATCATTTGGTTACCTTGTCCCTTGCCTTACCAACATGAGGGTTTGTGACTCCCTGAACTAGTGCAAGATGTGGAAGTTGATTGCACTTGCTCTTGCCATAATGATACGAGTGAAGAATGTTGGCGGAGTCACCATCAAGAACTCTCTAGTTCTTCTTCTTTGGGATCCACATCATCTTGATGGGAATCCTTGGAGTTGTGGTTGTACTTGATGAAGTAGAACTTGACGTAGTCTTGGGAACCCACTTGACCAAGGCCTTAGGTGCTTCTTCAAATGCATCAATCTCCTCTTGAAGCTTGTCCTTGCCTTTATGGTCTTGTGGTGGAAGATCATCTTGAGCTTGTGTTCCCTTAAAAGAAGTAGGATCATACTTCTCTTGTTGAGGAACAAACTTCATCTTGGGGTATTGATCTTCTTCCCACTCAACTCCATTGGCATTGAACTTTCGTTCAAAACCAACACCTTGATTCTTCCGGTGCCTTCCTTGCTTGCGTACAATTTCCTCGAATTTCTTACTCCCGGCAAGGCTCTTGTATACACCTTTCTCTATAATTCCCTTCAATAAGCTATTTTCTTGCTCAAGTGTAACTTGGCTAGGAGAATCATTAGTGGAATCAATAGAACTACTAGAAGCAACAATATTGGATTTAGCATTGTTATTGTTACTACTAGAGGAAGAATCTTTCTTGTTCTTGTTACTATACTTGACTTGAGGCATGTAAGTTGATAAGAGTAAATGCTTGACAATATAAGAAGAACTTTTCTTGCGAAGATCATCATTGATTGCCTTTAAGAACTCATGCTCTTGCTCAAGATTGAGCTTTTCAAAGCGTAACTTCTCATGAGCTCTTAAAAGTTCTCGATGATTTTCAAAGATAATTTCATGAGCTAACCTAAGAGTGTTTAGTTCTTTAGTTAGAAGCTCAATCTTCTCCTTATCATTGTCATTCGTTTAATCTTGTTTAGCATGATTAATTGACGTTTCATCATAGTATTCATCACTAGAGTTGTCAACAAGTAAATCATCATCACCTAGCAAGTCATCTTCATCACTATTGAAATCAACATACTCGGGATGTGTTACCTTTGGACCTTTGGCCATGAAGCATCTTCCAATTCCTTCATTTGGTGAGTCAAATATATCGTAGGAGTTGGTTGTCACGAGTGCTAGACCGGCAACACCTTCTTCTTGAGTATGTTCAGAGTCGGCGTGATAGCTTCTCTCGGAGTGATATTCAGAGTCGGAACCGGATACCCATTCACCAACATGAGCTTGATGTCTTTGTTTTGTGTAGCTCTTTGATGACTTGTCCTTCCTTTCCGAATCTTTGCTTCTCCGTGAGGGTCTTCGTTCATAACGATCATCTCTACTCCTTCTCTCTCTTGATGGTGATTCTTCTCTTCTACTTCTTCTTTGAATCTTCTCTTCTTTTGTAGGGTGCTGTACACTCATTGGAATAGTGTCCGGGTGTCCCACAATTGTAGCAGTTGCGCTCTCGACTGGAAGATCTCTTGTCATTGTAGGACCTTGACTTAGAGCTTCTTTCTTTGCTTCTACTCTTGTAGAATTTGTTGAAATTCTTCACCATTAAGCTCAATTCTTCATTGAAGGTTTGTTTCTCACTTGATGATGTGGGGGCTTCACATGAGGCTTTGTAAGCACCACTTGATTTGTTGTGAAGTTCCTCCTTATCCTTGAGTGACATCTCATGAGCAATAATTCTACCAATGACTTCCGTTGGCTTGACATTTTTGTAATTGGGCATCATTTGAATCAATGTGCACACGGTATCATATTTTCCATCCAATGCTCTTAGGATCTTCTTGATGATGAATCTGTCGGTCATCTCTTCACTCCCTAAGCCGACAATCTCATTTGTGATAAGAGCAAGCCTAGAGTACATTTCAGCGAAACCTTCACCATCCTTCATTTTGAACTTGTCAAGCTGACTTTGGAGCACATCCAACTTGGATTCCTTGACGGAGTCGGTACCTTCATGCATATCAATCAAAGTGTCCCAAATTTCCTTTGCATTCTCAATACGGCTGATTTTGTTGAATTCTTCGGGGCACAATCCGTTGAAGATGATATCACAAGCTTGAGCGTTGTATTGCATCATCTTTAATTCTTCCGCATTAGCTTCACAGTTCGGCTCTCTCCCATCAAAGAATTCACCTTGCAAGCCAATACAAATAATAGCCCAAACGGCGGGGTTATGTCCAAGAATATGCATTTTCATCTTATGTTTCCAACTAACGAAATTAGTTCCATCAAAGTAAGGACCTCTACGGTGATTATTTCCCTCGCTAGACGCCATACTCTCCTAGGTTGTGAAACCAAGGCTATGACCACCAAAAGCTATAATCAAAGCAAATGCAGACCAAAGCTCTGATACCACTTGTAGGACCTTGAAGTATGTTTAGAGGGGGGGTGATTAGACTACTTGACCAATTAAAAACTTAACCTTTTCCCAATTTTAGAGTTTGACAGATTTTAGCAACTTTGGACAAGTCAAGCAAATATCACACAAATCAAGCAAGCATCCAAAGAGTATATACGCAGCGGAAATTAAAGCATGCAACTTGCAAGAAAGTAAAGGGAAGGGTTTGGAGGATTCAAACGCATTTGGAGACACGGATGTTTTTGGCGTGGTTCCGATAGGTGGTGCTATCGTACATCCACATTGATGGAGACTTCAACCCACGAAGGGTAACGGTTGCGCGAGTCCATGGAGGGCTCCACCCACGAAGGGTCCACGAAGAAGCAACCTTGTCTATCCCACCATGGCCGCCCACGAATGACTTGCCTCACTAGCGGTAGATCTTCACGAAGTAGGCGATCTCCTTGCCCTTACAAACTCCTTGGTTCAACTCCACAATCTTTGTCGGAGGATCCCAAGTGACACCTAGCCAATCTAGGAGACACCACTCTCCAAGAAGTAACAAATGGTGCGTTGATGATGAACTCCTTGCTCTTGTGCTTCAAATGATACTCTCCCCAACACTCAACTCTCTCTCATATGATTTGGATCTGGTGGAAAGAAGATTTGAGTGGAAAGCAACTTGGGGAAGGCTAGAGATCAAGATTCATATGGTAGGAATGGAATATCTTGGCCTCAACACATGAGTAGGTGGTTCTCTCTCAAAACTGGTAACTTGGAAGTGTAGGTTTGTTCTGATGGCTCTCTCCACGAATGAAGAGGAGGTGGAGGGGTATATATAGCATCCACACAAAATCTAACCGTTACACACAATTTACCAATCTCGGTGGGACCGAATCAACAAACTCGGTCAGACCGATTTAGTAAACCTAGTGACCGTTAGGATTTTCAGTGGGACCGAAATGCAACTCGGTAGGACCGATATGGTTAGGGTTAGGCATAACGTAATCTCGCTGAGACCGATTACACAAACTCGGTGAGACCGATTTTGGTAATTAGCTAACCAGAGAGTTGGTCACGTAAACTCGGTGGGACCGATTTGCTCTTTTCGGTGAGACCAAAATGTTACAAAAGGGAAACAGAGAGTTTACATTGCAATCTCGGTGGGACCGATCACTCACTTCGATTAGACCGAAACATTACGAAGGGAAACAGAGAGATTACAATCCCATCTCGGTGAGACCGAGATCCCTATCGGTGAGACCGATTTGCCTAGGGTTTGTGGCAGTGGCTATGACATTTGAACTCGGTGGCACCGGATTGAAAGAATCGGTGTGACCGATTTTGGCTTTAGGTTTAGGTCATATGTGGATGTGAGAAAGTAGTTGATGGTTTTGGAGCATATCACTAAGCACATGAAGCAAGAGGCTCATTAAGCAACACCTCATCCCTCCTTGATAGTATTGGCTTTTCCTATAGACTCAATGTGATCTTGGATCACTGAAATATAAAACGTAGAGTCTTGAGCTTTTGAGCATGAGCCAATCCTTTTTCCTTGATATTTTGAGGGATCCACTTTCATCATCCATGCCATGCCATTCATTGAGCTTTCCTGAAATATATGTCTTGGAATAGCATTAGCTCAATGAGCTATATGTTGTTATGAATTACCAAAACCACCTAGGGATAGTCGCACTTTCAGCAGTGCTCGTCGTCCAACGAAAAGAGGAGGGACAAAAATTCCCACTTCAAAAATCAGTATATTATGTTTCAACGGTCCTTACACCATGTAAATCCCGATACCTGCATTATCAAAAGATAGCATATGCGGTCTTTATGGCATCCCGCAAGTTGCAGCACGACTTTCAAGAGTGCTCCATCATGGTCGCTTCTGAAGTACTACTTAACGATATTATAAACAATCGGGACGCCACCGGCCGGATTGCCAAATGGGCCAATGAGCTCTTACCATTTGAAATAATTTACAAGCCACACCGAACTATTAAATCTCAGGTGTTGGCTGACTTCATCACCGAATGGACAGAGGCCAAAATCCCTAAAGAATACGGCACATATTCCAACTAGGTGATGCACTTCGATGGCTCTAAGATTTTAGCCGGATTAGGGGCTGGTGTCGTCTTGACATCCCCCACAGGAGACACAATTTGTTATGTGCTCCAAATACTATACACAGACTCTAACAATGCAGCCGAATACGAGGCCTTACTGCACAATGTCCGGATGGCCGTCTCCATGGGCATACAACGCCTTGAAGTGCGCGGGGATTCAAACCTCGCAATATCTTAGATAAATGGAGATTTCGACGCAAAAGATTCAAAGATGGCGGCTTATCGTAATGTCGTACTCAAAATTTCAGCTCGGTTTGAAGGGCTCGAGTTTCATCATGTGGCTCGAGAGAGTAATCAAGCTGCGGACATACTTGCCCGCATGAGCGCTAAACGCGACCTCGTCCCACTTAACACCTTCATGGAGAGGCTCTTCAAGCCATCCGTAGTGTGGAAGGACGGTAGTGGCAACATTGTTCCAGAGTCGACCATACCCCAGATTCTGAACACAGTTCTGTTGGTGTTCTGGGAATGGGGGTCCCCACACTTGTCTGCGTGTGGCCTGCAGCGTGGCTCAACCAGTGGCCCAGTACGGCCCGTCTTCATCAACCAACACTCAAGACCCTCGCGGGGCGGACGATGCAAGGCCTCCTTAGGGGCGGCCTCACCAGGCATGCTCACGAGGAGGAGGAGAGATCAATGCAAGAGGTACCTCGCGAGGTTCCGATGACGTAATCCATGACGATCAAGACCAGGCGGGCGCCAACCGCGCAGTGTCCTCGTTTCCTCTTTGGTGTAAAGGGGGCAAGCGCAGGCACGGAGTACCAAGGCATCAGGCAAAGGTTACCATATCGGTGCAACAAGACCAAGAACAGCAGGCTGGCAGGACAGAGGTCACCATGGAGCGCAAGACGGCGTCACCACTAGTGCCTTTGGCCGGCGAAGACCACCTTTAGTCAGGATAGCTTGTACTAGTTGTCGCCTTTCGAAATGGCTGTTGTTGGATCCCTTCCCGCTCAATATTTGGGAAGAGGACCACGGCCTTTATAAATAGGGCTAGCCACCACCATAGAGGGGACGGATCGATTCCTCCTCAAGCACACCACCAAACACAAGAACACCTCTCCTCGCGAGGTTGTTCTTCCCTTGTACTGTTCATCATTAGCCCAAGAGGCAATCCACCATAGCACACATATGAGTAGGGTATTACACCAAAACTGTGGCCCGAACCTGTATAAATCTTGTGTCTTGTGTTGTTCTTCGTGCTAGCTTAGAGATCGCGGCGAGGTTGAGGGCGTGTTTCGGTAGGGAGAGATCTTCGTGCGCACCCACGTGTTCAAACCTTAAGGGTTTTGCCGGAACCTGATATCGGACATTTGGCGTGCTAGGTAGGGGTGCGCCGGAGTCCTCCTTCCGCCGATCTGCGTTCCACTGCTCCGTCGCATCCATGTCCGGCGACCTAACGACCAACGCCGACCGCTAGGCGGTGTGGCCAGCCCGTGCCACGCCGCCTGCCCAAGGTGACCTCAACCCCGCGCCCCAGGCAGCCCGCGCACCGCAGAATGCTGCGGGGCACGGGCGACGTGGTCAAGCACTGCCTGCCCTTACTCCGCGACAGGTGCGATCAGCCGCAAGGGCCTCAAGCCACGCCGTGGCCACGGCGCCGCACACCCGATTGGAGCAAGCGAACATGAGGGCCGCATTGACTGTGTCTCGGGAGCTGCTGCGGTGCAGGTTGCAGGAGAGCGGTCGAGACGTGCTGCTGGAGTGCATTGCCGAGCTCTTGGACGCCGCAGCTTCGGGGGCACCTCCCTTCTATTTCTAGCTTCCACCCCAGGCCCCGGTTAGATCACACGACGGGCCTCCCCGCGCCCGCGCGCCCTCAGGCACGCCCCAAGGCTTCATCGACACCAGCTCAACCATCGGCGCCGGGTGTCAGGCTACACCAGCACCACCTCTGATGAACGAGGGCATGCGCATTGCTGCCTATGGTCCGGGCGGGCCGCTACCTTACCATCCGCAAGACGGCGCGTTAGGCCAGGCCACATGGAGCATGGGGCACTACGGCGAAGTCTTCGAGGCGGCGACCTCGGAGGCTTACATGCCCCACATGGTGGATCGGGAGTACGTGCTGGAAGACGACCCTGGCTCGTTCCTCGGGTCAGGCTGGGAGGAAGAGACGCCGGAAGCCAAGCCTTTCCGGGAGCCTCAAGGAAGCCTCACCAACCGCGCTGGCAACAACAGCTACCGGTACCGCTAATTCCTCAGGAGCAAGCTTATGCTAACCATGGGTCGCAGGAGGTTTAGGTCACTACAGCGGATGGCTGCCCCAGCTCAGCAGCCACCCTTCTGCTGGGAGGAGCACACTGGGGGCTGCAAGAGAGGGGCCGGGAGCCGAGCCCCTCCCCACGCCGCGTGGAGCAAGGCATCCCCCAGAGGTAGGCCCTCTACCGGGGAGGTGCTGAAAGCCTACCCCCGGCAAAGGACCCGTGGTCGCCGAGGGCGCCGCTGGCATCCCCCTTGCCCCATTGGTGTCATCCTTAGTCTTCAGCCACCGTCAATGGTGGTCGAGAGAGGCGCATAGCGGGGCCCTCGTCTGGCGATATGAAGCAAGGCCCGGTGCCTGTGAAGAAGGCCCAGTGCCTGTGAAGCTCACCGCCCGTGACACTCTCACATAATAATGAGTTGGGGCTCTACACGCCCCAGAGTCTCCAGAGAGCCGCCCTCGGGCCTCGAGGGCTCCCTCCCATGCCCAGTGGCAACACTTAGCTCCGCACCGGTGAGCAGACGTCAAAGACTAGACTAGGTGCAGGACGCGGCCTTTTGCTTTTCGCCTCCCTTTCTGTGGTCGAGCTTCCTTGTTTCATATTTAAGTTGAAGTTGAATTTCCATTTGCGTGTCTTGGGGTTGTCTTGTCTTTTTCGTGTGGTTTCTTGTGTTCTCCTTTCTGCCCTCATTTGGAGTTCGCGTTAGATGCCTCCCCCTTGCGAGCCTCTCGCAGGCGGGGCCGGGCGAAGCGCACGTATGCTGCATGCATGCCCTACCACGGTAGGAACTCGCTCTCGCGAGGCCCTCACGACCTGGTCAACAGGCCCCTAAGGGGACCCTCGGGGGCTCACGGCCTCGCGAGTCTATTCAAGATTTGTCCCGACTAAAGGTAAACCACAACAACAAGCTCACCACGGGGCCCGTTGAATCATGTAGGCACATGTTCAGCATCGTTCCTAAAAGCATATGGACGGCAATCTTTTTACATGAGGGGCTTCCCCTCCCAAAATGCTCTTACAACCTTCGAGGCAGCGCCCGAGCTTTTGTATGCAGGATAAACAGCGGGGAAACACAGGATCAAATAGACATGTCGCTCACCGCACCCTCCTGGTCGCCTCCAGACGCCTCACTGGCATCGCTGTCATTATCACTGGCATCGCCATCACCATCACCGACGCCACCGTCACCGCCATCGAGCACATCGCCACAGTCCACCGCGACTACCACCCCGTCATCGTCGGAAGCGAAGGCCGTAACGAGGGCGTCCACGTTGTCCTCCACCCACCGCGCCAGGTCGCCCCGAATGGCCTCGGGCACCGGGGCGATAGCGGCATCAAAGTCAAAATGGGGGTCTGTGTTCTAAAGATGGCTGCAGACACGGGAGAATGCACGTCCAAGCAGGCTGCGGCTCCTCTCCTCAATGAGCTGGTTAGCTCTCTCGGAGCGGTTTTCCAAGCGCGTCACCACGTCAGTGAAGAAACGGAGGTGGCTGGCATAGTTGGTCGCGTGAGGATGCGGGGCGTTATCATCACAGAGGGCTGCGGTTGCCCTGTTCCTGAGGCTCTGGAGCATGGGGCCGTGCATGTGCTCCAACATCTGCTGTTGAAGTCTTTCCTCTCTGTTTTGCTGCGTGATGGACTCGGCGTCGGCAACCCGCTTTTGAAGAGGAGGCAGCTCGGCGCGGGCGGAGGCCAGATCAGTCTGTGCTGAGACTAGGGCGGCTGCGGCAGCCTCCACGCGCCACTCCGCTTTAGTCAGTTTGGACCTAAGGGCGGTAGTCTTGCCCGCAGCTTCGGCTTCAACCATCTTCAGCTTCAAGTCATACCTGCTCACAAGATTTGCGCGAGCCTCTGCCACACGGTGGTTGACCTCCTCCTGGATTCGAGCCTCGCGTGCGCCAACATCATCCTCTGCCTGGGTAACCTGGCGCTCCCTCGTCTCCAACCGCTCCAGATCAAGATTGCACTCGGCGGCCTCCAACGTCAGCGCTTCCTCACGCCCGCGGAGCTCCTACTCCTTGAAAGGTGTCCCCTTCAGCGATGCAAGGGCGGCTTGACGCAACTCCACTTGCTGCTCCCGGGAGGCGCTCCAGGCTTGGAGCTCCCACACATGCTTCTCCGTGATGTCACGACAATAATCTGCTTCCCGAGCCTCCTCCAGAGCCTGGGAGCAGGCCTCTCGCGAGGCCGCAAGGGATGCCTCGGGTTTCAAATTATCAAGCTCGCGCTGGTGGCGCGCGATGTTGATGGCCACCTGTAGCTTGCATCGCTCCTCAATCATACGTAGGCCCTCAGCTTCAAGGCGCGTGTCCACATTTGCAAGCTCTCCACCAAGCTGGCCCATCGCGTCCATCACCTTCCAGAGGAACTCGTGGCGGACGACGCTTCACTCGCGCGCAAGCTTGAGCACACTGTTGATGTCGTCCTCCGCCGCCGATGCTGTTGGCGGACCCTGAAGCGGTTCACCCCCTCTCAGCAGGGGGCTAGGGGCTAGCGCCCCCACGATCGCTGTCCTTGCCCCGCAAGGGACCCGGACCGACGCAGGATCATCCCCTGAATAAGAGCCAACGATTGACGCCAACCATTCGCCATCCACGACCATAGGAGGAACCCTGGGCAAGCTGATTGCTCTCCAGGAAGGGTTGCAAAACCAAGGCGTCAAGGGCACAGGCTCAAGACACCCTCCGGGTAGGCTTGCTTCTCCAGCTGGCCCTGCATCAGGGGCAGCATGCAGGCTCGGGACGCTCAAGGCCAACGATGAAGGAAAGGCCGGAGGAAGTTGCTTCTTGGGAGACTCTGCAGGCTTGGCAGGAGGGATCCTGAAGAGTCACAGTCAGGAAAGGGGGCAGCGATTGAAGAATTACAAGAATGAGGTACTTACTCATCTATGGCGAAGTACTTCCTATGCTTCAGCGGTCGGAAGGTGTGACCACTGCAACTCGAAGACTCCTTCCTCTTGCGGAGTGCGGCGAAGTCCACACGGAACCGACCCAGGCGCTTGACGTGAGGACCAGCGCGTGGCGTGGATGGAGAACCACCCAAGTGGCCAACCTCAGGGGCGCCAAGCTGGGAGGAGCAATCAGCACTACAAAAAAATACACATACGTGATGATACATGTTTGTCACAGTAGGTCGCCTTTTCTTTCATGCATGTACATCCATGAAAAATTTATGACAGAATGAAGATAGTTATACCTGTGCTGTCGTAGAAGTGTTCCATGACATTACCAAAATTATCATCACCGAGGTGTCCACTTCCATGACGATAAATCGCGTGTCACAGAAGTGCTTTCTTCAAGGGTGACTGACACGTGGCATCCACCATAACGGAACGCCGTTAAGCTATCTGGTTGGTTTTTGGTTCCGATAACCCGTTAACAGCCCCGACCAATGGGGATTTTCCACGTGTAAAATCATCATTGGCTAGAGGAAACACGTGTTGGCTCATCGCTGGGACAGATGCCATCCACTCATTTGACAGAAGGCGCCTATGATACTTCGACACATGGCACGGCCCAACAGAGGCCCATTCCTGTGAAAAGGCCGGCCCGTTTGACTTGGTCAAAAGGTGGTGGGCCAGCCAATGGAAAGCCTGTTAACAGCCTGTTTGCATATAGCCCATTTACAGCCCGCTAACCCAAGGCCCGTTACACCCTATTCAAATTAGGCCTAGTAGCATCATCTGGGCCATCCAATATGGTTCCAGTACATTTTCACTTCTGGCCCATGTATGGCCCATGACGTCTTTCGGCCCATTTGAGGCCCTACGTAACTCTTGGCCTATTAACGGCTGTAACACCCAAAAATTTAACCATAATTTATTAATTAAAAATTTACCTTGGTAAATTAATTTTTTATTTTCTGGATTTTCTTTTGATTCAGAACCACTCTTTTCTTCTGAGTTGTGGAGTTTTCCTCCAAATAGAAAACCTTTCAAAAATATTATTGGACTTGTATATCTTCCCAAGACCATTTCTTTTTATCAGTGGAATTATTTCTACAATTATTTTTCCTGAGCTTTATTTCTTTAAAAATGGGTTTTCATTAGTTTTTGAGTTCCATTTGCACTACAAACTTTGCAAATACTTCTTTAATATTCCCACAAAAATTTGGGGATGTCATGTGATGTTCCCACATCACTTTTGTGCAATAATATCTTTTAGTCATTGGAGATTTTGAGCCCTACCTCAAGTTTTCAAATCTGGTCCAGTTTGTGATTTGCACTACAACCTATTTAATTATTTCTTAAAAAATTTCACCAAAGTTGGGAGATGTTAGTAGTAGTGTATAATTCAACTTTATGCAAAAACCCATTGGTGTTCTTTGAAAAAATTGAGCAAATTATCCTCTTTAGCTCTCTGGCCCAATTTGGTATTTTCTACTGCAACCATATTTTAACGTGCCCTTTTACCCATGATTCTTTTCCTGCTTATACACCACTCTACCAAACCCTTAAGTCCAAGAGATTGGACCCATTGGAGCATTTTTGGTCCATGCAATAATAGCCTTTATTTTCTGTCCAGATTTGGTTTTCTCAAAAACTTGCACTAACAAGTTTCTGGTCTTGCCAAACTAACCTTGCCACCATTACCTACATCTAAAGAGACTCTGATCTGGAGTTTTTGGCCACCCAAAGAGATGCCTAGATGCCCTTGGCATTCTGTCGAACACCTTGTGTGCATGGCCAGATTTGACATAGTTTTTAGTTTGCTATATGGACTTGATCCCCTGACACAACCACCATGTCCACTAACCTCCTAGCCACCTCTAACCTAGACCTGTTAAACCCCAGCCTTAACCAAACCTCCTGGCATGCCTTGGCATTTTGTAGAACGCCTGGCGTGCGTGCTCTGGATGCGGCCAGAGCGCCTGTTTTGCACGTGCGTGCTCCCGAGTCGCCGCGTCCTGCTGCCACCTCCCCGCGCCCGTTCTGGCCTCTCTCCACGCACAGCCAGTGCGCCCTGACTCCTCCCTCATCACAGAGCTGCACCCGCCAGCTCCTGGCACCCCACAGCGCCACCGTTAGGTCGGCCCCGGCGGCTAGCTGACGGTCGCAGCAGGCCCCGGCCGTGGCAGCACCGCCCAAGCCTTACGCGTGCGCCAGCTCGCCCCCTTGAGCAGTGGGGAGTTCATCGGAATGCGCCGACCAGCTCCAGTCGCCGCCACGTCGCCCTGCAGCAACAGAACGGCGATTCGCCGTCAATCTTATCCCCGGCCGCCGCGGAACCGACCTCGGCCGCCTATAAAAGGAGCCCCGGAGCTCGTCCAGACCTCAGACGACCTCAGGCCACCCCTCTAGAGCACCCACAGCGAGCAATCGATGAAGGGAGGCCGTCCTCCTCGTCTCCGGTCAGTTCGGCCGCCGCCACCCCCCGGTCCCGTTCGTCGCAAGCAAGGCCTCCCCGGCCCATCCAGTGTCACCATCTGACTCCCCTCGGTCGTGCGAAGCCGCCCAACCCCTCAACCCCGATCGGGAACCACCATAGCCCAAGAATCCAAACCTGCTGAAGCCACCGTCCGCCGCGGAACTCGCCGCCGGTGAACCCCTCCACCCCCGCCAACCTAGCAACCACTAGGAGGACCGCCCTGAACTGGCGGATCCATCCCTGCCCTTGGAGTCCCGTGGGGAGACGCCATTCGTCGAAGGCGATCGCCGGAGCACCGCCTCTGCCCGGCCAGAGGAGAAAGGAGGCGCGGGCGACTGGTCAAACCTGACCAGTGGGCCCAAGGGACCCACTGTCAGTGACCCCGAGTCGATCCACGCTGGCATAAGTGAAAGCGTAAACCCAGAAGTACACCTCCTCCGTTTGCTTATTCGAAACATTTTTCTTTTTCTATTTTATTTAAAAAAACAAAAATTTGACTAAACTTTGATTGGCTATAACTTTTTTAATATAGGTCCAAATGATTTGATTCTTTTTCTTTTGTTTCTCAAATTTTGTCTAGTTTATTTTCATATTTATTTGAAAAAGTTTTAGACAACTTTTTTGTACTTCCTTGAAACTATATGTTGATTCAAAACTTTTTATAGGATTTTTGAAGAGGAAGCAACTTTCAAAAAAAATGCATCCCCCACTTGCATACTCTTGAAGGCAAGCATTCTGAACCCCGACATAATATTTGTTGCATGCCATTTGATGCAAATACGACGTCACCTTGACTTGAAGCATTCGATATTTTATGTGGTGTTATGATCATATTCATGAGTGCGTAATGATGATGCGTTGCTGTTGGTATTTGATATGCTTCTGATAGTAATCACCCTCGTATGCCTTTCATGCCTATCGGGAGGAATCCGAGAAAGTCTCTGTCTTGGGTAGACATGAGCTTGTCTCTAGTTCTTCGTCGAGACGGTTATGTCCGGTAAGGCATGCTGAGGTATGACGGGTGATAATTCTGTCTGATTGGTTTGAAATATATTTCTTATGCTTATCATGCAGGAAATGTCCTAACCCCCTGAGTCCATCATAGATCGAGTCTTGTTCCAGTAACCCCCATACTTGTTTCGTACTACCACTTGTCCCTACCACAGGTAGGGTATGGTTCAGTAAGTTGTCAACCCCTTCCTAGCACACACTATACAGAGAGGCCATGGTGGAAGATACCGGCTGCATCCAGTAGGCATGCCACCTGGTCCGGGGGCATGGGTGTTTCCGGTTGTAGCCGAGGGGGTAGCTCCCGTAGTTTGCACCCGTTATAAATTTTGTGATCCCATGCTAGTCGAGGTTGTAGCCTCCCCACTTAGAGTTTTGCTTAATGAGTGTCGTGGGTGGTTCCAGACACCGGTAAGTCAGGCTGGTGTGTGCGGTCAGGTGTGTTTTGAATTAAAAGACCGTAGACGGAATTAGTCTCGATGGACTAACGGAATACGTTACTCGTGGGTAAACAGTACACCCTCTGCAGAGATTATATCTATTCGAATAGCCGTGTCCATGGTTAAGGACTACAGTCTCGGATGGGTCAAGTGTGGGTCTTAGTGTCGGTCCTCAGAGAAAAAATTGCTAAACCAGAACTTGGATCATGACTTGTGACTCATGATGATTATGATTACTATTATTATGACTAACAATTTACATTATTTGAATTATTGAGTATCCCTAGGATGGTTCTATGTCCTGGATATTCACTGTGATTATTCTCTTATAAGCCCTTTATGTGGTGTCGCTCAGACGCCCGACTGTGGCATGCCTATTATTTAAATTACTTACAAGCCCTTTATGTGGTGTCACTCAGACGCCCGACTGTGGCATGCTTGTCATTTAAATTACTTATAAGCCCTTTAGGTGGTGTCGCTCAGACGCCCGGCTGTGGCATGCGTGTTATTTAAACTACTTATAAGCCCTTTATGTGGTGTCGCTCAGACGCCCGACTGAGGCATGCTTTATGTTATTAACCTTTCGAGGCGTCTCTTTAGACACCCGATAGGTGCATTCTATTTCTACTCCCTCATTGCATATTCATGTTGTATGTGAATGACCTGCTTTCGTGCATCATGGATTTTTCTTTTATGTCTGGAATGACGTTGTGATCATGAAATATTTCAGAGCATGATTATCATTCATTATGTTATACCTGTGTTCATAATGTTTGCGAGTACATTCAAAGTACTCACTGACTTGTCCCTGGCTATTGTCTTGGCCAGATTTCTTGCATGGAGAGGAGCCTTGCGATGACAGCCCCGTAACCTGCGCAATGACGATAGCAGCCTCGCGAAGATAGGAGTTATAGAGGTCAGCTGTTCCTGTGGGAAATGGAGTCCCATAGACGCTGATGAACCTCAAACCGGTTCCTCCATAAGCCACTAGAAACCTTGTGTTGTACTCATAGGCCAAAATGGGCTTGTACTATATATTACGTATTTTGCTTGGAGCTTCTGTATCAAGTTGGTGTCTCATCAGCTAACAGTAATGCTGGGGCTGGTGAGCACAAGGGCCATTTTCTGGGAAATTAATATCCTAGAAAACCGGTCGCGACAACCTTGGTATCAGAGCCAGGCTGACCATTGGCTAATGCTATCTTAGCCAGGTCAATAAATCTAGATTAACCAATCCACCAGACTTTAACCTAACCTCGGCCAAGCTTCTCATGTAAGATAGCCACAAAGTGACCCCGACACCTTTTGGCAGTCGGTGCCCAACCTATCAGCCAGCCTGTCGATCAAGCGCCCGTGACCGACACCTAAATTGTCTCATTCGCAAGCGTGTGAAGGAAGACTCCGTCCCCTTTTTCTATAAAAAGGGCACGCTAGCCTCAACCCAGCTCAACACAGCGTCTTTCCCAAACTGAGCCATATTACCTGGCCCTATTGTGCACAATGAGACCACAGCAACCAACCTTGGAGTTTTTGTGACCGTGCTAGCAAACCTCACCCGCCGTGCCTTTGCATTAGAAGAGCCCCTAGAACATGTTGTGTACCAACGGCCCATGAGCGGTGAGAGCCATCAATTCTGGGCCACTGTGCACGTCTATGGTAGGGGTCTATCGCCATAACGCCCCTACAAGTTCACCGGAAGGACAACTTCCTTTAAACCACAAGCCATCCAACTAGCTACTCGAGAGGCTATAGTTCAACTCCGGCACTTGTTGCCCAGAGTATACAGTCGCTCGTTCTACTACTACCCCAGCCGTGACAAGTATGGCAGGCCACCCCAGGTTGCCAACAGAGATCACGAGACTGATCCTGCATTGTTGCATCTGGTGCGCTATGTAAGTGCACTAGAGGAACTGTTCGATCAAATCACCCTTGATCTGATCGCAGCTCGTGGAGAACTGGTTCGCCGAGCCCCGACGAGAGGAGAAGATGAGCCCGACGCCGACAACCTAGTCGTGCTGTTCGGATAACCAATCGAGTCCTTGAGGTCTGCCCCAACCATCGACCAAAATGCTTTGGTGTCCCCAGAAGTGCTTCGTCGCCTTTTGGGAACACGCTCCAACGGGATTGTGGCCAACAACCGCCGCGATGGTCATCATCGCTACCCCGATCCTGCAGCCCCTCAACTCCATCCAGCTAACCCCGACGGTGAAACCCGTGAAGAAGCCTCGACGTCCACAAGGCACGCCCGCTTAGATATTAACGCGGTAGACTAAGTCACTCGAGTAGTACCGAGTCTTAGTATGTCCATGCCCTGAAATAGTGTGACCTTGTATCGCCATGGATAAACGCAGCCTGCTTGTGTGCCTCTGTTTTGAATAGTAGCGATGCATAAGTATGTTAGCGTACGATTGCATTTTTATTTCGGGCACAGCTACCAAAAACCACCCCGACGACACCCACAGTATTACGTCACTTTTGTGAGATATGTGTATCTGTAGCATTGACCCCGACCCCATAGAGCAGAATCAACAAACTAGTTGCCCTTCACCGCGATAAATAACCCAGCCCCAATGCTATATAAAAGGCCACCTCGTGAGCTTCCCAAGTATCCCTCACCTTGTACACAGCTCTCACAGCCATTTCTTTGCCATGCCGAGCCCTAGTATTTATCTGAGAACTCCAGATGCGACCCGGGTAGTTTTGTTAAAATATTGTGGGACTTTATCTGCAGTACGAATTGCTCAAATCGAGGATCACACCATCCACTTCGAAATATTGGGCAGTGGTGCACATCCCTCCCGCAAACCCAAACCAAGACCCGACGGAAGTCTCCTTCATGGGGAAATCTATGCCAACTCCGCAAATGGCCATAGAAGCTGCTGCGTACGAAGCGCTTGCTCGCCTTTGATTCGCGGTACCCTATGCCAGCAAACGGGGGTATTATTACTTCCCGAGTCATGCAGCACCCGGAGACGTAGCATCTTTTCCCGGTGGACGAATCGAGAGAGACCCGGTACTGGCCAACCTTGCCCAGTATATCATCGCTCAAGAGCATTTGACCCAACGAGTAATGGGTTATCTCCAGAGCCTTGCTGATTTAAATCCTTAGATCGCCATCGCAGACCACTGAGGCCCGACTAGGAGAGACGCGTTCATCGACTAGTCAATGCGCTTCCCTTGATAGAAGAAGAGTGTGCCCCAGTACCAGAGACGTTTCCTCAGGACCCTGTCCATTTACCATTATCATTGTAGACGTCACTGCTTTGTTTATTGTCCCAACATATATTTAAGTGGTGCAACTTATGTGTGGGGTCCTACATTTGTACGATGAATTAAATTTTTAGTTTCAATTAATGTGAGTGGTTTTTACTGCTGTTAATTTTTATTAACTGTTTTCACTCTCAGTAAATTCTGAAGTGAGATTTTCCCTGAGTTGTTGCGGCAGATATCTCTTCATGACATAGATTTTTATTCACGCAGCACTAAGACAGCAGACTCACAACTACAACCACTCGACCACGTACACTGATTGCAAATGCACGTGCATATGTTACACCTAACTGATCACCTCCCTAGCACACACAACCCCTGAAGCAGAGATTAGTGGGCGATTATGCGCAAGATTGCCTCTAGCACACCGCCAACAGTTAGGACCAGACACCGCACTTAATCCTCACGATCACCGCCACCGCGGAGAGCTAACACTCGAGCGGCAGCATCACAACGATGATCGAGGATCATCACGCACAAGAGCACGGAGAACCCCAACAACGCCGCCAACCCTCCGCACATCAGGATCACGTACCAGTCCGGCATTACCTCTGCCATTGGAGCCTCGTTTCGAGCTCCTGCAAACACAAATAGAGGAGAAGGAAGGAGAAGGAGAAGCGAGGCCAGGTGTGAGGAAGAAGGAAGGAGCACCTCGGTCGTTTTATAGCTCGAGATCGGTGTACGGTGGGGAAGTCCACCAGCGCCGCTCGTCGCTTGATCGTCGGTGTTCGGAGGCGAATCCGCAAGCAGTGCCGACAGCGCACTGGCCCGCGAGGTGAGTGCATGCTGCACCGGCAGCTAGCACGCCGCGCACTTCCGCAGTACGGCCTAGATGCTCTACGCTCTAGACATCGCCGGTGGAGAAAGTGCGGGAAAGCGCGCGAGAGAGAGGGAGAAGAGAGAGCCAGAGGTAGAAGAAGAGACTGAAAATGGGTCCCAGGTCCACCTGTCAGCCAGAGAGTTTACTCTAAATTTAGAAGTATTTTAGTAATTTAGAAGTTTATTCTAAATTTACGGTAACCAAAAGTAGAAATTCCTCGTTTTCCCCAACCATGGATTTTTCCACGCAGCGCCAGTATGCCACATTGTAGCTTTACACCACTTAATTGGCCACTTACTGTAGCCACGTTTTAATTGCATGAGTAGGATGGTTATTTTTTATGGAAGGAGTAATATTTTCGAAACAGCCCTTAGCAAATCTCGAGGACGAGATTTTTCTTAAGGGGGGTGGTGTTGTAACACCCCAAAAATTTAACCATAATTTATTAATTAAAATTTTGCCTTGGTAAATTAAATTTTTATTTTCTGGATTTTCTTTTGATTCAGAACCACTCTTTTCTTCTGAGTTGTGGAGTTTTCCTCCAAATACAAAACCTTTCAAAAATATTATTGGACTTGTATATCTTCCCAAGACCATTTCTTTTTATAAGTGGAATTATTTCTACAATTATTTTTCCTCAGCTTTATTTCTTTAAATATGGGTTTTCATTAGTTTTTGAGTTCCATTTGCACTACAACCCTTGCAAATACTTCTTTAATATTCCCACCAAAATTTGGGGATGTCATGTGATGTTCCCACATCACTTTTGTGCAATAATATCTTTTAGTCATTGGAGATTTTGAGCCCTACCTCAAGTTTTCAAATCTGGTCCAGTTTATGATTTGCACTACAACCTATTTAATTATTTCTTAAAAAAAATTCACCAAAGTTGGGAGATGTAAGTAGTAGTGTATAATTCAACTTTATGCAAAAACCCATTGGTGTTCTTTGAAAAAATTGAGCAAATCATCCTCTTTTGCTCTCTGGCCTAGTTTGGTATTTTCTACTGCAACCATATTTTAACTTGCCCTTTTACCCATGATTCTTTTTCCTGCTTATAGACCACTCTAACAAACCCTTAAGTCCAGGAGATTGGACCCATTGGAGCATTTTTGGTCCATGCAATAATAGCCTTTATTTCTGTCCAGATTTGGTTTTCTCAAAAACTTGCACTAACAAGTTTCTGGTCTTGCCAAACTAACCTTGCCACCATTACCTACATCTAAAGAGACTCTGATCTGGAGTTTTTGGCCACCCAAATAGATGCCTAGATGCCCATGGAATTCTGTCGAACATCTTCTGTGCATGGCCAGATTTGACATAGTTTTTAGTTTGCTATATGGACTTGATCCCCTGACCCAACCACCATGTCCACTAACCTCCTAGCCACCTCTAACCTAGACCTGTTAAACCCCAGCCTTAACCAAACCTCCTGGCATGCATTGGCATTTTGTCGAACGCCTGGCGTGCGTGCTCTGGGCGCGGCCAGAGCTGCGTTTGCGATACTGCGCCGAGTCGCCGCGTCCCGCTGCCACCTCCCCGCGCCCGTTCTGGCCTCTCCCCACGCACAGCTAGTGCGCCCCGACTCCTCCCTCATCGCAGAGCCGCCCCGGCCACCTCCTGGCACCCCACAGCGCCACCGTCAGGTCGGCCATGGCGGCTAGCTGACGGCCGCAGCAGGCCCCGGCCGTGGCAGCACCGCCCAAGCCATACGCGCGCGCCAGCTCGCCCCCTTGAGCAGTGGGGAGTTCGTCGGAATGCGCCGACCAGCTCCAATCGCCTCCACGTCGCCCTGCTAGCAACAGAACGGCGGTTCGCCGTCAATCTTATCCCCGACAGCCGCAGAACCGACCTCTCGGCCGCCTATAAAAGGAGCCCCTAAGCTCGTCCAGACCTCAGACGACCTCAGGCCACCCCTCTAGAGCACCCACAACCAGCAATTGATGAAGGGAGGCCGTCCTCCTCATCTCCGGTCAGTTCGGCCGCCGCCACCCTCCGGTCCCGTTTGTTGCAAGCAAGGCCTCCCCAACCCATCCAGTGCTACCGTCCGACTCCCCTCGGTCGTGCGAAGCCGCCCAACCCCTCAGCCCCGACCGGGAGCCACCGTAGCCCAAGACCCGAAATCCTCCCAAAGCCACCATCCGCCGCGGAGCTCGCCGACGGCGACCCCCTCCACCCCCGCCATCCTAGCGACCACTAGGAGGACCGTCCTGAATTGGCGGATCCATCCCTGCCCTCGGAGTCCCGTGGGGAGCCGCCGTTCACCGATGGCGATCGCCGGAGCCCCGCCTCTGCCCGGCCAAAGGAGAAAGGAGGCGCGGTCGACCGGTCAAACCTAACCAGTGGGCCCAAGGGACGCACTGTCAGTGACCCCGAGTCGATCCACGCTGACATAAGTGAAAGCGTAAACCCAAAAGTGCGCCTCCTCCGTTTGCTTATTCAAACGTTTTTCTTTTTCTGTTTTATTTTAAAGAACAGAATTTTGACTAAACTTTGACTGGCTATAACTTTTTAAATATAAGTCCAAATGATTTGATTCTTTTTCTGTTGTTTCTCAAATTTTGTCTAGTTTTATTTTCATATTTATTTGAAAAAATTTCAGACAACTTTTTTGTACTGCTTTGAAACTATATGTTGATTCAAATTTTTTATAGGATTTTTGAAGAGGAAGCAACTTTCAAAAAAAATGCATCCCCCACTTGCATACTCTTGAAGGCAAGCATTCTGAACCCCGGCATAATATTTGTTGCACGTCATTTGATGCAAATACGACGTCACCTTGACATGAAGCATTCAATATTTTATGTGGTGTTATGATCATATTCATGAGTGCGTAATGACGATGCCTTGCTATTGGTATTTGATATGCATCTGATAGTAATCACCCTCGTATGCCTTTCATGCCTATCGGGAGGAATCCGGGAAAGTATCTGTCTTGCGTAGACACGAGCTTGTCTCTAGTTCTTCGTCGAGACGGTTATGTCCGGTAAGGCATGGTGAGGTATGACGAGTGGTAATTCTGTCTGATTGGTGTGAAATATATTTCTTATGCTTATCATGCAGGAAATGTCCTAACCTCCTGAGTCGACCGTAGATCGAGTCTTGTTCCAGTAACCCCCATACTTGCTTCGTACTACCACTTGTCCCTGCCACGGGTAGGGTACGGTTCAGTAAGTTGTCAACCCCTTCCTAGCACACACCGTACAGAGAGGCCTTGGTGGAAGATACCGGCTGCATCCGGTAGGCATGCCACCTGGTCCAGGGGCATGGGTGTTTCCGGTTGTAGCCGAGGGGGTAGCTCCCCTAGTTTGTGCGCGTTATAAATTTTGTGATCCCATGCTAGTCGAGGTTGTAGACTCCCCACTTAGAGTTTTTCTTAACGAGTGTCGTGGGTTATTCCAGACACCGGTCAGTCAGGCTGGTGTGTGCGGTCAGGTGTGTTTTCAATTAAAAGACCGTAGATGGAATTAGAACCGATGGACTAACGGAATCCGTTACTCGTGGCTAAAGAGTACACCCTCTGCAGAGATTATATCTATTCGAATAGCCGTGTCCATGGTTAAGGACTACAGTCTGGGATGGGTCAAGTATCGGTCTTAGTGTCGGTCTTCGGAGGAAAAATTGCTAAACCAGAACATGGATAAGGACTTGTGACTCATGATGATTATGATTACTATTATTATGACTAACCATTTACATTATTTGAATTATTGAGTATCCCTAGGATGGTTCTACCTCCTAGATATTCACTGTGAATATTTTCTTATAAGCCCTTTATGTGGTGTCGCTCAGACGCCCGACTGTGGCATGCTTGTTATTGAAACTACTTACAAGCCCTTTAGGTGGTCGCTCAGGCGCCCGACTGTGGCATGCTTGTCATTTAAATTACTTATAAGCCCTTTAGGCGGTGTCGCTCAGACGCCCGACTGTGGCATGCTTGTTATTTAAACTACTTATAAGCCCTTTATGTGGTGTCGCTCAGACGCCCGACTGAGGCATGCTTTATGTTATTAACCTTTCGAGGCGTCGCTTCAGACACCCGATAGGTGCATTCTATTTCTACTCCCTCATTTCATATTCATGTTGTATATCAATAACCTACTTGCGTGCATCATGGATTTTTCTTTTATTTCTGGACTGACGTTGTGATCATGAAATATTTCAGAGCATGATTATCATTCATTATGTTATACCTGTGTTCATAATGTTTGCGATTAAATTCAAAGTACTCACTGGCTTGTCCCTGGCTATTGTCTTGGCCAGATTTCTTGCATGGAGAGGAACGTTGCAATGACAGCCCTGGAACTTGCGCAATGACGATAGCAGCCTCGCGAAGATAGGAGTTATCTAGGTCAGCTGTTCCTGTGGGAAATGGAGTCCCATAGACGCTGATGAACCTCAAACCGCTTCCGCCATCAACCACTAGAAACCTTGTGTTGTACTCATAGGCCAGAATGGTCTTGTACTACATATTATGTATTTTGCTTGGAGCTTTTGTATCAAGTTGGTGTCTCATCAGCTAACAGTAATCCTGGGGCTGGTGATTACAAGGGCCATTTTCTGGGAAATTAATATCCTAGAAAACCGGTCACGACAAAGGCCCGTGGTGAAACAGGCCCATAATGAACAGTGTATCACTTTACACCCATTAACGGCCCGTGGTGAAACTGGCCCGTAAAGAACAGTGTATCACTTTATACCCATTAATGGCCCGTTATTCCGGTGGGCCGTTTCCAACCCATGTTATCTTTCGGCCTTCTCAGAGCCCATTTATTCTTGGGCTCATTTCCAGCATTCGTTTACTTATGACCCGTTATTGTCATTTTTGCTTGTTGGCCAAATTCAGCCCGTGGTTACAGTCAGCCCGTTTGTGGTCCGTTAATACGTTGGGCCGTTTTCATAGCGTCGTCAAATACGGCCTATTAACGATGGCCCGTTATGGTCGGCCCATGAACGGACGATTCCAACTCTAGCCCGTTTACGGCCTAAATGCGATATGTTCGGCCCATGTTTGGCCAATCGATCATTCGGTCCGTGTAAGGCCCATTGATGATACGGCCCGTAGAAGGCCCATTGTGTCTACGACCCGTAGAAGGCCCACTGTTTCTACGGCCCGTAGAAGGCCCACTGCTTCTACGGCCCGTAGAAGGCCCACTGCTTATACGGCCCGTAGAAGGCCCACTGTTTCTACGGCCCGTAGGAGGCGCAGTGTCACTATAGTAAATATTAGCCCATGGTTATTATGGCCTAGTTTTAAAAAATAGGTTATTGCAGCCACTAGCAAACCGCAGAAAAAGAACTGCACTGACTACAAGCAAACAAATAAACAAGACAACAAGGAAATAAATAAGCAAGCAACTTACACTAGGCTATCACGGCTATTACACATATTACATCCACTGGGCATCAAAGTTCGCCATCAGTCCAAATATAGGGAACACAACAGCATATAAACGCCGCAGCAAAACAAGTCCAGAACTGAAACCACTTCAGAAGAGCTTAAGAAACAATATCCTGGGTACCCATATAATGCTGGCAAGATGCTTAGCAAGCTTATTAACTTTCTATTTTTGGCGCTTGAGTCCTCCAACGCTTGCCGTTGCACCAGAAAGTATGCATCCGAATTATGCACGGACTTCCTCATTCCTTCGGCTTCCTGTCGCATAACATCTGATCGATGTCTTTCAACTTGAACTAGAGACTCAAGAAGCCGAACTGATTCAGGCAAAGAGTTTGAAGAGTTGGTGCCAGCAGTGGTAGCCAGTAACTCGAACACTACATCAAGACATGACTTTGGGGTTGTCTCAGTGTCTTCAATATAGTTTTTATCAGCTTTCTTGGAGACCAACAGGGATGTCTCACTATCTTGAACCTTATCTGCATTACTTCCTTTACCATTGCATAACAGGGTACTCTTCTCCAATATTTTATCCGCGTTCTAAAAGAGAAACAAACAAACACATCTCAGGTTTACAATGTAGTATATGAAACTCATTTTAGTAAACCAGTTCAGTAGTAAGGTGGACAGGATAACAACATGAAACAAACATATATCTATGTAGTATGGTCATTGTATGGTCTATATCACTCTAGTTTATGTTGCCAAATCAAGATAGATATAGTTCGAATCATATCTATTTAAGACAAAGCAGCATAGACAGAATATATGTGTGGGAAACTACACAGCAATAACAACACTTGTAATGTGCATGTCATGAGAACATAACTGCTTATTGAATTGAAACTGAAATCAACATAGAGCAAGTTACAACAGCAAACAGCCAAACACGTTGAAGAAACGGGTTTAAAACATACCTGTTGCGCCATTGGAGTTTCAATTCCATCCTTCAAATTTGAAATTAGTTGTTATTAGTAAATACAGTGATGCAAGAGCAAAGTAGTATGAACCATAGCTACGGAACCTGACCTGAGAACAATTCTTCTCCTACTTTAAGCGTTGACTTCGGGTTCGGAGTGGTGGTCCTCATGATATGGGCACTATAGTTGCCTTACTAACTGCTCGTGTTTGGGTGCTCTATGGTGGAGACGGTGCTGTGTCAACGGGAATCGGGTGTCTATCTGCTGGGGTTGGGGTTAGAAGGGGTGTAGCTGGTTCTTTGTCCAGCAGGGTAGGGGTACAATCTGCATGAGTGTGGGTTATGTGTGGTGGGGATGGTTCTTGGGCAAGTACAACCGTGGTTCTCTCTGTATCGACAGGTAGCATGATCTTTTCTGAAGACCGTGTTTTTACTCCCACGGATACTGCCATCACTCCCTCCAATTGAAATGGCTGATAAACAAGAACAGTAATTGAATGTACAAACATTGTAAGATAGACAAGTGCAGTGGATAGTAGGGAAGAAAACAGGGCATGAAATAATTCACATTTATGTTGTCTAAGCAAACAGAATAGCAGGACATAATTTCACATATATGATGGCTAATTAAACAGGATAGCATGACACAATTTCACATGTATGATGGCTAACTAAACAGGATAGAATGACATACTTCAAAATATGATGACTATGTAAACAGGATGACATGATATAACTATACGATGTGTCTATTAAAGTGGTTGGCATGCCATAAATCACATTCATGCCGTCGATGGAAACATGATGGCATGATATAATTCACGGATAGAATGACATAATTTAAAATATGATGACTATGTAAACATGATGAGATGATATAACTATATTATGTCTTTAGAAAATGGGTTGGCATGCCATAATTCAGATACATGCTGTCTATGTAAACATCATGGCATGACATAATTCAAATATATGATTTATATACTAAGGAAGTGAGCAGAGGGCAATTTCATATATGATGTGTCAACTAAGGAGATGGCATTCAATATTGTGTATATGATGTAAAAACTAAGCATTGCAATACAACATATGCATTATATGAGTAATATAACCCTGCCAAGTTTGAGCATACACCTCATGGGGATAATAGGAATGGTCATCTGCCTCTGAATCCTCCTCTGAAGAGCTATCTGTAACCAGCAAGATATCTGTTTCAGCAGGTAGCATTGTCTGCTCTGAAGAGCTTGTTTTCACTCCAGATTTCTCCATCACCAATTCAAATGGCTAGTGCACAAGAAGAGCAGTTGAATATACAAACATTGTCGACAAAAGCAATGAGAAATACAAAAAAAGGACGACATGATATAATTCACATATATGACGCTAGCCTAAACAGCAAGGCATTGCATAATTCACATACATAATGCCTTGCAACAAGATAACATTGCGTAATTCACATATATAATGTCTTGCAACAAGATGGCATTGCATAATTCACATATATGGTAATTAGACACTAAACAGGTGGCATTCACACAAAGCATGTCTAAACTAAGCAAATGACTTAGCAATGTAAGATATGATACGCATGATATGAGTAACATAACCCTGCCAAGTTAGGGCATGCACCTCGGGGGGGGGGGGGATATGACTGGTCATCTGTCTCTGAATCCTCCTCTGAGGAGCTATCGGTAACCAGCAAGACATGTGCTTCGTCAGATAGCATTGTCTGCTCTGAAGACCTTGTTTCCACTCCAGATATTTCCATGACCGTGCCGAATGTCTGATGCACAGGAAGAGTAATTGATCGTACTAAAAAAATTCACAAATTTAACACGTAATAAAAAACTGATGGCATGATATAATTCACATAAAAGATTACTGGCTAACCAGGGTGGCATCGCAAAATTCACATATATGATGCCTGGCTAGACAAGATGGCATTGCATGATTCACATATACGATAAAGAAACTAAACAGATGGCATTGACAAAAAGCATGTCTAAACTAAGCAGATGACATCTTTAATGTATACAGTAAGCAATGCAAGGCACCATATGCATGATATTACCAACATCAGCATGCCAAGTTAGAGCGAATACCTCATGGGGTAAATAGGAGTGGTCTTCTCATACGAATCCCCTCGTAACAGTTATCTTCCTCTTGATTACGATCTGAAATGGGTGGAGGGGGGCTGCCTTTGCACCCACTATGGAACGACGTCTGCATGAAATTTTATTGCCACACAAGGCTCGTATCTTTTGCTCTACATGTTCAGTTCCATTGTGTACAATAACTGGCATGCATAGGAATAAAACATAGTGAGATTATGTAAGGAGTGCATGCACAACTCCAGGGTGATGGTAGCAAACTGTGGATAGACCCAAAACCAATGATAGCGAGCGGATAATAGCTTTAGTTAAAAATACAGATAATGGCTCCTTTAATGTTTGTTTGCACCCAACATGAAACTCATAGTAGACACCGGAGATTAACCAGATAGTAGACAGATAGTACTGATTGCTGCCCCAATATGTACCCCACAACCATTTAAAAACTCAAGTTTTAGCATTAGTTTGGACCTGACTCGGAGTCTAATAGGTGAACACGACGATAATTTAGCATGTCATCATATTAAGCGCCAGAACGTAAGCGTGGAACACGGAAGAGTGCGACCTCTCTTGCGGACCCGTGTAGTTCTCAAGGTCATCTGCTCGATTGATGATGGTAATGCGGTTATCGTGGCTGCGTGAGGGAAGAAGATCCGAGGCGGCGAAAGACAGCTGAGAGTGGATCCCTGCTGTGGTAAACCCTTCCTTCCTTGGAGCAGGTGAGCTGAGGTGGAACACAACAGAGCAAGACAAACCACGTAAGGTTTTCTTTGACACATATCTGTAACAGAAGTAATTGAGTAAGGGCATGCTTGAATTTGAGGATTCTAACAATGTAGGGATAGGAAATAGACAGGAATAGGATAGGAATGCACGTGCAAAACAGAGAATTAAAAAAACAAGATTTCTGCCAATCTGGGTGTTTGGTTAACAACAATTGGAAGATCACAGGATGCAAAAAAGCATGGTGAGATTAAGTCAAACCACAAGAAAATGTACGGTTATCATGCTATTATGCTACTATCTCTTAGTCTTGTGCTTGATGAATAGGAATATGAAAAGGAGGAGAAGTGGAAATTAGAATTCCTACGGTTTTTCTTTCAAGGAGACACTAAAGGTACAAATCCTACAGTTTTTCTTTGCTCCATTCCTTTGACCGAATTCATGAAAAGTAGTACCATCGGAAACTTTCCAATTCCTATGTTTCTCATTCACTTTTCCTTTCAAGCACTGGCGATTCTAGTAGGCGGGCTTGAGCAAGGAAAATCCTACACTAAAAAAATGTTTTTGTGCTACTTCTATTACTTTGGAACCAGGCCAATGCGATACTAGCTCAACTCCCAGGCCCATCGACAAATGCACAGCTCAAACGCGCAGAGATAAATAATGATGGCGTTCAAGAGAGTCCATCACGGATAGCTAAGTTGCCTGGTACCTCTCACCGCTTGTCATATAGTATGTTAAAATAATCGTATTTCCTGTTACTACGAAAGTGCTCGATGGACAGTATATATAACATGTAGAGTAAAAAAGAGATGCAACAAGTGTACAACCTCTTTGGCGAAGCCATGTCGATCTCAGCGTGATTGGGTTGGCCGGTGAGGATGCTCCGGCTGACTTGGCTGTCGGAGGAGGGGAAGAAGATCTTAGGCGTCTGGAGATGGAGCCCAAGGTACTGCTCCGCTGTGATGGAGGGTTTCGTCATTGGAGCAGCTATGGTGAGTTGTACGATGCCGAGGCTGAAGCGGAGGGACAACGAACAATGTTAACCTGAGTTGAATTCTAATAGCATCTCCAATACATGACGTAATATACATAACCACAAAGTAGTAGATGTGAAACACATCAGTCGCTCATCTCTGAACTTAACTGTCGAAAATGAACTTAACTATTGAGACTGAACTCAACTATCGAAACTAAATTTTGCTGTCGAAAGTGAATTTTGCTGTCGAAACTGAACGCACTAGCAAGTTGAGGCTACACGTCGGTCGACTGACTTTTTCATCTCTGGTCAGTCGATTTTGCAGCCGTTGGATACGAAATCAAGAGCCAAACAGTAGCCCCCCGCCGCCCGCGGCCGGTGATGCGCCGCCCCACCCGCCCGAAAACCCTCCCCACCGCCGGTCCACCGCAGCCTCGGCCATCCCTCTAGGCCCCCCCGTGCCGAGCTTTTTCTCCGGCGATCCCCACGCCACCGCCCCACCACCGCCGGCATCCACCGCCCCCATCCTGAACCCTAAGATAGATATTGGGGTACCTCTCCGGCGAGCCCCCCTCCCCGCTGCGGCTGGTTCTTCCTTCACCCCCCCACCCCACCCCCTAAACCGGTGAGCCCCCCTCCCCGCTGCGGCCGGTTCTTCCTTCACCCCGGCGAGCCCCCCCCCCCACCCCCCACACCATCCCCTGAAAATCGACTGGCCCAAAAGTCGACTCAGTCGACTGAAGTGTAGCTAAATCGGAGCAGCATCGCAAGCAAGAGCAAGAGCGAGAGCAACAGCGGGAGCAAGAGCAATAGCAAGAGCAGACCAGGTAGGGGACCGAGAGCTAGAGCAGAGCAGCAACGCGAGCGAGAGCTGAAGCAACAGCAGCTCCTACTGATGTGTACGTCGCCGCCGAGGGAGCGACGCCATGGAGGAAGTGGCCGGCGACGCCATGGATGGAGCCGCACGGTGTCGGCTCGGGACCGAGCACCGGCAGCACCGTGAGATCGAATCAAGAAGAAAATGTGGCGATTAGTGTACAACCTCTTTGGTGGCGCCTATTAGGCCGCAGCTTCATCCGAGGAAACGGTGATGATGATGCTCTTCCGGTGGTGCAGGTGAAGACGGCGGTGTGGGAATGGAGGTGGCGCGAAAGACGAGGGGAACATCGGGGCAGCTGCTTGGAGGTGGAGGACGGGCTGGCTGAACCGGCGGGGCCACGAGATCGAGGACTGATCCTCATCCGGTACGGTGGATGAGGGACGTCGAGGTGTTGCTGTGGGCGACATCGTCGGGGAAGAGGCTCCGGCTGGGTGGCGGACGGAGCAGGGTGTGGGGTTTCGTCGCGGATTTTCATGGCCTCGGTGTATGAATGGGTGGGCGGATGGGATGGCAGTGGGGAAGCATGTCTTAGAGACGCGCTTGTCCGAAATGTGGGGTAAGTTACGAAAGTACCCACACCGATTTGAGGCGGTTCTTTCGGTTCAGGGGTACCACGGGCATTTCACGTGTCGCAATTTCACAGGAGGTAGGAGTTTCCGCACACGTTGTAATTTCGGAATAGCAAGGCGCGGGTTGAAATGGAGGGAGTTGTCGGAGCACAACGAGACAAAGATATATCTTAAATATTTTGGGCTAACAAGGCACGGGTTGAAGAGGCGGGAGTTTTGCAGCACGATAGACAGGGATGGTAGCTTGAATTTTCGGCATAACAAGGTGCGGCTTGAAATTTCAGAAGAACAAGCTTGACGTGACGTGTACCCAAAAACAAAGACAATTTGCACCTCAAAACGCACAACACTCACGCAAACACCATTTAGACTAGACTAAGGTACACGTGCATTGCACGCATGAGATTTGGCAACCAAATTATAAATAAATACCACATTATAGCATGCAAGCTTTGAGTCATATATGTATGATGTAGATGTTCGTTTAATTCTTATAGTTCATTCCATTCAAAATCATCTAGTTTTTATAAGAAAGCTAATCTATTTTAAGCTTCATGGAATTGTGCGTTGTAAGACATAAAGTAAAAACAAATAATGGCAAATCATGTAGAAAAACATTTGGGAAATTATGATATGGAAGATTCTAGAACAAATAATAAGTGCTTATGTTTTGATGTTTGTGCATTATGCTTAAGTTGAACCATGGAGTCTTTTAGATTATACATGTGGCGAAATCTGGTGGAATCTAGATGATATCCAACGGCCAATAGTGCTCAAATTTGCCATCTTTGGACCATCGGATTTGCCTCATCCAACGACCATATTTCAAAGTTAAAGTTACCCGCACACAATATAAAAATATAAAATATTATATATATAGGGGTATAGATATAGATATGTGATGCGAAAGCCGCCCATCATCTCCAATTAGAATAGTGTGTCCATGCACGGATGCGACGTGGCCAAATGATGTCTGCCATCGGTATCTCAAATTCAAATTAGTCTGACCTTGTTCAATGTGTATACATTACAACATGCTCGTTTCCAACCCACACCGCGCATATCTCCGTTATATTCATGCATGCATGGGTTTCAAACATCAGGATCTCTTATTCAAAATATTTGAATTCAATTTTACATTGATTATGACCTCACCTATTCTTTTACACCCACACAGTAGTCTTCCCTCTATAATTGTACCACTAACTTTCTCTCGTGCATGCATGCACACACACTACCAGTCGGCATTACCCATCGCACGCATGCAATCTTTTTCTTCAGGTCGGTCTCCCATGAAGGCACACACCCACACACACCCCCCTCTCCATCATATCGGGCATTCTTTATCTCTCACGCGTGCATGCGCAACGTTCGGTGTTCCACTATGTATGTGTGTATATAGCTAGGTCTTTCATAGTTTTCCACACAAACCGATCAATCGATATATCCAGTGTGGTCTCACCATCTTTCCCACGTCCACATCGATCAATATATACCTCTCTATATAGGATTAACATATATGGCTAATACACCCACATTAATTATATATCCAACGTCCCCCTCTCATCATCCATGCCTTCCGCTTCATCTCTCAGAAACGTGCACAATGGCAAAGACAGGGGGCAGTAAGGGCCCTGCCCCCCCTAACATCACTATATATCGAGGCTAATATGAATGTGATCATTAGACAATTGCTGCTAAAATGTTTTAACTTCATGAATTGTCCCTCCTCGTAAAGGATTAGCAATGCTTGGCCCCCTAGCTCATTTAATTTTCATGGCTCCGCCACTGCGTGCAACAGCGCACGTGTTCGCCCCCTCTCTCTAAATATCGATCTCGCACTTGGGCATTCCTTCATAGTCTCCCTCCACTTGGCCCCTCGCACCATCTTCTAGCCCCCACCGGATTTTGCCACATGTACAATCAAGCATACTCCATGGTTGAACTTAAGCATAATGCACAAACCTCAAAATAATAGTGGTTCTCTTTTGTTTTAGAATCTTCCGTATCATAACTGCCCAAACTTTTTTTCTAGTTGAATTGCCATTATTTGTTTTTACTTTATGCTTTACAACGCACAATTCCATGAATCATAAAATAGATTAAGGGCTTCTTTGATTCAAAGGATTCTCAAAGGAATTTTGGAGGATTCTAGTCATTAGGAATTTTTCCTATCTTGGTTGTTTGATTCGTAGGATTGTAAACCATAAGAATTTTTCCATATGATTCATTTGCACTAGATTTCATAGGAAACATCCCATCCACTCAAACCTCTTTGAAAGAATTCTGAGTTTTTTCTATGCACAATCAAACACTCGTACAATCCTATAGGATTCAAGACGACATTCCACTATAATCCCATGTTTTTCCTATTCCCGCGTTCTTAGCTTTTTTATAAAAACTAATTGATTTTGAATGAGATGAACCATAAGAATTAAATGAAGGGCTACATCAGGCATATATGACTCAGAGCTTACATGCTATAGTGTGGTATTTATTCATAATTTGGTTGCAAATTCTGATGCGTGCAATGCACGTGTACCTTACTAGTACTTCGAGTATGTGCAAAACACGTAAATCAGAATACAAATGGCAGCTACACAGTGTCTCTCTTACAGTTCATGAAGCCACGTGGCACATGTGGAGGCGTTGTCGCGACCTCCTTGCGTGGATTGATCACAGTGACGTGCTGCTAGTTCCAGAACTCGTCCTCCCTAGGCCATACTGGCGGTACATGCATGAAGTGAAGATGTGCACCCACGTCACACACGCACTCATTCCCTCGCACGCACACGCGGGTACACGGGCGGACGCAATTTTGTACCAAGATCCACCCCATGTGATAATTTGACGCGTGTAAAGTCGTTCACTTCATTGATGGTCAATTAATACAGCGCATGCAAATTGAGTGGGACGTGAGGGCGGAAGAAAGACATTATTACTCCATCACAAGCGCATGCGAGTAGTTAAATCGTGCGTTGCTAGTAGTACTTCCACTGGTCTCCTTCGTATTTTGTGCCAATTTTTGACAGTAACATAATATTTACGCATTTGAGCAGTGTAGTACTTGAAATTTATGTTCTGCTAAACTCATCGGGAGCCGTTTTGGGCCTCAAAACAAAAACCATCAATTAATCTTTACCTTGTTCCCATCACATTCGAAAGCCTGCTCACACCTACTAGTACTTACCAAACCTGAACGTGTTCCCACTATGTAGGTGTTAGTACTAGTGCTAGTACTTAGGTTATAAAAAGGGGAAATACCTAACCGAAAATTACTCTACCTTTCCTCCTCATAAGTGCTTATTCTTCGTCCGTCGTTGCCATGGCTGGTGAGCAGAGCTCTAGGTCGAGAACTACTCGTAACAAGGGAGCGACAACCAAGGCTGTGGAAAAAAAAGAGAGGGCTTGCCGCCACGCAGAAACCTCGAAAGATCTCTCACGGGCAGGTGATGGCTCCCAGGAGCACCCTAGCCGTGGAGGCGAACATGCCGAGCCGGCGGAGCTAGAGTCGTTATCCCTCGACGGCATGCCCGATCAGCTCAAAAAGCACCTCAATAAGTAGAAGGAGTGCATCCAAGGCTTGATGGAGTTGCTGCAGGAGAGCCTCGACGACATGCCCGCTGAGCTCAATCGGCAGGGGGAGTTGACCGCCGGCTTTGTGATGCTGCTGAAGAAGAGCATTGCCTTGAAGAAGAAGGCGACCGGCGAAATCCTGCGACTTTAGGAGGACAAGGCGAAGCTCTGCCACGAGATCGACCTGTTGAAGGAGAAGAATGTCGGCTGGAAGAAGCTACATGAGAATAGTAGTTCCTCGATGAAGATGCTGCAGGCCCTCGTCATGGAACAGAAGGAGGAGTTGGCGAAGCTCCGCATCGAGCACCCGGCTGCTGTCAAGGTACGTAATGCGGCCGTGGAACAGATGATGGAGGCTTGCGTCGAGAAATCCCGCGTCATGGACAGAATGAAGAAGATGGCGGAGGAGACGTGCAAGGAAATGGAGGTCATGGAGGCGATGAATAAGCAGTTACGACTCCGCGGCGAATTAGATCATTTGGGGTGATAATCTTCCTTCTTCCACTACAACAAAACCCCCCCTATACCAACGCATGTGTACCAACGATATTGTAGGATCTGTTGTTTATCCCACCTCCCACCACCCGCACTTAGAGCTAACCTCCTCGTAAACCCTTCCACGCTTAGAGCTAACCTCCTCGTCCCTAAAAAATATCAAACCTTCCCCGTACCCACACCTCCATGTATACCTCGTCCGCCATCTCTCTCCCCCGATTCCCGTCTGTCTCACCCGACTTCCGTGACGAGCCGCCGCCTTCAATTCTGCCTAGATCCATCGTTGTCCCGCGCCGTCGCTCATAGGCAAGGATCCCCTAGTGCTCTCCTCCTATATTCCGCCATGGCGAAGTCCTCCACGCCACTGCACGCATCCACGCAGTAACCCAGTGAACAAGGATCGCCCGGCGCAATTGGCTCGCCTGCTGCAGGCGGCACTATTCTGCGTGGTCACTACCGGTCGGGCATGGATCTCTCAAACAAGTTGTGGTGTAGGGTTCTGCTCCCATCTCTGTGGTGGACTGGTGATCTCTCTCGGTGCTGGCCGGGCGGTTGAGACGAGCCCGAGGTCGAGGTCGACGAGCCCGAGCACGAGCCCGAGGTCGAGGAGCATGGGGTGGAGCTCCGCCGTGTTCCTCAACTGCATATTGGATCCAGTGTGCGTGTGGTTCTTGGCTTCTTCGGCTCACAAAGCCTTCAAAGCGATGATGCTTCTTTTGGCTTTATTTTGGCGCCCGGCGACCGGTGTGGTCTTACTCTGGTGGTCATGCGTGTGTTTGCCTGCAGCTGCGTGCGTGCTTGGCTCGTTTTCATGTGTCCGTACTGCCCTTGGTGACACTGATTGTTCATTACTGCTGCTGATTTTGCTGGTCCTTAGTACCTATACAGTAGATAGAAGACGATTGCCGCTGATTGTTTGCTATCGCCGCTGGTTGCCATTCTTTGCTGCTCTTGCCGCTGATTCCTATTGTTGTCGCTGCTGATTTTGCTGCTCTTTTAAATGTGAATCTGATAGATAGAAGACGATTGCTGCAGCCGCTGATTGTTTGCTATCACCGCTGATTGCCATTGCTGTTGGCTGCTGCCGTTGATTGCTATTGTCGTCCCTGCTGATTTTGCTTCTCTTTAGTACCTATATAGTAGATAGAAGACGATTGCCGCTGATTCCGCAGCTGGTTGCCATTCTTCTTTGCCGCTGATTGCTCTTGTCAGCCGCTGCTGATTTTGCTGCTCCTTAGTACATATACTAGATAGAAAACAATAATATGCATTCCCAAATAAAAATATAGAAGATCTGTATGTTCTAAAAGTCTTGCAAATTGAACCTACTACTTGTTATCTCTTCTCTAATCTTTCTCTTGATTAGCTTCTCTTTTATACTCTTCATTGCAAAATTATTCAATATGTACAATGCGTACAACAATAATCATGGAACCCTCTAGCTCCTTATTGATTCCACAGTCCCTTTTCCTTACAATTGTTAGTATTATTTGTTCCACCAAGATCTCATCATGTGATTTTTTTCCTTGCAATTTTTGTGCCTGCAAGATGTCACTAACAGTCAAATCGGTCTTTTTTAAGTCTAGACACTTGTAGCAACCGTGATGTTGTTATGAAACTTTCCTATAGGTCAGGTTTCGAACTGTTGACAATAGATGCGCAAATAGGTAAGATTGTGTTAAAATATTTACCCTGCCTTGGCTAATTGTGTGAGGGATTAACTTTCTTTAATAGTGTGGAGCTTCAGGGGCAGATGGAAATGTGCAGCTTACGACGTAATCACGTAAAAGTGGGGCAACCCATTCCCTTACTTGATAAACCTCCCCTGGTTCAGGCCACTAAGGTTTTCATTTCCTTATCTTCTCCTCATGATGTAGCATTCTTATTTATTCCATATCCGCCATTTTTACACTAATTGTTCCAATGAGTCTCTTAGTTAAGTGTGCCCATATATGTCAGTCTTAACTTACATTCGGGCCCATATTTTGTAGATTCATATATGTATTGATATTCAGTTATTCGGTGACATGACAAATGGTACTCCCTCTATCTCAAAATGTAAGACCATTTTTTTCACTATCATAGTGTAAAGAATGATCTTACATTTTGGGACGGAGGGAGTACATGATCAGGGAGCTGAGTTGCGACAAAAGATCAAATTGTATTCGTTATATGATATGCCACGTTGGCAGCAAAGGCACATGGGTAGTGTTTCTTAAAATTGGGTAAGTACTGATATAAAATTGTTCATTCATTACATAGGTTTGCTTTTATTTAGATTGTTCAGCCATCACATAGGTCACCTTGGAGCATTCTTAAATGTGTATTCAGCTTTAGAGTTAGGTTGGTCTTGAAGAATTAAATAGTGCCACATTAAATTATTTTTATTTCCCTGTAAACACCTTGGATCCTACATTGTCTAGAAACAAAACTCCACTATCTTTTCCTCTGAAGCCCAAGTATAATGATTTGTTTCTTTTTCATGTTGTTTCTTCTAGTGGTTCCAAGAATCTTATTCTTGAATTGAGAAATTATAATGTGACATTGTAGTTCTCAACTACAAAGTTCTGTGTGATGTTGACTAGTTAATGATTTTTTAGCTGTTGGCACTGAGTCATTTTCCCTAATACATCATACCAAGCATGAAAAGTACGTGAGTAATGGTGACACAAAACTATTTAATGTTGAGACTTTTGGAAAAGCGAAAATATCCAATTTTGTACAATCGATTTTATTGCTTACCTATTCATCATTTAGTTGGTTGATCCACTCATCTCATTGCTGATATAATACAATCTTGGATAATTGTTAGTAGTGAATACATGATGCTGGTTGTTCACGGTGAACAGGCACATCTGATTGGTCAAACATAATTAGTGTTTTAACATGTACTACTAAGTTATTTTTCGGACATACATAAGCTTAGGTCTTTCCCCATAACAATATTTTCTTGCACACTTGGTAATTTTTCTGTGGTTCCTTTTAGGAATAGTGTATAGTATATATATTTTTAAACCTCATTTTGAATTTATTCCTAAATGGTATTATGACTTTTCTTTGTAATTTGAGAATTTCAATAAAAGATGATGACTTGGACCTTGGAGAACGAATGATGATTCTTGTACTTGGAGTGGAAACAAGACAGAGCTCTGAATGTTTAGAATTTTTTTTATTTTTTATTTTTTATATTTTCTAAGAAAGTGATGTACTCCTAATTGATGATGCTTGCATTGTAATGTAACAGATTGTTCCATTAAATCAATATATCACTTTCATTTCTACTCTTTTGAGTTTCTTTGAAGTTCTAGCTTGTACCGCCATTTGAACTACCTCTGTTATAAATGATTATATATGGAGGTTACTCTATTTTGCAAGCACCGGTGCAAAGAATAACAGTGTTATAAATGATTACATATACCCACAAAAAAATGATTATATATGGAGGTTATTCTATTTTGCAGGCACCAACGCATAGAAGCGTTGCATGAATCCGTTGTCGCCTTGCAACACATTATTTCCCAGATTACCAACGGAAATATATACGTTGTTGTAGACCCCTGCAACGCCACCAACGGCAATGCATATTAATCCGTTGGTGTAGACCTTAGCAACACTTATATGGACAAACGACAACGTATCTATGCGTTGCTGAAGGGGGGTTCTTGTTGTAGTGTTCTTTTGTTCCTGTGTTTCATCTTTTGCTTCGGGTGTTTCGCCGCACGTGTCATGTTCTCTGCGAGGCATGAATAGAACAATGCTAATGAGATGACTAGCAAATTAGATCATTTTTTATCGCCATATGGCACTGGGCTGCCGTGTTTCGAGCTCCTCCGTCGCAGTACTACTCCAGTGGAAAACTTGAGTATACCGCACGGTTGTTTGCTCCTCCTCGATCAGGTCGTCAGCGCATTTATACGAGCAGACAAATCACAAGGCCCCGCCTTCATGCAGTAATGAGTCGTCAAATCACAAAGGCCCTCACCTCTCGTGAAACCGACCAAGCTAGACTGCCCCGCCCTCTAGCCTTTTAAAAAATGTATACTTTTGTACAGCAGTAGTATCGGTCGATTGCGCCATGGAGCAAAACTTGAAATTAAAAAAAAGTTGGTACATAGAGAGAGCGCTCGTCGCCAAATTATGCATATAGTACTATTAAAAAGGCTAGTCACAATAATGGTGTCCAGCACAACCCACCCCTCAAATAAAACTAAGCACCACAAATTCTTTGACAAAACTAAGCAGCCTGAAATTCTTTGACAACTAAACTGTTGGCTATATGATGTTGGCCATATATATTGTACGTATATAATGTGAAGAAACGAGTGGTAGTACTATACCAACTAAAAGATGAAATGTAAGAAATACTAGTATGTACGTACTGAAGAGTTAAAGTAACAAGAAGAAACATAACATAGTTCTGCTGGGGGGCTAAGCACAACACGCCCCTCAAATTAAATTAAGCACACCTGAAATTAAACTTTGAAACTATTCCAGTAGACACTGCATTAGAACAACCATGAGCAATGACACTGCCACCTTACTCGGAGTCCTCGTCCACGTCCTCGACTTCGTCCTTGTCCCTCTTCCTCTTGGCCGATACTTCTTTGCTTGAATCGCACACTTGGCTGTTGCTCTTCATCCAACCCTTGTAGATATTGAAGCAAAGGTAGCCATCCATTGCAGCATAGTGGATGTGGTCTATATCTAGTACATTCCGCTGCCATGCATGACGATGAAAGCGTGTATGGAGGTTTCTCCGGTTCTTGTCTGAAGGATGAACCATGGCTCCTGCCAGGGTCAGCATTGAAGGCCGACAAGAGGACACCAGCCGATTCTTCTAGAGGTCGAAGGTGTTGCCTACAACGAGGCCTATCCGATGCAGGACTTCTTTGTCGTTACCAAAGGCTATAGTAACGAATTTGACTAGGTTGCTATCGAGGAAGTTCTTAAAATCCTGGCACTCAACGTCGGCATGGCATATGTGGTAGACCAAGCATAAGTCATGCAAGCAAACCTGGATCACGGCGGGCTTCTTCCTCTCTTCGTCCTTTAGATCCTTCTCTCGTCCCAGGACTCTGGTGTACTCAACATCTAGCCCAGCGACCCACTCATCATCTGAGTCTTCGAACATGCGTCTGAAGCGAGAAAGGCATCATTTCACCGTCGCGGAAGAACTGGTGTAGATGACGTCGAACTCATCGCCGGTGATGGTTCTAACCTTGTACTCACCGCTGATCGTGGAGATTTCGGACGCCATGGATTTGGGAGGAGGGTTAGGATTAGAGGAACTGCCGTAATGTGAATGGACGGGACGACTAGGAGCGAACCGCCGTAGTATTGAAGGATGTGCGGGGACGAGTAGGGGCAAACTGCCAGCGTGTGAACGGCAGGGTAGTGGCTTTCCATTCTCTCATGATACGGGCTTTCGAGAACCCTTGGATCTGAGATCGAACGGTTGCATGGCGTGATTCTAGACCTATGGGTGAATATCCTATCCTAGAGGGTTATTCTGCAAATTTTCAGCAACTTAACATGCGACCGTTTGATCTCAGATCCAAGGGCTGCCAGCAGCCCGTATCATGGTCGCGCCTACCATGACTGTCGCGTCGCTCGTGCGGTTAGGCTATCTGATGTTGGCATGTCCTACATAGTCATCACTTAGTCACTCGTACTACAAGGTTAGCCAAGGAGTGACCTCTTCCAATGAAATGGTGTTGCTAAGTTTGCTTCATTAATTAGCGACTCAAAATTGTCTTTTCACCTAGGTACACGCGCTTAGCACCGTTTCTTCCTTGGGTCACCAAACTAGTCTCTCTCTTCTTGATTAACTTGCCACACGAGACTTTATGCCTAAGTGGCAAGCTTAGCACCTGTAGGAGCAAGTAAAAGTAAGTACAATAGTGCACTTTACATGGCATTTTTGCATATGTGGAGGAAAGAGAGGCAAGGGAAAAGTGGAGAAGTGGGCTCTCATGCAAGAGCCGGCCTCTACTACATGGTGGAGCATTGGGAGAGGCACCTGTATGGAGGTGGTCAGAATCGAGACTCACGCCGGTTTTAAGCGCCCTTGATAAAAATGATAATGGCAAGTCAAATCACAGGCCCCACCTGTCCAGCGGTAACTTCATTGTCAAATCACACAACCCTACGTTTGCAGCAGCCTACTCCCTCGTCTTCTCGCGTCTCTGTCGAACCGACTAGGCGGAACTGCCCCGCCGCGTAACGCGCAGGAAAAGCCCTGCCCTCGACTTTTAAATAGTATACAGTATACTAATTTTGTATCCATGGATTGCACCCGCGCCATGGAGCAAAGCGTCTAGAAAATGGCGGTACACATGTACGGAGTATACAGCACGCCCTTCGCGTTCGCGTCGCACCCAAGACGGTCGGTCGGTCTGGCACGCTGCTCTCCAAATCGAACACGCGTCATATTGCATTTGCACAAACATGTGGGACGGCAATTGAGAACCAACCATATGCACACTCCCCGGCTCCGCAAGGCGGGTGACTTAATAGAAGAGGGAGACGAGCGATAGTACTAGAGAAGTGTTGTACTACGTTGGTGCCTGGACGATCCCTGCAAGACACGGAAGATCAGTTCGTCCATGCATGTGACCAGACTCCAGCAGACACGCCTGGATTGGCTATCGTCTACATATCATGCAGGCTGTGTTGTACATGGCTGTAGTTGTGGTGAGCAATCTAAAAAAAAGGTTTCTTGTCATCTCGCAAAATTAGGTGTCATGTGCTTCGGATCACTGCGAGGGTTAAACGGCGACAACTGAGTTGGGCTAGTCATTGGGGGCACATGCACGAACAGTGACTACTCGGCTGCCATCTAGGTCAAGTCGGCTATGTTAATTAGGACATCTACGACGGACCCCTTTTCTACGTGTTTATCTTTAATTTGAGCTTCGTTCCTCGTCTAGTTTGTCCGTTGGGATTCATGTTGTCTCCTTTGGGCAGCGAGGTTATGATTTCTTGTCATGTGGCGTTTTTTTGTGTTATATGTTATAATCCGGCGCTTCAGATCAAAATGATAACAACTGCGCCTCCGGGCCACGTGCATGAAGACTTCTCGACAGTCATTGACGAGGTCAAGCCGGCTCCGGTAGACAAAAGAAAACTAGTACTACACCACTATATAGGCAGGAGCCTCCGCGCTTGCTTGCTAGTGTTGCTCTCTTCACACTGTCTCGGCCTCTCCAGATCTAAACACGACAGCGGTGGCCACACACTCTCTCTCTCTCTCTCTCTGCTCACCGCTGGTCACAGATCCAGCCAGATCCTCTCCGCCGGGAAGGTGAGAAGGTGCAATGTTCACGCGGTCGTACTCGGCGACGTCTCTTACCCACTGCTGGGCGCGTCCCGATCAGCCTATCTTTCCGTTCTGTCCCAAGCACTGCTGGCGACGGAGGGCCTCCGACCCCTTCTTCCTCTCTGCCGTAGTGTGCGCATATTCGGCCTCCCGCCGCCCACCTAGCGACATCCCGGCAGCCATTAGGTATAACTTCCTTCGAAACCGGCCTTGCTCTACTTCCCGAGCTCCTGATGTCGCTGCAATTGTATCTTTTACTATTTCTCAGGCCCCCTCGTAGATAGGATCGGTCGGCTGTTTGAAACCAACTAATTTTTTTTACGTTTAAGAGGTAAAACTAGTTCATGCACTCGAATCTAGTACTACTTGGTTCAAACAAGGAAGAAATGGGGTGGGGGTGGGGGAGGATTTGTTACCTGAATCTAGGACTTGGTCGAAAGAGGAAATAATGGGGGCGAAAAGTAGCAGAGACTGGCTATCCAACTAGTCTCTAGGTCTAATAGGGAAATAAAGGGAAACGCAGTACAAACTCAATATTAACCCGATCTATTGGTTCAAAAAGGAAAGAAAGTGGAGACTGGGGGACAAGTCAACAGAGTAAGTCCAGCACTAGATTTGCTAGCCTCACACAGTATAAGTTGGTTATACTGAACAAAAATTGGACCAACCCAGATATCCTGTTCTGATGTTTGTTGCCCCAAGCCACTCTTATGTAATGCCACTGGTAAAATGTAGCGATCGCCTTTGTTAAAAGTAAGGACACGTTAAACCAATGTTGTTTTCAATGTAATGCCTCCAGTAATATGAATCAATGGCACTTCTTTACATGTCCTGCTAAAATTTCCCATAAAGATAAGTTGGTTCTTTTTGTTAGAAATGCAACTGTCCAGGTCCGCCTACTCTCCCGTGCCCAAAGTAATGTCGTATTTAACGGTTGTCATAGTTAATACTAATGCACACACTAATATCTAGCAATGCCACTGCTTTAGAAATTGCTACTGTCCTTGTAGGATTGCCATTCAGATAAGGAACATGCTTCTTTTCATTTGATGCATGTTTCATCACTTGTTAGTCACCCTCCTTTCCACCTTTTTTGTGCAAACAGAGATATACATTTCACGCTTTATCTTAGTTGAACTGCACAAATAATATCCAAATTATAGTTGAGCATTCCAGGAGCTTCACAACCAACCTTGATGTTGCTCAATTTTATTGCAACTAATGAAGAAGAAGCTCTGTGGATTTCGTTTTCTGATGGAAATGGAACCGGGGCTGGAGCCCTTTTCATAAAATATTTGAAGAAGAAGCTGCTAGCTCATGGGACATTGCTTCATTTTAGGTGAGCTGCACCAAAAGGTCCCATTGAATCATCCATGTTGGTGACTGAAAGAGCCAGCTTCAGCATCACAGTCTAAGCACGCCCGGCCTCCATCCTTGCGATGCACGGTACACCTCGTTTGCCACCTGCTCGACCCTAGTGTCACTGATAAAATGAAGTAATAATACAATTAAAATAGAGCGAGTGTCATCTCTATCATTTCATTTCCAATGTAGATAAAGAAAGTGCTTCTGTTTGTTAATGTATGTTTCATCAACTAGTCCCATTGTTAATGTTTAAGCGTTTCTACAAACTGGGGTGCTTAATTTTAGTTGATATGTAGAAAATTAGAGATTTGAATGTCTCAAGGCGCCTCCTTGTACTACCGCTATACACTGATGTTCATCATGGCGGAAAGGTGTACACAGGAGACTTGGGACGATGTCCAGTATGAGGCGTACCATATGAGGCGTCGCAGGGCCCATCTCACCCTCGCAACATGGCATACTATGATACTATCGCAATATTTTCTTCTATTTATTTTGTGTGTTTCATCAACTAGTGCCACTATAATGTAATCATGCTTTTTCATTATCTGTGCAAACAGGGTTATTCAGCTGCATTTTGGTGGAACTGCACAAATGTACGTACGGAACCGGCATATATGCAGAGTGCGAGGTGTGCCAAGTAAACATTACTGACACCAACCATGCTGCATGCACGCATTGGCATCCACCACCACCAGTCTTATGTGTGGCGCTCTCTATGGACGGATCTTTTTCGGCAGCAAATCCTCTAACCAAATACTAGTAGCTTATATTGGCAGTTTTCTAGGGAGTACTCTTTTCTGAAAGAAGGACCAATCTATTTTTCTTTGTTTGTACACTGTATCACAACTTTGACCCAAAGGTCCAGAGCTATTTTAGGGTGATTGTCGTAGTACTCGGAGACTGATTGTAAGCATGATTTTCATTAGCTGTCACACTGATTGTAAGCATAAGCATGTGCAAGATTATGTTAGTGCGAAGCTTACCTTAAACCCTACCGCCGCTGAGGGGGAGTCCTGGACTAGGGGGTGTCCGGATAGCCGAACTATCATCATCGGCCGGACTCCAAGACTATGAAGATACAAGATTGAAGACTTCGTCCCGTGTCCGGATGGGACTTTCCTTGGCGTGGAAGGGAAGCTTGGCGATACGGATATGTAGATCTCCTACCATTGTAACCGACTCTGTGTAACCCTAGCCCTCTCCGGTGTCTATATAAACCGGATGCTCTTAGTCCATAGGACGAACAACAATCATACCATAGGCTAGCTTCTAGGGTTTAGCCTCCTTGATCTCGTGGTAGATCTACTCTTGTAATACCCACATCATCAATATCAATCAAGTAGGACGTAGGGTTTTACCTCCATCAAGAGGGCCCGAACCTGGGTAAAACATCGTGTCCCTTGTCTCCTGTTACCATCCGCCTAGACGCACAGTTCGGGACCCCCTACCCGAGATCCGTCGGTTTTGACACCGACATTGGTGCTTTCATTGAGAGTTCCTCTGTGCCGTCGCAATCAGGAGGGATGCCTTTTCCCGTCTTTAAAGACGGCACCGTCGCCAAGGGAGCTTTGGCCGCCGGCCAAACTATCCGGCTAGGTGGTTTTCTTATGACCGCCTGTTCGGCCACCGCTCCCACAATGACCTCTCAGGTCATCAAAAGCGATCTTCACGTCAACTGGAATTCGCCGAGCAGCTAGATCCGATGGAGCTCTCCTCCGTAAATGAGCTCTTGGATCGCATCGCCACCCTGGGAGTTGCTACAGACTATGATTAGATTGGGCTTCAAACCGATCTGAGAGAAATTAACTCTCCCCAGGCTACCCACCACGTTGTTGTGGTAGAGGAACAATGCGGCGACTCTTCTTCTATGTTAAAAACCAGTTATGTCCGGATTCCCGATCCCTCCATGCCGGATTCCCGCGGAGGGACGGACGTCAATCAAGTACTGAACCTAAAGTCAGGCATCGGACCCGATTTGTTGGACAACATCCAACAATCCAAGCTTCCAAATCCGGAAACTTCTTGGCCTTTGAGCCTCAGATTGGGTGGGGTTCTGAATTTAATTCCGCCCGCCCACCCAAACATAAGCGATCTATCTCAAATACGGCAAGAGCCCGACGAAACAGTACATCATTACTGGGCCAGATTGCTCCTGGTTATGAACAGGATAAAGGACTGCCGTGAAGAAAGCGCAATTTCAATTTTCTGCAACAATTGCACGGACAAGGAAATCATGAACGCCATAAGTCGTCGCGAAATTACACGCTTCGCCGACCTAGCGACCATAGTACAAAAATACTGTGCGATGGAGAGTGCCTGGAAAACCGAAACCAAGTTTTGGGATAATCCGGCCCTGAACATAACCCTAGTTCGAAATAAAAGGGTGCATCATGATCAAGCACCTGGGTCAAAAAGCAAAAAGCAAAAACCCCCTAAAGGGCACGGAACCGTACTGGAGGGATGGCTCAACGGACCCTGTAAAATCCATAGTACAGAGGGCGCCCCTCCAACAGACAGCCTTCGAGCATGTTGGATACTACGGCAGGTGGCCAAAAGTGGCGAAGGTTTTCTAGCCCCGGGTAACCAGCCCAACAGTACCAGTACGGTATTAACAGTCTTTGAGACTTTCGCATCAAATAATATGCGGAAACGAACAATCCGCAGCCTCGCCGAAGTCTAGCAAGTAGCAACAACAAATCCATCGAGGACACGGCTATCACCTTCAATGCAAGCGACGAACCTAAATTCCAAACAGCCCGAGCACCAGCCGCACTGGTCTTCAGTCTGATAGTGGACGGCTTTCGTCTTACCAAGGTACTCATGGATGGCGGCAGCGGATTAAACCTCATCTACGAGGAAACCCTCCAAAAAATGGAAATAGACTGGAGCCGCATTGAGCGAAGCAGCACAACCTTTAGAGGAATAATCCCTAGTCGGGAAGTACGCTGCACACGGAAAAACACACTAGATGTACTGTTCGGCTCACCGGACAATTACAGGTCCGAGGAATTCACGTTCCAAGTGGCCCCGTTCGACAGCAGATATCACGCCTTGTTAGGGCGAGAGGCATTCACAATTTTCCAAGCTATACCCCATTACGGGTACATGAAGCTTAAAATGCCCGGGCCCAATGGAATCATCACTCTTGTCAGTGATCCAGATATAGCACTCCGCGCCGAAAATAAGACAGCCGCACTAGCCCTAGGGGCACTATCCGAAGCCCTAGCAGCAGAGGAACTCACTGCGCTGCGCTCCATGGTGAATAGGGACGATGTGATACTCGATAAGAGATCTAAGTCCACCTCTTTTAAACCAGCAGACGAAATAGTCAAATTCCAGGTCCATCCAACGGACCCCACAAAGACGGCCTCCATTGGGGCATAATTAAACCCTGAGGTAGAAGCCGCATTACGAGAATTCCTTCGGGAAAATTGGGACATTTTTGCTTGGCACCCTTCAAATATGCCAGGAATCCCACGCAGGCTGGCAGAGCACAGCCTAAATATCCTAAAAGGATTCAAGCCAGTCAAACTGGCTCTTCGACGATTTTCCGAACCCAAAAGACAGGCAATGGGAGAGGAGCTAGCCAAACTCTTAGAAGCCGGATTCATCAGTGATATACAACATCCGGACTGGCTAGCAAACCTGGTAATGGTACCAATAAAGGACAGATCCTGGCGCCTTTGTGTCGATTTCAAAGACCTTAACAAGGCCTGTCCAAAGGATCCTTTCCCCCTCCCCCGCATCGACCAAATCATCGATGCTACCGCAGGGCACGATTCATTGTGCTTCCTCGACGCATACTCCAAATACCATCAAATCAAGATGGCGGAAACAGACCAGGCCGCAACGGCATTCGTTACTCCATACGGACCATTCTGCTTCAACACAATGCCCTTTGGACTCAAAAACGCCGGTGCAACATATCAGCGCATGATTCACACATGTCTGGGTACCCAGATAGGCAAAACAGTAGAGGCATACGTAGACGATGTGGTCGTCCAGACCAAATACGTCGAAACTCTAGTAGACGATTTGAGGGTGACATCCGACAACCTCCGAGCATATGACATTAATCTCAACCTGGAAAAATGTGTTTTCGGCGTACCAGCCGGAAAGCTCTTGGGCTTCATTGTATCCGGTAGAGGAATTGAAGCAAACCCAGCCAAGATCCGAGCTCTGTCACAATTGGATATCCCAAAAGACCTCAAACAAATAGAAAAACTAACTAGATGCGTGGCGGCTCTAAGCCGCTTCATCTCCCGTTTGGGAGAAAAGGCACTACCCCTCTATCGCCTCCTCCGGTGCACCGAACGCTTCGAATGGACGGATGCTGCCACGGCCGGACTCGAAGAAATTAAGGCCTTGTTGGCAACAAATCTGGTCCTGGCCGCACCCAACCTGGCGAACCGATGTTATTATATATCGCAGCAACACATCAAGTTGTCAGCGCGGTACTCGTCGTCGAACGAGAAACAGAAGGGCACAAATTCCCTCTTCAGAAACCAGTGTACTACGTATCCACTGTCTTAACTCCATGCAAGTCCCGGTACCCACATTATCAAAAGATAGCGTACGCGGTGTTCGTGGCATCCCGGAAGCTGCGACACTACTTTCCAGAGTGTTCCATAACAGTGGCCTCCCGAAGTACCTCTTAACGACATTATAAACAACCGCGACGCGACCTGCAGGATTGCAAAATGGGCCATCGAGCTCTTACCATTTGACATAACCTACAAACCACGACGAGCTATAAAGTCGCAAGTTTTCGCTGACTTCATCACCGAATGGACCAAAGCCGAACTCCCTAAAGAGTACGGCACATACTCCAATTGGATCATGCATTTAGACGGCTCCAAGATGTTGGCCGGCTTGGGGGCTGGCGTCGTCTTGACGTCCCCAACCGGAGACACAGTCCAATACGTACTTCAAATAATGTACACGGACTCCAACAATGCAGCCGAATACGAGGCCCTTCTACATGGTCTCCGGATGGCAATCTCCATGGGTATTCATCGCCTAGAGGTGTGCGGCGATTCAAACCTCGCAATATCCCAAGTAAATGGAGACTTTGACGCCAAGGATCCGAAAATGGCAGCCTACCATAAATCCGTCCTAAAAATGTCAGCTCGGTTCGAAGGACTTGAATTCCACCATGTAGCCCGGGATAATAAACAGGCAGCAGACGTGTTGGCATGCATCGGTGCAAAACACGACGCCGTCCCTCCAAACATCTTCCTGGAGCGGTTCTTTAAGCCATTCGTATTATGGGAAGAAGAGTCCGGAAATAACAACCCGGAACCAACTACACCACCCAACACGGAACGTTCTGACACAATCGGTGGCTCAGCCAATGAAATAACACCTTCAGCCCACGAAATAATGGCAGTAATTGCCCCATGGACGGAACCATTCCTAGCCTACTTAATTAGGCAGGAACTTCCCGAAGACCAAAATAAGGCCCGCTGCATAGTTCAAAGGTGTATCTCCGAAGAGGAAGGGCGAACTTTATAAGAAAGGCACAACCGGAGTCCTTCAAAGGTGTATCTCCGAAGAGGAAGGGCGAAATCTCCTGGCTGAAATTCAGGCCGGACTCGGCGGGCACCATCTTTGCAGCCGGGCCCTTGTAGGCAAGGCCTTCCAGTACATGATTTTATTGGCCGATAGCACAGGCGGATGCTCGGGACTTGGTCCAACGATGCGTCGGTTGCCAGCTCTTTGCTAATCAAAGCCACATGCCACCCACCGCCCTCAAAACTATACCCATCACTTGGCCGTTCGCGGTCTGGGGGCTTGACATGGTTGGACCCCTTAAAGGGGGAAAACACAAGCAAAACTACTTATTGGTCATGGTGGACAAATTCACCAAATGGATAGAGGCCAAGCCGGTTAAAACGGCAGAATCCGGACCTGTGATAGACTTCATATCCGGGGTAGTACACCATTTTGGCGTCCCCCACAGCATCATCACTGATAACGGCACGAATTTCAGGGTCAACGAGGTTAAACTCTGGTGCAAAAACATGGGCAACAAGCTCGACTACGCTTCAGTCTATCACCCTCAAACTCACGGTCAAGTCGAATGAGCAAATGGTCTAATCATGAGTGGCATTAAACCCAGATTAGTGCGGCCCCTCACGGAATCTAACACGCATTGGGTAGAGGAGCTCGACTCCATACTCTGGGGGCTGCGGACCACGCCAAACCGCACTACCGGATTCACACCATTTTTTATGGTATACGGCGCAGAGGCAGTTTTGCCCTGCGATATAATTCATGACTCACCTTGCGTGCGCATGTACGAAGAAAGAGAAGCCGAGTTGGATCGGCAGGACAGTTTGGACGCCTTAGAGGAGGAGTGCGACGTGGCAAAATCCCGTTCCGCATTCTATCAGCAGCAGGCTCGAAGATGTCAAAGCAGAGAAGTACGGGCCAAAACTTACAATGTTGGCGAGCTAGTTCTCGCTTTGCGGACAAGAAAAAGGACAAACTTAAGCCCAAATGGGAAGGTCCCTTCATCATCGACCAAGTCCTTACCGGCGGTGCATACCGTCTATGCAACGCATCTGACAACCGACTTGAGCCGAACCCATGGAACGCAGCCCGTCTCCGAAGATTCTACGCCTAGCGCCGGACTCAGTGTTCGTCTCCTTCCTCCGTCCACCTTTTATATTTTTTCTTTTTCGCTGTCTCTTGTCTCCCTCCTTTTTCCTCCCTCTTGAGGGCTGACCTGCGCATTGCTCGCACACTCTTGATGTGCTACTCACACTCGTTATACCTGGGGGCTTCTTTAACAGAAGCTTATTTATACGGGCTTCATGCCCAACACATGTGTCATACTTCCGCATGTACCTTTTACTCACCCTTATATGCATCGATATGACTTAAGTTTTGGCCAAGCTGGGTTGCTGGCTCACTGTGCTTACCCCTCGTTCCCGATTGTTCGGCTAGGAGGTAAAGGGAGCACCTCTGTGATTATTCTTGCCGGGTCAGCCGGATGTGTACCTCAATTTGGGTGAAGCCAAGGCTAGCGTTCTTAAGGGAATATTCGGTCGATGACTTGAAAGATGATTTATTAATTATTTATTTATCTGCCCCGGATGCTTTTTACGCTATTTTCTTGATCCGGACATGCACTATAGGGCATGCCTCCCGAGAAAAAGGAACCCCTAACGGAACTATTCTCCCTGGAAGATGTTTCTTACTAACCATGTAATATAACATAGCTAATTGGGCACTTGTCTGATAAAGCACTTATGACCCCTACGCCTGGTCTCCATGCATGCCCCGGTTTTTGTATAACCGTGAGAGTATTCAGACACACTCCGGACTGTTGGGTCCCGAGGTTGAAGCGAAAAGGTCCGCAAAGACAAACGATCTACAATCCGGCTAGAAGGCATTATACATGTCATTTTAATTACATCGTCAAACTGACTGATTGTACTCCTCCTCAATCCCATCTAACAGGCTGTCTAGTTTATAGTCCCATTGGGAATATTTTGCGGCCAACTCTACTTGGCCATACATCAGGCTCACAGGGATCTCCTTCCCATCAGGCCCCACAGGTCCGACCTCGGCCATGTGGTTTGGATCAGCCTTCGTGTACAGTGTCTTCACCATGGCCCAGGCCTCCCTAGCGCCTTGACGGCAGGCCGATATCTTCCACAGACGGAAGCGCTGTCATTACTCCTGAAGCTTCTCGGCCAAGCCCTCCAAGACCCTCGGGTAGGGAGACGGGGCTGACCATAAAGGCCTGAACAACGCGCCCGCTCATCGCTTTGCCGAACATGTTCGTGCGATTCTGTGCTTCGGGAAGAAGGTCACCCGTGGAACCAGGCATTTCCTCTGCGGCGACCCGTGAGCACACCCTACGTACACATTTACATCAATCGACTTCCTCGCCCGAACTCTTCTTTTCAAAAGAGTTTGCTCAAGCACTCTTGTAAATGCTGCAAGCGAAGCCGCCGATTCTCCTTTACGGAGTTAGACAATTTGGACCCGAACATCTTTTAGTTCTTCGCCCAGCTGGGTGTTGGCATCCTGAGTTTGTTCCTCTCTGCTGCACCCTCATAAGCACCTTGTCGCCGGCCTTGGTGGCGCGCAGCGATGTTGCTTGTCCGGATCTAGTCCGGCACCCTCTGCAATATTATTGTCGGACTTAACGCTTTACGCCGCACTTCATAAACTATTTATCTTTTCGAAATATGTATTACCAGAGGGGGTCTCTGTGGCTCCCCCGGCGGCGGCTAGTGCGGCCTCAAGTTGGGCCTTGCATTCTTGAAGCTCCTGGGACAGGTGGGTATTCTTCTCCATAAGATACTGCGTAACAAATATCCTTAAATCAGTTAGTTTAACTATTTTAAGTCTCGGGGGCTACTGGTATATATATAACTATTAAAATTCCTCACCCGTATGTCTTTCACATACTGCTCCGTGGCTCTAGTTAAACCATCTTGAGCAGCACGGAGGTGCGCGTCTCCCGCATTAAAGGCATTCAACGCCTCTGGGGAGAAACACGCGTCACGAAGAACTGTCCGACGGCGCCTGTGATTCATGGCGCTCTCCACCTCGCACTGGTGGCGGACAGCACACGGCATCCTCCGTTGGAGGAGCATCCGACTCGCGCCTTGCGCTCGCCTCCCCCTCCGGACGAGGTGTTGGAGCCTGGCCGGCAGAGGCTTGGTTGGCAACCTCTCCGGGCACAGTCGGGCGAGCGCTCTTTCTCCTGGAAGAATCATGAGCATTAGTATACCTCCCCGGAGTCTTTCCCGTAAAGATAATGGTGCGCCGTACCTTTGCGGCGACGTTTCGATTCGCACCGCACTCCTCTTCCGCCTGCCGGGCCGCACTGACCCTGGTTGGTCAGTCGCCGCGGGCTCGGCTTCCCGCCGTAAAGGCACCTCCTGCGAAGCACCGTTGGTATACGATGGTCAGAAATAAGCTCTAAAAAAGTAATGGTGTTAGGACTTCGGTCGTACTCACCTGGGAAGCCGGAGATAAACCGGGGTAGTCAGCCGTAATGGCGAATAGAGCATTGTCCATGCTGAGTTGGTGGAACACCCGTCAATCAGCTCCACCTTTATGTCTGGATCCTCTCCGAGGGCCGGATCAAGGGATCTTCCCGGATCCTCGGGTTGTGGAGTCGGGCTTCGTATGCCCTCCACATCCCGACGCAGTTCCTGCATCGAAATTATAGAGTAAGACAGATAACTTTGAAAGCACGGATCAGATATATAAACGTCCGCTTACCCAGCTCCGAGGGTTATTCATGGAGAATCCATTCAATGGACTCGTGCGGAGGAAGTCCTCCTTCTCCCCCTTGTACAAGCCGGACAGGATCTTCACCAGATCGGCGGCCGATCCCGGCCCCTTGCGGCCATGACGGGTGGCGTCATTCTCCCCGTTGAAATCCCACATGGGGTGGCCCCTATATTGGAGCGGCTGCACCCCTCGCATAATGCATGTGGCCATGACTCCAATCATGGTCAGTCCGGAATGGGCCAGCAACCTTATCCGGCCCATCAGATATTGGACGCTTCTATCATCTTCCCGGTGAGGGCTCCGCGGGCGCCAACTCAGGCGTTTCTTCAGAGGAGCGTTGCTAAATTCCGGGAGGCCGATCCGAACTGGATCCGGCAGCGAGGCGTCTTCCATATAGAACCACTCCGAAGGCCAGTCCTCGGACGCCTTCTTCGGGGTTCCGGATAGATATCCGGTCCCGGCGATGCGCCATATTTCGGCTCCGCCCACTTGATATATCGACCCCTCATGAGAACGGGGTACGAGGAAAAACAATCTCTTCCACAGCGCAAATTGGGGCTCGATGCCCAGGAACAGCTCGCAAAGAGCTACAAAGCCCGCGATGTGCAAGATGGAGGCAGGTGTGAGGTGGTGCAGTTGGGGTCCATAGAACTCCAGAAGCCCCCGAAGAAACGGATGTATAGGAAATCCGAGTCCCCTTATTTGGTAGGGGACGAAGCATACCCGCTCTCCTTCGAACCGGAACCATAAAGTCTGGGGGAAGGTATCCCTCTGCTTGGAGCGTCACCAACTCGCTATGCGGGACTGAACATCTCCTCCAATCTTCTGGCGGAGGACTGGGAGCGCGAGAGGAGGAGCCGCGTCGACTGTCCATGTTGGAATGGATCTTTGTTAGATGCGCTTCGATGAGTACTTGCGGAAGGAGGATGGTGTGATTCGGATCTGAGTCCTCGCCTCTCTTATAGGCAGCTTCTTCGCGCAGCTAGGGGGTAAAACATAAAAATACCCTGGCTTTTCGCATTCGTACGACACGTGGAAGAGGGTCATTATTGGATGTAGAAGCCAAGGAGCACCACATTTATGAGGAAACCGGACACTATTCAGCCAACACATGGAATATGGATGAGAACCCGCCTTACAAACGCCGAAGACAATATACGCGCCGGACTCGTCGTCATTGAAGCCTGGTTCGGGGGCTACTGAGGGAGTCCTGGACTAGGGGGTGTCCGGATAGCTGAACTATCATCATCGGCCGGACTCCAAGACTATGAAGATACAAGGTTGAAGACTTCGTCCCGTGTCCGGATGGGACTTTCCTTGGCGTGGAAGGCAAGCTTGGCGATACGGATATGTAGATCTCCTACGATTGTAACCGACTCTGTGTAACCCTAGCCCTCTCCGGTGTCTATATAAACCGGATGGTCTTAGTCCATAGGACGAACAACAATCATACCATAGGCTATCTTCTAGGGTTTAGCCTCCTTGATCTCGTGGTAGATCTACTCTTGTAATACTCACATCATCAATATCAATCAAGCAGGACGTAGAATTTTACCTCCATCAAGAGGGCCCGAACCTGGATAAAACATTGTGTCCCTCGTCTCCTGTTACCATCCGCCTAGACGCACAGTTCGGGGCCCCCTACCCGAGATCCGTCGGTTTTGACACCGACAGCCACCGTTGAAACGAGGCGAGCGTCGAGGGAACCGTGGAGAACGGCGGGGAAGCGACATCGCGCCATATGTCCTCCTCTTGCGGTGGGAGAACGAATACTCCTGTGTCCCCGGCTGGCTCTGCACCCTCACGAACGGCACACCATACTCGATCGATTCGTTATCCTCTGGGTGCTCGACCTTCGACCTGTACGCCCACCACCTCCGCCTGACTGTCGTCTCGGGCGAATCTGTCTGCTCCATCGCCTAGAGGAGATACTCGATGAACTCGGAGGACTGCGGCATGACTGTCGCCGAGGAGTACATGTACATTGCCGCCCTCATCGTTGCCGTCTCGCTCTTTCGCATACATTGCCACATGGCCCGCACCATCCTCGAAATCTCCCACTCATTGTCAAACCAACTAAGAATCTCCTTCAACCTGGCTAACTTTGCTTGGTCGCCGCCGGCGATCTGCCTGATTCGCTCCTGCATCCTCTCCATATATGTCCTTCTGAGTGGTCTGATGCTAGCTTTGGAAGATGGGAGGAGAGATGGGTGGTCTTGCAATAGAGAAGAGGGAGAGGCGAGACGGTGGTTTTGGATTGGAGATGATGGAGAGGGGAGGAGGTGGTTTTGCAATGGAGAAGATCAGAAGAGGGAGAGGTGAGACGGTGGTTTTGGAATGGAGATGATGGAGAGGAGAGGAGGTGGTTTTGCAATGGAGAAGATCAGAAGAGGGAGAGGCGAGACAGTGGTTTTGGAATGGAGATGATGGAGAGGAGAGGAGGTGGTTTTGCAATGGAGAAGATCTGAAGAGGGAGAACCGAGACGGTGGTTTTGGAATGGAGATGATGGAGAGGAGAGGAGGTGGTTTCGCAATGGAGAAGATCGGAAGAGGGAGAGGCGAGACTGTGGTTTTGGAATGGAGATGATGGAGAGGATAGGAGGTGGTTTTGCAATGTAGAAGAGGGAGAGGAGTGTGCGGCAGTGATAAAGGATTGGATGAGAAGGCCGGCGGGTTGTGACTGGATCAAAATCAAAATCAATTTACCCTTCAATTAAGAAAGCGACCCCACATTAACTAGTCTCCCTTTTATTCTGGGTCATAATTGACCATGATTTTCGCACATAAAATATATGTTATACGTTGCAAAAATAATATAATTTGAAAGTACATTCAGATATGAACCAAACGATACAATTTTTGGTGACATGCATTCAAATTTTGCATGGGGTACGTGGTCAAACTTTGACCCAAAATACGCAAAACAACAAAAGAATACTTCCAAGACCAGCGCCGCTCTTCCGCTCTTCTCCTCTTAAACCACCACCGCTCCTCTCCTGTTCCAATCTAAATCCAGCGCCACTCCAATCCTCTTCCATTTCAAAACCACCGCCCCTCCTCTCATGTTCTAGTCCAAAACCAACATTGCTCCTCTCCCGTTCTAATCCAAAACTAGCGCTGCTCCTCTCCTCTTCCATTCAAAAACCACCGCCGGCGAGTGAAGGTGCTGTGGAGAAGTAGATCGATGGAGGAGTACAACCAATACGTCAGGATCGCATACGGCGACCCTGTGAAGCTAGCTACGATGTTGGAGATACAATCTTGGTTTGACAACAAGGACCAACTAGCGGCGACGGCGACATCCATGGCCAAATATCTGCAACAGAGCGAAAAGGCGGCGATACTCCCGGAGGGAGTTGCGCCGGAGTACATAGAGCTGCTCCTCTCGGCCATGGAGCAAACAGATTCACCGAATGCGATCGTGAGGGAGCGGTGGTGGGAGTATCGATCCCAGATGGAGCATCCACCAGAGATTGAAGGATCGAGCATCTACATGGTGCCGTTTGTGAGGGTGTCCTGCCAGAGCGAGCCGGTGGAGTCTTCGTCGACCAAACCCAACTGCAAGAGGAGAAAAGCAGTTGGCCTGACGACGCTTCCCCGCCAAAGTCTCCCTCGCCGTTCACATCGTCTCACGGGCCGGTTGTCTGTCGCCGAGGAATAGGAGGGGGCTGCCCCCCTCCACCAGCCCAATAGTCGGTAGGTTGTGAATTGTGAGGAGGAGCTTAGGGTTGTCAATATTTGCAGGTTGTGAATTGTGTTTTGTGTTGTGTATTTTGAGAATACTTTCAGATATGAATGTCTTTTGAATTTCAGATTTGCAGTATTGAGCATATGAAGTATTTTATGAATTCTAGAGATCTATTTTTAGCACTTAAAAAAATGTAGTTTCATAGAAGTATAAAAGTGTAGACAATGTGATTCTAAGAGAAGAAACTGCAAGTTTCAGTTTCAAATAAGAAACTGCAAGTTCAGTTTCAGATAAGAAACTGCAACTTTCAGTTTCAGATAAGAAACTGCAATTTTCAGAGGCAGAGCATTTATATTAACACGGCCTTTTCAAACAGGGTTAACATCATGTTGGAAGTTTTATTCATGGTAAAAAATGGAACTACCAACCAGTTAACATCATGCTGATCAACATTCATGCATAGCACATCTTCATATGATGCACAGTCCAAATACCCACACAATGTCGAGTGTGCGAAACACAGAGAAAACGAGGGACGAAGTTTTGGCAAGTGTTGGACGTGGTTTTGGGCTTCCCCATTTAGGCTTTCATTTTTAACATGCGCAGCCCACGTCCTCGGATGGGAGGTCCATAGGCCTGTTTGTATTTTCTTAGGGCCGTCATGTATCGACCGGCCTATGGACCTCCCATCCGAGGTTTTATTTTTGGCAGCCCAATTTATGTATTTTTTTGAAGAAAACACAGAGGTCTGTTCTATTTTTCTATATAAGAATAGGAACGCCAGGTCCAACTTATGTTTCCCTTCTAACTACATTATATATACTTAAATTATTTTATATGTTATTATATAGTATTTTTATTGTCATCATGTATTTAACAGATACTTACATATGTAAGAAAACAATATCCCACATCTGATTAACTTATAAAATAATTTCTTAACAAATAAAATCCTGGATTGTTTTGTACGAAAATCCTAGTGATTGTGTACAAAAGCTTGGTAAGATTTAAGGACGAATGTAATAATATCACTTATTATTTAAATATATTTATAACAAAATGCTCAGCCCCTTTTTATTTTTTGATAATATTGCTGGCCCAACCCAACATTATAATTAGAATCAGCCCAGCAAAATCGTGTATTTCGAGAAAGTGCAAATGGCCTGTAATTTTTTAGCAAATAAAATAAATCGGCCGTATGGACGCTACATTATTTGTTCACCCAGCCCAGCTAATGGCTGTAATTCAAAAACAAAAAAGATCAAATTGACTGTAAATTCTACCACCAAAAAAAAAGACTGTAAATTCTGAAAAAATGGGTTGAATACGTGCCACATTTTTGGAGGCTGAAATGTGGGCCAATAGGTCGAAGCCAACACAAGTCGTTGTCAATTTAGTCAACAAATAATTCTGACATGTTTGCCACTGGATTTACATCCAACGACCGGCATCCATCTTCAATCTCTCGTCTTCTTCCTCCAGCGCCGCTGGGACCACCTCCCGCCTCGGGCTGCTAGCAGCTACCTTATGCAACCGCTATGAAGCGCTACTCCACCGTTGGCCAGGCCATCCCTCCACCCCTCCACACATCCTGTTCTTCTCCACCGACTGCCGAACCAGACCGCACTAGAACCAGTTAACTCTCGTACGCCTCTCCATCTGCGACTCTACTCCCGTGTCTTCCCGTATCCGGCTCGTTGCTGTCCGTGGCCTCGCCGTCGTCCAGCACCTTGGATGCGCTCGGAGCGGCGTGGTCAACGTGGTCAGCGAACAGGACACCATCGGAAGTAGATTGTGCATGGAGAGGCTGACAGCTGGGTCCACGGCCACACACAACGAAATGCCTCCTTATTACGAGCAAAATAATAATTCGTCCACCTGACATCTGGGACCCACCGGAAGCGCCTCTGTATTTCGCGAAAAAAACATTCCCCCCGCTGACATGTCAGACACACCAGCTATCTTCGCACGCAAGGAAGTGCCTCCTTATTACGGACAAAAAAAATGAATACTCCCCCTGCCAGCTGGAACCCAGCATAGTGGGAGGCTGACTTGTGGGCCTACCAAGTTGACGGGGACGGAGGGCTTTGTCAACTTAGTCAATATGAACGATTCTATTTCCTGTTACCGCACGATGCTCATCCAACGGCCGTAGTGCTTCTTCAACCTCTGGTCTTCTTGCTCCACCCGCCCAAACCAGCACCGGTCGTGCGGAGTGCTCCTGCCTCCCGTGGCCGGCTGTGATGCCGCTGAGGCCTCACAGCCCCCTACTACTCCCACCACTGGCCAGGCCATCCCTCTACTCACCCACACACCCGGTTATTCTGCGGCGACAGCAGCCTCAAACCGCAGCCGAACCAGTGAACCCTCATACTCCTCTTCGGGTGGGCATCCACTGTTGCATCTTCCCCGGCTCTGAGTCGTCCCCTTCCTAGGCCTCGCCGTCATCCACCGCCGTGGTGCTCTCGGCACGGCGTGGTCAACGTGGTCAAGGAATGACTTCCATCGGACGTGGACTATACGTGGAGAGGCTGGCAGCTGGGTCCACGGCCGCATCAAGGAAGTGGCTCCTTATTACGCACAAAATAATGATTCCTCCACCTGACAGCGGGGACCCACCGGACGGGCCACCGTATTTCGTGAAAAAAATGTTTTCCTCTGACAGCTGGGACCCACCAGCTTCATCTTCGCACGCAAGGAAGTGCGTCCGGGCAAAAAAAAACGATTTGCCCCCTGACTGCTGGGACCCACCAGCTACATCTTCGCAGGCAAGGAAGTGCCTGATAGTCGGGACCCACCTGGTCGAAACGTACGTAGCGTTGTCATTCTGGTCACGAACGTGTACGTACATACTGGTCGATGTAGAGGCGCGCACGTGTCGTAGTAGAGGCGCGCATGTAGCATGTACATGTACGTACAACAGCCAGGGTGCAAGAAAGAAAATATGGCCATGTAAGTACATACGGACGGGGTCTCGAACGCCTACTCGTGCATACATACGGTCAGGCCTCGTGAACATGGCTGGGTTGGAACCGAGAAACACCTTTGTCGTAGTGTTCATGGGGAGGCAACGGAATGCGTCGTGTTCATGGGGAGGCAACGGAATGCGTCGTGTTCATCGGGAGGCAACAGAACGCGTGGGAGCCAACCGGCTGGGTCGGAATGGAATGCGTGATCGTGTTCATCGGGAGGGCTTGGACGGAACAGGCGATGGAAATGAGGCCCGGCGTACCGCAGAACGGAGGAAACGGCCTTGTGGTCGACCGACCATGTTCGAAACGGGATCCTGTTCATCGGGAGGGGTGTGGCGTACCGGAAAACAGAGGAAACGGACCTCCTACGGTCGAAATAGGGGTCCTGTTGATCGGGAGGGGTGTGGCGTACCGCAAAACGGACGAAACGGACTTGTGTTGGAGCGCTATGGTCGAAACAGGGGTCCTGTTCATCGGGAGGAGTGTGGCGTACCGCAAAACGGAACTCCACGGGATACTGTTCATCTCCATCGTCGACCTCCTCTAGCCAGCACGGGCTACTGTTCATCCACCGTCGACCTCCTCCAGCCTCCACATGCGACTGTTCATCCATGGGCTCCTGTTCATCCAGCCTCCACCGCGCGCTACTCCACCGGCTACTGTTCAACCACCCCTCTCCACGGGCTCCTGTTCAACCACCCCTCCACGAGCTACTGTTCATCCACCCCTCCACCGTCTACTGTTCATCCAGCCCTCCACGGGGTCGTCCTGTTTATCCAGCCCTCCACACCACGGAGTCCTATTCATCCAGCCCTCCACACCATGGGGTCCTGTTCATCCAGAGGCAACGCCACCGCTCCTTTATTCATCCAACCCCCCATAGCGCTCACTGTTGACCCAATCGATCGGCTTCAGTTAGCAGTAGTAGCGAAGGAATCGCTCGATCAGGTTCAGTTTACAGCCATCGATCGATCGCTCGGGTTCAGTAATGCGTAACCTGCAGTGCAATCGCTCGGGTTCAGTTAGAGCCCAATGCCTCGCTCGGGTTCAGTTAGAGACAACGCCTCTCACACACACGCGTACGTGTACGAGAGAAACGCGCATGTCTCGGCCCCCGACCTCCCACCGTAACTGGGAACTCCCCGAAATTTTCCTCACCCTCGCTTCTACCACGGTTTTTTCCGTCATGGACGGCCCAAAGAATGTCATGCAGCTGCATCTCCTGTCCGCCCAGGACGAAAAGCCCATTTTCTGTCATGTTTTTTTGTCATAGAAGTAGGAGCCCACAACATCTACGATGATACCTGGTTTTGTTACAATTATCGTCATAGAAGTATCATATGTATGATAGAAAAAAAATTCGTTCGGCCCAAAATGTCATGGATGTGTCTTTTTTTTGTAGTGCAGGCACCACCTCCCGATGGCCTGCCGCGGCCTCGGGAGCTCCAGCCTTGGAAGTCTCGACGACCGCCTCAGGGCGGGCTTCACGAGCTCCGGAGGATGAAGCTTCAAGAACCCCGTGCGGCGTCGGCACCACGACAACCGAGCCTCCAGCCTCATGCGATGCTAGCCTCCCTGCGGCCACTCTTCGGGCAAGATCGGTGCTGGCGGCGAGGAAGGGAGCCACGGCGATGGGATTCTCGCGAGGCCCCGCAAGGCCGACCGAACGCAACCCCCATTCGTCGAAGAGAGGCACCTGTCCCGCGAACTCAACCCTGTTCGAGCAGAGATACAGGAGGCTACCCCCGTGCCACATATCCTGTGGCGAGGGGTCGCCAGTCAAGATCTCAGGCACCGTCCTCAGTGTTTCAGGTGCATGTCCCATCTCTTGAAGCCGCATGCGATCCCGGTCACCGGTCAGGGCACACATCATTCGGGGATGGCACTGGAGAGGAGCAATGCGACACTGGAGAAAATCCTTCACCACCCGGGGCGATGTCGCGCCGATGTCTCTCAACCTCCTCAGTCGATACCAGTCTAAGGCGAGTCGGGGGCTCACGAGTCGCTCGTGGCCCCAGCCGGGATTGGGGACAGCAGGCAACAACGGAGGCGAGAGCAGCGGGATGAGCACTCCGACATCCACATACAACCACCGCGTCCGGAACCCACTCGTGGATGACAGGAGATCAAAATCGATCCTCGAGGCATCCGTCTCTGCCATGGCCTGGAAGTTCACGTACCCCGAGCACTGCGAGGGGTCGGTCAGGCACAACGAGAAGAAGTGGCGCAAGAGGGCAACGGAAGGAGCAATGTCCACCATGGGTTCGCAAACAAAGGCGAAGACGGCGAGAAGGGTAACTGATTGGGGATCAAGATGCATCATATGGATCTGATAATGGGAGAGCACTGCACTGAAGAAGGCAGAGAAAGGGGGAACCAGGACAGCCCACAGGGCATCGACGAAGAACCGAACCTCAGTGACTGTCCTGTCAATGGAGGCATGGGACACAGGCCAGGCCATCGTCTTCTCGCACTCGTTGAAGCTGGGAAGTGAGGGCAGGGCAGACCTTCCCCAGGGCCTCCAGGTTGAGCACCAGCGACCGGCCGCATCGTCTTCCCGCACTCGTTGAAGCTGGGAATAGGAAGCATGCTGCCAGCAAGGAGGAAATAAATGTGCAAGGCACCGTGGCCGCCTAGCCAGGCAGATATTGGGGCAGCGTGGGGAAGCAGAGACGCCCACGTCCAATCAGTCGCCACACTCGACCAAGGCCACAGGCTATGGGGGCCTCCGGCGCTCCGCACTTGCCCTTTGGCTTCGCTGCTAAGCCAAGTCCGAGCGCGCCTTGGGCCGGTGGCTATTGTCGCCATTCTGCGAACAGGGGTCCCCAGACTTGCCTGCCTGCGGCCTGCGGCGTGGCTCAACCAGTGGCCTAGTACGACCCGTCTTCATCAACAAACACTCAAGACCCTCACGAGGGGCCAAGCCTCGTGGGGCGGACGACGCAAGTCCTCCTTAGGGGCGGCCTCACCAGGCATGCTTGCATGGAGGCGGAGAGATCAAGGCAAGAGGTACCTCACAAGGTGCCCATGATGCAAGCCATGACGATCAAGAACAGGCGGGTGCCAGGCAGGCGGCAGCCCATGCAGTGTCCTCGTTTCCTCTTTGGTGCAAAGGGCGCAAGCGCAGGCGCGGAGTACCGAGGCATCAGGCAAAGGTTACCATATCGGTGCAACAAGACCAAGACCAGCAAGACGGCAAGATAGAGGTCACCATGGAGCCCAAGACAACGTCACCACCAGTGCCTTTGGCAGGCGAAGACCACCTTTAGTCAGGATAGCTTGTACTAGCTGTCCCCTTTCAAAATGGCCGTTGTTGGATCCCTTCCCGCTCAATATTTGGGAAGAGGACCAGGGTCTCTATAAATAGGGCTAGCCACCACCATAGAGGGGACGGATCGATTCCTCCTCAAGCAGACTACCAAACACAAGAACACCTCTCCTTGCGAGGCTGTTCTTCCCTTGCAATATTCATCATCAGCCCAAGAGGCAATCCACCACACCACACACAGGAGTAGGGTATTATACCACAACGGTGGCCCGAACTTGTATAAATCTTGTGTCTCTTGTGTTGTTCTTCATGCTAGCTTAGATATCGCGGCGAGGCTGAGGGCGTGTTTTGGTAGGGAGAGATCTTCATGCGCACTCCAGTGTTCGATCCTTAAGGGTTTTGCCGGAACCCGATATCCGACAAGCTCTGATATCGTCGGGGGTTCGGACACCGAATAACACCATCGGCCCACGAAATCATCGCTGTATTCGCCCCATGGACCGAACCTTTCCTCGCCTACCTTACTAGGAACGAGCTACCTGACAATCAGACGGCGGCCCGTCGCATTGTTCGACGCTCGAAGGCTTACAAAGTCCATGAGGGGGCACTATACAAGAAAAGTACTAGCGGAGTACTCCAAAGAAGAAGGACGGCACCTCTTGGCTGAAATACATGCCGGTCTTGGTGGCAATCACGCCACAGCTCGGGCCCTTGTAAGTAAGGTCTTCCGTACGGGTTTCTTTTGGCCCATGGCCTGAGCAGACGCACAAGACCTCGTACAGCGATGTGTTGGATGCCAGCTTTTCGCAAATCAAAGCCATATGCCGCCCACTGCCTTATGAACAATCCCCATTACGTGCCCCTTTGCGGTCTGGGGGCTTGATATGGTCGGACCCCTTAAAGGGGGAATCCATAATAAGAAATATTTAATGGTCATGGTCGACAAGTTTACTAAGTGGATAGAAGCCAAACCAGTCGAAACGGTCGAAGCCGGACCAGTTATAGACTTTATATCCGGTGCGGTACACCATTATGGTGTCCTGCACGGTATTATTACTGACAACGGTTCTAACATTACGGCCGAGGAGGTGAAAACCTGGTGCTCTAATTTGGGCATCAAGCTCGATTATGCCTTTGTATATCACCCTCGGACAAATGGTCAGGTCGAACGGGCTAACGGCTTGATAATGAGTGGCATTAAACCCAGACTAGTGTGATCCCTGGGTGAATCAGATAAGCACTGGGTTGAAGAACTCGATTCCATACTATGGGGGCTGCGAACCATGCCCAATCGCACGACTGGATACACACCCATTTTCATGGTATACGAAGACGAGGCAGTATTGCCTTGCGACATTATTCAAGACTCACCTCGAGTGCGCATGTATGAAGAGAGAGAGAGGCCGAGCTCGACCGGTGGGACGATCTGGATGGCTTGGAGGAGGAGTGTGATGTCGCGAAGGCCCGATCCGCATTTTACGAACAACAAGCTCAGCGATATCAAAGCAGGGAAGTACGGGCAAAGACTTATAATGTCAGCGAACTCGTCCTGCACTTACCAGAAAAGAAAAAGGAGAAGCTTAAGCCCAAATGGGAGGGTCCCTTAATCATAGATGAAGTTCTCACTGGAGGAGCCTACCGCCTTCACAATGCTACGGATAATCGTTTGGAACAAAACCCGTGGAACGCCGCTCAGCTCCGAAGATTCTACACATAATTTTTTTTGTCTTTTCTTCTCTTCCTCTCACCCCTTTTGCTCTCTTTTCATTTTTTACAATTTCTATCATTGTTCGGATAAACCGCACACTAGAGGGATATACATCCTTAAATGTACATACCCCATGATACCTGGGGGCTTCTTTTCACAGAAGCTTATTAGGCTTATTATGTTGGAACATTAAGCTCACCGTATATACGTGTTGTCTACTCATATGTGTCCTCTCTTCACCATCATATGCACCTTTATGACTTAAGTTTTTGCCAAGCTGGGTTGCCTGGCTCCTGTGCTTATGCCCTACATTCCCGCTTGTTCGGTTGGGGCATAAAGGGAGCACCTCTGCGATTGTTACAGCAGGGTTATCCGGAAATGTACCTCAGACGGGTGAAGCCGAAAGCTAGCGTTCTTAAGAGAATAATCGGTCGGCGGACAAGAGACGAACAACCGATGTGGCAATATACGCCCCCAAATTATAACGTGTACTGTGGTTTCTCGCATCATAGTTTATGTATGCGCAAAAACGCATGCTGGCCCATGGAAAGGAACCCTTAATGGAACTATTCTCTCTGGAAGATGTTTCTTACGACCAAATGTAATATAACATAACTCCCTGAATACAACTTGTCTGTTCAAGCAATTATGACCGGACTGCCTAGTTTCCGAACATGCCTCGGTGTTTACCAATGGTATAAATATCCGGATACACTCCAAACCTCGGGTTCTGGAGGTCGAAGCGGAAAGTCTACCATGACAATCATTTTACAATTCGGCTGGAGATAAGTTTGTTGATAAAGTACACTACAACTTGGACTCAAAAACTTATTTTTGCCTTAGACCCTCTAGTAGGTTGTCTAGTGTACAATCCCGTTGCAAAAACTAAGCGGTTGTTCTCACTTGGTCGTACATTAAGCTAACAAGAATTTCTTGTCCATCTGGTCCCCGAGGTCCGACCCGGGACATATGGTTCGGATCAAGCTTGGTATACCATGTTTTGACCATGGCCCAGGCTTCTCGGGCACCTTCCCGACATGCTGATATCTTCCATAGTTCCAAATGGCGACGAGCACCCATGAATAAATTCATAAGCTCACCCATACTTCCTAGAGGGGAATCGGATGGCCATAAAGCCTTAGCCATATTCCTCATTGCTTTCCGAGCTCGCTCATGCACTTTGGACAGCTCTTGTAGCAAGTCGCCTTGGAATCCAGACACTTCTCCTTCGAGACGTCCGGCTAGCACACCTACAGAAGCAAACTTGTCAAAATTTCAAACAGGAGACCGCTTGACAGATAAGTTAAAAAGCATATTGAATATGCCGCCTTTCAACTTCTTGTTCTCCTTCAAAGCATCTAATAATTGGACTCTTAAATCCTTCAGTTCTTCGGCCTGCTGGATATTTGCATCTTGTAGTTTGTTCTTCTCAGTAATGGTCCGTGTCAATACACGTTGACCAGCGGCTTCTTGCCCTTCGGCATGTTACTTATCCGCTTGAGCAGCCCTTAGCCGCTCCTCCAGCTGATCTGTCGAGCGAGCCTACAAACGAGACAAAAGCATCATTAAGCAACCTCGTTGTATTCACGGAGCCTTATTTCCGAGTTGCTGTTGTACTTACCATCAGGTGCCTTTTTGGATTTCTTCAAATTTTCCAGTTCGGCGGTGGCAGCAGACAGCTTAGTTCGGCATTCTTATAGCTCCTTTGATAACGTGTTACTCCTCTGCATGAGTACCAAACAATGTAATGACTCTTAAATTAGTTGGGCCAACTGCTTCAAGACTCGGGGGCTACTGGCATATGATTATTGAATCTACGCAAAAAATTCTTACCCGCATATCCTTTGAAAGCTGGTGAGCGGCTCCAGCAACTCCATCACAAGCAGCTCGGATATAAGCATCCGCTGAGCTGAGAGCATTAAAAGCCTCTTCGGTAAAATGCAGGTCATGCATATCCGCTCTCCGCCGCCGGTGAACCATCACACTCTCCACTTCGGAGTTTGTGACGGATATATTATCAAATCCTCTGGGAGAGGACAGTTCGGTATTGCTCCCGCATCCCCTCCAGTCCTTGTGGCAGGGTCCGGGGCTGGATCAGTCTGTGCATGGCCGGCCAGGTCTCCGGACGCACTCCGGCGTACACTCCTCCTGCAATATGACATAGCAGGGATGTCATTACCCGATCTAATCTGCTGAGAGCATGTTAGAGGATTATACATCTTTGATGTAGAAGAGGGCCCGGCTGTATCATTGTTCGCCTTTCTTTTCAGAGATGTGCCTTGGGCAAGCGTCGTCTTCTTAGAGGACGCCTTTGCTACGGCACGCTGGTGCGAGCGTTGCCCCTTGGGAGCACGAGGTAATGCGGTGGGTGAGTCGCAGTGCGAAAGCTCTTTTTGAGGAGATGTCTCCTGGGTACTTACATGCGAGGAAGGGAGAAGGCTGGGGTAGTCAGCTTTAATGCCACTTTCGTGTCGTCGTAGCTCGTCTGAGAAAAGACCCCATCCTCAAAATCTACAAATATGTCCGGATCCTCTTCGTATCCAGGATCAAGGTCTCGATTATGGTCCTCCGGTTGCGGAGCGGGGCTGTAGATCCCCGCGACGACATTTCTCCATCCCTGTTAAAGGCAGCCGGATGAAATTCGACTATAAAGTATAGTTAAGGAGAAAGGATCAATTTAGGCATGCAATCAAAGACCCACCCATTCAATAGGGGTATACATGGAGAAACCTTCTCGACACTTCAGGCGAGCGAAATATTCCTTTTCCCGTTTGAAAAGGTCAGCCAATGTGGCAGCCAATGCAGCGAAATTAGCCGGACCCTTGCACCCACAACGAGAGGCGTTGTCCTCCCCGTTGTAATGCCACATGGGAAGCCCCCTGGATTGAAGTGGTTGAACACATCGTGCTATTGAAATCGCCATTACCTCAACTATAGATAGTGCGGAGTGGGTGAGTATTCTGATCTTGTTCGCTAGCCTCTTAACCTCCGCACTATGTTATTCTTCATAGCTTCGGGCACGCCAGCTGGCGCGCTTCTTTAAAGGAGCGGAAGAAAATTCGGGAAGCCCTTGCCGGATTGGTTCCGGAAGGACGAAGTCTTCAATAGAGAACCACTCTGAGGGCCACTCTTTGGATTCCTTCTTCAGATTGCTAGGAAGATATCCTGGTCTGCCTATACGCCATACTTCCGCGCCACCCACCTCAAATATGAATCCCTTCTAGGAGCGGGGGACAAGGCAGAAATATTTCCTCCATAAATTTTAATGGGCCTCGCAACCGAGGAACAGCCCACAAAGAGTAACAAAGCCCGTGATGTGTAGAATGGAGCCCGGCGTGAGGTTGTGCAGTTGGAGACCGTAATACTCCGAAAGACTCTGAGGAATGGGTGGATTGGAAATCCTACACCCCTCAGTAGGAAGGAAATGAATCACACCCGCTTCCCTTTATTGGGATTGGAGAATTTCTCCGCCAAGGCCTCGCCATTGAAGGTAGTTAAATCCCGCCCGAACGGCGATTAGGGAGCTATCCCTGCGCCTGAAGCTTGATCAATTGGGCGTGGGGCACCGAGCAGGTCTCCCAGTCGCCTTCTTGATGGCCTTGGGGACGTGGGGAAGAACAAGGAGCGTTGGCCATCTTTGGATGGTTTCCGATGGCAAGCTCTAAGGATCTTTGTCTAGTGGAGAATGGAATCTGAGATTCCATCTCTTTAAATAAGCGCCTTCCCTGCATGGTCAAGGGGTTATTTTTTAAAATACTTTGACCCTTCACATTCTTCTAACACGTGGAAGCCGAGGCGACGATGGCGCGGAAGCTAAAGAGTACAATATTTAATGCAAAAGCCGAACTATCACTACAAAAAAAATACACTTCTGTGATGATACGTGTTTGTCACAGTAGGTCGCGTTTTTTTATCATGCTTGTACATCCATGACGATTTTATGACAGAATCAAGATAGTCATACCTGTGCTGTCCTAGAAGTGTGCCATGACATTACCAAAATTATCATCACGGAAGTGTCTACTTCCATGACGATAAATCGCGCGTCACAGAAGTGCTTTCGTCAAGGGTGACCGACACGTGGCATCCACCATAACGGAACACCGTTAAGCTATAGGTTCGGGTTTCGGATCCGATAACCTATTAACAGCCCTGACCAATGGGAAATTTCCACGTGTAAAATTCGTATTGGCCGGACGAAACACGTGTCAGCTCGTCAGTGGGTCAGATAGGCGCCTATGATATGTCGACGCGTGCCATGGCCCACCATCGCCCATTTAGCTTACAAAGCGGCCGGTTTGACTTGGTCGAGATTAACGGCTGGCCATGAAAAGCACATTAACAGTCTCTTCGCAAATAGCCCATTTTACGGCCCGATAACTCACAGCCCGTTAGGCCATAAAGGAAATCGGCCCAACAACGTCATGTGGGCCGTCGAATATAACACCAGCCCATTTCACTTTCGGCCCATGTATGGCCCACAACGTCTTTCGGCCCATATGAGGTCTTCATATTGTTAAGCCCTTTAGAGGCCCACGGTGACTCTAGCCCATAATGAACAGTAATTTTCTTTGTACCCATTAACGGCCCGTGATTCACATGGGCCGTTTCCAGCCTGTGTTAGCTTTCGGCCTATTGACGGCCCATACGTTCTTGGGCTCCTTTCCGGCCCTCGATTACTTCTGGCCCATTACTAGCCTGTTCCCCTAATGGGCCAAATTTGGCCCATGGCAAGAGTCGGCCCGTTTCTGGCCTGTTAACCCATTGCGCCGTTTCTAGCCCGTCCTATATTCTGGCCCATTAACGACCCGTTATGCCTGTCACATAATTTAGCCTTTGCTGTCCTCCGGTCTTTTAATAGCCTGTTAGCGTGCTAGGCCGATACCAATTACGCCCGTTTACGGCCCATGTAGACCCATTTATCCGACAGCCCAAGGCCCACCGATTCTACGGCCCTGTTGGAGGCCCATTTATCGACGGACCGTAGGAGACCCATGGATCCTATGGCCCGTATATGGCCCATGGTTGTTGCGGCCACTAGCAAACCAGGGAAAAAGAAGACTAGGAAATAAATAAGGCCGAAACTAACACTAGGCTATTAAGGCGATTGCATATATTACATCCACTCGGCATCAAAGATCGCCACCAGTGCAAATATAGGGAAAACCCTACACTATACAAAAATGGATTGCTATTTTCTTCAGCCGGTGGCTGCACGTTAAGAATAAATTTTTTATTGCACCGAAACAAATTACAACTATATAACAAAAGGAAGGTTGGCATAAAACTTAACAGTCTAGCAGATAAATGCACCACCAGAAGTTCAGAAGCTCAGTTCATTTGACCTGATTGTTACGTTTTCATGATGTATTGTCCAATGGAGCACCATAACCCTCGCCTTCATTTCCCCTAGGCTCCTGAACAACGTAGAAAATGTCTGATACTCTGGTTTCAGAACCATGCATATCTTGACGACATCGAACAATGTCTCACATTTTTTCACAAAGGGTCTCTGTTAGGGAATGGACTTGTATGCGGGCCTTGAGATACAACATTGCTTTGAGCTTGCATATCTTGATCATGAGGCATTTTGGATGAGATTTCCTTAACAACCAACCCAGTATTATGCAGGAACGTGCTTTTAGCACTATTAGTGGACAGGTACTGACCCACTGCAGCAAGAGCTGACATTGTCGTTATAGTTGCCTCGCCACCTTCAGAAGGTGGCGGTTCCACCATTTTTTTCCATAGCCCGCTGAAAAGTTGATTTTTTACATTAGTAGTACCAGAACAGAAGATATGAAGGAGGCAGCAAAACCAAACAAAATAGCTTTGGTCTATACACAAAACTTATTCTGGTGAACCCATGTAAAATATAGTTGTATTTTATTGCAAAGTACATAATAAAACCAGGTTCCAAACATATGACCATGTACCATCGCTAATGTATTGTCTATTTCTTCACATTGTATTGAGGGCTAAGGATAAAGAGACGAAGTTTATAATACGGTAAGCATAGTATGACATCATTCATATCACAAAAAAATTGAGAACAGACAAACATGCAATTGTAACATTGTGTGGGCAAGTCCAGCACGGAACTACATTAGGGATCAAGATCAAAGGAACATCACTCCTCTCTTTTAAACCTTGTAAGGTTCAATGATATGCTAAGACAATTGTGTATAAAATTGAAAAGAGTAATAGAGATTGGCTGCAAACCATATAGTTCAAGGCACAAGTCAGAGTAAGTAGTAGTTAAAAGGCATGAGGATTCAGGACTTACAGCAGCGCCTTTGACTGGTGTAGTCATGCCCTTCTTCTTGCTGGTGTGACAGTCCTTGAAGATTTCCACAGCATTTGGTTCATGTACTTTTTGGTCCTTGCGGGCTTTCCTCTGCATTTCGAACAAGTCGATATAGATCTGATAATATGGTACAACAGAAAGAGTGAAACATCACCTAATTACAAGAGCCTCGCAGTGTGCAATATAGCTACGAGATCCTGTTATCTATTGGAATTTCACTTTCGTACGGTTGGCCTTGTTCTTTGAGAAGTTCACCTACAAGAAGATAGATTTGTGTGGCACATGCGTAAATAGGACTTCAACATGTGATCTGATCACATGTATATAATGAACCTGATACTTCAGATCAGACCAGTGTTTAACAAGGCCCCTCCAGTCTTCATCCGATATATTTTCTACTGGAGATGTTTGGGAAAGTTCATTGTTAGCCTTGCCTTAAAAGTGAGTTTTCTCAAGTTATACCGATACTGTCGCAGAGCAGACTTGAAAACATGGATGCAAGCTTGTCTAGTTGCATCATATTGGCTATCCAACTTGAACCTCATCTGTTGAAAATTATGGGAGTCTCATTATCAGCATCCTAGAAAGTATCGGACAGAGCAAGACGATATTACTAGTTTCCATACATAACCATACTTACAGATAAATGGTCGACGAAGGTGTTGAACTAGGTTTTGTCTTTGTCATTCCTGTACTGAATCCATGTTGGGAGGATACGTACATGACACCTAACGGCAACCGCTGCCTCTCGATACTAACTTGGTGACTCAGAGTGGCATCACGTGGACTTTTTAGACATGCCTCAAAATGGATCTCCATTCTTCCTCCTCTAGATTTAGTTAACCTATCGAGCATTATCCACGATGTTTGTTTCCTCTTGCGCCTAGGTGCTAGTCCAACAACAAACATAGGAAGTGTTAGTGTACATCAAAGCGTGAGACTACATATAAAGAAGCATGCAATCAGTAACTTCACTCCAAAGCAACTACCTTCTTGCTGTTGAAGCTCACAAGGTTCATCTGATATTGCCAACTCGTCTTGTGTCAAGAGTGCTTGGGAAGTAGTGTCGGTGGCAAGGGAGCTTGGGAGCGTCTTGTTGGTAATCTTGTGGTAGGTGTTGCAAGAACTAGGGCTGTCTCTGCTTGTTTGGTGGCAGCTATTTGTTTCTGTTTGGCTTTTTTTTGCAGCCCATGTAGCATGGGATGCCCTATTTGTAGAATTTTCCGCTGTACTTTGACCTTCTATTGCACCATCAGTACCATAAGAATCTGCAGGATTCATCCGCTTCTCATTCCCTGCCATTTTGTATTTCTTCCTCTTTCTTTGTGCCATGTTAAGTCAACCCGACAAGAAAAACAAATAACAATTTAGTTCTTCAGAACAAATTGATGCGTTATGCAGACGAACTGAACTTTGATGTTATACAACCACATTATAGGAGGATGTAATATGTATGAAAAACAGGACGAAAGAGATAACCAGAACTATGATGTGTAAACTAAGCAGAAGACATTTCACCAAATTAGAAGCAATGCAATGGAAGGTAGACACCATATGAAAGATGCTAGAAATATCGCTCTACCAAGTTAATAGTGTCTCATCCTAAATGGCGTTTAAACAAATGTGAAGCAGTACAAGAAATAAATCATATGCAAGATGCAAACAACATCACACTACCAAGTTAGAGGTCTCTCGTCATTAGTGCCATTGCATATTCACAACATTGCATATTCACAGCTTATGATGTGTAAACTAAGGAGAAGGCATTTCAACAAATTAGAAGCAATGAAAGCTAGGCACCATATGAAAGATGCAATGAATATCACTCTACCAAGTTAAAACAGTGTCGTCATAGGTGCCATTTCAAAAAATTAGTAGTACAAGCTAGAAAAGAATGCGAGATGTAACCTATATCACACTTCGAAGTCAAACATGTCTTATGATAAGTGATTGTTGCAGGTTACACAACAGTAGTAATTTGATGTAAGAACATGGTGTGATGGACAGATATTGTATGTTCTCAAAACAGGAACACGTGTCTTATTCATGTATAATGTGTAAAGTAAGCAGATGGAATTCAACAAAATTAGAAGCAATAGAAGCACTACAAAAAAAACACTTCCGTGATGATACGTGTTTGTAACAATAGGTCACGTTTTTTGTCATCCATGTACATCCATGACGATTTTATTACAGAATCAAGATAGTCATCCCTGCTGTCGTAGAAGTGTTCCATGACATTACCAAAATTATCATCATGGAAGTGTCCACTTCCATGACAATAAATCATGCGTCACAGAAGTGCTTTCGTCAAGGGTGACCGACACGTGGCATCCAGCGTAACGGAATGCCGTTAAGCTATCGGGTCGGGTTTTGGATCCGATAACCAGTTAACAGCCCCGACCAATGGGGATTTTCCACGTGTAAAATCATCATTGGCTGGAGGAAAGACGTGTCAGCTCATTGTTGGGACAGATGTCATCCACTCATTGGACAGAAGGCGCCTATGATACGTCGACATGTGGCACGGCCCCATCAAGTTTAAATGGGCCGGCCCAACTAAAGGCCCACAAGATTTTGCGGACCATAATGGGCCGGCCCAGCTAAAGGTCCGCAAGATTTTGCAGACCATAATAGGCTGGCCCAGCAAAAGGCCCACAAGATTTGACAGGCCATAATGGGTCGGCCCAGTAAAGTCCCACAAGGATTTTGTGTGCCATAATGGGCCGGGCTAGGTAAAGGGCCACAAAATTCTTGCGGATCATAATGGGCCGGCCCAGCTAAAAGCCCACAAGATTTCGCCGACACTAATGGGCCGGCCCAGCTATAGGCCCACAAGATTTTGAGGATCCTAGTAGGCCGGCCCATTAACTGGCTGCCATGTTTTGTGCCAAATACCGGCCCATATTTGATCCGGTCCATTAATGGCCTGCCATGTTCCTGGGCTAATAATGGCCCATATGAGATCCGACCCATTAAAAGCCTCCCACGTTCTGGGCCAAATCACGGCCCAGATCAGGTCTGGCCCTTTAAGAGGCTTTGGCCTCAATTATGGCCCATATCAGATTCGGCCCGTTAACTGGACACTATGCTTTTGGGCCTACTTGCTAAAGGCCCATTTAGTAATTCGTCCTGATATTAGTTTCGGCGTGTTAAGGGCTCGTTTAACATTTCGGCCATATATTAATTTCGGCCTGTTAAAAGCCCGTCATATAGTTGGGCCTAACTACGGCCTGGTTTGCATCCGGCCTGCTCGCAGCCGATATCTGATTGGGCCAAACAAGGACCGAGACAATTTTGGCCTGTTAAAAGCCCATGATTTGATTCGCACAATCATGGGCCGGGGTCCATTTCAGGCTGCTGCCGGCCCGTGAGCTGTTCGACACGTTTCAGGCCCAACCTACTTCCCAGCCTCCTAAAAGCCCATTGAGTTTTCTTGCGAAAAGAGGGCCGGGGGTTACTCGGCCTATTAAAGGCCCGAATCTACTAGTGGGCCAGTTTGACGGGGCCCATGATGTGGATCATGCATCGTGATTGCCTGACGGCCCGATTATGTACCGTAATTTTACGGTTTGGCCTCTTTACTGCGAAGACAGGATATATACAGTAAAATAACTGCAGCATCGTGAATAAGAAAAAACCTAGACTATACAATAAATAAATTACGGCATATTACATCCACTGGGCATCAAAGTTCGCCACTATGATAATAAAGCACAAGCGAGACAATGATTAATACTGCTTTGGGCATCAAAGATTGCCACCAGTGCAAATAAACACGCTGACAAAATAATATACAAAACCGAAAGCACTTCAATAGAGTTCAAGAAAGGTTAGCCCTGCTGGCGAGCTGCAGCGCAAGCACCTGAGCAAGATGATGAGACTGCGCTTGTTCAACACTTATATCTTCCTCACTCTGAAAGATAAACAAGCATATAGATGACAGGTTTTGCACATAAAAGTATCAGTGCTGACAATTCATCACATTTCTTACTAACGAATAAAGTAACACAGTTTAAAAATGCATTAACACAATATGGTATTGTTCAGGTCAAGACATGGCAGGAAATGATATTGTGAAGGAGATGGCAGCTTCACGACACCACTGGATTACAGATCAAGAACTCATAAGTATCAATGGTTAGTGTGCTGTCAATTGATCCCATTTCAGATTGGCAAATAAAGAGACGGTTTAAATAATAGTAGAATGATATGAAATTGTTCATAGTTAAGACATTGCAGAATATGGCATTGTGCTGTAGTGGGTAGGTTCACCACACCACTGGATTACGATGAAGAAACGAAGCATACATGCAAAGTGCAAAAGAAGATCACTTGCTCTGTATAGTTTAATTTACATGTTATGAAGAAGGAACTTGGTAGTACAACTGAAAACTTAAATTAAGAAGGACAAACTTTTGTTTATGAACTACATAATAAACATTAGCAATTTGATGCAAACACCAAAAATAAACAGCTGTTGCAGTCATGCCTAACCAAATATACACAACAAAGTTTGAAGGCTTGAGAAGGACAAACTTACATTACTGGTGAAGACAGGCTCTATAAAGCCCTTGTCCATGCTGATGGGAGGGCAATTCAAGAAGTTTACCACAGAATCTTCTTCATAAGCATTGCCTTTATTCTACATTTTGTTAAGAGTATATATAGATGTGATAATATACGAAAAAATGGAGAATATTTAAGATAAGATGAAGAGTGATGCTACATAACCAAGTAGCTATAAATGTATGTGCAGCGATACAGGAAAAAGGCACAGCCAAGAGCAATGCACAGCTAGACTTCTTTAGTACCAACCTTATGGTAAGAGTAAATATAGATCTGATGTGTAGAAAATGGAGGGCAAAGGAAAATAAGCTGCAGAGTGATGGTACATGAACAACTACCTGTCAATATAAGTACACTGATAAAGGACATCATGCACTTACAAGAACAATACAGATCAGATAATTTGGAGCGAACAATTGATAAGCAAGCTATCATGCATACTGCTGTCCCATGATGAACCAGGTATGTATGCAAGTACAGTGATACAGGGCAACATGTACTAACAAGACCAAAGCAGCGGGCAGCATATTTGCGATATCCTGTCATTCTTTTCAAACCGGAATTCTTCTTCGAGAAGACTTCCTACAAAAAAGATCCGTAAGGCACATGCGGAAAAGTAGAAGTTGAAATTTTCATGTGATTTCATAGACAGTACCTCATCCTGGGAACGAGACCACTGCATAACAAGATTTTTCCATTCAATGTCTTCTAAATTTAGCACAGGATACTTCACCGGAAATTCGTTTATAGACTTGCCATCAAAGTGTGATTTCCTCAGGTAACACCGATACTGCTACAATGCTTCCTTGAAAAGCACAAGCAAGCTTTGCTCGTCATGACTATCCAGATTGACCCTCGCCTAGTTACAACAATGTAATGTAAATCATTGATGTGTTCGACCAGCAGAAAATAGGAAAATAATAACCATGAATAATAGCACTTACACGTAAGTTGGACAGGAAGATGTGAAAATGGTGTTTGTCTTCACTATAATCTTCCCATGATGGGAATATATGCACGTAGTCCCTAACAACATCGAAAGCATTGTCTTTTAAACTGGGAATAAATGGAATGGGGTTCCAATCTGCAGAAATTGGTCGTCTCTATAGTTGGGATAGGTCTTCGGCCGGTGGACTTGCTGTACTTTTTGCTGGAGTGGGATTTTTTTACGTGGTAATGCTGGTGCTATGGCAAATGAAATCGGTATACCTTTTTCTGGAGTGCAGGTCCTGTGTGGTGGGGCTAGTGGTGTGGCCAGTGAAGTATGGGTACAGTCTGCTCGAGTCAGTCCTACGTTTTGTGTCACTGGTTGTACAACCAATATAAGTGGGGCGCTGTCTGATTTCTCCGGCACCACCACGTTTGTGAAGGACTTTGCTGGTGCTCCTTCGGGTTTGGCAATCACCGTCTTCCTTTTTGATGTCTGATGCACAAGAACAACATTTGAGTGGAAAAACATGGTACGATGACAAATGGAATATGTATTGATAATGGATGGGCATGGCATCTCGAGTTATATGATGAGTAAACTAAGCAGATGGCGGCGCAACAAAGTAGAAGAAATGCAAGACAACATATGCAAGATACGCGCAATCAATAAAACCATGCCAAATTAGAACAGGCACCTTGATGGGTGAATAGGAAATGCCATCTGCCTTTGACTCCTCAAGCTTAGAATAGTCATTAGGATGATATTCTGAACAAGAAGCAACAGGTGGGGAGCGTATGAGTTTCATTGCTTCCAGAATGGCACTCAATGCCTTGGTGCCAATTTTGTAAGTCATTGCAGTGTTCCACAATATTCTTCTGATGCACGGATTCTGATATTCACTGTAATTGCGTATAATATCTGAGAACCATGAAAACATAAATAGTTGTGAGATTATCTTTGTAATGTAGATGATATTCTAATATAGGGGCGCCCCTATAAACACTTGTGTGCTATCACTTGATTCTGATGAGAGAGCTGATGTGTGTTGTAATATGGTGCGTGCATTTATATAATCTGGCACAAGTACACAAAAAATAGGCTCCAGAAGTAAGGATAGCTGGCAGATGACAGGTTCATAATATACTGTATAGAGAGTTTATTGCCAAACCATGATAACAAGAGCACACAGCAACTAGGCAGATCATAGTGTACATAACAGGGGTACACCATAACCACGATATATAAATCAGGAAAGTGGAACTGGCTTGAAAATACGGTGTTGTATTGCTGCTAGTATTTGAAAGCCTATCGATCACGTACAGGCCAGCTCTATCAGCTGTTGACTGCAGATGTCCTTGCGCCCCTTCCTGACAAGGAACATACTGTACATACTAAATACAGAATAAACAAAGAGGAACATGTTAAAGAACAGAAGAGGAAGCTTATTCTTGAGGTTCCGCTTCATTGCATACAATGTTGGTTGCCCACTCATGATGAATCACAGCGCCCAAAGAAATGCAATTCCATGATGTCTCTCTATATGTGGCAATTTTGAAGAAGAGTCATTAGGATCATATTCTGAACAAGAGTCAACGGGTGGGGAGCGTATGAGTTTCATTGCATCCAGAATGGCACTCAATGCCTTGGTGCCAATTTTTTAAGTCATCGCAGTGTTTATCTTCAAGAGTGGACTGCTGCTAGTGCGACACAAAGCAGCTACACAGACCATAGTGTAGATATAACGGGAAAACCTTAAGCATCAGAGTAAAATCAGCAAAGTGGAACTTGCTGGAATATATGTGCTAGTTTGCCGGTACGGCTAGAAAGGCTTCGCATACCAGCTCTCTTCAAGTGAAGGTGCGGTATTGTTAATATCCGTGTAACTCTCAAAGGCGACACAACTCCCCGCATTTCCTTGCTATTTTTATAGGATTCAAGTGGGCAGGCCACTACAAATCCTATTCCTATGTTTACAATATCCTACGAATCAAAGAGGCTCAAAGTGTCCATCACAACCGACCGTATAGACCTCTACACTGCAAATGTCCCTGCTCATCTTCAGTACAAGGAACATACTGTACTACTATCATACTCCCTCCATTCCAAAATATAAGTCTTGGTAGAGATTTCCACTATGGATCACATACAGATGTATCTAGATACATTTTAGAATGTAGATTCACTCGTTTTGCTCCATATGTAGTCCATGGTGGAATCTATACAAAGACTTGTATTTAGTAACGGAGAGAGTACATATTAAAGAAGAACGGAAGAGGAACATGGTAAAGCAGAGCAAGCAAATTTTGGATAATAAAATGTTGGTTGCAAGGTGCCCCACATGATGAACCAGAGTGCATTAAGAATGCAACTCCCGGTGTCTCGACCATTTCAGGCGGTTGGATGAAGATCCTACGTGCCCTAACCCATCTTCTTCCTCGTCTCTGATTCTTCCCATACAGAACACCGCACGGGCCGCCGGCCGGACCACCGGGCCCTATCGCCTGTGTTCCTCCGCCACCCCCACCCCCACCCCCGGCCCAACCCCCACCCGCGTCAAGTTTTCTTCGTTCGTGAGGCTCCACAACCACCGAGCCCCTTCGTTACACCGCGAACTCCGTGACTCTAAAAATTTTAGTCTCTGTGATTTAACTAGTGTGGAATATAAAGGGAAAACCATAAGCATTGGGAGTATAGTGTTGAGCGTGCCATGGCGGATCTGAAGGTGCAAAGCTGGACAAAGGTAACCGCAACCAAGACAAGAAATCAGAGTAAAGCAATGGCGATCTATTTTCTTCTTGCTGCGATAAATAAGTTGAGCAGAATCTGAAAGAGTACCGCCTCTGGTGCGGCGCCGTGTACGCATCTGCTGAGAATTTGACGGTGCTGCGGTAGCGATGGCTGTCGGCGGCATGGAACCTGATCTAGGAGGGTAGACGGTGGCGGCGGGGCGTGGTGGACGAGACGGTCGTAGGAGCGGCGCCGACAAGGTGGACGACGGCGGGGATGAAGCGAGAGGACGGGATGCAAGGATCCCGGTCCGAAGCCGTGGATGAGAGAGGTCGATCTCTTGTAATGGACGGCGGCGTCGGGGTATCAGCTCCGGCATGGTGGAGGAGGATGGCGGTGGATGGGGTGGTGGACGGCGGCGGACGGAGGAGGGTGGGCTGGAGAGGGTGTTTTGGCATCCACGGAGTATGAATGGGGAAAAGGGTGGTAGATAGGAAGGGGGGAACCATGTATTCAGGGCGCGCCTCTCTCAAATGCGAGGAAATTTACAAACTTAGCCCCCGTTTCAAATTTCTACTACATCACAGCAACATTAGTCAGTTGGGGATAGGACAGTAATCTCGCATGCACCGAATATTTACCGACGAGAGTTTGTTTTTGGCGCCCACCGTGTATGAATATGAATCGGGGAGGGAGTCAATTTCGGCCGAGGACACACTGTGTTTTGGCGCCCACCATGTATGAATCCTGGTGAGAGGCGGTTACGTCACATTTGGGTGAAATTACAAACCTACCCCTATCAAAATCTATAGAAATCCAGCAGATAGGCTTTGCATGGCAGGGATAGGCAGTAGTAATTTCCATCTCGCAGATTTTGGTTTCGGGCAGTTACTGCAACTTTCCCCGCTTCGTTCAAATTTTGCAGAGTGCACGTTTACGCTCGTGCCAACTCAATTTGAATCCCGTTTGTATTCTATTTTTTTCGGGCGGGATCCATTTTCAATTGGAATTACATTCTATATACATCATTTTTTTATATACTTTCAAAAGCACAACACCATTTATACATAAATATGGTTTATAAATGGCATGATCTCAGATTCATAAGGTTGTATCCATCAATTTGGATTTTCAAATATTTGAAACCACATTATGTTGAAATCCAATGTATGCATTCCTCGCTAACTGTCTCCAATTAATGTGTGTTTCATGCGGGTTTTTACTTCTCAAACATGTATAATGTGTTTCACACACGCAACATATAGTGTAATCCCGTTTAGACATTAATTGCATATATACCATGCATTGTTTGTAATTAAAGAATCTATGGATCACCAATATTGATAAACTATATAACATTACATGTGTGCCCAAATTCAAATGAATATGCACGTTTGATACACCAATTTGCGTTATGATATTATTGATGTCGTGATCTCCAGTTTAAATATTTGAATCCCCTTTAATCCAGATATTCGTCTCATATAGCTATCACTCGTGCTTATATAGGACTATCTCTCTGGACCTATACGCGTTCATCGTCTCTCGGTATCTCTCGTGCTACACAGTATGTCGACAATGATCTTTTATCTTCGTAACACCTGTGACGGTACTCTCTCCCTCGACCTTCATTACTCTATCTCTCTCTAAGTATATCTCGCTCCCTGCTATGTGTCTCTAACTATGATTCTCCATGTGGAATCTCTTTCTCTCACACAAACACAAAAATTTGTCTCCCGGGGTCTCATTTCTCTCTACTATTCCCATGTGTGCCACTCGCACACCCCTCATACAGAGATGTGTTTCGCTCTTTAGATATGAGAACTTACGACTCTTCCTCTTAAATATCTCTTTCTCACACACAAACACAAACTCTGTCTCCCAGGGTCTCATATTTCTCCGTTGTTCTCTTGTATGTTGCTCACACACTCTCTCTCTCCCTAGATATATCTTGCATTCCCTCATATGTCTCTCTAGCTATCACTCTCGTTGTGAAATATCTTTTTCTCTCGCAGACACAAAACTCCGTCTATCGAGATCTCATTTCTCTCTGATATCTGTTTGTATGTGAGTCACATGCACCCTCTCTCTATCTCTCTCACACCCACACACATAACTCAGCCTTCTGATCCAATCGACTCTTGTCTCTAACGCACACTAGCTAGCATCTTTATCTTTCAATTTATTTGTTTCTCCATCAACCTTGTTTCTCGCCCTCACTCTTGATTCCTATCACGCACACTACATATGTTTCTCTCTACATGCAGTCAAGTGCCCTCTCACACACATATAAAACTTCACCCTCTGAACCACCCGGCGGTCATATCCAACACCCAAACTAGCAGATGCCCTCTAGCTAGCATCTCCATCTCTGTATCTATCTGTAGTTTCTCCGTCAACATTTCTTTCTCGCACGGAGTCTTGCTTCCTATCACCCACACTATATATGTCTCTCCATACATATGCATTTATAGGTTGATCTCTTTTGCACAATCGTTGTGCCTCAGTCCCTCTGCTCGCCATAGATGCATGCTCCAGCCCATGCCACTATCTCTTACAGATAAAAACACATGCTCAATTGTCGGGCCTTCTTCCCTGCATTCTCACATGCATGCATATTGTCATACCGATCCGTCTCTCCCATGTCGTTGATCTTATGACTTATGTCTTCTTTCTTTTATCTCGATCATGCGCGCGCGCACACACACATCCCACGTATACATGGATACCTCTCACACATGCATGTTCAAGGTCTCTATGTCTCCATACGTAGTTAATTACCCTCAATTTAACGCCACATCGAATCGTTCTCCTCGTTTGTGCACATAACTTCCGCCTGGATGGGTAAAACACACACTCACACTTAACAATCTCCTTCTAGCTACCCCCCCCCCCCCGCCTCTTACTCTTCCCCTATATCCCCGAAACCAATAAGACCATCCCTTTGTTTAATTCCCGCCTACATGCACCATCGATATATAGTAGTCTTCCTCGGTGTCTCTCGAACAAACACGTTCTCTTGATGTCGACTCATCTCACGCGCACACACCTTCTCTTCCCTCTCTACGGGCATTTTCTCTCTCGCACCCCATCGTTGGTGGCCTCTGCCATACACATCACCTCTCTATGATGAAGCCATGCACACTTAAATTACATCCGCCACAGAGGACCCTGTGACACACACACACATACATGCACGCATGCACGCACCCCCCCCCACACACACACTAAGACTCCATCTCTCTCTCTCTCTCACACACACACACACACAAACACACACACGCACGCACGCACACCCCCCCACACACACACTAAGACTCCATCTCTCTCTCTCTCTCACACACACAAACTAAGACTCCATCTCTCTCTCTCGCTCTCTCTCTCGCTCTGTCTCTCTCTCTCACACACACACACACCCCACACACATTAAGACTCCATCTCACACACACATGCTCTAGGCGGAGCATTTGTTCCTACCACCCTTCATCCAACCTTACCCGTATGATAAACAATCACCTTTATTTACTTGCATAACATGGACAAATTCCACTTTACTTTAGTAGTAAGCAAACTTATCATCTGTACCCTTATAAAAAAACGAGTTGGCGATGATGGTGTGCCTGCCATCTTGTAATACACACCGTATGATCTATATCCGGCGGATAGAAAGCAAACTATGATAATTTTACAAAAGATACCCGCACCTCTCTCCACATCATTATCTCCCACAACCTCATTGCTCAGCAATTAAAAAAGGAATAAGTCTCGAACAATCTAGCATGCATGGTGGCCAGCCGCTTTGCCGCGCAAATCCATCCCCATGCCTCCGCCCATTACGACCACCAGTCACCACCACGCTCCACTCCTCCTCGCCTTATCTCTCATCTTTCATTTTTTCGATGACATTATCGAGATACCAGTTTTCCGATAAAATTCTCGAGATATCATTAGTTTTTACACATGGGATTACTCCTGCATGGGTCAATCACAACAGGTGTTTTGTAAAAAAATGCATATTGATGTTCCGTGCAATGAACGAGAATCTTGCTTGTAATTATATAACGGAAATCACGAGCAGGAAGTGACATTTTTTTGACACAACCACGTTAACAAGGCCACGTAAATCACTAACTAAAGGAAATACCATTATACTTATATCTCGATGAAAAAGGTTGAGTACATGTCCAAAGAGTAGAAAGTCGCTTTTACGCACTCTTGTCTCTCGTAATCTCTCACACACACACCAGTTACGTGGCGCCCACTTAAGCGGAACACGTATGTTACAATTTGTGCACCCGCGGGTACACGTGATGCTGCGCATTTATTTAAGAAGGAAGGCGAACCAAAACAGTAGCTGCATTCATTCCCCTCCCGCCGACTCTTCTCTGGTCGCCGTCGCCCGGTAGCCATGGCACAGCCGAAGGTAACAACATACGCCATACTCCCGCCGGAGCGGCGCTTTAATATGGAAATTTTAGTGGTCATGCATGCATCTTTTTGTGCTAGCACTCCTATATAAGGGTTGATCGATCGCTTCCTGCGGACGTGCGTGGGCGGTGGAAAAGGAAGGAGAAGGGAAGCGGGCTGTGGAGTAACATTTTTTACCACAATCTTTTAGGAAACTGAGTGCAATAATTGAGTAGTTTTGCAAACTACCAGTACTACACCTGAAGCGGTTCAAAACCTATACTCCCTTGCCAGCGCGCGCTTCCCGCGTGAAACGGTCAGCGTAGCCCTGGAGCATCAGTGCCGCATTAATGCCCGGCCAGAGCGGAGGCGACCTCTCACTGGCGCTGGCTTTGAAGTGGCGCAACGGCCGAGAGAGCGCCGCTTCCCGGTGCACGCGACTGCTCCGCGTCGAGACTGGCCATAGGCCCTGTTTGGATCCATGGGTTAGAGTTAGTTTGAGCTAGTTGGGGCTCAAATAGCCCTAAAGTATCCAAGCATGAGGGTTTAAATTGGAGCAAGTTGCACCGAACCCACCAAAAAAAACTATTCCACCCAAGAGGTGCTAACTGGAGATAGTTCTCATTGGGACCACTGAAAAATCACTTTTCTCTCTCCATCAAGTGCATTTATTGTTAATCTAACCCTGTCACCCAAACACCTCTTTGGCTACAGTTAGTTCAGGGTTAGTCATGAGTTAGTCTAACCTCTAGCTAAGTTAGAGTATCAAACAGGAGCAGTATAGGACATGCAAGTTGCTCAAAGCATACAGGCAAATTCATACATGAAAGGATTTTTTTCTTTTTGAAAATGGAACATGAAATGAATTTTTTTCAGAATGTTCTTGGCATGTCGATAACATGTGATGAGTTAACAGACCTCAATAGACGGCAAAAATGCCAGCCCGCCGCACTTTGATAGAGACAAGGAGGGAGAAGCTATACAGGCTGCTGGATTTCTAGAGATAGGTGTCGCACGGAAGCCAAGAAATAAGGTGATAGCGTGGGTTAGCCATGTACTAGTATGATGTAACTACACTGGGCTGAAGTGTTTCGTACTCTTCCAGTCCACTGTGGAGATGATTGGTTAATTTTATATCGCTGAATAATATTAAATATTATGAGTGCAGACGCTCCACCACGAGGTTCCTTGCTCCTTCTCGGTCGTCCGGAATCTATGTTCTTCCACTCTATTTTTTTACGTGAGCTTTGTTCATCCTTTTGCCAACACGCGATACATCTAGCATCAAGGTGCACGTGTTATGCAAGGATCGTTCCATCTATATGAAGAACATGTGGGACTGGAACTACGAGACGGACATGTACCCAGGAGTGGACGTACGAACCTGAGTAATGTAGCACAGTAAGTGAAGTAGAAAGGCACAAATGGTATGAACATGCATGGCATATAGGGTGTGTTTGGCTGCGTTCTCGTCTCAGCATAGTTGTTCCCTCTTCATGCATGCTCAACTCAACACCCCTCTTCATGCATGCTCAACTCAACACCCCACTTCATGCATCCTCTCTTCATGCATGCTTCTAGTGTATTTGTGCTAAACTAGTGTGGACTCATGCACCCTCCATACACTCTACCAAACACCAAAAAGTGGGTCGAGAAGGGAACTCTTGGGCGGCATTTGTCTCTTACTATGTCCTACCACTAAATTTTGTACGTGCAATGCACGCTGATGTTATGGAGTTCGTGCCTAAGTACTCTACTACTACTATATTAGTTGGAGGCACATATTAACTTTTATATTTGTTTACGTGTATGCCCCGAGACCTTCCAACTAGACGTGTCTTTCTCTCCAGGTCGCACTTTGTATCGTTCATACCACTAAGTACTGCTACGTGGGGTGAGTGTATGCGTGTGTATATGAGTGCATGTGTCTGTACTAATGCTCAAAAAAAGTACTACTACGTGTGGTCTCCGACCCAGAAGTGGAAGAAGTGGAGACGCTCTACCACGCTGTTTTTGTTTACGCTGGGCTCTACCACGCTGTTCATCTCCCACTCCTTTCGCTGACGTGTGGGACATCCAACACGTGCCGTGTTTGGCACCCTTCGTCGTAAGAGTTGAAACGCTAGCATTCATCAGAAATAAAAAATAATTATAAATCAGCAGTGATACTATTTTTTGCGAACCAATCAGCAGTGATACTATACCACACGGTTTCCTTGCTCCTCGATATCGGAAAGAATACTTCCGTTCGCCAACATGTGGGACGTCGACCATCCTTGGTCCACTTGCCATGCACGCAGAACTCCAAGGGAGAGTCACCCAGGTCATCGCGCCGCAGTAACAATGACTAATGGGCCGTCAAATCACATGCCCACTTCCCACTTTGAAGTTGCTCGGACGAAGGAACCATCATGACTTTGTTGAATTCCGCTTCTTGAAGAAAACTACTGTACCAGCAGTACTGCTAGCTATAGTAGTTACTCCAACAATAGAGGCTTCCTTTCGTTCATAGGATAGGAATTTTATAGGAATATGAAAATCATAGGAAGTGAGATGACATGCATCTCAATTCCTATAGAGAAAGAAATGTCATTTGATGCATAGGATAGGAATTTTTCCATTTAGTCTAGGCTAATGTACTGGTAATTTGCTCTAAAAACTACAGTAGTAACTAGTAGTACTGGTACATGCTCGTACTCAGATACAGACACACACACACTAATTACTAGTACTACTACTTCTCACATGCTGGCCAGACGCCGTCGTTCTCCTTCCCGGCTTTGTCAGCGACACCCCACCGTGCTTGGATCTCCACCGACCTGTCTACAGCAGTGTGTGCGTCCTTTTCTTTCTCGCGACGGCAGGTCTCTCTTTTCTTTAGTGCTTTCTAACTTTTCCGCTCCCTCTGTGCAGCTTTGGACGCCTCTTGCTCTACCGCCCATTTGGCCTTGGCATCTTCAAATTCCTCCCACATAGTTGTGAGGTCGCGAGCGACGATGAACTCGCCATGGCGGGATGCCATCGCTTCCCTACCATTTTGTGTGCGGTCGTGGGCGGCGAGGAACTCGGCGCGGCGGGATGCCATTGCTGCCTTACCGGTTAGTGTGCGGCGCGGTGGCATGAACGACGCTTGGTGAGAGCTCTGGGGTGGAGTGGCCGGACAACCGTATAGTGCATTGGTTTGTCAAGAGCTAAGGACAGAAGACGAAGCAAATTTGGATTCCCCTTCAATCCTGGTCATTTATTACCGAGTAAAATGCATTGGCGGTCATCGAACTTGTCTTGATAGCTCACTTTGATCATTGTATACAAGACATGGTGATTATACGGTCATTGGCTCAGCATATAGCTCCGTATTTGTCTGGTTGACCAGTCAAACAGTCCGCATGCTCCTCATCAGCTCGTGTTCTTTATCTATCTACGCGGGCCTACCTGTCAATGGAGAAAGAAATACTGTAAAAACCAAAATTATGCGTATGTGGGGAATCAAGCCACGGACTCGTCGCTGCAACGCACCCTCGTCAGCCAAATAAAAATGAAATAATTCGCATCAGACACTCACGCTCACGCTGTCAAAGCATGATAATGCATGCACATCGCCCTCTAAGTCAAAGTCCTTCTCATGGCGCAACGCAAACAGCGAGCCCATCACATGCGCGCCCCGGTGGTGCCTGACATTACTGTTTAGACGTTTGATGGAGGCCTACGCGAACGCCGAGCATGTATTCACCTTGTTCAACACCAACGGTCATACTCGGACCGCCTTGCTCATGTATATCGTCCATCACAATGACAATCTATAAAACAGCCTAGCTAGAGAGGGTACTATGGTAGTATGGTACGGAGTATGTACTATCGTAAGCGACTGATCTTAGTGCCACTGCACACCGAAACCCCTTCCATCGCTAGCGCGCGCTTCCCGCCTGAAATGGTCACCGTCTCTCCAGAATGTCAATGCCGCATTCACCGGACTTAACTGCAGGTGCATTTGGTGTGTCACTGACATGCGGGCCAGATGCCCGTTGGGCCCACATGTGAGTAACCCAACGCATCTGCAGTTAAGTCACTGAAGCAGCGTCCGCATTCATGCCCTATGAACCTACTCCGGTGCCAGTTTTCCATCTGTCTCCTGCGGCTCATTGACATTCGCCTGCTATATTAACTTGAGCCCCAGCTCCCAGCCATAGTCAAAGACCCACACTTATTCTCCTCCGGTCCCTTCCTTCTGTCGGCACCGCTCCAACGATGGCCTCATGGCGCTCCGAAGCTCTCCTGGACGTACTGTCGCAGGAGAAGACGAGGGACATCGGCGGTTCCGCTCCGGGCGCGCTCCAAAGCTCTCTTCGTCGTACTGTCGTAGGAGCAAACAAAAGAGATCATAGGCACCCCCTCGGCCGCCCTCCGGCGCCACGACCACAAAGCCGGCGCGTGCGCGGGCGCAACCGGCTGCGAGGAAGAGTAGTACATGTTAGGTCGCCGCCGCTCTGATCCCGGGAAGGCCAACGCTACTCCACTCAGTCGATGCCAAGCTTGGTGAGGTAAACATCAGCGACCGATTAGCCGCTTGACGGCGACGTGGAGGCGGAAATCTTCAGAACCTTGTGCTCCGAAGGAGGAGGTTATCCAGGCGGATGAGGCGGAGGCAAAGGCAATGGCCGGCTTTCTTGGGTTCATGGCCGGACATGGTGGTCGGGCGCCGGCGATCGTTTAGATTAGGTTTACAGTAGGTTTTAGTACGGTTTGTGCGAAATATGTAATGAATTTCGTCCAGTTTGTAGGCAAAGTTTTCAAAATGTAATGAATTTCATCCAGTTAATTTGAAATTTGCTTTGTCTGCACGAATTTCATCCGGTTAGTTCATATAGTTGTCGAAAGGTATGCGGGTAGGATCGGATAGCATCCATCAGTGTCCTCGGACAGATGCCGATGTAAATTTGTGGGCCAGCGCTGGAGATGCCCTAACTATCATGCTATAATCGCTAATAGTCCTCCATTATTTGGCAGGAAACAGTTATCCCTCGATCAAAATCAGATCCGCGGTTTTTCGCACTCTTCCCGCGTAAGAGTGTAAACTCTTGCTTACATAAAAATGGAGCAAGTGGACGACATTGTAGCACGTCATACCACTCTAACTAGCCCGCCTAACGAGCGGGAAAGCACCGCCCTCGTCATTTTATTGATCGATCGCGCGAAAATTTTACGCTTCGAAAGTTCTAAAGGAAAAGGCGGCACAATTACGACTCATACGCGTCGCACCCCCGACAGTCCGGCTCGCACGCCGCTCACCAGAGGGGACACGCGTTGTCTTGCAATTTCACTGACATGTGGGACTGTAATTGAATAAACCGTCGATAGCCGAAATCTAATCGCTCGGCGGGTGTCGGCTGAGAAGGGAGAAATGGGGGAGGGAGAAGAGATTGCCCGCCCGCCGCGCATGGACTCCAAGAAATATATGGTGATAATGTGGGGTGGGCCATGCTGGAGTCTGGACCGCTTCCGGAGCCCGCTCTGACCACCCTGGCCCCTCAAGATGCCAGCTGCCCGTCGCATGCATAGCAAGTAGTCCCCTCTTATGTGGAGGAGAGAGAGGCATTGACAAAGTCAAGGAGTAACAATGGAGACAATAGCTTTCATAAAAAATAAACAATGAATACTTTCATTCGCCGACATGTGGGACATCGACCATCCTGGTCCACTTGCATGCACAAAATTATCCTGGTCTACCCCGATCGTATCGCAGGCCCAACCTTTCCCACCGTAAGTTGTTCGGACGAAGGAACCATCATGACTTTGTTGAATTCCGCTTCTTCAAGAAAACTTACTGTACCCGCAATACTGCTACCACACGTGAAGACTGGACGGCACTGTACCACGTCATATCACTGAAACCCACTAGGCCAAACTAGCCCACCTAGGTCATCTATTTTGGAACGGAGGGAGTACGTCTCTGCACTGCTATGATTTTGTGTTGCACGTTCTCTGTACTTTTGCTATGATTTTCCTACCCTATGAACCAAATTAGGCCTGAATGTATCCGTGTCGACTATTGTCTGATCAATCGCTAAGCCTCTAATGTTAGGAGCTAGGGTTGTTGGTCGATCGACGAGGGATAAGTATACGCGTACCACGAGCTCAGCGGCCCCAATGTTTCTCTTCGGTGAGTGTTTTGCAAGTACTATAGCTCGCACAGTAGCTAGCCTACTAACACCAAGAATCATCAAACAAGCCCAGCTGATATGGTAAATAGTTCAAACTATCTAAGCATGCCATATATTACATCAAAAGCTGGTGTGGATACATCTGTTTCCATAACTCGGAGAGGGTTCGCATGATTCATCACATGATTCACTATCAAACAAAAGTAGCAAGATCCGCCCACACACGACAGTGCACTAGCCCTAAGATGGTTTGATAACACGCATCGTTCTGGTAATTAAACACAAGGCAATGCAAACTACCCTGAAGGATTAGCGTGACCAACTATTTCTTGTCATCGATCTCTCGGGCAATGACCACAGCACGGTCAGCGGCATGGGAATCAATTTCTGGGGCGATGTCCACAGGACTGACCGCGACATCAGAATCGATCTCTGGGGCGATGTCCACAGGATGGACAGCGGCATCGGAATTGATCTCCGGGGTGATGCCAATAGGACGGGCCACAACATCGGAATCATCAAGGACGTCCACCGGCACCTGCACAACCCTAACATATTAGCAAGCACATTGCAAATAATCAAAAACCACAACTGTGGTAATAAGCCATTATTTTTTACCTTCTGCAGCTCATAGGGCGATCTCATCCCTCCGGGGGGCATCTCCTCGTCCTCGATGGGGGCCATCACCTTGCCAGGGGAATACTGCTTCTCAACGGCGACTATCTCCTCAAACTCGGTATTGAGCCTCTCATAGGTGGCAATCAGAGTTCTTGGGGTAGGCACAGTGGGCCCTTGCTGTTCTTCCAACTTTCTTTGAGGAGTTCATCCGCCAACTTCGTCAACTCTTTGGCCAGTGGTTGTTTCTTGGAGTTCTTCGTCTCCATGGGTTGGCCCGCCAACATGGTAAACTCGTTGGTCGGTGCTCGCTTCCTGGATATCGCTGTCTCCAGTGGGTTGTCCGCGGGCAACTCTTTGCCTAGTGCTCCAGAATCCATCAATGAACTGACAAACAAAAAGCAATTGAAAGGAAACCACAATCGCAATGAAAACGAGAAAAGAATAGGATCTGAGAATCGTTCGGTGCTTCGCAAAAAGAAGAATCTTGGAATGAAAATATAGCAGCAAAACTGATTCGCCCACCTTTCCATCGGCGGTACAGAAGAAAAATGGCAGAAGTGAGTAGCGTGGAGTGAGGTTTTCTTCAAGAAAGGGAAGAAAGGGCTTAAACGAGCGTTCCAGTGAAATGATGGTGGCTTCATCTAGTCCAACTTGGAGGCCACCTTACCACTGCTGGTAAAGGTGTGGGTTTTGTGATATGACGGGTCATGACGGCCACACCCGGGTGACAGGTGAGTCTCGACTGTAGCACCTCACTGTGATTTGGTGGATGGCACGCGAGCCCGGATGCTTTGAAATGTCCGCATGTAGATAGAGCGGCTAGTCATATAGGAGTGCTCCATATTGTGCACCGCGACCAAGGCGGAGAGGAAACCGAGAGAACTACGTAATTAATGCATGTGTTTAATTAGGGTAGTTTTGTAAAGTAGTACGAGATACATTCCTCCAATCGCAAAATGCCTTGGTTCATGAGATTTGAGATTTGAGCCCTATAAACCGAAGGGAGGGAGTACTGCACGGCTGCACACGGTGTAGTCTAGTCACTTGTTGAAATCTCTAGAAAGGCAAATACTCCTTTCCGGTTTATAGTGCTATACTACTCTCTCCATCTAGGTGTGTAAGTCATCTTACGAAAACCAAATAGTCCCAAAACACTTAGGCGCGGTGCATTAACTTCTACCTTGTTTCTTGTTTCTTGACATATCAACCAATAAGAGATGAGAGGTGTGCATGCTTTTAATGACTTGCAATGGCTAATTCATTGGAAGCAATGCTATTAATTAGCAAATAAACATTGGTGACTCCAGGAGGAAACGGTGCTAAGCGCGTGGACCAATGCAGAATGAGTATCAACCAATGGATGATGGAGTTTAGTTGTTAAACAATAGCAATTTTTTCTCATGCAAGAGCATGGCTACTATATGTGTGCTCCAAGGCACTGCACCACGTGAGCGTTCGCAACTGCCACATTCGGGTTGCGCTTGGCTCTTCGCCTCTTCGAGAAGACGAACAATGATGATATTCCTACTTATACAATATCGAATCCACTGTTGCATGTCCGTCCACCTCGTGCGGGAGGGATAGCGTGTAGCGAAAGCTTCTATTTACTACTCCTGCCTTTGCATCTATGACAGGTGGGCCCAACAGGTGGTTGGCCCTCCTGTCATGCAGCCAAAGGCAGGTGCAGTTAAGGCACCGGAGCTCAGTCCGCGAGTGAGAGGGCGTTGTAGTAATCAAATTTCTTGGTCTTGTACGACTTGACGCAACACATCAAAGCATTGCACTCGATATAAGTCTTTTTACACATTTCAAATGGACTACTTCGTATGTAGACATATTCTCCTTCGTATGTACTCACTTGTTGCAATCTCTAAAAAGACTTATTTTTGGAAATGGAGGGAGTACAACGCATGCATGCATGCCGTGACTTTCCTTTCGATACTTGCATGTGTTGATTTGATGCACCTTGCCAAATTTTGACTATGCAATCTCTAAAAAGACTTATTTTTGGAAATGGAGGGAGTACAACGCATGCATGCATGCCGTGACTTTCCTTTCGATACTTGCATGTGTTGATTTGATGCACCTTGCCAAATTTTGACTATAAATTTAACTAACCAAATTTTCATGCATGTCACAAAAAATTACGGGGCTGTTTGGATTGTGACAATGTTTGTCTTATGTTGCCACATTATTTTTCCCACACTTGCCACACTTGCCTAACCTGAGTTGCTCAAATTGTTAGACACACTTTGGCTTGCCTAATGGAATCTTGGCACAATTTTTGTGTCTATGACACATTATTTTTGTGTCTATGCCATGTGGAGTTGAAAATATAAATAATAATGCATGTTGGGGCAACCCACGTTTTCGCTAATTTTAGCCGTGGGCTTGTTCACAATTTTTACGAGGGGGTGGTTGTGCATTTAATGGAGGGACTTGTAGCACCAGACTTGAACGATACAAAGTGCGACCTGGCACACCGTAACACCACTTGTAACATGCGGGTAGCTATCTCAAAAAACAATCAACAACTAAAAAAACCACGACCTGGCATGTAGTAGTACACAATTTTAAACGATTGTTTTGATGGAGTGAAAAAGGAAAACTACCCCACTACGTATATATAGGCCGGAGCCTCCACGCTTGCTTGCTAGGGTTGCTCTATTTATACACTCTCATCCTCTTCAGATCTAAACAAGATAAGGGTCGTAACACAGTCTTTCTCCCTTCAAAAAACACTGGCTTTCTATCCTCACCGCTGGTTACAGATCCGGACGTATCCCCCTCCGCCGGTGAAGAGGAGGAGGGGCAGCGTTTAGGCCGTCTTTAATAGCGAGGGAGGAGACACACTGCCGGCCGCACCATTATCTCTGGCCGAGCGCCGGCATGGGAGGTCCTTCGATCCCTTCGTCGTTGCTTGTGGGCGGATCCGGCCTCCCGCCGCCCACCTATCCACATCCCGACGACCTTCAGGTATATCTTCGTTCGAAACCGTCTTAGCTCTACTTCCCCAGCTCGCTACATCGCTGCATGTGCATCATTTTCTACCTCTCAGCCCCTCTCAATCGGATGGTCCAACGTCACCTATTTTTTTCTTCTATTGTTAGAGGTAAAGCTTCTTAGATGTATTTTAGTTCTAGACACATCCATTATCATGACAAGTAATTCCGGACGGAGGGAGTACTTGGTTCAAACAAGAAATAAAGTGGAGATGGGGAATTTAGTAGGTACATCGGACTTGGTACAAACAGGAAGGAAAGGGGGTGAAAGTAGTACAGACTGGTCATCCCACCAGTCTCTTGGTCGAAAAGGAAAATATAGGGGTAATGTTGTACACAGTGGTGTGACCAGGACTAGATTTTCTATCCACACATAGGAGTAGGTGGCTAGAGTGAACAAAAATGGGACCAACCCAGATATGTTTCTTGGATGTTTGTTTCTCGGGGCAACAAACTATGAATCACCACTTTATGCCCCTGTTTACGTACATGGTGCTGGACTGCTGGTGCACCCACTGTCCCATGCCCTTATACCAAATATTTAGCTGTTCTTAATCTAATGTCCCTGGAAAAATGAAGCGTGCCACTGTTATAAGCCATGACAAGTTTAGCCAAATGTTCTTGCCTGTAATTGTTTGAGACTCTCACTGTTTCCTTTGTACCTTTTTGTGCAAACAGGGATATCGAATTCACCTGGTTGCTGTTGTGACCTTTTGGTGCACTGCACAAAACTCTTCTTAAAAGAAGTGACTTTTGTGCTATTTAACTGGAATGTCAGAATGGAATAGTTGGTTCATTTCGGTGGAACTGCACAAAGGGAGATCTGTGTTCCAATCCTCATCATCCATATTGGCGCCATAACCTTCCTTTAGGTAAGAATGATATTTAATGCATGTTCATCTCTATTTTCCGACTGCCATGAGAAAATAATGCTATTTTTTAACACTTGTACTCCCTCACTAACAAAACCAATTCTGAATTAGAAGGCCAATCATGTACTTGGTTTCACCAACCGGTGAGGAGAAAGAGAAACAGAGCATGAAGAGGAAGAAGAAGAAGAATAAACAGTGCCAAGGCGATCTTGCTGAAGCCAGAGGCCTCAGTCGAGGCCATTCAAGGGCTCCGGCAACGACTACCTTACATGTGAGACGATCCACCAGGGAGCCCTTCTGCAACGCCCCGGATACAACTTTCCATATTCGTAACTCCAACTCTTGCCTTTTCCGGAGATGCTATATGATATTTCCTTCGTGGTTGGGTTTCATCTGTTGTTTTGCATTTTGTTATTGTTATGCATCTCGTCTCATGTCATCATTCGCATTGCATCGGCATCGTTTTCATAAAACTTGCATCCGCTCGGGTTCTCCCGGTTCTCTCCGTTGTCCGTTCTGAGCCCGACCACGCTCGCACGCGCCCGCGGCACCTCCGAAATATTATTATATAAGTGGCATAAAAATGTTCTCGGAATGGGTTGCAACTAGTCATGTGGTCTTATTATAGTGTAGACAGGCCGCCTGCCAAGTTTCGTTGCATTCGGAGTTCGTTTGACTATCCAACCGTTAAACATAGCGGTACCGCTGCCGGTACCTTCGTCGGACGTTTCGGTCTCCGAAACTGTTGCCGGGCCTCTCTTCTCTTCTCTCCTCTCAGCTCGAGGCCTCCCATCACAGCCCACTAGTTAGCCTAGCCCACCTACCTAACCCCCCTCCGCTCCAGACCGTCCGATCAAGATCGAACGGCTCCGAAACGGCCTCAAACCCCCCTAACCCTAGCAAAACTGCTATATATAGCAGCCCCCCTTGTCATTTTTGGGCCTTCTCCTCCCTCCTCGAAATCCGTGCCCCCCAATAATCAGCCAGCCGCCTCCCACCTCCTCTCCTCCATTTCCGCGCCTCTCCAGCCCCTGCTCGCCACTTGGCGCCCGCCCTTGGCGCCGGACCAATCTGGCGCGCCCGCCACCCAAGGCGCCGTTCCCCTCCACTCCACGCCTCCCACGCGCCCCTTCCAGCAGCCCTGCCAGTCCATCTGGCGCTGCTGAGCCCCGCCACAGGCGCGGCCAAGGCCCGACCCAGCGCCCAGCGCCTCGCCTCCTCGCCCGCTCAACCCGCTCACCGGAGCTCGGCTGCTCCAGCGCGCGAGAGCCGCCGCCAGCGACCTTCCAGGCCGGACCTCGCCCTCGCGCCCTGCTCCTTCCTCCTTCCTCTCTTTCTCCCTACCTCACGCTCTCTCTTCTCCTCGCAGAACCGCAGCCGCCGCTTGCTGTCGCCGTCGCCGTCGCCGAGTTCGTCGCCGACCTCCTCGCCCCTCCTCGGCCTCGTCCGCCGCCGGATCCGGGATCCCCGAGGCTGGATCTGCCTGTTCCCGACCTCGGGGGCCTCACCGGACCACCCCCCCCCTTCCGTCCCCGTTGAGGATCGCCGCCGTCGTCCCTGCACCCTACCCGTGCGTGAGCAGGGCGACGACCGGCCTCCCCTCGGCGTGGGCCATGGCCCAGCTGCAGCCCAGCCGCCGGCCTCCAAGGCCCAGCCCGCCGGCCTCGTCCGACCCGGCCTGCTAAGGCCCATGGGTGAGCGCCCCTCCAGCCCCTCCCCTGTGCAGTGCTGGCCCAGCCAGATTCGGCCCAATGTTATTTTTTTCCTGTCCTGCGAATTTGTTATTTATCCAGGAGTTTTTAGTTTTACAGAAAACCCCCCTAAGCATCATGCATGTAATATCTCTCAAACCGTGCATCACTTGTAAATAATTTATATATGTAAAATGCTTAGAAAATTGTGTAGATTAATAATTTTCCACTTTTATCCATGTTAAAATTGTTTAAATGTGATGTTTGATTAAATTTGCATAGATGCCATGTTAAAATGATTTATTTCATAACTAAATAACCGTAGCTCCGTTTTAAATAAACTTTATATGTAAATGGGGTGGAAAAATGCCTAGTTTAACATGGTCCACTTTATTTTCCTGTTTAACAACTCTAGAATTATGTAATAGGCAGAACAGTACCGAATCTAAAATTTGCATATGGGGATTTTCCGAAATTGTTGTTTGTTATTTCCGGCCTCATTTAAATTTGCCTAAATAGTTAGTTTCATTATGCCTCACCTCTTGCCATGTTTAACAACATTTAATATTGCTGGGTACAAAACCGAGAGAGAACTAAATAATTGATGTGGTGTTTCGTCAATATGCAACTCGTTGCATATTGAGCTCCACTTAACCTGTAGTATTGTTTGTTGCACTTTGCCATGCCATGCCTCATTAAACCGGACATGCATCATACTTGATTGTGCGCCATGCCATGTTTATGCTTGTGCATTTACCATGTTGTTTGTTTCTTTCCGGTGTTGCTTCTTAGTTCCGGTAATGTTGCGATTGTGAGGATTCGCTCGACCGCTCCCTGCTCGTCTTCTTCATGGACTCGTTCTTCTTCCTAGCGGGATTTCAGGCAAGATGACCGCTACCCTGGATCTCACTACTATCATTGCTATGCTAGTTGCTTCGTTCTATCGCTTTGCTGTGCTACCTATTACCTGTCTATCAAGCCATCCCAAATTGCCATGTCAGCCTCTATCCTTTGACATCTTTCCTATGCAAACTGTTGTTTGGCTATGTTACCGCTTTGCTCAGCCCTCTTATAGCGTTGCTAGTTGCAGGTGAAGTTGAAGATTTCTCCATGGTGGACAGGATTATGTTGGGATATCACAATATCTCTTATATTATTATTAATGCATCTATATATTTGGTAAAGGGTGGAAGGCTCGGCCGTATGCCTGGTGTTTTGTTCCACTCTTGCCGCCCTAGTTTCCGTCATACCGGTGTTATGTTCCCGGATTTTATGCTCCTTACGCTGGTCGGGTGATTTATGGGACCCCCTTGACAGTTCGCTTTGAATAAAACTCCTCCAGCAAGGCCCAACATTGGTTTTACCATTTGCCTCACCACCACCTATATTTCCCTTGGGAGTAATTAACCCAAGGGTCATCTTTATTACAGCCCCCCCCCCTGCCGGGCCAGTGCTTGTCTAAGTGTTGGTCCGAACCAGAGCCACTTGCAGCGCCACCTCGGGGAAACTCGAGGGCTGGTTTTAGTTGTACATAGTGTTTATTCGGTGTTGCCCTGAGAACGAGATATGTGCAGCTCCTATCGGGATTGTCGGTGCATCGGGCGGTCTTGCTGGTCTTGTTTTACCATTGTCGAAATGTCTTGTAAACCGGGATTCCGAGTCTGATCGGGTCTTCACGGGAGAAGGTATATTCCTTCGTTGATCGCGTAGAGCTTGTCATAGGCTAAGTTGGGACACCCTGCAGGGTATAATCTTTCGAAAGCCGTGCTCGCGGTTATAGGCAGATGGGAATTTGTTAATGTCCGGTTGTAGATAACTTGACACCAGATCCAAATAAAACGCATCAACCGTGTGTGTAGCCGTGATGGTCTCTTCGGCGGAGTCCGGAAGTGAACACGGTTTCGGGTTATGCTTGACGTAAGTAGGAGTTCGTGATCACTTCTTGATCATTGCTAGCTTCACGACCGCTCCGCTTTGCTCTCTTCTCGCTCTTATTTGCGTATGTTAGCCACCATATATGCTTAGTCGTCATTGCTGCAGCCTCACCACTTTACCCCTTCCTTCCTTTAAACTTTGCTAGTCTTGATACCCATGGTAATGGGATTGCTTTGAGTCCTCGTGGCTCACGCATTACTACAACAACAGTTGCGGTACAGGTTTATGTGATGATCGTGGACGCGAGAGCGATGTTTGCTTGCGTTGAGTTCTTCTTCCGCTTCTTTGATCGTGGGATAGGTTCCAGGTCGGCAGCCTGGCTAAAGGTGGTGGATGTCGTTTGAGTTTCTGTTTGTGATTCATCCGTAGAGGGATGATGCTATTACGTATTGTGATGTTGTATTCGTGTGGCATTGTATGCCTTATGTATGTATCCCCGTCTATTATGTAATGTTGATGTAGTGATATCCACCTTGCAAAAGCGTTTCAATATGCGGGTCTATCCTTGGTGGGACCTTCGAGTTCCTTTTGGATAGGGTCGCATATTGGGCGTGACAAGTTGGTATCAGAGCCTCAACCGACCATAGGAGCCCCTCTTATCTTCCTCTTCCTTTTCCCTCCGGTGCCATCCTAGATCTCGGGACGAGATCCTCTCGTAGTGGTGGAGTGTTGTAACGCCCCGGATACAACTTTCCATATTCGTAACTCCAACTCTTGCCTTTTCCGGAGATGCTATATGATATTTCCTTCGTGGTTGGGTTTTATCTGTTGTTTTGCATTTTGTTATTGTTATGCATCTCGTCTCATGTCATCATTCGCATTGCATCGGCATTGTTTTCATAAAACTTGCATCCGCTCGGGTTCTCCCGGTTCTCTCCGTTGTCCATTCTGAGCCCGACCACACTCGCACGCGCCCGCGGCACCTCCGAAATATTATTTTATAAGTGGCATAAAAATGTTCTCGGAATGGGTTGCAACTTGTCATGTGGTCTTATTATAGTGTAGACAGGCCGCCTGCAAAGTTTCGTCGCATTCGGAGTTCGTTTGACTGCCCAACCGTTAAACATAGCGGTACCGCTGCCGGTACCTTCGTCGGACGTTTCGGTCTCCGAAACTGTTGCCGGGCCTCTCTTCTCTTCTCTCCTCTCAGCTCGAGGCCTCTCATCACAGCCCACTAGTTAGCCTAGCCCACCTACCTAACCCCCCTCCACTCCGGACCGTCCGATCGAGATCGAACGGCTCCGAAACGGCCTCAAACCCCCAAAACCCTAGCAAAACTGCTATATATAGCAGCCCCCTTGTCATTTTTGGGCCTTCTCCTCCCTCCTCCTCGAAATCCGTGCCCCCAATCATCAGCCAGCCGCCTCCCACCTCCTCTCCTCCATTTCCGTGCCTCTCCAGCCCCTGCTCGCCACTTGGCGCCGCCGCCGCCGCGCCCCGGACCAATCTGGCCGCGCCACGTCACCTAGTGCGCCGTTCCCCTCCACTCACGCGCTTCTTCCCCATGCCCTGTCAGCCCATCTGGGCGCCGCGGAGCCCGCCTCTGGCCACGACGGGCCCGACCACCGAGCGCCCCATCGCCTGGCCTAATTGCCCGCTCCAACCCCGCTCGCCGGAGCCTCGCTGCTCCCGCGCCGCCGGCCGGAGCCGCCGCCAGCGACCTTCCAGGCCGGAACTCGCCCTCGCGCCCTGCTCCTTCCTCCTTGCTCTCTTTCTCCCTACCTCACGCTCTCTCTTCTCCTCGCAGAATCAAGAGCCGCCTTGCTTGTTGTCGCCGCCGCCGCCGAGTTCGTCGCCGACCTCCTCGCCCCTCCTCGGCCTCGTCCGTCGCCGGATCCGGGATCCCCGAGGCCGGATCTGCCCGTTCCCGACCTCGGGGGCCTCGCCGGACCACCCCCCCTGCCGTCCCCGTTGAGGATTGCCGCCGCCGTCCCTGCACCCTGCCCGTGCGTGAGCAGGGCGACGACCGGCCTCCCCTCGGCGTGGGCCATGGCCCATTGCAGCCCACCACGGCCTCCAAGGCCCAGCCCGCCGGCCTCGTCCGACCCGGCCTGCTAAGGCCCATGGGTGAGCGCCCCTCCAGCCCCTCCCCTGTGCACTGCTGGCCCAGCCAGATTCGGCCCAATGTTATTTTTTTCCTGTCCTGCAAATTTGTTATTTATCCAGGAGTTTTCAGTTTTACAGAAAACCCCCCTAAGCATCATGCATATAATATCTCTCAAACCGTGCATCATTTGTAAAAAATTTATATATGTAAAATGCTCAGAAAATTGTGTAGATTAATAATTTGCCACTTTCATCCATGTTAAAATTGTTTAAATGTGATGTTTGATTAAATTTGCATAAATGCCATGTTAAAATGATTTATTTCATAACTAAATAACCGTAGCTCTGTTTTAAATAAACCTTATATGTAAATGGGGTGGAAAAATGCCTAGTTTAACATAGTCCACTTTATTTTCCTGTTTAACAACTCTAAAATTATGTAATAGGCAGAACAGTACCGAATCTAAAATTTGCATATGGGGATTTTCCGGAATTGTTGTTTGTTATTTCCGGCCTCATTTAAATTTGCCTAAATAGTTAGTTTCATTATGCCTCACCTCTTGCCATGTTTAACAAAATTTAATATTGTTGGGTACAAAACCGAGAGAGAACTAAATAATTGATGTGGTGTTTCGTCAATATGCAACTCGTTGCATATTGAGCTCCACGTAACCTGTAGTATTGTTTGTTGCACTTTGCCATGCCATGCCTCATTAAACCGGACATGCATCATACTTGATTGTGCATCATGCCATGTTTATGCTTGTGCATTTACCATGTTGTTTGTTTCTTTCCGGTGTTGCTTCTTAGTTCCGGTAATGTTGCGATTGTGAGGATTCGTTCGACTGCTCCCGTTCGTCTTCTTCATGGACTCGTTCTTCTTCCTAGCGGGATTTCAGGCAAGATGACCGCTACCCTGGATCTCACTACTATCATTGCAAAGCTAGTTGCTTCGTTCAATCACTTTGCTGCGCTACCTATTACCTGTTTATCAAGCCATCCCAAATTGTCATGTCAGCCTCTAACCTTTGACACCTTTCCTATGAAAACTGTTGTTTGGCTATGTTACCGCTTTGCTCAGCCCTCTTATAGCGTTTCTAGTTGCAGGTGAAGTTGAATATTTCTCCATGGTGGACAGGATTATGTTGGGATATCACAATATCTCTTATATTATTATTAATGCATCTATGTATTTGGTAAAGGGTGGAAGGCTCGGCCTTATGCCTGGTGTTTTGTTCCACTCTTGCCGCCCTAGTTTCCGTCATACCGGTGTTATGTTCCCGGATTTTGCGTTCCTTACGCGGTCGGGTGATTTATGGGACCCCCTTGACAGTTCGCTTTGAATAAAACTCCTCCAGCAAGGCCGAACATTGGGTTTACCATTTGCCTCACCACCACCTATATTTCCCTTGGGAGTAATTAACCCAAGGGTCATCTTTATTACAGCCCCCCCCGGGCCAGTGCTTGTCTAAGTGTTGGTCCGAACCAGAGCCACTTGCAGCGCCACCTCGGGGAAACTCGAGGGCTGGTTTTAGTTGTAACGTAGTGTTCATCCGTGTTGCCACGAGAACGAGATATGTGCAGCTCCTATCGGGATTGTCGGTGCATCGGGCGGTCTTGCTGGTCTTGTTTTACCATTGTCGAAATGTCTTATAAACCGGGATTCCGAGTCTGATCGGGTCTTCCTGGGAGAAGGTCTATTCCTTCGTTGATTGCGAGAGCTTGTCATAGGCTAAGTTGGGACACCCCTGCAGGGTATAATCTTTCGAAAGCCGTGTCTGCGGTTATAGGCAGATGGGAATTTGTTAATGTCCGGTTGTAGATAACTTGACACCAGATCCGAAATAAAACGCATCAACCGTGTGTGTAGCCGTGATGGTCTCTTCTCGGCGGAGTCCGGGAAGTGAACACGGTTTCTGGGTTATGCTTCACGTAAGTAGGAGTTCAGGATCACTTCTTGATCATTGCTAGCTTCACGACCGTTCCGCTTGCTCTCTTCTCGCTCTTATTTGCGTATGTTAGCCACCATATATGCTTAGTCACTGCTGCAGCCTCACCACTTTACCCCTTCCTTTCCCTTTAAGCTTTGCTAGTCTTGATACCCATGGTAATGGGATTGCTGAGTCCTCGTGGCTCACAGATTACTACAACAACAGTTGCAGGTACAGGTTTATGCGATGATCATGATGCGAGAGCGATGTTTGCTTGCGTCGAGTTCTTCTTCTGCTTCTTCGATCAGGGGATAGGTTCCAGGTCGGCAGCCTGGGCTAGCAGGGTGGATGTCGTTTGAGTTTCTGTTTGTGATTCATCCGTAGACGGATGATGCTATTATGTATTGTGATGTTGTATTCGTGTGGCATTGTATGCCTTATGTATGTATCCCCATCTATTATGTAATGTTGATGTAATGATATCCACCTTGCAAAAGCGTTTCAATATGCGGGTCTATCCTTGGTGGGACCTTCGAGTTCCTTTTGAATAGGGTCGCATATTGGGCGTGACACCTTCCACTTCTGTTGTCTCACTTAATTAATTACGAGTACTTAAGTACCACTAATTCATTACTGCCTAATTTTCCTGTTGGAGTTAAATAAATCTTTAGTAGGACCCTATGTTGAATCATGTACGTGTGTATGTTTGTCTATGGAGGTGAATCATGTGGTGGAGCAGGGAGGGAGTATTATTAGGGTCATGACATAATAGTGCTATTGTTTTGCATGTCAATTTATTGCCATTGGTTCAATGAGGCAATGTCTTGCGTATTGTCCATCATGAATTTGATGGTACTGTTTGAGTAATATGCTAATGTCTTCCTATCCTTTCTCACTAAGCTAATGAAGATTTCACCTTCTTCCTACTTGTGCCAACAAGGATCATGTTGTGCCAATCATATATTTTAGTGGAACTACACAAGACAATACAATGAACTGTATCCCAGCCACTGCTTTAACTCTGCTGGAAGTTCTTGATAATCTTTCGAATAATCTCAGCACTAGTAAACAAGAGTGATTTCAACCATACATTTGAAGTGCAAAAAAATATATACTATTGTGTGATTCCAGTGAGTGCTTGATCATCTCTTATGGGACTACATGAATAAGCTTTTTTTCTCAGGTTGTTACGGTCCTAAGGCCTTCATCCATATTAGTTTGTTGTCATCTCTATTTGTATCGTACATCATGTCATGAGAAACTCCTTTATCTTTGCATCGTTAAAGTTTTGCAACCTATGATAAATGGCAATGCTTTGAGTGTTGAGCTAATTGGCACTGATTAAATGAACTAATACCTCTCTCTAAGCAAGACTACTATGTTGCTAACTTTACCCATTAAGATAATGAGGGTGCTTCTATTTGTTAGCGTAAGTTTCATCAACTAGTCCCACTATTACAGTAATCTCACTCTCTCAATATATGTGCCAACAGGGATGCTCGGTTTTAGTGGAACTGCACAAAAACGGTGGGTGCTTCATTGCCTCGACAGCTTCCGTCCTTTCCTGTCAATCGCTAATCTCGGCTTGCTTTCTTCCTTTGTTGTCACTCGCTTGGCTTATCTCGTCTTCCAGTCAAAGGAAATAGTAATTGATATGGTACCTCACACAGGTTTCTTCCTTTGGAGCCTGAACTCGCAGGCAAATCATTATATCGGGTGATTTTAGTAGAACTGCACAAAATGATCAGATGGACAGGTACTTATGCTGCTGCTATGTACTCCAAAGTTCACTCAGACAAGCATTGATGTTGACAAGAAGCAGTGCCTATATTCATTCGAGTATCAACCTGTGTCAACCAATTGTCAAACTCCAAGTATTAGGAGAGTGAACGCCAAGAATATTGCTTGGTGCATAGCCAAGAAAAACGCAGTCCAGTCTTTGCTCCCAACTTGTGCCTTTTGGTTATCGACACATATGGTAGCGAACTATATGGCATGGAGTCTAATGCTTCCAGACAAGTTGCTTGACGCGTATATTCATCTGGCACTTAATCAGTCTGCACGCTAAGGATGCTCCATTTCAGTTGAACTGCACAAAAAAATTGGGTGGTTCATTTTCTCAACCGCCTCCTTCTCATGCGCAATGTAGAATTTTGGCGAGATACAGGACCAAGATGAGCCAGTAAACTAGTTGGATGAAAGTAGAGGCCAAGTTTCTCAAACCTCCCTCGGCACGATGCCAGTATTTGAGGATAAACCTACAAGCAAAGTTCAGATTGTGTGTGCGGCCTCTTTTGTACACAAAAGTTTACTCATACAAGAACTAATTTTAGGAAGAAGTACATCCGATTGAACACCATTTACCAGTATGTACCCAAGGTAATTAAAGTTCGTCCATGGATCATATTGGCTGTGATCTCAATCATTTGGATGCGTAAACATAATGAACATGTGTATATCTGAATCTTTTTGTGAATTATGTATGAATATTGTCGTGTGATCTATCAATCATTTGGATGCATAGATAACTTGTGTATATATGAATATTTTGAGTTGTTGATAGTGAATGTTCGCTATGAATATGAACGTGTCCTATAAACCTGAGTTTGATACGAATGTTTAACTTTTCTGTTGTATTTGTGTGTGAATTTGTTAGTATGCCTACTGTGGGTATAAAACGCAGGTCTCTGTTCTATTTATCTATATATAAGAATAATAATGTTGTGTCCAATTTATGTTTTCCCTTCTAACCACATTATATATATTTATATTATTACTATTATCATATATTTTATAGAGACTTATATATACATTATAAAAACATCCCACGTGTTATTAACTTATAAAAGTAAATGTTTAACGGAAGTTGGCAAGGAAAATCCTGGTTGTTTTTGACTCACAGGCAAGGGAAATCCTTTTTTTCGAAACGGAACAGGCAAGGAAAATCTTGGTGATTGCGTACAAAAGCTTGCGAAGATTTTAAGGACCAATTTAATAATAACGCGCTCATTTTTATTTTGAGCAATAACTCTCTAATTTGTTAATTATACATATATAATGTGCCTCTCCGGTTTATTCTTTGATATTAATTGCTCCTTCTAACATAACATTATATATATAACGAGCCCACCTAATACGTGTATTTCAAGGAAGTGCAAATGGGCTAGGATTTCTTAGAAAATATAAATGGGCCTGATTGATGCGAAATTATTTGTTCACCCAGCCATTGGACTGTACATTCTAGAAAACATGGGTTAAATATATGCCACATTTTTGCAGGCTGACATGTGGGCCAATAAGTCGAAGCCTACGCAGGGCGTTGTCGACTTGGTCAACAAACGATTGTGTCATCCACCGCCATTGGATTTATATCCAACAGCCGGCATGCACCTTCAATCTCTCGTCTTCTTCCTCCAAAGATCAGCGGGACCACTCGTTCGCCTCCGTGACTAAGCGGCTCTACTTAGCACGCATCGCTGCGAAGCGCTACTCCACCGCCTGCCAGGCTATCCGTCCACCCCTCGACACCTCCTATTATTGTCCATAGACTACAGCCCCAGGCCGCAACAGAACCAGTTATAACCCTTCTCCTCTCAATCTGCGATTCCACTGGCTCGTCTTCCCATCTCCGAGTTGTTCCCGTCCGGGGCCTCGCCGTCGTCCACCGCCTCGCTGCGCTCGCTACAGCGTGGTCAACAAACAAGAGTCATCAGAAGAGGACTGTACGTGGAGAGCCTATTGGCTGGGACCCACGAGGTCCATGGTCGCACGCAAGGAAAGTTCCGCCTTATTAAGCTTGAAAAAATGTTTCCTCCACCTGACAGCTAGGACCCATCGGCTGTATCTTCACAGGAAGGAAGTGCCTCCTTATTTTGCGAAAAAAATTATTCACCCCGTTGATAGCTGGGATCCGTTAGATTTGGTGGCTGACTTGTGGACCTACTAAGAGGACATGTACGCACGGCTTTGTCAACTTAATCAACAAATGATTCTAGCAGCTGGACTGTTGGATGTTAACAAATGATTCTAACAAATGATTCTTCAACCTCTGTTCTTGCTCCTGTCTCCCATAGGCGGCACTGCTGTCTTTGCCGCCAAGACCAACCAAAGAAGTTTCCCACTCCTCTCCATCTGCGACTCCACTACCTCGTCTTCCCCATCTCCGGGTCGTTCCAGTCTGGGTGCGCTCAGCACGGTGTGGTCAACATGGTCAACAACCGAGAGTCATCGGAAGATGACTGTACGTGGGAGGCTGACATTGGGGGCGCACCACGCCCATGTACGCCTGCATGCAATGGAACACGGTGCGGTCAACATGGTCAAGGAACGACTTCCATCGGAAGTATACTGTACGTGGAGAGTCTGATAGCTGGGTCCACGGCCGCAGCAAGTAAGTGCCTCCTTATTACGCGGAAAATAATGATTCCTCCAACTGACAGCAGGGACCCACTGGACGGGTCATCGTATTTTGCGAAAAAAATGTTTGCCCCCTGACTTATGGGACCCACCTAACGGGTCACCGTATTTCACAAAAAGATGTTCCCCTGCTGTCAGCTCGGACTCACCGGAAGTGCCTCCTTATTACGCAGAAAAAATGAATACTCCCCCTACTAGCTGGGACCCACCTTGGTGGGAGCCTGACTTGTGGGCCCACTAAGTTGACGGGGACAAAGGGCTTTGTGAACTTAGTCAATATGAACGATTCTAGCTGCAGTGACCGTACGATGTCCATCCAACGGCCATCGTGCTTCTTCAACCTCTAGTCTTCTTCCTCCATCCGCCCAAAGCAGCGCCGATCTGCCGCCTGCTCCTGCCTCCCGTGGCCGGCTGTGATGCCGTGGAGGCCTCACCGTGCCCTACTACTCCCGCCGCTGGCCAGGCCATCCCTCCACTTACCCACGCTTCCACTGCCGCGTCTTCCCCAGCTCCGCGTCGTCCCCTTCCTAGGCCTCCCTGTTGTCCACCGCCGTGGTGCTCTCCACGCGGTGTGGTCAACATGGTCAAGGAACGACTTCCATCGGAAGAGTACTATACGTGGAGAGGCTGACAGGTGGGTCCATGGCCATAGCCCAGTTTTTTTGTGATTTGCCAAGTAAGTCGCTTTGTCAGGCCTGTTGGGCTGCAAATCTTTCAAGACGAGGAGAGATTTCATTTGGTTGGCCAAGAAAATGGCCCATCAGTAATGAGAAATGGGTTGTACATTTTTAAAACACATCAAACCGACAATTAGTTTCAAATATCTTTTTTTCATTTCGAGATTTTATGCGTGGAGAATTGTTGGATTTTATATTGATATACATTTATTTTTAAAGTCAGTTTGAAAGTGAGTCGAAATTTCGGGATTAAAAACAGTTCGGACCGCACTAAAATATGCAAAATTTCGTATAATTTTTTAACCGTGGCCACAATATGGGCTGTAATGCTAATAAAAAGAATATGGGCTCCAAAAAAACCTTAAGAATTAGAAAATGGGCTGTAAATTATTAGAAATAATGGCAGATGGGTTGTATGCTGTTTTCCATAGATTTGAGGCTTTCCTAAAAAGGTTGACTCTGGCGTTGATCGCTGGATGTCCATCCAACGGCCATCGTCTTCTTCAATCTCTGCTCTTCCTGCTCCGGCCGCTCAAACAAGCGCCCGGCGGGACTGCCTGCTCCCTCCTCCCAGCGGCCGGTGTCTTTGCCACAGCAGCCTCACCGCCCACCGTACTCCCATCATCGCCTAGCCATCCCTCTACTCACGCACACCCTCTGTTATTCTCTGGCGGCGACGGCAGGCGAGTAAACCCTCATACAACAGACTCCCTCCTCCGTGTCGAGTCTTCCCTGCCTCCGTGTCGTTCCCTTCCTAGGCCTCACCGTCGTCCACCGCCCTGGTGCTCTCGGTGCGGCCTGGTCAACGTGGTCAATGACCGACATGCATCTGAAGTGGACTGTACGTGGAGAGGCCGACAGCTGGGTCCATGGCCGCATGCAAGGAAATGCCTCCCTATTACGCGCAAAATAATGATTCCTCCACTTGACATCAGGGACCCACCGAAAGGGCCTCTGTATTTCACGAAAAAAAGGTTACCGCCGCTGACAGCTCGGACCCACAAGCTATATCTTCGCACGCAAGGAAGTGCCTCCTTATTACGCACAAAAAAAAGAATAGTCCCCCTGTTAGCTGGGACCCAGTATAGTGGCAGGCTGACTTGTGGGCGTACTAAGTTGACGGGGACGGAGGGCTTTGTCAACTTAGTGAATATGCACGATTCTAGCTCAAGTGACCATACAATGTCCATCCAACGGCCTTAGTGCTTCTTCAACCTCTGGTCTTCTTGCTCCAGCAGCCCAAACCAGCGCCGGTCGTGCCTCGTGCTCCTACCTCCCGTCGCCGGCTGCGATGCGGCGGAGGCCTCACTGCCGCCTACTACTCCCACCGCGGGCCAGGACATCCCTCTACTCACCCACACCCCTTGTTATTCCGCGGCGACGGCAGCCTCACACCACAGCGAACCAGTGAATCCTCGTACTCCTCTACGTGTGGGCATCCACTGCCGCGTCTTCCCCGGCTCCGCGTCATCCCCTTCCTATGCCTCATCGTCGTCCACCGCCCTTGTGCTCTCGGCGTGGCATGGTTAACGTGGTCAAGGAACGGCTTCTTTCGAACATGGACTGTACATGGAGAGGCTAACAGCTGGGTCCACGCCCGCAGCAAGGAAGTGCCTCCTTATTACGCGCAAAATAATTATTCCTCCACCTGACAGCGGGGACCCACCGGACGGGCCACCGTATTTCGCGAAAAAACGTTTCCCCCTGACTGCTGGGACCCACCAGCTACACCTTCGCACCCAAGGAAGTGTGTCCGGGCAAAAAAAAACGATTCGCCCCCCGACTGCTGGGACCCACCAGTTACACCTTCGCACGCAAGGAAGTGCGTCCGGGCAAAAAAAACAAAACGATTCGCCCCCCTGACTGCTCGGACCCACCAGCTACATGTTCGCACGCAAGGAAGTGCCTGACAGTCGGGACCCACCTGGTCGAAGCGTACGTAGCGTTGTCATTCTGGTCTCGAACATGTACGTACATATATACTGGTCGACATAGAGGTGCGCACGTAGCATGTACACGTACGTACAGCGGCCAGTGTACATACGGGCGGGGTCTCAAACGCCTACTCGCGCAAACGTACGGCCAGGGCTCCGGTACATGGCTGGGTCAGAACGGAGAAACAGCATCGTCGTCGTGTTCATGGGGAGCCAACCGGCTGGGTCGGAACGCAATGCATCGTCGTGTTCATCGGGAGGGCTTGGACGGAACAGGCGATGGAAACGAGGCCTGGCGTACCGCAGAATGGAGGAAACGGCCTTGTGTTCGACCGGCCACGTTTGAAACGGGATCCTGTTCATTGGGAGGGGTGTGGCGTACCGCAAAACGGAGGAAACGGACCTCCTATAGGGAAACAGGGGTTCATCGGGAGGGGTCTGGAATACCGCAATACGGAGGAAACAGACCTCCTACGGTCGAAACGGGGGGTCCTATTGATTGGGAGGGGTGTGGCGTACCACAAAACGGATGAAACTGACTTGTGTTGGAGCGCTACGGTCGAAACGGGGGTCCTGTTCATCGGGAGGGGTGTGGTGTACCACAAATCGGGACTCCACCGCATACTCTTCATCTCCACCGTCGACCTCCAGCCTCCATGGGCTACTGTTCATCCACCGTCGACCTCCTCCAGCCTCCACCTGCGATTGTTCATCCACGGGCTCCTGTTCATCCAGCTTCCACCGCGCGCTACTCCAAGCTCTCGCTCAACCACCCCTCTCCACGGGCTCCTGTTCAACCACCCCTCCACGGGCTACAAATCATCCACCCCTCCACCGTCTACTGTTCATCCAGCCCTCCATGGGGTCATCTTGTTCATCCAGCCCTCCATGGGGTCCTGTTCATCCAGCCCCAACCGGCTTGATCGATCGGGGTCCTGTTCATCCAGAGGCAACGCCACGGGTCCTGTTCATCCACTCCCACCGCTCCTTGTTCATCCAACCTCCCCGCATAGCGCTCCTTTGTTCATTCGAGAGGCAGCATTGATCGGCTTGATTAGCAGCGATGGCGAAGGAATCGCTTCGATCGGGTTTAGTTAATGACCATCGATCGATCGCTCGGGTTCAGTAACGCGTAGCCTGCAGTGCAATCGCTCGGGTTCAGTTAGAGCCCAACGCCTCGCTCGGGTTCAGTTAGAGCCAACGCCTCGCACACGCGCGTACGTGTACGAGAGAAACGTGCATCGCTCGGCCCCCGACCACCCACCGTAACCAGGAACTCCCCTGAAAATTTCCTCGCCCTCGCTTCTACCACGGTTTTTTCCGTCATGGACGGCCCAAAGAATGTCATGCGGCTGCGTCTCCGGCCCGCCCAGGACGAAAAGCCCATTTTCTGTCATGATTTTTTGTCATAGAAGTTGGAGCCCACCACATCTATGATGATACTTGGTTTTGTCACAATTATCGTCATAGAAGTGTCATATGTATGACAGAAAAAGTTTCGTTCGGCCCAAAATGTCACGGATGTGTCTTTTTTTGTAGTGAAGCTAGACATCACACATAACATGCAAGCACATATAACAGTGCCAAGTTAGAGGGAGCACCGGTGATGGTGCACTAGGGGAGACGTGCTCATCATAAACACAACTATGATGAGTGTCTATGCATGTGTTGTCTTGGAAATCATCTTGGGGTGTGGAGGAGTAAGAACTGTAGAGGCCCTCCGTTCGGAAGGAGCACCATTATCCGCTGCCTTGCTAACTGCCTTCTACTTTATTTATTTTGAATTTTCAAGTAAAACCGACAAGAAAAAGCAATAAAATTCTCCCTTCAGAACTCATTCATGCATGATACTGACAATCACTACTTTGATGTAAGGCAAACACATGATACCATGATGGAATATGTACGAAAAAAAGGACGACATGGCATGTTCACAACTGTTTGTTTAAACTAAGCAGAAACCATTCCAACAAATAAGAAGCAATGCAAGCAAGACACCACATGAAAGATGCAACCAATATGACTCTGCCAAGTTAAAAGAGTCCCATCATAAATGGAATTGCAACAAATTAGAAGCAGCGCATGCTGTAAATCATATGAAAGATGCAACTAATATTGCACTGCATATACTAAAGGTGTCTCGTCATATTGATTGATGCGGGATACCAAAAAACAATAGTTTTATGTAAGGACATGCTTAATAGACAGATGTACTATGTACTAAATACAGGAAGGCATGTCACATTAACAGGTATAATGTATAAGCTAAGCAGACTAGCACATGCAGTTTAACCAGATTGGAAGAATTACAATTTAGACACCATATGCAACATGCGACCACATATCACGCTGGCAAGGTAGAGCAAGCACCTGTGATGCTAGTGTAGGGGAAATGCTGTAATCAACTACAGAACTACGTTCACTATCTTCATCTAGCATTGTTGTTTCTTTAGAATCATGTCGGGAGGCTGACGCTACATTCTTTAAATGAGGAGTAGTCCACTTGCCTACCTGCCTCATCATAAGTGATTGATGAGGGATACACAAGAACATTAGTTTGATGTAAGAACATGGTTAATACACAGATGTACTAGTATGTACCAAAAACAAAAAGGCATGTCATATTCAAAGGTATAATGTGTAACCTAAGCAGATGCAATTTAACCAAATTGGAAGCAACACAGGCTAGACATCCGGCTGGAGTGGTGAGCGTGATCATCTAGGACCTGAGAGCGTGGTGGGAGGCGGGCTGCTTCGCCACCATCGCGGCTTTTTAGTTGGCTTCCAGGTGATGCTTGTCTTTGTTGGGCTTGTCACTGGCTCGTCCAGTGCCCTGACTAGCTATTTGTCTTCTGGTGCTCACGGGATGGTGGTTCATGTAAAAAATATCTTTCCTTATCTTAATAAAGACTGACTTCGGCCTTTCGAATACAAGCTAGACACCATATGGAACATGCAACCACATATGACACCGTGAAGTTAAAGCAAGCACCTGGGATGGTGGTTCATTGCGAGCGAGGTCATCAACTCCAGAGCTATGTTTACCATCTCCATCTGCTGATATTGCACCATTTATAGCGTTGTAACGTGTCGTGCCTAGCCGCGTAGAAAGCTGGCACGATTTATCTCTTTTCTTTTTTGCTTCTCTCGAGGCAGACTCTGAAATACCCTTGCATAAAAACACAATAGTGAGAGTATGGGTGAAGTGTGTGCAGAACTAGTGCACTGTAAAAGTAGCAGATAGCAGGTGGATGAAAAATAAATGACCGGAGACATATGATAGCTCTACAACATTACATGGCAAACAAAATTAGATTCTACTCCGTATGATTTTGTAATATATGAGCACAGGAAATGCAGGTACTCCTCCAGCACACCACCACATGTGGTCATATCTAAGATAACAGTCGACTGAAAATAAATAGGTCAGTCAATTTTTTTAATGAACCGTCCGATCTATAAGGAACGGGCAGATGGCCTTCGTCTACCTCCCGCCAGTTACGGTTGACAATCTTTCTCGAACAGCCAGCGACCACCGGCCCATACCCCTGCCTCCGCCGCCCCGCCCTCCCCTCAACCTCACACCACCGCCGTGCTTCGCAGCGCCCCCAAGCCATCCCTTTAATCCTGGCCGACCTCCAGATCAAGCGCCACTAGCTCTAGGCCGCACACGCCCCTAAGATAAACACCAAGGCGCTGCTTCCCTGGTGTAATAGGCGTACTAGCGCCTGTTACACCGGGGAATGCTTCCGTTATTTGGGAATCACCTGGCCAGAAATTTAAATTTAGGGGGCGACGGACCTCTAGCTAAGGTGAAATAGTATATGAGGAGAAACCTTATGCATCGTGAGTTACTAGGAACATCAAGTATGAAGAAGGAGCCGTCAACTAGTGTCTTCTATGGGATGAATACCATGCAAGCAGACTCGTAAGATTTGCAGGAATAAGGGAAGAGGAGTACCCTTATCGGTTGCCAGTGTGGTGTCGATATGTCGCGGCGATCTTCGTGTTTTTCCCGGGGGAACCGATGTTTTGGAGTCGTGGATCCTTGGACAAACCCATGGCTAAATTGTTGATTGTGTTTTCGTGGCCGTATATTGATGGAGGGGAAGCAAATCCGAGGCGGCGAAGGACCGCGTAGCAGGAACAGCTCTGGTGCGGTGGACGGTGGCGAAGTTGGATCGGCAGTGGTGAGGCGCAGGACGGTGTGGTTGAACTGGCTCGGGTACGGACGGCTCAGCCTCGGCTTCAACTACTAGCCATGGAGGGCGTTGCGGTTGAGATTGCGGTGGACGACGACGTCGGGGGTATCGGCTCCGGCGTGATGGAGGAGGGCGGCGGTTGATGGGTGGGATGGGGTGGCGGACCGAGGGCGCCGGGGTTTCGCGGCTGGTGGAGAGGTAGTTTTGGCGCCCACGGAGTACGAATGGGAATCGGACGGGTGGGGGGAACCATGTTTCGGTTTGGGACGCGCTTGTTTTTGGCTTTTTTTAACAGAAGATGGGACGCGCTTGTTTGAAATTTGGGGAAAGTACAAACTTTGCCCCCCTCTTAAAATTTGGACCTACTGCGGGTCGGGGGTAGGATGGTAATCCCAGGTGTCCCAAATAGTGGGCGGGAGCGATTTCGCCCGCGCGCATGTGTGCATAGGCGACCATTGTTTATGAATGTTTTTCGGAGGCAGTTGCGTGGCGTCTAGATGAAGCTACAAACCTACCCCAATTTAGACCTTTGGATGTCGGGCCGGTAGGTTTCATCGGTCGGAGTTATTAGAAAAGTAATTTCCTTGTACTACCAAACATTGGTATCACGCGGTTTCGGGCGAGTAGAGGCTCTTTTGGCGCTTCGTTCGAAATTTTGAAACACAAGCATTCACGTTTAGAGTACTCTTGAACTATGAGGATTGACCTAAATAGACACCGTTATATTTGACCTTGTATGTTTGAAAACCTCATTAAATTATCCGCTTCTTTTTGAAATTTTGACACTTGAAAATTCTATAACTACGATTAATTGGAACGGAGGAGCTAAAATTGAATCTATTTTGTACACGACTACATATGCTATTATGTACAAAATCAGAGCAAAGATAGGTGCCCCCATAATTTAGGTATGATTTACAAATGCCATGATATCAAATTCCAAATAATTGAATGGACTTCATGTTGAATTTGATTTTTTAAACCACCTTAAGTTGAATTCAAATGTATGCTAGTTCATAGGTAGCTATTTATAATGTTCATTGTGTAACTTTCGTATGTATAATGTGCTTTACACACACAACATGAACTATACTCACGTTTATTTTCGATTGCTAAAGCAATGCATTGTCTGGAGTTCAAAATACTAACTATGTGGATCAGTTGTGTTGAATAATAACATAGACATGCTCAAATTCGATAGAATCTAGATGTCTGATGGATCAACGACCGTTCCTTACACGAATTGCAAATATCATGATCCCATCCTAGTATTTGGATACAATTTATATCTTTAATCAATGTGTACAGCAGTCTTTTATGTTTAGTTTCACTCTCCATCGGTGGTGTCTCACACATGCTCACACACTCTCTCCCGAGGTGTCTTTCTCGCACACATGCTCTAGATATAACCCTCCCTCCCTCTCGTAACCATTTACAATTGTTTCCACTAACCTTTATCACAAGCACTCTTCCTCTCGCAAGCATACACACAGACAATCCCCATCGACCCTTTCTATATACATGGACCTGCCTACGTGTCTCATGTACACACATTATCTTTAGGCCTATCTCTCGCGCATTGTCTCACACCTCTCTTCCTAATCGACAAGTATGATTCTAGCAGAGCATTATGTAGGATGCCCCTTAAAGTTAGGTTGGATGAATAGTAATATCAGAGATAAAGGGGTTACCTTAGTCCGAGAACCTAGGGTTACAAATCCTAGCCGGCTTTGTCAGTGGACACAGAGTCCTTCACAGTTCTGCTATCTTTGTCTTGTACGACTAGTCATCCATGGGTCTTTCTAAATGCGTCACGGGCCGACCAATGTGGCGCAGGACGGAACCGAACGAAGGGCCTCACCTCGACCAACGGACCTCACGAGGTGACACACCCTCTGCCCCCACGTCTCATTATCTTCTCACACCCACACATACCAACACAAACACCACACACGCACAAAAATTCTCCTGGTGCCTCTATCCCCTCCCCCCTTGCATATACACACTCAAGGGAAGGGAATCTCTCGTCGTGACGTCATATTCGTCTCTCTCTCTCTAGACCACTCCCATTTCTCGTGCTATCTCTCCCATGCCCCCTCCCCCGCCGGCCCCTCTATCCATGCCTCTCTCGAATACGTAATACACACACATACCTCTCTAGGCCCCGCGAAATGCATCAACTACACATTCACAAATGTTACATCACGTACCCCATTGACCTAAAAAGCCCTCTCTTCACGTTTATTTCACATACAACATTCCTTTTGAATAAAGTGTGGCCAAAAAATTATTTTAGTGTTTCTACATATATACAACATTACAAAGTTATATGGAGGAGTACGTACGCTAATTTGCATTGCATGGTGCCCACAATGATATTTATTCCGCATTGTGAATTTTTATATTTTTATACTATACACAAAGTTAGTCATAATAAAGAGAAATGAAGAGCATCTATCTCCATCGCACACCCCCCTGTATGCCCCTTTCACGTATGCACACAAACTATCTCCAGGTCCCCTAAAAGTAAGCCCCTAGCACATTCACGCATGTTTCATCTTTCTCTCGCGATATATACAATGACGATCATTGTATTTGAAGCGAAAGCATGATACCTACATTGGAATTCAGAATCCACTCATTACGGTCACCATTTATGTTTAGTGGTTATTATACAGTCACAGGCTCACCGTACAACTCTATATTTGCTCAAGACATGACTAGTTGACCAGATAAATGCTCCACGTGGCACCTCTAGTGTTGCATCACATTATATCACTACCACTGTGCCCACCTGTCGGCTTGTATCTACTCTACATCTACACTCTTATAAAATACACTCTTATAAAATACAGAGTTGGTGATGATGGTGTACCTGCCATCCTGCAATATGGGCCATCCGATTTATATCTGATGGATAGGAAAGAAACTATGGCAATTTTGCAGAAAGGTACCCACACACCTCTCCACATTTGCAAATAAGGCCTTCCCTCGTTGATCCTTTTCTCTCACAAGATAAACTAGTCATACAAATGCATCTTGATGTTACGTGCAACGCATGGGCATCTTGCTAGTAAGAATGAAAACAAGCGACAAAAAAATATTTGGGACGGTGGTTGAAGTCATGACCGCAGGCACTGGCCCGACAAGGTGGCCTTGTATTGGTATGCTGAGCCGTCTATTTTAACACACAGGAGCTGGTGTGGTGATTATACACAGAAGCATGCATGCACATGAACTGCATGCACGCAACACTCACACAAACACATGCAGCCACGCACGCACGCAACACTCACACGTACACACGCAGCCACGCACGCACACACGCACGCATTCATGCACACACCAGTACACCACACGACCAACACACAGTCTCACGCTCAAGTGCTCAACTTACACGTTCATGTGCACACATCAGGCCCTGACAGACACATACACAACAAGGTGATTCCCGTGCACGGGTTGGAGTCTTGTCGCGCCTGTGTAAATTTGTGTTTATCTGACCTTTTCCCTATGCGAACTGACAGGTGGGACCCACAAGGAACATGGTCAATTTAACTAGTCAACATGGTGCCACATAGACTATTTGGCCGATCAACAGAGTGCAATCTGATGTTGAACCATGAGCAAGTGACCGTATAATCACCGCAAAACGTATAGTGACCGTAATCAGCTTATTCTGAAGTTCGGTGACCGTATTACGCTTTTCTATCTGTAGGCCCTCCAAAACTACATCTCTACACATTCTCGCATGTTACATCTAACAACTATGCAATACAACACTACTACTACACTCTAACACAATAAATCATATGTATTTTTAGTTTTACTAGATATCATATTGTTACTTAATTATTCAGTTTGCATACATTAAAATTGAATTTTAAATGTATGGCCAGTATCATCTACCACGCGGGAAAAATCCCGCCCTTTCCTATTTAATCGGGTTTGTATCGATGGATCGTGCGAAACAACAAAACTATAGTACTATACAGTACAAGTGACAGTTCACTAGGCCGTCGTGTCGTGTACTCCACCATCATAAGAGTGGAGCGCTCGCTTTCATAAATCTTCTAGTCCCTTTCGCCGACATGTGGGACATCAAGCTACCGGGTCCACGTGCCATACCGGAATACAGTGCAGAGAAGCCGGGGTGAAGCAGCCTAGTCATGGCGCCGGTGTAGTAATGAGCAATGAGGCGTCTAATCACAAAGATGCACCTTTTCTGCAGTTAAGTTGGATGGATGAAGTAATAATGCTAAAAAAAGAAGTCGGAGGGACGAAGCAACAATCATTTCAGTCGTTGTTGAATCCGCTTCTCCCTCATCTTCTTGAACTTAACCACATGTTGCTTCTGCCGTTGTTCTGCCTCATGTGGGACGCGGATCGCCTTGGTAAAGCACTGACACGTGGGACCGCATGTTAGCAAACCGCCAGGACAACGTCCTCTAAAAATAAGAAACCTCCCCAGCTATCCGCGCGGCAAAATCACCTCCTTTTTACTAATCTTGATTCTATAATTTGTTAGATCTATATAATTGAGATTTGTATAGATAGCACACAGGAGCAAAACCAAGTGGTACGGTTAAGGGCATCCACAATGTGTAGCCAAATGTGAAAATAGCTTTTGGGATTGTGGGAACCATTGTGGACGGTGTTGCCAAAGCCAAAAAGATAGAACCGAAGCTCCCCGATTGATTGATTGAAAGAATAGAAAAATGCCACATCTCTCCTCTTTCTCCCATGCTTGGACGCATGTAGTACAATATAGAGCACATAGTCTACTCCCCTGTCCCATCTATCACAAATCACAAAGCAGTGAGGCATCAAATCACAAAAGCATGGATGAAGCAACCATCATTTCACTCTTCGCTGACTCCGCTTCTCCATCGTCTTCTTCGAGAAACCATTTCACCGCACTAAGCTTGACGGACGATGCTATTGTGTACTCCTAGTAGTACTAGTCCTTTGGTTCAACGGACTTCTTGGATGCAAACAAGGCGGTTGTCTCGGCTTGCAGGCAGCACTTGCGAACGACTTACCGTGGTCTCCCTCAATGGTGTTCTCCGTCGAACGCACTTCGCCAAACCACAATGTTCGAGATATCGTCAACGTCACCGCAATGGGGAAGGAAGTCAAATATAGTTACTACCTCCATTTTTTTGTACACAAGGCCAGTATCTCGCCAAAATTTGATGAATCTCTCATGCAGCTTTTTGATTATTCAGGGTGCAGCGAAGCCAATTTCCATCAAGGCAAGGGGGTAAATAAGGGGGAATATCAAAATTACAATTTGCAAAAGGCCACTAACACTAATCGAGGCAAAATTGATGGGGTTTGCCTCGTACTAGCAACCAAGGACATTAATATCCCCTGCATGCAAGCAGAAGTGAGAAGGTTGGTTTGCATGGCGCTGCATTAATCAAGCGATGAGGAGTGAGATGGTTAGCTCTTTGCTCTTTGGAGAAAAAATACGCATTAATTGACACGTGAAACGAGGATTTGTATTTATTAAATCCCGCGAAGGAAAACCCCGCCTTACTTTTTTAACACTAGTACTCCTAGTTCGTACGTACTTATCCTGTTTAGGTCTAGGCCTTGCATTGCCATACTTCGCCACACATTTTTGCCAAGCTTGCCTAAAGTTTTCAAAAGGATAAGGAGGTACACTTGCGCACGGCTATCGCGGTCGCACCGCACCCTCCTGCAGTCGCTCCACTGCGCCCATGCAGTCGCGCACCCTCACCACCTGATCGCTCCTGCGCGCAAACCCAACCAAGGAACGCACCCTCACGACATGTGTTGTCGCATGTGAACAAACCAAACTCAGCCATCCTACCACTGACACATAATTTTCGTTCATAGAGTATGTTTATCCAACCGCATGTTGGGGAGTATCCGTACGACCCGTGCGGTGGTCTGTTTGTGAAGAAGAAGAGGTGAGGAAGAAGGGTTAGGAGACGTAGGATATTCATCCAACTGCCTGAAATGGTAGACTGGCCCAAGTCAGGCGACTTGCATAACAAATATATGTTTTTACACAGCAAAAGTTCCATAAAAACAATAACATAAAGAAAAAATATCGCTGCTCACGGAACAAGACGGCCTCGTTGTCTTTGGCTGCCGGCGCGAACCAGCCGTAGCTGCCGACGTGTGTCTCCGCACCGTGGTTGTCCTCGGCCTCCAGCTACTCGTTCACATAGAGCGTGCGGGCGCTCTGCTCGGACGAGAGCACAGCCCGGTTCAAGTCGAGGACGTCTGGTTCCGCCTGCAGGAGGGCCTTGATGGTAGCGGCATCCGCGCGCTCCGCGTCGAGTCGAGCCTCTGCCGCCCGGTTCAAGTCCAGGACGTCCGGTTCCTCCTGCATGAGGGCCTTGATGTCAGCGGCATCCACGTGCTCCGCCTCAAGTAGAGCCTCCGCCACCCGGTTCACATCCACGACATCCGGTTCCACCTGCAGGAGAGCCTCGATGGCAGCGGCATGCGTGCGCTCCACGTCGAGTTGAGCCTCTGCCTCCCGGCCCTCCACGTCGCTCACTGAATGGAACGCGCTTCATCTTGTGTTTTCGCTCGCTTGTGGGACCACAGTTGAGAGCAAACCGACGTCCCTCCCCCTCTCCCGCCCGCGTCATTTATTATACTACCACTCCCTCTGTTTTATGCAGAGTAAATAAAACAGAGGGAGTATACTACGGATGAGGATCCCCTGACGTGGCCGAACCCATTGAGTAACTTATAGGCGGGGCCTAGCAAGCATGCGGTCTGCCAGTAAGTGACCGAAAGGGAGGGTAAGGCAGGGATACCTACGTCAGAGGATCCACTTCCACTACTACTCCCTCCTTCCATTTACTATACAGGGCCTAATGTGTTTTTCGAGGCTAACTTTGACCAAATGTTAGAGCAATAATATATGACATGCAACTTACACAAAGCATACGGTCAAATTCGTACGTGAAAGGAGTTTCCAATGATATAATTTTCACATTATAAATCTCATGTACTATTAATATTGTCAATAGTCAAATGCGGTTTTAAAAATGCATTAGAGCATGGTTAATAATATATATAGTTGATGGCTATGAGGGACTGCCATGTCATCTATAGCCATCATCTATTATATGCACTCATACGGTAGTGTGGCTATAAGGTTGGCTATTTCCCGCAAAAAAAAAATACAAGGTTGGCTATTGTATTAGTACGTTTTCCATCTCCTCTCTATCTCTTTCTTCATATTTATTGTATTTAACTAAGAATGCGTATATAGCTAGGCTCTTGCATAAGAGCTCACTCCCCTTACTTTTTCACATCTCTCTCCTCCACATAGGCCCTATATAAATGGAAGGAGGGAGTACTACTATGAGCACTTCATACTCTAGTACAGATGTTGTCAGTACTCCACATGTACTATTGGACAGGGAGCTTAAAAAGTTACAATTGTACTGGCTATATGTGGCGAAGTCTTAGTAGGAAGAGCATGCATGAGAACAAGCACATTCACGTGGTTGAAAACAAAATGGAAACCATCTCGAGTACAAATCTAGGAGTACGTACGAATCTAACAATATTGATTGGGCGTTGTTGAATGTTGATAATTTTTTTATCAAAGTAGAGATACTTTGACTACACATAAAACTTATATGTAAACTAGAAAGGATAGGAGGGAGTATATTATGCGTTCAAAAGCAAGCGAACATTGAATACCCTTTATATATGATTTGCGGATGCTATGATCACCAGTTCAAAATTTTAAATCCACCTTAGGTATCATGTGCCCCCACTCGTTCTCTCTTGATTTCATCTCGGGGTCCGGAGATCGATTGATAGAGGACTAGGGTGGGTACATGCGAATGATACTCGGCAGAATGTTCAAATGAGGCATGCGGGAGGATGGACTCGACCGGAGGGCGACATGATCAATGGAGAAGAGGGTTGGAGAGGAATGAGAAATAAGCAAACGCCACATGATTATACTTGAACGGCTCAAATAAACAATAAGTTATCACGCTTGGCCTACATAGCGAAAGGCCTAATGCGCAAAACGGAGCACTGGCGATCGAATATGGCCGCGAAAACAGGGAAACCGACATGTGGGGCACACTGAGGGAGTCCTGGATTAGGGGGGGTCAGGACAGCCGGACTATATACTTTGGCCAGACTGTTGGACTATGAAGATACAAGATTGAAGACTTCGTCCCGTGTCCGGGTGGGACTCTCCTTTGCATGGAAGGCAAGCTTGGCGATTCGGATATGTAGATCTTCTTCTCTGTAACCGACTCTGTGTAACCCTAGCCTCCTCTGGTGTCTATAGAAACCAGAGGGTTTAGTCCATAGGACGGAAACAATCATAATCGTAGGCTAGCTTCTAGGGTTTAGCCTCTTCGATCTCGTGGCAGATAAACTCTTGTAATACTCATATCATCAAGATCAATCAAGCAGGAAGTAGGGTATTACCTCCATAGAGAAGGCCCGAACCTGGGTAAACATCATGTCTCCCACCTCCTGTTACCATTAGCCTTAGACGCACAGTTTGGGACCCCCTACCCGAGACCCGCCGGTTTAGACACCGACATTGGTGCTTTCATTGAGAGTTCCACTTTGTCGTCACGATAAGGCTTGATGGCTCCTTCAATCATCTTCAACGACGCAATCCAGGGGGGGTTTTCCTTCCCGGACATATTTTCGTATTCGGCGGCTTCGTATTGCGGGCTAACTCGCTTGGCCACTTGGAGCAGATCAATAGCTACGCCCCTCGCCAATCAGATCAGGTTTGGAAGCTTGAACTATACTGCCAATATCCGTGGAGACTTGATCTTCGACGGATTCGAGCCCGTGTCAGGTACGCCAAACAGTCACGATGAGCATGACCTAGATCTGCTATCGGACAGTGTTCGGGAGATCGCACCTTCAGCGGCACCGGGAACAAATCCGGAGCAGATCGTGCCTTCCGAGGACGGGTGGATGGACACCGCCCCGGAGGCCGCGCACTCATCGGCGTTGGAGCCAAATATTGACCCCACCTCCTGTGAGAGTGATGTCATCAGACCCCTGGACTCATCTCCGGCTACAGGATCCGGACCGCATACGCCCGTGCCTATCGAATCCAATTGGGCACCGGTCATGGAGTTCACCGCTTCGGATATTTTTCAGCACTCACCCTTTGGTGATGTGCTAAACTCATTAAGGTCTCTTTCCTTGTCAGGAGACTCTTGGCCGAACTATGTCCGGCTCGAGTGGGAAGCGGACGACGAAGAAATTCGTTGCCCACCCACAACCCACTTAATAGCTACTGTCGATGATTTAACCGACATGTTTGACTACAACTCCGAAGACGTCCACGGTATGGACGACGATGCAGGACAAGAGCAGGAACCACCGCCCACTGGGCGCTGGACTGCCACCTCATCATATGACATATATATGGTGGACACACCAAAAGAAGGCGATGGTAATGATGCTACGAAGGATAAACCCCTCGATAAGCCACCAAAGCGACACCGGAGGCGCCGCTCTAAATCCCGCCAAAGTAAAAACAGCAACAACAGCGCAAGAAAGAATACTACCTCGGTTGACTCCAAAGGAAACGATGACCCCACGGACCCAGCAATGGAGCAGGATGAGCCAGGGGACGGTGAACATAGTCCGGAACTGATGTCAGACAACGCCGATCACGAGGGAAAAATTCACCAACCTATCTCCGGAGAGGAGAACAGTCCGGACGATTATGCACTCATCATCCCAGAAAAACTCTTGAAACAAGAGAACCTCCACAGAAGGCTTATTGCCACCGCGAGGAGCCTAAAGAAGCAGCAACAAATCCTTAAGGCCGCACAGGATACGCTCAACCGCAGGTGGAACAAAGTGCTCGACAAAGAAGAAAAATACGGGGGCGACCGTCACACAAAGAGTTATCCAAAGTGCAAGTTGCTGCCCGAATTCGACGACGAGGCCATAGAGCCCACTCAGCCGAAAACGACCGATCAGCCGGACCAACCACCCCATGGCCGCGACAAGACGGCTAATGATGCCGCACACAAGTCAGCACACGATTTACGCGAGCTCCTGGACAAAAAGTCTGGTATGGCCAGATCCATCTATGGATCCAGGAAGCATGCTCCGCCACAGGATCAGAACTACCAAAACGATCACATTGATCGAATACCAGCCAGGAATCAGCACCGAACACAACAACCGTCGATAGCATTCCACGACATATCCAAATACAGGGGTGCCGCACACCCCATGTGCTTCACCGATGAGGTGCTGGACCATGAATTTCTGGAAGCATTTAAACCCGTGAATCTAGAGGCATACGACGGAATGACAGACCCTGGAGTCTGGATTGAGGACTTTATCCTTCGTATCCACATGGCTCGCGGAGCTGATCTCCACGCCATTAAATACCTACCCCTCAAATTGAAAGGACCAGCTCGGCACTGGATGAAAAGCCTTCCTGAAAACTCAATTGGAAGTTGGGAAGAACTTGAGGATGCCTTCAGGACCAATTTTCAAGGGACCTATGTCCGACCTCCGGACGCAGATGACCTCAGTCACATAATTCAACAGCCCGGAGAGTCAGCCCGAAAACTCTAGAACAGATTCCTTACTAAGAAGAATCAAATCGTCGATTGCCCGGACGCCGAAGCCTTAGCGGCCTTCAAGCACAGTATCCGGGACGAATGGCTTTCCAGACACCTCGGCCAGGAAAAGCCAAGGACAATGGCAGCCCTAATGAGCCTCATGACCCACTTTTGTGCGGGCGAGGACAGTTGGGTGGCCCGTAGCGGCACCAACGACCCAGGAACATCCGAAGTCAGGGATGGTAAGGGGAAGCCACTACGCAACAAAAACAAGCGTCGAAACAATGATGACAGCCCAGAGAACACGACGGTCAACACCGGATTCAGGGGTTATCAGCCCGGTCAATGGAAGAAGCCATTTAAAGGCAGCAGAGATGGACCATCTAGCCTAAACAAGATTCTAGACAAATTATGTCAAATTCACGGCACCCCCGAAAAACCTGCAAATCACACCCACAGAGAGTGTTGGGTTTTCAAGCAGGGCGGTAAGCTAAATGCCCAACACAAAGGAAGGGAGACGCCAAGTGAAGACGAGGATGAGCCTCACCAGCCAAACACTGGGGGACAGAAAAAATTCCCACCAGAAGTCAAAACAGTGAATATGATTTACGCAACTCACATCCCAAAGAGAACGCGCAAACGCGCACTCCGAGACATATACGATGTGGAGCCCGTCGCCCCCAAATTCAATCCCTGGTCGGCCTGTCCGATCACCTTCGATCGCAGGGACCATCCGACTAGTATCTGGCACGAAGGCTCAGCTGCCTTGGTGCTCGACCCAATAATTGATGGATACCATGTCACTCGAGTCCTTATGAACGGCGGCAGTAGACTAAACCTGATATATCAAGACACTGTCCACAAAATGGGGATAGACCCATCAAGAATCAGCCTAAGCAACACTACCTTTAAAAGGGGTGATACCAGGTATCGAGGCCCGCTGCACGGGCTCTCTAGCACTTGAGGTTGTATTCGGATCACCCGAGAACTTCATAAGCGAGGAACTAACCTTCGACATCGCTCCATTCTGAAGCGGCTATCACGCACTACTTGGAAGAACGACATTTGCTCGTTTTAATGCAGTACTGCACTATGCCTACCTTAAACTGAAGATGCCCGGTCCACGGGGCGTCATTACAATCGGTGGAAATATAGAGCATTCCTTAAGAGCGGAAGCATATGCGGCGGCTCTAGCAGCCGAACACTGAGCGGCCTCTCCAACCAGAATGAACGGTCGGTCGTCAGGACCACGGACACGGTTGGACGAATCCGGCGCCACACCAGATGTAGCAGCTCAGCTGAACCTGAGCTTAGAATTGATAGATATACTCCCAAAGGTGGTGCTAGGGGCTGCTCACAATGTCAAAGAAGCCCATAGTTCGGCTCGCCCTTATCAATACAATAACATACCACATTTTCATGGTTCGTTCAGAATTAACCAACTCTTACATAAAACCTTTCACTTGGGTTTTCCTTTTTTCCAGATGACCATCGTGCTACACCCTTCCAGAATATGGCACAACAGAGATAAAGGCGCAGACGTGCAGCAGGGCCCTGCTCAAAGGTTTCTTTTTAGATTAAGACCCTGCGTAAAGCTTTTTTACTATCTCCTGTTGCTTCATACCCTCCGAATACTTAACTTAACTAAGAGGGATGCTGGCGTTCTTGACATTTTCGTCACGCCAGACTAATGCACGTATCTGGAAACACAGGGCTCATTATCGAGGGCGTTACTCAGCCCAGTATATGTCATAAAGACCGAATACCTTCGCGAGTGTTCAGTGTCGCGAGTTTGACCTTATATGCATCAGCTCCGAATCATGTCTTTGGTCAAATGTTGGGTTTGCCCAGCTCCCGTGTTTTGCTACCTTATGTTCCGCTCTATCGGCTAAGGTGGCACCGGGAGAACTACTGCGATTGTGCCCTGGTTCATCTGGGCAAGCACCTCAGTAGAGAAAGCCGAAAACTGACTGTCATGATAAAGCAAGAGACTGGTCAACCACTCGAAGACTCAGTGGAATCTTCGTGATTCCTCCGCATTAACGAAGGACCGGTTTCCCGGTCACGTACGTACGCGCACCATATTCGGATGAGCGTGAATATACCAGGGGCTTTATAGTAGCCCCACTGTCAAACTCCTATGGCTAAGTCAAAGTGTTAAAGCTATATAGTCCGATTGACTGGTTCTCTGCGCTATCACCTCCTTAATGGACCAAGACGTTGGGTCAAGTGTGACTACGCATTTTTTCGAACACCCCCGCGTTATACGCGTGGGGGCGGAAGCCGACGACTGCTAACTTTCAGGATATACGCATACATAAACGGCTGCACATGAGGCACCATAATACTTTAAAGCAAAAGTATAAATACAGCCTTTACAATCAAAATTGAATTGTTTTTGACAATAGAGATACATGTCACTCGAACATCGTATTCTTCGAGCACTGGGCCTCTATTAAACAAGCGCCTTCTAAGACTTCTTCAAAATAGTGCTCGGCCGGGTTCTGGCCTTCCACCACACCCCGGGTTGCAATAGCGGTGGTCTCCATCCCAGCCCAGTATGTTTTAACATGGGCAAGAGGCATCCTCGCACCCTCTATGCATGCCGACCTCTTCACAGCATCGATATGCGACACGACACCAAGGAATTCTTGCACCAATCCAAAATAGTTCTCCGAACTTGGTCCACATGGCCGAAGATGATCCACGACAGACCTCATAGCAAGCCCGGACAACCGGTGGAGTTCGGCCTAGGCGGCCATCTTTGCATTCAACGGCCGCGGACGCATCGGGGCATCGAACTGCGACCAGAATAACCTTTCTGCCTTGTGGTCTTCCCGATCTTTGAAAACTCGGTCGCATCAGCAGCACCCTTTGTCAGGTCAGCATACGAATCCGCAGCACTCCACAGCTGATCCAGAGGGGCATACTTCCGATCTCTGAATTTCATTCGCAACAAATAGGGCTTCTCAGCCACGATATCTCTGGCTTCATGAAGCTCCTCCATTATCCCTCTCATTTTAGAGCGGGTATCCCTGGCCGCCTCTAGGGCCTTATTCAGGTCAGCCGCTTTTTCTTGATTTTCCTTTTCAAGGAGCTCACGACGGTTGGCGGCATCTTTCAGCTTGGTAGCCATCTGGGCTATCTTTTCTTCGCTTCGGCGATGAGCAGCCTGTTCGGCTCCTAACTCTTCAACCGCCTTCAGAGCGGCCGCATCACATATTCGGGCTTGCTCCTTGGCTCGAGCAAGCTCCGCCCGAAGGGTCACTACGGCAGCAGCTCCATCTGCAGTCACAGCATATTATAGATACTAGCATCATGCTCCTCTCAAACATTTGCTGACAAGCCGAATATACATACCCTAGGCCTCGTCAAGCCGCTGGTTAACCAGCGCGATGTCGGCATCGGCCACGTCAAGCTGCCACTTTAGTTCAGCAAAATCAGCAGTCCAGTCAGCTGCAGGACCCGTAGCCGCCTGTACATAAAAGATGTGCGGTCATTTACCTGGGATTATGATCGTCTTCTTGCCACCTCTTGATGCCAACCAGAGTCTCAGGGGCTACTATCTACACAAAGCACACCTAGCATGTGCGGCACAGTTGAAAACATACATATTATTTTATGTCTTTCAAAGCCCTTGAGCAGGCTCGTAAAAGCTTCATTTAGTCCGCTTTTTGCAGACACAATCCTCTCAGACACCATGCCCATAAAGGTACGATGTGCCTCTGGGATGGCCGCTCGCTTCAGAAGACCCATTAGTGTGTCCGGCTGTGTGCCCGGCACACCCGGACTCTTCCTATCGCCCTCTTTGGGAGCCATGCACTCCGGGCTTCGAGCAACCAAAGTATTAACTTCTGGCCTCAGCAGATCTGGAGAAATCCTCCGCGACGACCCTTCGGGGTCGTCCGCCCCGTGGGGCGGGGAAGCAGGGGGAGGCGTTTCGCTCTCCATCATTTCCGTAGGAAGATCGCCCGAGGACAAACTCTGTGGAGAAGGGCTACGAGCCGGACTGCAACAAATATGTTTCGGCTATTATCCTCAGAGACAAAACGAGATACGTTTACCAAAGTACTCTTTTACTTACGGCTCGGTGGAGGGTTGGCCCCCTTGTGGGCGCTGCGCGGCAAGAACGCCCTCGGTAGCAGGGCCCCTTGGCGAGGGTTTCTTCCCTCGTTTGGAAGCCTCCGTTTCCAAGTCTTCAGAGGCGGCCCTTTTCTTACCTTGAGGAGACGGGAATATAGGTTCCCCTCCTCGATTACCCTCCTTCGTGGAGGCGCTTACTCCCCCAATCTGGATATGTAAGATATGAGGCCCACCTATGGCTTCTCTATTCCTCCCCTCATCTTCTCCTGATAGCACCTGGTACGGTATGCGGTGAAGCATCCTGGTCAACAAGGGATTCAGCGAACCTTCGGGAAGAGGGGCCGGACACCTGATCCTCTCCGCCTTCCTCAGCCACTCCTGGCAGGGGGTAGTTTTCAGAATGATATCATAATGAACATAAAGGATGGTGTGTTCAGCAGCAAAATTACTTACTTGGGTATCCGGACGGTTGCAGTTGAGACCCCCATCTTTAGTGGTGTCCGGATACTTTATTTGTGATCCGAAAAGTAACTGATACATTCCCTCGAGCATTATGCCGAGGAAGTGCTGAATGGTCCGCGGACCTTATGGATTGAATTCCCACATCCGGAGAGGTCGACGCTTTCACGGCAAGACCCGACGGACTAGCATTACTTGAACTATTTTAACAAGGCTGACATCCCTTTCGAGAAGATCCCGAATGTGGCTTTGCAATGTCGGTACGTCATTAGTAGGCCCCCAGTCCAGTCCCTTGTTGACCCACGACGCCAATTGAGGCGGAGGGCCCGAGCAGAAGGCAGGGGCGGCCGCCCACTTTGTGCCACGGGGAGTTGTGACGTAGAACCATTCTTGTTGCCATAAATCGGACACCTCCGGGAAGGAACCTTTGGGCCGTGGGGCGTCGACGCCTTTGCTTATTATGGCACCTCCACATTCCGCGTGTCGCCCGTCAATCATCTTCGGCTTCACATTGAAGGTCTTAAGCCACAGGCCGAAGTGTGGGGTGACGTGGAGGAAGGCTTCACACACGATGATAAAAGACGAGATGTGAAGGATGGAATCCGGAGCCAGATCATGGAAATGTAACCCGTAATAGAACATGAGCCCTCTGACAAAGGGATCCAGACTAAAACCTAGCCCTCGCAGGAAGTGGGAAACGGATACAACGCTCTCGTTGGGTTTGGGAGTGGGGATAACCTGCCCTTGGGCGGGCAGCCTGTGCAGGATGTCAGCGGTCAGGAACCTGGCCTCCCTAAGCTTCTTAATGTCCTCCTCTGCGATGGAGGAGGCCATCCACCGGCACTGGAGATTGGATCCGGACATGGTCGAGGGTTCGAAATTCTTAAGCTTAAGCCTTGGGTGTTGGAACTCGAGGTGCGGGAGGGGAAGGATCGAGCGTGGAAAGAAAAGGACTGGCCTTGGCCCCTTATAAAGAGACTGAATATCAAGCGTCCTCCGCGTGACCGTTTGGGACTCGCCTAAAGGCAAGGAGTCATATTAAACAAACACGGTTGTGTTACCCACACCGGTATTGATGAGAATCCCGTGATAAGGGGGACACGATATCTGCTTCGACAAAACGTGCCAATACAACTGCCTCACAATATGTGTAGAGGTTGGTTGTGAGAAACGGCTCGAATAATAACCGGGCCGTGGCATAATGTCACTCTACAAAAAGTTGTCAGCAGATCTGATTTGTCAAATACTATTCTCTCTACAACGGTATGTGGAAATTGTTTTGCTGAGCCGAACACGATTCTCATGTTCAAAATCTTCAATGCAGTATTCGGAGGAGGAACCCGCCTTGCAATGTCGAAGACAATCTGTGCGCCGGACTCATCGTCATTGAAGCTTGGTTCAGGGGCTACTGAGGGAGTCCTGCATTAGGGGGGATCCGGACAGCCGGACTATATACTTTGGCAGGACTGTTGGACTATGAAGATGCAAGATTGAAGACTTCGTCCCGTGTCTAGGTGGGAGTCTCCTTTGCATGGAAGGCAAGCTTGGCGATTCGGATATGTAGATCTCCTTCTCTGTAACCGACTTTGTGTAACCCTAGCCCCCTCCAGTGTCTATATAAACCGGAGGGTTTAGTCCATAGGATTGAAACAATCCTAATCGTCACTACTAGGAAAAGGGCTATAGATGAGATGGACACTAATGGCGCACCAGAGAAGTAGTGCGCCACTACTATATACTAATGGCGCACCATTTGGTGATGCGCCATCAGTGTGGAAGACAGTAATGGCGCACCAGACACAAGGTGCGCCACTAGTAATAATTTTTTTTTCATTTTTCCATACATACTAATGGCGCATTCGAGCGAAGTGCGCCATTACTAATTCTAACTAGTAATGGCGCACCAGCCACAGAGTGCGCCAGTACTGTATTCTTTTTTATAGTCTCTTTATTGCAAAACTACTACTGGCGCACCGTGTCACAGTGCGCCATTACTAGTTTAAACTAGTAATGGTGCACTATGTCACGGTGCGCCATTAGTATATATATATATATATATTTTTTACTTTTTTGCAAAACTACTAATGGCGCACCACCTGCAGGTGCGCCATTAGTAACCACAGTTACTAATGGCGCATTTACAGGTGGTGCGCCATTAGTAACCTGGGACCCCAACAAGATATTTTGGGCAGCCACACCTACCCACTCACTTTCCCCACTTCATTCCCTCCACCTCCTTCTCCAAGCTTGTTGGCTGCCTCCTCCTCCTCACCTCATTTGCACCACAGATTCATCAAAATTAAGTGGTGAAATTACCTTTTTTTGATAGGTAAGTAAGGGGAAAGCTATCTTCATGTTGTAGATCTACTTTTTTTTCTCCCTAGCTAACTCCAACAACGTGCACATGCACTTTTTGTGGCCTAGCTAGATCAATGTATGTTTGTGGTGTTGCATATGTTTGTGGTGTTGCATATATGTTTGTGTTCGCAGGTACCGGTATTTGAAATGCGATAGTTGCCAATATTTTGCTGGAATGTTGATTCATTTCCGTTTCGGCGAGAATTTTGGCACTATGCATTCTTTTTGGTCCTATTTTTAGGGAAGGTCATGCCAAAAATTTTCTTGGTTCTAAAATATCATTTTGCTCTACCCATGACGACCATAGTCCGCATACGATGACCGAAGGCATCGTGAATTGGTTTTTGAGCTCCGAAGGCCGAGATGCTTCAAAAGAACGAGACGGAGATAAGATGTCCGTGTTGAAGATGCAAGTCAAGAGCCTTATTGAGGACCCGGATTCCGGGCAGGTGCGGGACCACCTGCTCTTGCGTGGTTTCATGGATGGCTATCGGTGGCAAGGTGATGAAGAGGACTATGAAGTCGTCCATGGGGGCCGGGCAAGAAATGAGGAAGGGCAACAAGACAACCACCACGGCGAGGGCGGCCGAGAAGACGAAGCATCTCCAGGACATGATCACGACGGTGATGCTGTACACAGTCATCATGTAGAAGATGCCGTACATGATGATGAAGAAGATCAAGACGAAGGGCATGATCATGAAGATGAAGATGCCGGAGCAGACGACGATGGAGGCTGGGTGCAGGACCCTCATATTCAAGAGCTACTTCTCAAGCAGACGCATAATGCAAGAGCTACCGCCCAAGAGAAAGCCAAGCTGGATCAACTGGAGATAGACGCGGTTACTCCATTGTATGAAGGATGCAGGCCCGAGGATACCCGCCTGAAAGTAATGCTCATGGATCTGGAGATGAAGGTAAAACACAAAATGACCGACGATTGCTTCGACGAGAACATGTCATTCTGGCGCGAACGTCTTCCCAAGGGGAACAAGTGCCCGACCAGTTTCGAGGAGGCGAAGAAAATCGTGTGTCCTCTGGATTTACCGCATGTGAAATACCATGTGTGCATGAACAATTGCATCATTTATCGGGATGAGCACGCGGAGTCTACCATATGTCCGGTGTGCGGCGTCACTCGATACAAGAAGAGGAAGAAAGCTCCTCGAAAATCGGTGTGGTACTTTCCGATCACTCCTCGTCTGCAGAGGTATTTCGCGGACCCTAAGGTAGCAAAGCTCCTGCGTTGGCACGCGGATAGCAAGGAGAAGAAGCGGGAAGATGACGGAAATGATCCGGAGATAAATAAAAAAGACAAGATGCAGAGTCACCCTAAGGATGCGAGCGAGTGGCAAGCGTTGAACTTCAAATACCAAGAATTTGGGAAGGATCCAAGGAACATCGTGCTGGGTGCGAGCACCGATGGAGTCAATCCGTTTGGCAGCCAGAGAAGCACACATAGCACCTGGCCTGTGTTTGTGTGGATGTACAACCTTCCCCCCTTGTTGTGCAGAAAGAGGAAGTACATTCACATGAGTATACTAATTAAAGGGCTGAAACAACCAGGGAACGACATCAATCTGTATCTGGGGCTGCTGAAAGAGGAGCTAGACACGCTGTGGAAAACGCCAGCCAATATGTGGGACACCGCAGAGAAAGAATATTTCCCTATGAGAGCCGCACTGCTCACGATGGTGCACGACTATCTCGGTTACGGATATCTCGCGGGGCAGGTAGTCCATGGATTTTCTGGATGCGTAAGGTGCATGGATGACACAACGTATCGCCAGCTAGATAGAGATCTCGGGTCTTGAAAACCATGTTCATGGGACATCGAAGGTGGCTTCGTGGCGATGACCCGTGGAGGAAAGCGCAAGGATCTGTTCGATGGTGAAACCGAACCCGAAAATGCCAGCGTCACGAGGAGCGGCGAGGAAATAGACGAGCTGTTGAAAAATTGGAAAGATTGCCCACTGCTGGGAAAGAAGCAAAAGGCGCCAGAGCCGGGAAAGAAGCGAAAGGCGCCAGAGCAGCTGTTGAAGGTATGGAAAAGAGGTCTGTTTTCTGGGACTTGCCGTACTGGAAGATCCACCGTGTGCCTCACAGCCTTGATGCCATGCATATCACGAAGAATGTGTGCGAGATCTGCTTGGTACCCTGCTCAACATGCCAGAGAGGACCAAAGATGGGCCGAAAGCAAGGCCAGACTTGAAATCAATGGGCATCGGGCAGGAGCTTCATGCTAATGATGATGATGATGATGAGGCGAAGCAGGACACAGAAAGTTGTCGCAAAGGCAAAAAGGCCAAGAAGACAGGAAATGACTACCCTCCCGCGTGCTTCACTCTAAGTCAGGAGGAGATCGAGCAGTTGTTCACCTGCCTCGTAGGAGTAAAACTTGCTTACTTCTGATTCTGTGGGAAGATAAGCGGATACCTAGACCCAATGAAGCGAAGTTCAGCGGGATGAAGTCTCACGACATCACGTCTTGATGGCGCAGATACTTCCAGTTGCAATCCGTGGGATCATGGACGCGCATGTCCGTGAAACGCTATTTGGCCTATGCAACTTTTTTGACGTCATCTCTCGGAAGTCGATTGGCGTGAGGCTACTCAGAAGGCTATAGGAAGAGATCGTGGTGATACTATGCGAGCTTAAGATGTACTTCCCGCCCGCATTCTTCGACGTTATGGTGCATCTGCTGGTCCATATCGTGGAGGATATCATCCAACTCGGGCCGACGTTCCTGCACAACATGATGCCGTTCGAAAGGATGAATGGTGTCATAAAAGGATACGTTCGCAACATGTCACGTCCGGAGGGAAGCATAGCCAGGGGCTTTCTGACCAAAGAGTGCATCTCCTATCGCATCGAATTATCTAGGCGTCGAGAACCCCGTTGGTCCGCTCGTCAACAGCACTTGGCAGGCTTCGCTGGATGGGGTCACCGTGAGGTTCGCCGAATGCATGTCGATTTCGAGGGTCGACTGTCGACTTTGAAAGAGCAAACCTAGTCACGCTACAACACATAGACGTGGTCGATCCTTGGGTGGTAGAGCACAAAACCTTTATTGAGAAGACGTACAATGACCGAGGCCAACAGAGGACGGACGGAGATATAATCAAAGAGCACAACTCATGTTTCACGCGTTGGTTCAAGCAAAAGCTTCTGTCGTACCCTTTACATGAGGATTCTTCCGCGGAAGAACAACTCATATTCGCCTTGTCACAGGGCGCCGAGCACAACCTGATGACCTATGAGGCGTACGATATCAACGGCTATACATTCTACACCAAGAACAAGGACATGAAGAGCGATGGTTATCAGAACTCCGAGGTAACGATGGAATCCTACACTAGTAACGACAAGGACAGATACTACGAAAGGATCGAGGAGATCTGGGAGTTGAGCTACGCTAGAGAGAAGGTCCCGATGTTCCGTGTCAGATGGGCCAAGAGCATCCTAAAAGAGGACCAGTATGTTACCACCATGGTTATACCCGAAGCCAAATCCAAGACCGCGGGCGCAAACGTCACCGCAAAAAATGAGCCATGGGTACTGGCTTCCCAAGTGGACCAATGCTTCTTCATTACCGACCCGTCAAAGCCCAGTCATGTTGTCGTGAGGAGAGGCAAAAGGAAGATCATCGGAATGGATGGAGTAGCCAATGAGCAATACTTCGACAAGTACGGCGACCCGAAGATCGAACATGACGACGACGATGAAGTAGCAGCACACCACAAGAAGAAGCAGGACCACCCTACCTAAAGGACGTCCGTTCCACGTAAGAACTCCATTTGCGTAAAAAGAAGGGCAAGAAGATTGTGAACAGATAGCTAGCTAAGATCGATTGTATTTAAATCGTAGCCTTCATTTCTCGATTGTATTTCATGGGCACTTTTGATATCATGAATATTTTAAATTTCATGGGCACTTTTTGAATTCATGAGGACACTCGATCTCGACCCCCTCCATCTTGATCTGGATTCCCCTCCATCTCGATCTTGATCCCCTCCATCTCGATCGCTATCCTCCATCTCGATCTCGATCCCTCCCCGCCTCCACACGCCGGCCAGCACCCCCGCACCCGCCCGCTCCACCACGCTGACGAGCACCCCCACACCTCCCCCGCTCCACCGCCGACGAGCACCCCGCACCCTCCCCGCTCCACCGCCGCCGCCGATGATATTTTCAAATAACAAATTTGATGATATTTTTAAAAAATTATTACTGTTTTTATAAAAGATATTACTATTTCATATTCATATTCATTTTTTAAACATAATAATAATAAAGTGTAGACTAGAATTGTTGTTAAACAACAATTATTACTGTTTTTATAAAAATATATTACTGCTTCATATTCATATTCATATTCATTTTTTTTAAAATTCTTACTTATGGCGCATGGGTGGCTGGTGCGCCATTGCTATCTAAAAAAAGAATACTTATGGCGCACTGTGGCGCTGGTGCGCCATTGCTATGAAAAAACATTCTAATGGCGCACCGCCTGGGGGTGCGCCATGAGTAATCTTCCCCATCCATACATCACCGCGCTGCTCCTTCCCCCCTCCCTCTCGCCAGACTACTTCGATTCGTCCCTCTCCCTCCACCCCGCCTCTCCCTCCCTCGTCCCTCCCTCCACCGCGTCGCCGCCGCCGCCGCTGCCCCGACCCACTGCGCCGCAGCCGCCCACGCGCCCCCGCCGCCTCCCTGTCCCCTTCCTCCCCCTCGAGCGCCGCCTCCCCCCCTTCCCCGAGCCCCGCCTCCCCCCTCGAAACCCTAGAAACCTCGGAGCCGCCCCACGTCCACCAGGAGAGGAGGCCCCACGTCCAGCAGGAGAGGAGGCCCGCGACCTCCCCGCCGTCCAGCAGGAGAACAGGGTACGAATCCCTTTTCCGGTTGTCTCTTGCTGATTTTCTTCTTCATCTCCTCCAATCTGTAACGCGTTCTCATCTGTAGCTGTGTTGTGCTATTGTGTTGTGTGAAGGAAGGACTTGGTTCAACTTGGATACAGAGAAGCTGCTGCTGTGGGTTTTACTTGTTTGGATTTGGTTCCCCTGTTACCAAGGTGACCACTTGTCTCGCCTCTCTCCCCCTCTGTACAAGTTCATGGCTGTGGACTGCTATGGTCGATGCTTGTCTCAGCTGTATGCATTTGATTTCAGACTATATAGCTTGTATATGCAAAGTGCCTAGGGTTAAATAGGTCTGTACAGTAACACATTTGCTTCTTATTGTACATGACTATGTTTATTGTGCTGAAACATCTGTCTGATCTAATTAGAATGTATATGTGAGTTAAATAGGTCTGATTTTTGGGTAGAGGCAGCATCCATGTATTTGGGTAGCTAGTGGTTGTTTTTTGTCAGGTTGCAAGAAAGGAGATAATGTTGGCTGAATGTGCTTGAGGAAGAAAAAGTAAAAAGTGATTGGAATCGCATGCCTAGAATGATGTTCACTTATTGTCTTCATATTTAAAATCATCTGTTTTAAGTAAAGTAGGCTCGAGAAAAACCTTCCGTAAAAAGCTAAACAAAGACAAATATACTGCTCTTGGATTGATGATTTGATTATGTAGCATTCGCAGGAGGCTCTAGTGGAGGATAGATTGGAAGATTATGTTATTATTTGAGCAAGTTCACTGATGTATTTAGTCAGATAAAAAATACTAACGCTTAATGCTTTACATATTGTTTTGGAAAGATCATATCAAACATTCTGCTTATGTAATGTATGTTTAGAGCGTGGAAGTAACTCTTGGTGAAATATCTGGACTTACATGACTAAACTATTTGGCAACTGGCATATTGACTTCGCTTGCCAAAATGTGCATTCTCTTTTGAATTACAAGCATATACAGTCCATAGACTCTTTCATAATCAATGCATCAGGGATGATTATCATGTTCTTACTAGGTTGAACAAACCAAAGATCTGATCACAAAACAGGCTCAGCCTAAGAACTATACCAACAGTTGCACAAACTTGGGGCTGCACAAATTTGGCGCTGCACAGACTTGCTCCTAGGCCAAGAGATATATTGAAATTGAGTACTCCTAGGCCAAGAGAGAGATTATGTTAAAAATTCAGTTAAGCAGGCATGGTACTCTTATTTTGAAGTAAAAATTCAGTTTAGAAGTCAGTTAAAAGTCCAGTTTTAGAGCTTGGCATCGATAAATAAATTGACAAGTAAATTGTTCCTTCTTCTGCATTTGACAAGTAATGGCTGTTGATAAGCTGAGGCATGGATTAAGCTGTTTCTTTGCTCTAAATTACTTGTGATGCCTCTGAATTACTTGTGATCACATTGAGAAAGACTTGTAAAGATGATGATCATCTTTTACAGAAAACAATTTGTGATCATCTTGCTAGTTTGCTGGGTTTTGTCTCCGACCATTGTGTAGTGATGAAATTGCAGGTACCCCGAGAGGCCCTTGAGTTTGCCAGAATGTCGATTAACTTCCGTTCCGGCAAATTCAGGTACTCCATATGTCCTATTTTCAGCAAAGGTCATGCTAAAATTTTCCGCGAATTTTAGCATGACTTTGCTAAAAATAGGACATATGGGGTACTATGACTAATGCATGGGCCAGGGTATCTTAGTACTTAGTTAAGTAAGATCAACTGCCCCGCCATTCTTGCTGCATTAAACCATAGGTGGAAATAGAGCCAAGTGATTAGGCCCAACTTAGAATTCTCCTTAGCATCGATAAACCCTAGATGATAAACCCAACATAGCAGGTGGCAATAGAGCCAAGTGATTGGTGCCAAGTGATTAGGCCCAACCTAGGGTGTCTCGGCATCGATAAACCCTAAATGATGAAAACTTAACTTGGCTGCCCCGGATGCCTCGGTGTCGATGAGAACCTAAATGATGTACGCTTAGGCTTTTAGGGTGCCTCGGCGTCGACAAACCCTAAATGATAAAAGATTAGCTTTTAGGATGCCTTGGTGTTAACAAACGCTAAATGATGAGACCATGATCTTGTTCCTAGACAATAACCAACTTTTTGACCAAACTTTTTTCCTATTTAGAGCGAAACATGGCCCAAAACGATGAGGTCGGTGGTTCGGGCGGCAAGCAATTCTCGGAGCTGTCCCAGGAGTTGGAGAAAGAACATCACCGCTATGAGGACGCCACGGAAGACACCGATCCTGACTACACAACACCTAGTGGCGTCGGGGATGACACCACTGATGGCGCCGCCGAGAATGCCATCACTGTTGATGGTGGCGCACACACAGATGGCAGCCAACCAAAGAGGCAACGGAAGGACCGGCGCCCGAGCGTGCTCGACACCATCAGGGAGGAATTTACTGAAGTGGACTCCGGCCAGAATCGGCGGCGCCCAAACAAGTAGTCAAGGGGTACTCGGTTCAGCTCGGGTGCATTCTCCGGAGCACCGTCTCGATCAACACCGAGAACCTAAGGCATAAGTACCACGGGAATTTGCGCAGCCTCCTCTTCATGAAGCTTCATGAACGATACAACTTCCCCGATGAGTTTGCAAACACACGCCTCTCAGGGAATAAAGTGAACAATACCGCCCTCACGAGGATGAGCACGGCCCTGTCTACTTGGAGAAGCACGGTGAAGGCAATGATTGACATAGGTGGTAGTTATGACAAGATCAAGGCGAAATATCCTTTGATGAGAAAAGATGAGTACAAGGAGTTCAATATCAAGTCACGAGAGCAGCGCAACCTCCGAATCAAGTCACTGGGGGAAACAAATGCGGAAGTTGAACTTAGGGGTCCAGCAACTCGGTCCCGGCGGTTACAGAGTGGCGGAGCCTATATGGGACAAGGAGGGCCAGGGCGTGCCGAGCAAGGCCTACCGCCCCGCTTCGAGAAATACCGTGACAAGCAGACCAGGAACTTTCTCAGGGCCCGGTACAAGGAGGACCCGGTAACAAAGGAGCTTACCACGGATCCGAAGACCAACGCGCTCGAGCTTGTTCTGGTAAGGAATACACCCCCGCGTAATTAGCTCCATATGGTTGCATTCTAATTAATCCCCAATATTTCTAAATGGTTCACGTTCCTTCCGCAGACACCGAAAGCGATGGCGGGGTCGTCTCGAGCTCCCCTTCGACACCCCTTTAAATAGGGCGTTGAACTTAATGAAAAACAAGGATAAGCTCGATGGCAGTCGGCGTCGGTGGTCGTGTGGCGGCAAAGGCCTGTCCACAAAATGGTCGTCATACTATACCGCTGGTGGGCGAAAGGAGAAACAGACCAGCTCAGAAAGCCAGTCGCGCGAGGTTGAAGCACTCAAGCCACAAGTGGCGCGGATTCAGGAGCTTGTCCAAGAGCAAGTGGAACAACAACTGGGAACGAAGCTCAACGCCATGGTGCCTACGTTGATTCATGGGCTGACGACGTGGATTGCGGGCGGCCAGGGGCCTCCCGGTCCCGGCTTCATGGCCAGAACTCGCCTCCAGCGGCGGCGCCATTGGTGTCTCCGGCGGAGGCGGTATTCGTGTCTCCGGCGCCGGCACGGGCATTGGAGCTTAATGCACCCGGGTGTACGCCGGCCGGCACCTCGCCAGCAAGCGGCCCCTCCGTCAGTTGCACGCCCGCCGTTGGCGGTGCCTCGACATTAGCCGAGCTCGACGGCATCACGGTAACTAAGCCTCTCGGCCGATGACTTCATCTCCTTGCCTTTGACTGGGCATCCCTGACGCCCTACATGTTTTCGTAGGGCGCCGCCGACGTTTCTTGCACTCTTACGCACTTCGTGGGCGGCGAGTTGGTCGATGTCGCCAAGGGCGTAATCGTTCAACCGCAACCCCATGTTCCACGGTAATCCGATGCCACCCACGGTGTATAGGGTTGAAGTGGTTCGGTGCTGCCGAGCTGACGAGCTGTTACCTCTGATTTGACCCGTTGGGGCCGACGAAGAAGATGAGATGACCTTCAGCACCTGCGTAAACTGGCCCCTGCTTTGGCCGAAGAGCCAGATTCGTTTGGGGGCGGGGGACACCACCCCACAAACAAGACCGCCAGTCGTGCCGACGCCAAGCCATGGCAAGAACGCCGCAACACTACCGGACCTGCCGGACATCCCTATGCTAGACATCCCTATGGCACAGGATCCGGACATCCCTATGGCACAGGATCCGGACGACGATGACGGTACATTTACCAAAGTCGATAAGTACTTTGCTGAACATGGGTACGCTGACGAGTTCTGCGGGCCTCTTTCTCAAGAACCCAACCAAGACGACCGCGATCTAGCTGGTACGGCGGAGAAATCCAATTGCAACAGGCGTCGTCTGGCGTTCAGTTCTCAGGAGACGCCTCTAGCTCCCGCCTTCACCGAGCCTCAGATAGCTGAGGTGCGAAATATTATCAGCCCCAACACGCTCAAGAAGGCGGTCTGTGAGAAGAACTCGATCCCATTACAGGAGATCAAGAAGAAGGGATGGAAACGAAAGACTAACAAGGGCGCCGATGCGAGCCAGCCGGCACCAAGTTCGATCCATGCTCAGGACGGGCCACCTTCACCTAAGGATATCTCGAGGAGGGTGCTTATGGCGGGTAGGGTGATGCTACCGCTAAATATGCTCGATGCTGCAACCGGTGCTTTTTGGAGTCTGCATGACAGTGTTCTTTCTTTGGAGAAGCGGCATCTCAGAGAGAATGATGTGGCATACCCGTTTTTCGTGGCCATGGTGCCAGAGGGCAAGGGCTTTGTGGATGGCGACATTGGGGGTACGATCATCCTGCGGTTTGATGACATCTTTCCTATGTTTAACCTTCATCTGCTGCACTACACCTTCGTTCGGCTGTTTTCGCTGAGTATGGAGATGCGGATCATTAGAGACAAGACCCTGGACATCGTGATAGTCGACCCCTTCTACATACGTGCCAAGCACTTGAGCAGCGTTGGGGACCGCCAAGTTACGAGTTCACACCTCGAAGGCTTCATTCTGGCAAACCCAAATAAGGATAACTTCCTTGTGGCTTACTTTCCCGAGTAAGTCATCACTTAACCGCCCTGTAACATATGATTTCTTAGATTTCGATAGTTCTTTTTTTTTCTAACATTTCGTGTTCTGTGCAGTGACACACATTGCACACTCATCCTCTTAAGCCCGAAATATTCCATGGCCACGTATTTCGACCCGAACCGTAACTCCAAGATAGACTACACAAATGTCAAGAAAGTTCTTGATGATGTTCTCCCCGGCTACGCCAAATCTGAAGGCACCTTCACCAGGGCAATTCGTAAGTACGGCAAGCACATGTTCTCACACAATGTCTGAAGTTACGCTTTCGTCAAGTAGCCGCCTGGCGGTCAGAAGGATTCCTACTACGCCCTCCATCACATGCGGGCGATTGTATGGGACCATCATCACCTTCTGCTACCAGATAGTCTCAAAGATTGGGCCGCCAGCTTGTCGGTAATCCAGGACGCGGACCTCAGACAAGAATTCTTTCACATCCAGTCGGAGTTTGCGGACATCATCTATCAAGATGTCCTTCATACCTCGGGGCAGTTCTTCCTCAGATATCAACCGTCCAACAGTGAGATCGACGGAATGCTACAAATGCAGGCTGACAACGACTGTGATTTCATGACCATCACGACAGACGACGGCTTCATCCACGCTCCTGTCCGATGAGTCGAGTCGAAAGTAGTGATGTGTAGTTCTGAAACATTGATTGGCTCATGTTGTAATTAAACTTTAATGAATTCGTATGTCTCTTTGGTTTGGACAGTCGTTCAACTTAGATGTAATCGATGTTATTTATTAGTAGGACCATGAATCGTGCTATTAATGTCTTGCTTTTCTCTTCCGATCCTTTTGTTGCATACTTACATATTTCTTATGTATTATCTGTTGTTTGGCTTGTGCATAGAGATGCCATCGTATGTCGTGTACAAGGGTAACGTTCCCGGAGTCTACGACGACTGGGAGGAGTGTCGGAACAAGTTCACCATTTCAGCAGTTACAATTACAAAGGGTACACCACTAGGGCAGAGGCCGAATCTAGATACGCCCGCTATCTAGCGGGAGAGAGGAGGGAGCGTTGGAGGAACCGGATGAAGACCAGTTTAATCGCGATGATGCTCATCGTGATGACCGCAACTCTCTTTTATGTGATGGTAGTTTAGATGATCCATATCGACTTGTAATGTGAAGATAAACTCGATACTCGCGGTCTTGAGACTTGTAGTGTTTTATCTTTGTTCGGTCTTTTGAATTCGGAGACTAATATGATGAATTGTATTCGGAGACTAATCTAATATTGTATTCGATGAATCTGCTTTGTTCTGTGTGCTCTTGTCTATATTACATCCAATAATATATTTTGTAACCTGTGCAAAAATCAGAAAAGTAAACAACAAAAACCTAATATTCATACTAATGGCGGATCACCTCAAGGTGCGCCATTAGTATGCCAAAGGATACTAATGGCGCATCACTACAAAGTGCGCCATTAGTATGACAAAGCACATGGTTACGTATGGCCCCCCGGGAGGCATACTAATAGCGCATGGTGTTACATACTAACGGCGCACTGCGTGGTGCGCCATTAGTATACCAGATACTAATGGCGCACCTGTGCTGCGCCATTAGTAAAAAATACTAGTGGCGTGATACTAATGGCGCACTAGTAGTGCGCCATTAGTAGGCAAAACTGGTGCGCCATTAGTAGGCCTTTTCCTAGTAGTGCATAGGCTAGCTTCTAGGGTTTAGCCTCTTTGATCTCGTGGTAGATCAACTCTTGTAATACTCATATCATCAAGATCAATCAAGCAGGAAGTAGGGTATTACCTCCATAGAGAGGGCCCGAACCTGGGTAAACATCATGTCCCCCGCCTCCTGTTACCATTAGCCTTAGACACACAGTTCGTGACCCCCTACCTGAGATCCGCTGGTTTTGACACCGACACACACCCGTCGGGACGACGTAGCACAGACTAGTCCAATGGAGGAGCTAGCCCACGACCTCCTCGCCACCGACAACCATTCATGTGGGTCATTGGGGCCAACAACATGGCGCAGTTCCAGCACCGCCTCTTGACACGGCGGCCGCTTTGAGCGACACGCTCATATCGTCGCTAGACACGGTTGGTTTCAGTGTGCCGAAGGTGGCGTTAGTGCTGTGGCACGACCAACAGTATGTTTGGTTTGTGCCCAAGGTTGCCCAATCAAAGCATTGGGTAGCCAAAATTTTGGTTGAGGTATTGGTTGCCCATGATTTGGCCGACATTGGCAAGAAAAATGAACTAGAGTTAGCTAGAGTTCATTGGCATGCCAAAAAAATGGCAACCATCCAAACAAAGACCAATCTTTGGGTCATGACCAAAATATTGGTAAGGTGCACTTTGGCCACAATCCAAACACACCCCAACAACCGGCTCGTCGAGGATGCATGGGGCGCCGTGACGCGTCCGCGGAGTGGTGTAGCGCGGCCAACTGCATCCTCAGGACCTGAGACCATGACGGGTCGTCTTGCTTTTTCAATGACATGCGGGGACCGCATGTGAGCAAAGGGCATCTCCAACATTGCCACGACCGCAGCTAACTACCTTGGCACACCAAACCCTCGTCCCTCGCACCGTCGCGTGGTGCGTTCCCAGCCGGCGCCAGCTACCTGCATTCATGCCATCCGTTCGTATGTCGTTATTAGGAGGATCTGTGCCTGAGGAACCAACTCCGGCGACTTAATGACGCACCCGGATGCTTGGCCTCACCGGAATGCGCTACTTAAAGCGGCAATGCCCAGCTAACCTCCACACCATAGCGCATCGTCCTCCTACCTGGCACCACATCCACCATGACCGCAAGTGCGAACGCTCTGCGAGAGAGCTTGTCTTCGGGGATGAAGCTCGAGGTCACCTCCCTCGCTCAAGTCGCCTCTCGCGACACAATAGCGTCGTAGCCGTACGTGGACGCCGTCCAACATCCGGCACCACCGAGGTCGGGGACTCCTCCGAGGATGAGTAGGGCATGGGTGGCGGCAGGGCATGGTGTGCCAACTGGCCTGTCCATATCCTTTGTTCTACTCTTCCTCGCCGGAGACCGCACCTTCACTTCACGGGTCTTGAACCCTGCCCCGTACATAGAGATCGCAGATGGAGGACGTCGGTCGCCTCCGTATAATAGGTTTAGGGTCGGGTTTCTTTTATTTTTCTACCCTATAAAAGTTTGAAATGTAATGAAAATCTGTTGTGTTTGCATTAATCTCGGCCGGTGTATATGAACTTTCACAATAATATAGTATATTGTAGGAGTACTAGCAAGATGCCCGTGCGTTGCACGGAAGATCAAGATCTTGTGGGAGAAAAGGATGAACGAGGGAAAGCCTTATCTGCATATGTGGAGAGGAGTGCGGGTAAATTGTCATAGTTTCCTTCCTATCCGTTAGATATAGATCGGACGGCCTATATTGCAGGATGACAGGCACACCATCATCACCAACTCTGATTTTTATTGAACCGAGACAAATCTAACATGCAAAGTAAAATAAACACATTGGGTCTATACATACACAATTTATCTTAGGCACTCCAATAGGAATTCCACTACACATTCACGCATTTCACATCTTTCTACATCTAAGGGAACCTACGAAAGGGTTAACGTAAATTGCCTCTCTCTCTCCTCACCTGATTTTCATGGTGGTGGGCCCCTCCCTCCCCCCAATCTACAATCAACAGCTCACACGTTTCACATTACGTTAATTATGTAACTGGGATTACGTAGGTGTAGCATTACTCGTACTAAAAACCCAACTAAGCCAACCTCCTAGCATATCGCGCGGGAATAGACCCGGCCGCGCCGTTTTAGTCGGGATTACCAGATTACTAGTAGTAGTATTGATGGATCGCGCGAAGCAACAAGTTTTTTTGAGGGGGAGAAGCACCTAGTTTAAAAGGAAAAAAGGCGGTACACTCACATCACTCCTGTCGCGGTCGCATTGCACTCCACACACGTTCGGTCCTGCATACAGCTCACGCTAATCTTAACGCGCTTGACTTGCCTCTTCAGCGACACGTGGGACTGCACTTGGAGAAACCGACCATGCGCCAAACCCCCGCCCACCACGCTAAAAGCCCCCCACCCAAAAATTCCTCCCAAATTCGATTCAACCGCCCTTCGGCCAACTAGCCAATAATATTCCGCAAACCCCCCTCCCCCCCCGGTCCCCCTCCACTCCATTCACTCTGCCAAAGCCGCCCTCCCCGCCGCGCCGATACGTCGACGCCGTGGTTCGTCGAGGGGACGCACAGTGATCCTCTCGCTCCCACAGTACGCTCTTGTTGACTGTCCCTCTAGCCGCGCTGCCACCGCTCGCTACGTTCTTGTGGAGGCGCACGGCGGTCAGCGCCACCACCGCTGGCGACGTTCATGTGGAGACGCACGGCAGTCAACTTCTCCCACGGTACGCGCAGTCTAGACTGAGGCCCCGTTCATGTCGGTGTAGCGCTGAATGTTAGATGATACACGTTGTTAATCTCACTGTTTGCCGAAGTAGTTTCCGTCAATATGATATGCTTAAGAAGCTTCCTTGCCCTGTTCTGCACTCAATCTGCTTAGCTGAGATGGCATGCCAAGGCCGATTAGGTGCTAAAATATCCTGGCATATATTTATTGTGACGTAGATTGCCATGGTCTAGTAGCCAATCTGTTAGGTAAACTAGCTCTACACCGTTTTATACTCGATCTATGTTGCTGCGATGGCCTTCGATAGTTTGATGGCTGTGTGCTCGGCCTCATTGACTGCTGAAACAGCCTGCCATAATTTAGCACTCAAATCTTTTTTCTTAATTAGCTTTACATATATTTCGTTACTTAGATCTGCTCGTCCAAATATCTTGCCATAGCTTTAGACATCGACCTAGGTATTTTTTCTGGACTTCATAAAAAAGCTTTTATGTTTTTCCTGTAATATCTAGTAGAAGAACTAATTTGTATGTCTAACAGATGGACATGACTTGGATAACTTCTGCTCAAAGATTCTCCGCTGCATATGTCGAGGGGGTTGAAAACTTCATGAACTTTATCAGAGCTGAGTATGGTGGTCCAAAATCAAATGTGCTCTCCCTGTGTAGCAGTTGTATGAATTCAGTTACAAGGACCCAGTCAACTATGCAAAATCCTCTACACTTGTATGGGATGTCGGCCACATATACTAGGTGGGTTCATCATGGTGAAACTGTGAACGTCAATGTTACTGACTACGTGGAAGCAGCAGATCACCATCTTGATCTGCCTGATGCTCAGGTGGAAGAGGAGGAGGAGGTGGTGGTGGCGGAACCAGTGAGTTTGACCAACATTGAAACAATGCTATGAAATGCTCGTGCATTCCGTGAACTTTCACCTGTAGAAGAAAAGCGGTGCGCCCGCATGTTGGAACAATGCAACGTGGCTGTCACCCCAGGAAATAAGCTGTCAGTATTCTTAGCTATGGTCACCTTTCTTCAGGTGAAGACATCTGAGCAGATGACCAACAAATCATTCGATGAGATGTTGGTTGCTTTCCGCAAATCTTTCCCAGATGCATCTGAGCTGCCACACACCTATAGTAAAATGAAGAATTTCCTTCGTGCGGTTGGAATTGGATATGATATGATCCATGTTTGTAAGAATAATTGTGTTATATTCCGGAAGGATTATGCCAACTTAAGTGAATGCCCAAAATGCAAATCATCAAGATGGAAAGATGGCGATGTTGTGAAGAGGATTCCTCATAATGTTCTGAGACATTTTCCAATTATACCAAGATTGCAGAGGTTGTTTCATGATGCTGAAATAAGAGAGGATGTACTGTGGCATTCTAGGAACCAGGAGTACATAGATCAGAATGTAATGAGCCATCCATCTCATGGTAGTGAGTGGAAAAGCTTCAATCATAAACACAAAAAGTTTGTTGCTGACCCGAGAAACATTAGACTTGGCTTAGCTTCAGACGGATTGAACCCATTTGGCCACCAGAGCGCCACATATAGCATGTGGCCAGTGCTTGTTATCCCTTACAACATGTCTCCAAATTTCTGCACCAAAGAATCAAACTACATGATGGCCTTGCTCATCCCAGGTCCAAAAAGTCCTGGAAAGGATTTTGATTTGTTCATGGAGCCTCTTGTGGAGGAACTTCAACAGCTATGGAGGGGTGTTCTCACTTGAGACCTATATAGCAGCCCACCAGCTGATTTCTTTCTGCGTGCTGTTATAATTTGGTGCATCCATGATTATCCGGCTTTGGGCACTATGTTAGGGCGAATGACACATGGTTACAATGCCTGTGTTTGCTGTGACAGGAATCCGCTGTCATACAATTACTTAGCAAGATCTGTTACATTGGACACCGCCATTTCCTTGCCAAGGACAAGCCGCATCCTAGAAAATACGAAAGACATTGGTTCAATGCAAGGCATGAAAACCGTGATGCACCAAAGAGGCTCACCGCCGATGAGTTGCAAGTGGAATTAGAGAAGGTCAGGCATATTACACCAGGAAACCATCCTGGTAATGGTAGCGGGAAAAGGAAGCGTGCGAGGCGGAAGAGATTATTGTATACCCGCAGGTCCACTTTGTGGGACTTGGAGTATTGGAAAGATTTGGATCTGCGGCATAATCTTGATGTGATGCACATCGAGAAAAATATATGTGACAGCATTATCGGCACAGTTCTTAATATTGAAGGCAAGACGAAAGATACCTTAAAATCTAGGATTGATTTGACACACCTGGGTATCAGACAGGATTTGCAGGTGCAAGATGAAGGTAAACCACGGGATATGGCACCAGCTGTGTATGTCTTGGACAAGGTAAAAAGAAAAGAATTCTGCGAGGTCCTGTCACGTGTGAGATTCCCACATGGATTTGCTTCCGACCCTGAAAGGAGAGTCGGTCTGAGATGGAAACAAGGTACGAGGGTTGAAAAGTCATGACTGCCACGTCCTACTTCAAAGGGTTTTACCTGTTATCCTTAGAGGATTGGGCCGCCCTGACTTATATAGAGCAGTTAAAGAGTTGGGACAATTCTTCAGGGAACTCTGCAGTAGAAATATCAGGATAGATGCTTTGGAGCGTCTTAGAGACAAGATACCAGCTATCCTATGCGACCTTAAGAAGATATATCTTTCAGCCTTCTTTGATGTGATGGTGCATTTGGCTATTCATCTACCTGATGAGGCACAACTTAGAGGTCCAGTACAGTACAGCTGGATGTTCCCTATTGAAAGGCGGCTAGGCACTTTCAAGGGCTATGTTAGGAACATAGCTAGACCCGAGGGTTCCATTGCAGAGGCCTACATTGCTACAGAAGCGTTGACATTCTGCTCAAAATACATTGAAACATCTGATGAGCTTAGCAAAGAGGTGGGTGAAGACAATCCCGAGCTCAATGTTTTCAATTATTCTATTGGAGTTACAGGGAAGAGTCGAGAAGAGGACAAACCTAAAGACTTGGACAAAATGGTTTGGTATGTGTTGAATAACTGTCCTGAGATACTACCTTATATCAAGTAAGTGCAGTGCTGCAGCTTATATATCGTAATCTACTAAACTTGCAGCACATTCTTATATATTTAGATGTTTGACGCGATCACTATGTTGTGCGGCATCTACAAAAAGGAGTTACTGCCGCAAAATCCCAGAAACATTGACAAACTGGTTATGGTAGGATTTGCGAAATGGTTCAAGAGCCATGTAAGCTTTTGAATTGCACTGTCAGTTTTTTTTAATATATTGAGTACATAAGATGATCATCTTGTCTATTTTCTAACCATAAGTTAAGAAGATGCGGGAGGATGGGCAGGCAGTTAATGATGCCCTTTACTCACTAGATGCAAGAGACAAAACAGTGCCATCATGAGCACGAATACGTATGACAAAGAGACAACTGAAATGTATGCTAACATAACAGACATTGTTCAGTTGCAGTATATCTCCAGTTTCGAGGATCATATGTGTGTGCTTCTGTTGTGCTGTCGTTGGTATAACCTGTTTTCCAGGATCGCAAAATCCAGAGCTGATGATAATTTCAAATCCATCAATGTTAAGGTGGCATACCAGACCAACGAGCCTTTTATTTTGGCAAATCAAGCAACACAGATATTTTTCTTGGAAGACACATTTGCATGTAGCGATGACTGCAGAGTATTGCAGAGGTTTGAGCAGAGGAATTCGTTTAATGAAGTTGCACAACAAGATGATTCTTACACTGCTCCTGATGTACAAGATAACACAGATGTTCCTAATATCTTTGAGAACCATCACGTCAATGACGCCGGCGAAAAGATTGCCTATTATGCTGTGGACATACAAGAGTTGATCAAGAAGAAGCCAACGTTCGAGGACATTGAGGACTAAGAAGAAGATGACGCCGTGGGGAATTACGATTCAGATTGATACACATGGCGAAGATGTTGACGTTGTTGCTGCGGATGATGATTACATTGCTTTTGTCATATTTGCCTGTCAGAAGCCTTTTTTTATCTACTATGTGAAATTGTGTTTGCTATGACAACTGAAAGCTGATGAACAGGTTGTTTAGTATTTTGCTGTGATAACATCACTTGTTATGTATGCTGATTTGTGTTTGGTGATTGTATGATGACTAAAACATGATAACATTGTTGTTTAGTTGTACTCATATTTGGCTGTGAAACTTTAATTTGATGACATAGTTTGCTGTTGGACTGCAATTTGCTCGACGTCTTCGAATGAGAACAAAGCTGACCCGACAGGGCCTTTGCTATTTTTTATTTATGAGAAAAAGGGGATACCCCCTGATTTTCGTTAATAGAAATCATTAGATGTTCACAACACTACGCCCAGCCTGCTACACAGGTTTCATTCATTACTAGTTTCAGCAAAGTGCTCATGTCATAGCCACTGAATACATCATGAGTGCTACATACACTGCAAATAAAGAGACAATCATCCTACAGAGCACATCGATTTTGACCATTATCATCACAAGCTATTTCATCTCCTCATGGCTGTCAAGGCCGTTCAGCAGCTGTTGCTTGGCCATGATTAGAGGAACTGCGTCTTTAACCTTCTGCTCCACATCTTCCTCTTCTGTTGTTCCTTCAGTTACTTGTCCAACACCCCAACCTGCTGGTATTGGGATTCCTCGGCTAACCAAATAATCAGCATAGTTGCATTCCCCCACATCAAGAACTTCCCGGAAATACAAATCACACGAATCTTCCCTTTTACGCACGAATCAAATTGGAAGATCATCAACCAAACTATTAAAAAATCAGCAACCAAAGCAACAGAACAACACTTAAACATATTATTACCCCATGATTCGGGCATTTGTAGAAGACTCGGCCAGGGTTGAGGATTGTGGTTGAGATGCGATGGATGACTCTGCGTGATTTGCAGCAGTGGCACCACACCAACTGTAGCGGGTTGCGATGAGCAATCGCCTGCGTTGCGCATGACGGCGGGGGTGTGATGAGACCCACAGGCGATGGTATGGGTGGCGAGTTGGCGCATATCTGCTTGTTTCTTGCTGAAGAGCAAGTGGGCGAGCAGCCAGCAGACATGGTTGCTACGGCCAGAGCTTCTGATGCTAGGAAGAGTAAGTAGAGAAGAGGAGAAGCGAACGTTGGATATGTCAGTTTCATTACTTGCAAAGTAGCATATCACCATATATAGTCATAGTCTAGGTTTGGATTTGAACCAGCTACAGGAGCACGTCTCTCTTTTTCTAAAACTTCGGCAATGTCTCTTTCTTTGGTACACTAGCTTGTTCTGTACACCTTCCCAAGTCTTTTATTTTCTTTCCTTTTTTTTGCAAGGAAGGAAGGAGGACAAAATTGAGAGTTCCTGGGACTCGAACCCAAGCCCTCTCGGTTGAAAACCAAGGGTGCTATTCACTTATGTGGCGAACGTTCCATGCGAGGAGGACGGCAGACGAACGCATTTTCCTCGCAGTTTTAGTTGCGACACAAGATCAAACGGTCGCAGTTTCAGGAATGTTATCAAGCCAACGAGCCCAGTTTTTCTTTTCTTCCTATATATAAAAAAGTATGCTACTTGGTGTCGGCTTAGTCAACAAAAGATTGTGCCAACCTTGACCGTTGGATTGACATTCAGCGTTTGTCGTGTTTCCTCAGTCTCTTCTTCCTCGAACCGCCAAAGCCAAACCAGCGCCGGCGGGACCGCCTGCTCCCGCCTCCCATGGCTGGCTGTGCTAGCGCGCATGCATCATGGCCACATTGCACCCTAAAATTCTGTGCATCTTCCGCGGATCCTGTTCGTTCCCGTCCGAGGCCTCACCATCGTCCTCCGCCTTGGTTCGCTCGCCGCGGTGCCGCCCTCCGGTGTTGTCAACATGGTCAACAACCGAGAGGAATAAGGAGATGACTGTACATGGTGAGGATGACAGTAGGGACCCAGCAGCGCGCGCAGTAATTTTGTTTTCGTGACGGAGAAGGGTATCAACTGGGTTGTGCGGGACCCATGGCCCATCTAGCCCAGGCTTTTATTTCATATGTTTAGCACATGACCAGCCCGGTTTGTATTTTTCCTTTCTAAAAATGGCTAGCTAGCTATTTTGTTTTTTGCAGAATAACCAACGTAGGCCTACTTGCTTTTCGCCTCTTTGGTAAATCTTTCAAGACGAGGAGGGATGCATTTTGCCCAGAAAATGGGATATAAGTACTAAGAAATGGGCTATAAATAATAATAAATGGGTTGTAAAATGAAAAAACACAGCAAATAGGCAATTAGTTCCAAAATACTATTTTCTTTCGGATTTTGATATTTTAAATTTCATTGTTTTTGTGCGGGTAAAATTTCTTTGAATTTATATTAAGGTATATTTAGATCTAAAATTAATTTGAATCTGGCTAGAAATTTCGGGATGTATGCTGTTTGGGACATATTTGGAGGCTGACTTGTGGGTCTACTAGGTTGACGTGTACTTTGGCTTTGTCAACTTAGTCCACAAATGATTCTAGCAGCAGTGACCGTTGGATGTTAATCCAACGGCCGTGCTGCTTCTTCAATATCTGATCTTCTTGCTCCAGCCGCCCAAACCAGCGCCGGTGGGACTGCCTGCTCCCGCCTCCTATTATTTTCTGGCGACGGCAGCCGGACTAGTAAACCCTCGTACTCCCCACCGCGTGGGCAACCATTGCCGAGTTTTCCTCGGCTCCGTGTCGTTCCCTTCCTAGGCCTCGCCGACGTCCACCGCCATGATGCTCTCGGCGCGGCCTGGTCAACATGGTCAACGAATGACATCCATCGGACGTGGACTGTACGTTGAGAGGCTGACAGCTGGGTCCACGGCCGCACACAAGGAAATGCCTCCTTATTACGCACAAAATAATTATTCCTCCACCTGACAGCTGGGACCCACCGGAAGGGCCTCTGTATTTCGCGAAAAAAACATTCCCCCCACCGATAGGTCAGACCCACCAGCTACTAGCTGGGACCCACCATAGTGGGAGGATGACTTGTGGGCCAACTAAGTTGACGGGGACGGAGGGCTTTGTTAACTAAGTCAATATGAACGATTCTAGCTCCAGTGACCGTACGATGTCCATCCAACGGCCGTAGTGCTTCTTCAACCTCTGGTCTTCTTGCTCCAGCCGCCCAAACCAGCGCCGGTCGTGCCGCGTGCTCCTGCCTCCCGTGGCCGGCTGTGATGCCGCGGAGGCCTCACCGCCCCTACTACTCCCACCGCTTGACAGGCCATCCCTCTACTCACACCACCCCATGTTATTCTGCGGTGACGGCAGCCTCACACCGCAGCCGAACCAGTGAACCCTTGTACCCCTCTCCGCATGGGCTTCCACTGTCGCGTCTTCTCCGGCTCCGTGTCGTCCCCTTCCTAGGCCTCGCCGTCGTCCACTGCCTTGGTGCTCTCATTGCAGCATGGTCAATGTGGTCAAGGAACAACTTCCATCGGAAGAGTACTGTACGTGGAGAGACTGACAGCTAGGTCCACGGCGGCCGCAAGGAAGTGCCTCCTTATTATGCGCAAAATAATTATTCCTCCACCTAAGAGCAGGGACCCATCAAACTGGCCACCGTATTTCACGAAAAAGCGTTTACCCCTGACTGCTGGGACCCACCAGCTACATCTTTGCACGCAAGGAAGTGCGTTCGGGAAAAAAATGATTCACCCCCCTGACTGCTGGGACCCACCAACTACATCTTAGCAAGCAAGGAAGTGCCTAACAGTCGGGACCCACCTGGTCGAAGCGTACGTAGCGTTATCATTCTGGTCGCGAGCGTGTATGTACATACTGGTCGATGTAGAGGCACGCACGTGTCTTAATAGAGGCGTGCACGTGTCGTAGTAGAGGCGTGCACGTAGCATGTACACGTACGTACAACGGCCAGGGTGCAAGAAAGTAAATACGGCCATGTACGTACATATGGGTGGGGTCTCGAACGCCTACTCGCGCGTACGTACGGCCAGGGCTCGTGTACATGGCTGGGTCGGATCGGAGAAACTGCGTCGACGTTGTGTTCATGTTGAGGCAACAGAATGCGTCGTGTTCATCGGGAGGCAACGGAATGTGTCGTGTTCATCGGGAGGCAACAGAACGTGTGGGAGCCAACCAGCTTGGATGGAACAGGCGATGGAAACGAGGCCTGGCGTACCTCAGAACGGAGGAAACGGCCTTGTGTTCGACCGGCCACGTTCGAAACGGGATCCTGTTCATCGAGGGTGCAGCGTACCGCCAAAAGCAGAGAAGCGGACTTGTGTTGGACCTCCTACAGTCGAAACGTGGTCATGTTGATCGGGAGGTGTGTGGCGTACCCCAAAACGGACGAAACGTGTTGGAGCGCTACGGTCGAAACGGGGGTCCTGTTCATCGGGAGGGGTGTGGCGTACCACAAAACGGGACTCCACGGGATACCGTTCATCTCCACCGTCGACCTCCTCCAGCCTCCACGGGCTACTGTTCATCCACCGTCGACCTCCTCCAGCCTCCACCTGCGACTGTTCATCCATGGGCTCCTGTCATCCAGCCTCCACCGCGCGCTACTCCATCGGCTACTGTTCAACCACCCCTCTCCACGGGCTCCTGTTCAACCACCCCTCCACAGGCTACTATTCATCCAGCCCTCCATGGGGTCGTCCTGTTCATCCAGCCCTCCATGGGGTCCTGTTCATCCAGCCCCAACCGGCTCTCCACGGGGTCGTCCTGTTCATCCAGCCCTCCACGGGGTCCTGTTCATCCAGCCTGTTCAACGCGCGTATGTGTACGAGAGAAACGCGCATCGCTCGGCCCCGACCACCCATCGTAACCGGTAACAACCCGATATTTTCCTCGCTCTCACTTCTACCATGGTTTTTTCCGTCATGGACGGCCCAAAGAATGTCATGCAGCTGCGTCTCCGGCCCGCCCAGGACGAAAAGCCCATTTTCTGTCATGATTTTTTTCATAGAAGTAGGAGCCCACCACATCTATGATGATACCTGGTTTTGTCACAATTATTGTCATAGAAGTGTCATAAGTATGACAGAAAAAAATTCGTTCGACCCAAAATGTCACAGATGTGTCTTTTTTTTGTAGTGTATATGAAGCTGAACTTACCTTGCAAAGTCGAAGACATGAAGCCGGATACAACATCGTCATTGAAGGCAAGTTCAGAGGCTACTGAGGGAGTCCAGGATTAGGGGGTCCTCGGAGAACCGGCCTATGTGACATGGGCTGGACTGATGGGCCGTGAAGATACAAAACCGAAGGCCTTCTCCCATCTCCGTATGGGACTCTCCTTCGTGTGGACGGCAAGCTTGGCGTCCAGATGTAGTTTCCTTCCTCTGTAAACTGACTTTGTACACCCCTAGTCCCCTCCAGTGCCTATATAAACCGGAGGAATTAGTCTTATGGGCCGATCACAATCATACAGGCTAGACATCTAGGGTTTAGCCATTACGATCTTGAGGTAGATCAACTCTTGTAACCCCTATACTCATCAAAGTCAATCAAGCAGGAAGTAGGGTATTACCTCCATTAAGAGGGCCCAAACCTGGGTAAAACATCGTGTCCCCGGCCTCCTTGCTACCTTCGATCCTCAGACGCACAGTTCGGGACCCCCTACACGAGATCTGTCGATTTTGACACCGACAATGTACTCTCCCTAGCTTAGGCTTTTGGCCTAACATGGTAGTCGATCAGTAGCCTGGAGGGTAGTAGGGGTGCTGAGGAGCGGGCTTCCAGTCATCCCACTGTTGAGGCTCCTCTTATGCTGCCTCCGCAGCAGCCTGAGCGTTCCGGTAGGCGATGATGTCTGCAGGCATAATCCTATATCCGCCCCTGGCAACAGAATCAAACAAAGCAGAAGCAAGCAACGGAATAATATCACGAGTTCTTACACTAAAAACCAGGTTATACTAAATAGGGATATTAGGAGATTCAATATCAGTAAAATGGTGGTGATCCATGGCTGCACGGTCGAGGTAAACTTTGCTCAGAGGGTAGTCATGAGGGCGTATCTCAACCTCGAAGTGAGCCGCCAAATGAGTAGCAAAAATCCCACCATGTATTTTACCCTGTGATTTATTAAGATGCAGGCGACGAGCCACGATAGCTCCCAAGCTATGCATGTTGTCGCCCTCAAGTGCACAATGTAAAACAGCAAGGTCTGGTGAACTTAGTGCACCCACCTTCTCCCTAGCAAGCAAGTATTTTGTAATGAAAAGTGCAAAGTAACAAACAGCAGGAAAATGTAAGCCGACGGTAGTGATGGCCGACACTCCTCTGTCGTCACCCACCGTCAAAATGTGATAAAAGGCCTCAAACTTGGCCGGCCTAGGCTTAGCCAAGCTCCCATCAGAAGGGATCATGCATATGTTACAAAATTCAGTAAGTGGTATCTGATGGTTTTCAGCATATAAATCAAAGCTCACTTCAGGAGGATCATTCCTAGGCAGGAAAGTAAAACTTTGAACAAAGATGCTTGTGAGGATTTGGTGCTGGTCACACTCATCTGTGATGAAGTCGGTGAGGCTGCCATTAGCAATATATTGCATGAACTCCTCAAGAATTCCAGCCTCTTGTAGGAATGGGGTGTGCGGCCGTTCGCACGGCAATACTTCCGCCAACCTCCGAGGGTGGAGATCACTATCAGAAGACTCCCCAATAACATCCTTGAAGTTCTTCTTAGAGCCAAACTTCCTGAAGATATTCATGTCCGCGTACAATTTTTCCTATGAACAAAAATCTGAATTTTTAGTTCACAAAAGTTTCCCAACAAAACTTCACAAAATTGATAGCAACTACTCATAGGGATACATAGAGGCCATAGCAAGCATTCAAACTACTTAGAACACTAAGAATTAAACATGCAAGCTCATCTACAGCAGCACCAAGAGTAGCTAATTATTCAAAGTATAAACCACTAAAACAAAAACTAATTGGACAAATGGTGGAGTGACATATGAAGCAACAATCCCCCGAAACAGTTTCTAAAATGGAGCTTCAAGCTAAGAGATCAAAATCCGTGGGTTTGAGCTCAAGAACACGGGAGAGAGAGCAATGGAGAATTTTTTCTAGAGGTAAATGATGATGTGAGCTAAAGAGATAAGTGAGGGGGGCCACCTGGGGACCACAACCCACCGTAGGCGCGCACAGGGGTCTGGCGCACCAATTGGGTTGTGCCCACCTGGTGCACCTCCCTCTGGTATTATTTGCACTAGAAATTAACAAATATTTAGAAAAAAATCGTGTAAACTTTTTAGAGCATTCTGAGAAGTTTTATTTTTGGGTCATTTTTTATTGCACTGGAAATTCAGAAAACAGATAAAACAAGGCATTTTATTTTATTTAACTAATAAGAACAAAAAGTAGGGACAAAAGGTAGTGCTTACTAAATTCATCAACTTCATACCGCTAAAAAATGATTCATTAATAAGGTTGATCAGGTCTTATTAACAACCACTTTCGATTAGCATGAAACCGAAGAACTTTCGTAAATCACTAAGTTACCTCAATGGGGATATGCATTTCCCCAACAATAAGAATTTCATATTTCTTTTTGACAGTAGGTAGCTGGTATTTGAAAACTTCCAATAATGATTGTCGGAGATTTTTCAATAACATTAATACCATTCACTTGGAATTGTTTCTTCGAAAAGTGCACTGTATGCTCATTACCATTAATATGAAAAGTGACCTTGCTTTTATTGCAATCAATAACAGCCCTTGTAGTATTCAACAAGGGTCTACCAAGGATAATTGACATGTTGTCATCCTCGGGCATCTCAAGTATAGCAAAGTCAGTCAAAATAGTAACATTAGCAACAACAGCGGGCACATCCTCACAGATACCGGTAGGTATGGCAGTTGATTTTCAGCCATTTGCAAAGATATTTCAGTAGGTGTGAGTTTATTCAAGTCAAGTCTTTTATATAAAGAGAAAGGCATAACACTAACACCAGCTCCTAAATCACACAAAGCAATTTTCACATAATTCCTTTTGATAGAGCAAGGTATAGTTGGTATACCCGGATCTCCAAGCTTTTTAGGTACTCCATCTTTAAAACTATAGTTAGCAAGCATAGTGGAGATTTCAGCTTCCGGTATTTTTCTCTTATTTGTGATGATATCTTTCATATACTTTGCATAAGGAGGCATTTTAAGGATATCAGTCAAGTGAGTACGCAAAAAGACTGGCCTCGGCATTTCAGCAAAGCGTTCAAATTCTTCATCATGATTCTTTTTAGTTGACTTGGGTGGAAAAGGCATATGTTTTTGAACCCACGGTTCTCTTTCTTTACCGTGTTTTCTAGCAACAAAGTCTCTTTTATCAATATCTTTTATTCTTAGGTTGTGGGTTATCAAGATCAACACGTGGTTCTATCTCAACATCATTATATGGTTCTTTATCATTATTTGGTTGAGTGTCTTCTTGAACCTCATCATTGTCTTTTTCATTATCACTAGGTGGATGTTCATTACCAGATTGAGTTTCAACATCAGAGATAGAAGTTTCATTTCATTATCAGGAGGTTCGTCTATTTCAAGTTCACAAGAAGCATGCAAAGTCCTATCATTTTTCTCTTCTTTTTCTTTTTAGAAGGACTAGGTGCACTAGTGTTATTTCTTTGTGAATCTTGTTCAATTCTTTTTGAGTGTCCCTCAGGATAAAGTGGTTCCTAAGTCATTTTACCTCCTCTAGTTGCAACTCTAACAGCAAAGTCCTGTATATTATGATTAATTTCATCAAGTAATTCTCTTTGTGATTTAGCAACTTGTTCTAACTGGGTTTGAACCATAGAAGCATGTTTTCCAACACCTCTAACATCATTTGAGATTCTAAATAACAAGTGACTCAAGCGAGCAATCATATCAGAATTATATTTCAATTGTTTCATAACATTTGCATTGAAGTGGTCTTGTTTTCTAATGTAGTTTTGAAACTCATAAAGGTATTGACTAGGACGTTTATTATGAGGATCATCGCTATCATTGAATTTCGTTAAAGATTTTACCTCTACCACCTTGGGCACTGGTGGTGTATCAAGACCATGTATTTCTTCAATAGGAGGTAAATTTTTAACATCCTCAGCTTTAATACCTTTTTCCTTCATAGATTTCTTTGCCTCTTGCATATCTTGAGGACTGAGATATAATATACCCCTCTTCTTCATAGTGGGTTTAGGTGGTGGTTCAGGAATTGTCCAATCATCATAATTTTTCAATATGTTATTCAATAATTCTTCAGCTTGAGCAATAGTTCGTTCCCTAAAAACACAACCAGCACAACTATCTAGGAAGTCCCTAGAAGCATCAGTTAGTCCATTATATAAGATATCAAGTATTTCATTTTTCTTAACAGGATGATCAGGCAAAGCATTAAGTAACTGGCAAAGCCTCCCCCAAGCTTGTGGGAGACTCTCTTCTTTAGTTTGAACAAAGTTAAATATTTCCTATAAGGCAGCTTGTTTCTTATGAGTACGAAAATATCTTTCAGAGAAGTAGTAAATCATATCCTGGGGACTACGCACACAACCAAGAGCAAGAGTATTGTACCAAGCTTTAGCATCACCCTTTAGTGAGAAAGGAAATAATTTGAGAATAAAGTAATATCGAGTTTTCTCATCATGAGTAAAAAGGATGGCTATATCATTCAACTTAGTAAGATGTGCCACAACAGTTTCAGTTTCATAACCTTGAAAAGGATCAGATTCAACCAAAGTAATTAACTCTGGGTCGACAGAGAATTTATAATCCTTATCATCAATAAAGATAGGAAAAGTAGCAAACTTAGGATCACATTTCATTCTAGCATTCGGAGATTTTTCTTTATACTTGTGTAATAATTTCTTTAGATCATCTCTATCCTTACAAGCAAGAATATCTCTAGTTGCCTCTTCACTCATAACATAGCCTTCCGGTACCTTAGGCAATTCATATCTAGGAGGGCTAGCTCTAGCAAGTGTTTCAGGATTTTCAGTTTCTAGCTCATCATCAGATTCAACATCATCGGTTTGTATTACTCTAGCAATTTGTTCATCAAGAAATTCCCCAAGTGGCACATCATCATTATCAAGCATGGTACTAGCATAATCATGAGTAGCATTCATAGCAGAAGTAGCATCATCAATAACTTGCGACATGTCAGAATTAATAGCATGTTGTGGTGTTGCAAATTTACTTATAACAGAAGTGGAATCTAAAGCAGAACTGGATGGCAGTTCCTTACCTCCCCTCGTCTTTGAGAGAAAAATCGTAGTCTTAGCATCCTTTAGATTCTTCATAGTGATAATATGATAATAATCCCAAGTGGCTAAACAAATATAGCTATGCTCCCCAGCAACGGCGCTAGAAAAAGGTCTTGATAACCCACAAGTATAGGGGATCGCAATAGTTTTCGAGGGTAGAGTATTCAACCCAAATTTATAGATTCGACACAAGGGGAGCCAAAGAATATTTGAAGGTATTAGTAGCTGAGTTGTCAATTCACCCACACCTAGAGATTAATTATCTGCAGCAAAGTGATTAGTAGCACAGTAGTATGATTTTTTTGATGATAGTAGTAGTAGTAACGGTAACAGTAACAGTGATAGCAGTTATATTGTAGTAGTAACGATAGTAGTAGCAACAATAGTAACTTAGCAAGAACAATATAAAATAAATTCTTAGGCATTGGATCGATGAATTTTTGGATGATATTCATCATGTGACAGTTATAACCTAGGGCGATACGGCACTAGCTCCAGCTCATCGATATAATGTAGGCATGTATTATGTAAATAGTCATACGTGCTTTATTAAAAGAATTTGCATGACATCTTTTGTCCTACCCTCCTGTGGCAGCGGGGTCCATATTGGAAACTAAGGGATATAAAGGCCTCCTTTTAATACAGAACCGGCACAAAGCATTAGCACATAGTGAATAGATGAACTCCTCAAACTACGGTCATCACCGAGAGTGGGCCCGGTTGTTGTCACTCCGGGGTTGTCGGAACATAACCGTAGTAAGTGACTATAACTTGTAAGATCGGATCTAGAACATGGATATAATGATGGATTCATAAACGGTTCAGATCTGAGTTCATGGCACCCGCGCCCAAATTGACAAGCATTAAGCATAGAAAAGTCATAGCAACATCAATCTAAGAACATAGTGGATACTAAGGATCAGGCCCTAACAAAGCTAACTCGATTACATGATGAATCTCATCCAACTCCTCACCGACCAACGAGCCTACGAAGGAATTACTCACTCCCGATGGGGAACATCATGGAATTGGCGATGGAGATGGGTTGGTGATGACGAAGAACGAAGATCCCCCTCTCCGGAGCCCCAAACGGACTCCAGATCTGCCCTCCCGAGGAAGAACAGGGCTTGCCGGTGGCTCCGTCTCATGGATCACGATAATTCTTTCTCCCTGATTTTTTTCTGGAAATATGTGATTTTATAGTATCAGGGGGGTCGTCTGCGGGGCCACCAGGTGGGTACAACCCACCTGGGCGTGCCAGGAGATGGGGCACTCCCAGGTGCCCCTCTCCGGTAGGTCTTGGCTCCAGAAATTCTTATTATTGATATAAAAAGTCCTCGCAAAGTTTCGTTCCATTCTGAGAACTTTTATGGCTGCACAAAAACAACACCATGGTAGTTCTGCTGAAAACAGCGTCGGTCCGGGGTTAGTTTCCTTCAAATCGTGCAAATTAGAGTCCAAAACAAGAGGAAAAGCGTGAGAAAAAGTAGATACGGTGGAGACGTATCAGAAGCCGAGGCCAACTCAGCGCCACCAAGTAGGTTGTGCACTCACCGCTGCATTTTATCTTTTATTCAATCTCATGGGGCTGACGGTGCTCGATACGGAGAAGCCATGGCGGTTCTCCATGGACGGCGCCATTGCCGGCCACTTCATGCATGGTGTCTCTCCCCCGTGTCATTGCTTCCTCGGCGGCGAATTCCACACTGTCACTAGCTGCAACTGCTCCGGCTTTCGCTCGCGTTGCTGCTGCTGCTACGGCTCTCGCTCACACTGCGGCTCTATTCTTGCTGTCGGTCATGCTGCTGCAGTGCTCTTGCTTTCAATCATGCTGCTGCTCTGCTATTGCTGTCGGTCGGGGTGCTGCTCCACTCTTGCTCTCGTTCATGTTGCTGCTCTGCTCTTGCTCTCACTTGCGTTGCTGCTGCTGTTGCACAACCTCCGGCAGCTACAGGAGTTGCTGCTTTAGCACTCGCTCGTGGTTCTACTGCATGATTTGCTCTTTGATAGTGCGTTCCCTTCTCGAGCGTCTGCTAATTTTGATCGTTGCTTCTCTGCTGCTAGTGCTCGAACGCCCTAAACATCTATTGCAATGCTCTGCTACTAGTTCAATCAGTTTCGACAATAAAATTTGGTTTTGACTGTAAAGTTCAGTTTCTTCCGTTAAGTTCAGAGTGAACAGTATTGACAGCATCTGTGGGAGCGGCCATGGCGCGGCTGATGTGTTTTACATCTAGTACTTTTTGGTGATGTATTTTACATCATCTATTGCAGATGATATTAGAGTCCCACTTCAGATTAACGTTGGTTGTCTTGTCCTGCTTCAGCCTCGCCGCCGTACACCTCACCGGAGCTGCTCCAACGACAGAACCGTCCATCACAGCGGAGTAGTACCCTCGGCGCCGTTTCTAGAGGCCTCTAATCTTCTTCCCCACCTCCACAGTCACACCAGCATCACCATCCTCCACGTCCAACCCAATGATGCTGAGGTCGACAAGGCTATGCCAAAGAGATTGTACACTCATCGCATCACTTTGTTACTCTGCATTCATTTCGATCCCTCAGGAATCCTTTGCTATGGAACTACTATGGTACTACTATTCGTGCATTTGGTTAGAAGGAGTGGAGCAAAGCAAAACTGGAGGATGTTTTTCCTTTGGTGTCTCTTTAGAAGAAAAAACGTAGGAATTTTAATATCCACTTGGACGTTCTTTTCAAATTAATATGCATGAAGAACAGAACTAATTGCATTACTGGCATAATAAGATTCTTATTTTTTTCATTTTCACATGGTTTGACTTTAATTTGACCATGTTTCTCCATTCCTGTGTTTTTCTAATTCATGTGAACCAAACACCCAGGTTGACAGAAATCCTATGTTTCCAAATGCTCTGTTTTGCAAGTGCATTCCTATCCTATTCCTGTGTTTTTCCTGTCCCTGCATTTATAGAATCCTCCAATTCTAAGAAGCCCTGACAGATTTACTTGATTTTCAGATAGGCTTCAAAGAAAACTATGTGTGTTATGTCCTGCTCCTGTCGTGCCATCATCCACCCCACCTGAGGTGCACCATTGACCGAAGCGTTCACTGCAACAGAGATTCCCCCTGTAGACTTTCTTTCGCCGCTTCAGATCATCTTCCCCGTTGCCGGCAGCCACGCCAACTGCTTTACCATCATCGACTGAGCAGATGAACCTGAGGACTACATAGTTCCAGAAGAGAGGTCGCAGTCTTTCGTGTTTGCTTACGTTATATATCGGTTATTATTACCTGCTACTTTATCGTTCAAACTTGAGTTTTAAAATGCCCATGGGTCTCATATCGATGTAGCAACAAATAGTATATGTCTACTATCTGGTTCATCTGGGGTCTTCTATGTGGTTCATGTTGGGTGGGCAACAAACAGTACATGATCCATTGTCTATCTTTTTAAACTGAAGCTATAATCTACCTGCTATCATTAGTTTTGGATCTATCCACTCATTTGCTACCATCAGTCTTGATTTCTGCATGCACCCCTTAGTCCTTACAAAATCTAACTATTTTTTATTATGCATGTCAGTTATTGTACACAATCGTACTGAACATGTAGAGAAAAGGAGAAGACCATTATGTGGGAATATAATGTCATGCAGACGCCGCTCCATGGTGGGCGAAGTACCCCTCCCCCCCCCCCCCCGCCCGCCAATCCAGATTGTATTCCAGAGGAAGATAACTGTTCAGATGGGGATTCAGAGGGAGCCGACCACTCCTATTTACCACCTGAGGTGTTTGCTCTAACCTTGCATGCTAATGTTGGTCATATCATGCATATGGCGCCTCACATTGCTTACATTATACATCTTGTATATCATCAGCTTTGTTTAGATTTGCTTTGTGTGAATACCACCTGTTTGGTTTCTATATCATACTCCCACCGTTCCTAAATATTTGTATTTTTTAGAGATTTCAACAAGTGACTACATACGGAGCAAAATGAGTGAATCTACACTCTAAAACATGTCTATATACATCCGTATGTGGTAGTCCATTTGAAATCTCTAAAAAGACAAATATTTAGGAACGGAGGGAGTATATGGGAATTATGCAATGCCATCTTCTTTATCCAGGCATCATATACGTGAATCATGCAATGCCATCCTGTTTAGCTAGTCATCGTATATATGAATTGTATTGTGCCATATTTTTTTCATAATGTATTCCATTTGTCAACAATGTTTATACATTCATCTACTCTTCCTATGCATCAGCCATTTGAGTCAGTCATGGGAAAATCTGGAGTGAAAACAAGGTCTTCTGAGCGATCGATTGCTACACATCGATGCAGATTTCTTGCTGATTCTGAATAGCTCCTCCGAGGAGGATTCAGAGATCGATGACCAGTCGTATCCCCCCCCCCCCGAGGTGCATGATCTAACTTGGCAGGGTTATATTGCTCATATCATGCATATGGTGTCTTGCATTGACATGCCCTCTGCTTAGATTAGACATGCTTTGTGTGAATGCCTTCTGTTTGCTATCTATATCAGATATGTGAATTATGCAATGCCATATTTTTTCGGCCACTTATCATATATGTGAATTATGCACCGCCATGTAGCCAGGCATCCTATATGTGAATTATCTCATGCCATCTTTTTTTTCAATTACATATTCCATTTGTCGACGATCTGTGTATATTGAACTACTCTTCATGTGTATCAGCCATTTGAGCCAGTTATGGAAAAATATGGAGTGAAAATAAGGTCTTTAGAGCAGGCAATGGTACATGTTGAAGCATATATCTTGATGGTTACAGGAAGCTCCTCAGAGGAGGAATCAGAGACAGATGACCAGTCCTATATCCCACCTAAGGTGTATGCTCTAAGTTGCAATGTTTATATTTCTCATATCATGCATATGGTGTCTTGCATTGCTTACTTTAGACATCATATGCACAATATTGAATTCCATCTTCTCAGTTTAGAGATCATACATGCGAGTGCCAGCTGCTTAGTATATGAATCAATTATGTCAATTATATCATGCCATCCTGTATACTTAGACAACATGTATGTGAATTATTTCATCCCAACCTATTTTAGAAAGACATCATATAGTTTTGTGATGTCATCTTGTTTAGATACTCATCAAAAGTTGAATTATGCCATTATATCATGTGAAGTTATCCATCATATATCTGAAACTGTGTCATGCTATCATGTTTAGTTAGGCATCATATATGTGAAATTGTGTCATGCTGTCATGTTTGGTTAGACAACATATATGTAAATTACCCCATCTGTCTATCATACACTGACTATACGCTCAGTTTCTTTTCTTGTTTATCAGCCATTTGAATTGGAGGGGGTGATGGCAGTATCTAAGGGAGAAAAAACCCGTTCTTCACAAAAGACAGTGCTACCCGTCGATGCAGATAGAACCATATGGTTGTACTGGCCCACCAACTAGCCCCACCACACATAACCGAGACTCTTCCAGATTACACGCTTACATCGCTGGGCAGAGAACCAGCTACAACCCATCTAACCCCAACCCCAGCGGATAGTAACCCACTTCTAGTCGAGAAAGCACCATGTCCACCACAGAGTACCCCCACACGAGCAGTTTGTAAAGCAACTGCAGTGCCCAAAGCATGAAGACCACCATAGTGAACCCAAACTCCATGTTTAAAGCAGAAGAGCAACTATTCTTAGGTCAGTTTTCGTAGCTATGGTCCATACTCCTTTGTTGTTGCATCACTGTATTTACTCATACCAACTACTTTTGAATTTGAAGGGTCCAATTGAAACTCCAACGGCGCAACAGGTATGTTTTAAACCTATTTATTTAACTAGATTGTTGTTCTAACTTCTTGCTCTATGTTGATTTCAGTTTGATTGTATACGATTATGTTCTCATGTGATGCACATTACAAGTGTTGCCAATGTTGTGTAGTTTCTCACACGTATATTCTATCTATGCTGCTATGTCTTAAAAATATATGAGTTGAACTGTGTCTCTATCTTGATTTGGCAACATAAACTAGAATGATAAGGACAATACAGTACATATATATATGTTTGTTTCATGTTGTTATCCTGTCCACCTTACTACTGAACCGGTTTACCAAAAAGAGTTTCGTATACTACATGCTAAACCTATGATGTGTCTGCTTGTTTCTCTTGTAGTATGCGAACATAATATTGGAGAAGAGCACCCCCACTATGCAATGGTAGAGAAAGTAATGCAGATAAGGTTCAAGATAGTGAGACAACCCTGTTGGTCTCCAAGAAAGGTGATAAAAACGATCTTGTAGATAGTGAGAAAAACCCACAGTCCTGCGTGATGTAGTGTTTGAGTTACTGGCCAGTACCGCTGGCACAAGCTCTTCGAACTCCCTGCCTGAATCACTTCGGCTTCTTCAGTCTCAGCTACAAGCTGAAAGGCATTAGTCAGCTATGCTGCGGCAATAAGCCGAAGGACTGAGGAAGTTCCTGCAGAATTCAAATGCATACTTTCTTGTGCAACAGCAAGCACAGGAGGATTTAAGCGCCAAACAAGAGAAAGTTAATAAGCTTCTAAGCATCTTTCCAGCATTATGGGTACCCAGGATATTGTTTCTTGAGCTGTTATGAAGTGGTTTCAGTTCTGGACTTGTTTTGCTGCGGTGTTTATTTGCACTGGTCGCCAACTTTGACAACCAGTGTATATGATAAGCTGCTTTGTTCCCTATATTTGCACTGGTGGCGAACTTTGATGCCCAGTGGATGTAATATGTGTAATAGCCATGATAGCCTAGCGTGAGTTGCTTGCTTATTTATTTCCTTCTTGTCTTCTTTATTTGTTTGCTTGTAGTTAGTGCAATTCTTTTCCACGGTTTGCTAGTGGTCGCAATAACCTATTTTTTAAAACTAGGCCATAATAACCATGGGCTACATATTTACTGTAGTTACCATGGGCCTCCTACGGGCCGTAGAAACAATGGGTCTTTGATACGTCCATTTTGCATCATGTTTTCTTACTGTTATTTATAGTGTTTTTATCCATAATAATGCTTTTTTGGAGTAATTCTAATGCCTTTTCTCTCATAATTTGCAAGGTGCACACCAAGAAGGAGAATTCCGGCAGCTGGAAATATGGACCTGAAGAAGCTACGTCAGGCCACCTATTCTGCACAACTCCAAACAAGCTGAAACTTCATGGAGATTTTTTATGGAATATTTAAGAATTATTGGAGCCAATAAGTACCAGAGGGGGGCCACCAAGTGGGCAGAACCCACCTGGGCGCGCCAGGCAGCCCAGGCGCGCCCTAGTGGGTTGTAGCCCCCTCGGCCCACCTTTGGTGCCCATCTTCTAGTATATAAGTCTTTTTACCTAGAAAAAATAAGGAGAAGACTTTCGGGGCGGAGCGCCGCCGTCTCGAGGCGGAACTTGGGCAGGAGCACTTTTTCCTTCCAGCAGAGCGATTCTACCGGGGAAACTTCCCTCCCGGAGGGGGAAATCATCGTCATCATCATCACCAACAACTCTCCCATCTTGGGGAGGGCAATATCCATCAACAACTTCACCAGCACTGTCTTATCTCAAACCCTAGTTCATCTCTTGTATTCAATCTTGTTACCGGAACTATAGATTGGTGCTAGGGGGTGACTAGTAGTGTCGATTATATCTTGTAGTAGATTACTATATGGTTTATTTGGTGGGAGATTATATGTTCAGATCCATTATGCATATTAATACTCCTCTGATCATGAACATGTTTACTATTTGTGAGTAGTTACTTTTGTTCTTGAGGTCACGAGATAAATCATGTTGCAAGTAATCATGTGAATTTGATGTGTTCGATATTTTGATGGTATGTATGTTGTGACTCCCTTAGTGGTGTCATGTGAACGTCGACTACATGACACTTCACCATATTTGGGCCTAAGGGAATGCATTGTGGAGTAGTAAATAGATGGTGGGTTGCGAGAGTGACAGAAGCTTAAACCCTAGTTTATGCGCTATTCCGTAAGGGACCGATTGGACCCAAAAGTTTAATGCTATGGTTAGAATTTATTATTAATACTTTTCTCGTAGTTGCGAATGCTTGCGGGAGGTTTAATCACAAGTAGGAGGTTTGTTCAAGTAAGAACAGCACCTAAGCACCGGTCCACCCACATATCAAATTATCAAAGTAGCGAACAGGAATTAAACCAACATGATGAAAGTGACTAGATGAAATTCCTTTGTACCCTCAAGAACACTTTGCTTATCACAAGAGACCATTTTGGCATGTGCTTTGCCTCAAAAGGATTAGGCTACCTTGCTGGCTCGTTACAAATTATCTTGCTATCAAACAAATCTGCTACTTACAATTTCAGCACTTGCAGACACTACCTTACTGAAAACTACTTGTCATTTCCTTCTGCTCCTCGTTGGGTTCGACACTCTTACTTATCGAAAATAGCTACAATTGATGCCCTATACTTGTGGTTCATCAAGGCTATTTTCTGGTGCCATTGCCGTGGAGTGAAGCGCCTTTGGTAAGGAAACATTTATATATATAGTGTGCTGAAATTTATTGTCACTTGCTACTATGGAAAACAACCCTTTGAGGAGTTTGTTCGGTGTATCTTCACCTTGTCCGGAACCACAATTAATTTCCTCTCAACCTACTGCACCTACTGAAAATATTGAATATGAAATACCTTCGGGTATGAAGATGGAACCGAACATCCTGATATGCACTTGATATATGTAGAACATATTTGTGGATTGTTCAAGCTTGCAGGTTTACCCGGAGATGAAGTGACAAAAAAGGTTTTCCCTTTATCTTTGAAGGGAAAAGCATTGTCATGGTATAGGCTATGCGATGATATTGGATCATGGAATTGGAATCGATTGAAATTGGAGTTCCACCAAAAAAATTATCCTATGCATCTAGTTCATCGTGATCGAAATTATATATATAATTTTTGGCCTCGTGAGGGAGAAAGTATCGCTCTAGCTTGGGGGAGGTTTAAGTCAATGTTATCTTCATGCCCCAATCATGAGCTCTCAAGTGAAATTATTATTCAGAACTTTTATGCTCGGCTTTCTCGTAATGATCAAACCATGCTGGATACTTCTTGTGCTGGTTCTTTTATGAAGAAAACTAATGAATTCCAGTCGAATCTTTTGGAAAGAATTAAACGCAACTCTGAAGATTGGGAACTCGATGAAGGTAAAGAGTCAGGTATAAAGCTTAAGTATGATTGTGTTAAATCTTTTATGGATACCGATGCTTTTTAGAAGTTTAGCACTAAATATGGACTTGACTCTGAGATAGTAGCCTGCTTTTGTGAATCATTTGCTACTCATGTTGAACTCCCTAATGAGAAGTGGTTTAAGTATCACCCACCTATTAAAGATGAAATCAAAGAACCGGTACCAGTTAAAGACGAAACTATACTCTATAATGTTGATCCAGTTGTTCCTACTGCTTATATTGAGAAACCCCCTTTTCCTATTACAATAAAGGAACATGCTAAAGTCTCAACTGTGGTTAACAAAATCTATGTTAGAACACCTAAACTAGATGAAAAAATTAGAGTGGAACCTAATGTTGCTATGGTTAAAGATCTCTTGGTAGAAGATATAGATGGGCATGTTATTTACTTCTGTGCAGAAGCTGCTAGAATTGCCAAACCTGATAAAAAGATAAACAAAGACCAGTTGTTGGCATGCCTGTCATTTCAGTTAAAATAGGAGATCACTGTTATCATGGTTTATGTGACATGGGTGCTAGTGTAAGTGCTATTCCTTACACTTTATATCAAGAAATTAAGAAAGAAATAGCACCCGTAGAGATAGAAGACATAGATGTTACTATTAAACTTGCCAATAGAGACACCGTATCACCTTGTGGGATTGTTAAAGATGTTGAGGTATTGTGTGGGAAAATAAAATATCCAACTGATTTTCTTGTTCTTGGTTCCCCACAAGATGACTTATGCCCCATTATCTTTGGTAGACCTTTCTTGAACACACTTAATGCTAAGATAGATTGTAAGAAACAAACTGTTGGTATTAGCTTTGGTGATGAGTCTCATGAGTTTAATTTTTCCAAGTTTCGTAGAGATCATCATGAAAAGGAATTGCCTAGTAGAGATGAATTAATTGGTCCTTTAGAACAATATTTGCTAGACCATGAAAATGATTTACATATGCATGAAAGAAATGAAATAGATAACATTTTTTTTGAACAACGTCCTCTACTTAAACACAATTTGCCTATTTAAACTCTAGGAGGTCCTCCTCCACCTAAAGGTGATCCTGTGTTTGAATTAAAACAATTGCCAGACACTTTGAAATATGCTTATCAAGATGAAAAGAAAATATATCTTGTTATTATTAGTGCTAACCTTTCAGAACATGAAGAAGAAAGATTGTTGAAAGTTCTAAGGACGCACCGAGTTGCTATTGGATATAATCTGATGATTTAAAGGGCATTAATCCCACTCTATGTCAGCACAAAATTAATATGGAACCTGATGCTAAACCCGTTGTTGATCACCAACGTTGGTTAAATCCGAAGGTGAAAGAGGTGGTAAGGAAGGAAATATTAAAACTTCTGGATGAAGGAAATATACCCTAGAGGCAATAATAAAGTTATTATTTATTTCCTTATTTCGTGATAATGTTTATTATTCATGCTAGAATTGTATTAGTCGGAAACTCAGTACATGTGTGAATACATAGACAAAATATATTGTCCCTAGTATGCCTCTACTTGACTAGCTCGTTAATCAAAGATGGTTATGTTTCCTAACCATAGACGTGTGTTGTCATTTGATGAACGGGATCACATCATTAGGAGAATGATCTGATGGACATGACCCATCCGTTAGCTTAGCATTATGATTGTTTCAGTTTCATTGCTACTGCTTTCTTCATGACTTATACATGTTCCTCGGACTATGAGATTATGCAACTCCCAAATACTGAAGGAACACTTTGTGTGCTACCAAACGTCACGACGTAAAAGGGTGATTATAAGGGTTCTCTACAGGTGTGATACGTCTCCAACGTATCTATAATTTTTGATTGTTCCATGCTATTATATTACCCGTTATGGATGTTTATGGGCTTTACTCTACACTTTTATATCATTTTTGGGACTAACCTACTAACCGGAGGCCCAGCCCGAATTGCTGTTTTTTTGCCTATTTCAGTGTTTCGAAGGAAAGGAATACCAAACGGAGTCCAAACGGAATGAAACCTTCGGGAGCGATCTTTTTGGAACAAACGCAATACAGGGGACTTGGAGTGGACGTCAAGCAACAAACGAAGCGGCCACGAGGGTGCCCGGCTCGCCCGCCACCCTCGTGGGCCCCTCGAGCGTCAACCGACCTACTTCTTCCTCCTACATATACCCACGTACCCCAAAAACATCCAGGAGCACAACGAAAAACTATTTCCACCGCCGCAACCTTCTATATCCGCGAGATCCCATCTTGGAGCCTTCATCGGTGCTCCGTCGGAGGGGGAATCGACCACAGAGGGCCTCTACATCATCTCCAAGGCCTCTCCGATGAGTTGTGAGTAGTTTACCACAGACCTTCGGGTCCATAGATATTAGCTAGATGGCTTCTTCTCTCTCTTTGAATCTCAATACAAAGTTCTCCTCGATCTTCTTGGAGATCTATTCGATGTAACTCTTTTTTCGGTGTGTTTGTCGAGATCCGATAAATTGTGGGTTCATGATCAAGTTTATCTATGAGCAATATTTGAATCTCCTCTGAATTCTTTTATGTGTGATTAAGTTATCTTTGCAAGTCTCTTCGAATTATCAGTTTGGTCTGGCCTACTAGATTGATCTTTCTTGCAATGGGAGAAGTTCTTAGCTTTGGGTTCAATCTTGCGGTGTCCTTTCCTAGTGACAGCAGGGGCAGCAAGGCACGTATTGTATTGGTGCCATCGAGGATAAAAAGATGGGGTTTATAGCATATTGCATGAGTTCATCCCTCTACATCATGTCATCTTTCTTAATGTGTTACTCTGTTCTTCATGAACTTAATACTCTAGATGCAGGCAGGAGTCGGTCGATGCGTGGAGTAATAGTAGTAGAAGCAGAATCGTTTCGATCTACTTGTCACGGACGTGATGCCTATATACATGATCATGCCTAGATAATCTCATAACTATGCACTTTTCTATCATTTGCCCGATAGTAATTTGTTCACCCATCGTAATACTTAGGCTATCTTGAGAGAAGCCACTAGTGAAACCTATGGCCCCAAGGTCTATCTTTTATCATATAAGTTTTCCATCTACTTTTATTTGCATCTTTTACTTTCCAATCTATATCATAAAAATAGCAAAAACATTCATCCTATCTTATTATCTCTATCAGATCTCACTTTTGCAAGTTACCGTGAAGGGATTGAAAACCCCTTTATCATGTTGGTTGAGAGGTTCTTGTTTGTTTGTGTAGGTGCGTGGGACTTTTGAGGAGCCTCCTACTGGATTGATACCTTGGTTCTCAAAAACTGAGGGAAATACTTACGCTACTTTGCTGCATCACCCTTTCCTCTTCAAGGGAAAAACCAACGCAAGCTCAAGACGTATCAAGGTGTCTCCGAAGGTGTTTGTTGGGTTGGCATATATCGAGATTAGGATTTGTCACTCCGTGTTTCAGAGAGGTATCTCTGGGCCCTCTCGGTAATAATCATCACTATAAGCCTTGCAAGCATTGTGACTAATGAGTTAGTTGCGGGATGAAGTATTATGGAATGAATAAAGAGACTTGCCGGTAACGAGATTGAACTAGGTATGATGATACCGACGATCAAATCTCGGGCAAGTAACATACCGATGACAAAGGGAACAACGTATGTTGTTATGCGGTTTGACCGATAAAGATCTTCGTAGAATATGTAGGAACCAATATGAGCATCTAGGTTCCGCTATTAGTTATTGACCAAAGATGAGTCTCGGTCATGTCTACATAGTTCTCGAACCCGTAGGGTTCGCACGCTTAACGTTCGATGATGATATGTATTATGATTATGTGTTTTTGACCGAAGTTTGTTCGGAGTCTCGGATAAGATCACGGACATGATGAGGAGTCTCAAAATGGTCGAGACATAAAGATTGATATATTGGACGGCTATATTCGGACATCAGAAGTGTTCCGGCAAAGTTTCGGATAAAACCGGAGTGCGGGAGGGTTATCGGAACCCCCGGGGGAACTAATGGGCCTCGACGGGCCTTAGTGGAGAGAGAGAGGGGTGGCTAGGGCAGGTTGCGCGCCCCCTCCCCCTTGGGTCCGAATTGGACTAGGAGGGGGGCGGCGCCCCCTTTCCTTCTCCCTCTCCCTCTCCTTCCTTCCCCCTCTCTCCCTCTTGGTGGAAACCTACTAGGACTTGGGGTCCTAGTAGGATTCCCCTCTTGGGGCGCGCCTACAGGATCCGGCCGGCCTCCCCCCTTGCTCATTTATATACGAGGGCAGGGGGTACCCTAGAACACACAAGTTTCTCTCCCAACCATGTGCGGTGCCCCCCTCCATAGTTACACACCTCGATCATACCATCGTAGTGCTTAGGCGAAGCGTTGCGCCGGTAGCATCATCATCACCGTCACCACGCCGTCGTGCTGACGGAACTCACCCTCATCCTCAACTGGATCAAGAGTACAAGGGACGTCATCGAGCTAAACGTGTGCTGAACGCGGAGGTGACGTATGTCCGGTACTTGGATCGGTTGGATCACAAAGAAGTTTGACTACATCAACCGCGTTATTGTGGTATCAGAGCCAAGTTTATGCCTAGCTATTATATGCACGAGTAGAACACAAAGAGTTGTGGGTGATAATAGTCATATTGCTTACCACCAACGTCTTACTTTGATTCGGCGGTATTGTTGGATGAAGCGGCCCGGACCGACATTATATGACCACGTTCATGAGACTGGTTCTACCGACGTGCTTTTGCACAAAGGTGGCTGACAGGTGACTGTTTCTCCAACTTTAGTTGAATCGAGTTTGACTACGGCCGGTCCTTGTTGAAGGTTAAAACAGCACACTTGACGAAAAATCTTTGTGGTTTTGATGCGTAGGTAAGAACGGTTCTTGCTAGAAGACTGCAGCAGCCACGTAAAACTTGCAACAACAAAGTAGACGAAGTCTAACTTGTTGTTGCAGGGCTTGCTATGATGTGATATGGTCGAGGCATGATGTGATATAAATTGTTGTATGAGATGATCATGTTTTGTAACAAAGTCATCGGTAACTGGCAGGAGCCATATGGTTGCCGCTTTATTGTATGAAATGCAATCTCCATGTAATTGTTTTACTTCATCACTAAGTGGTAGAGATAGTCGTAGTAACAATAGTTGGCGAGATGACAACGATGCTACGATGGAGATCAAGGTGTCGCGCCGGTGACGATGGAGATCATGGCGATGCTTCGGTGATGGAGATCATGAGCACAAGATGATGATGGCCATATCATGTCACATATTTTGATTGCATGTGATGTTTATCTTTTATGCATCTTATTTTTCTTAGTATGGCGGTAGCATTATAAGATGATCCCTTACTAAATTTCAAGGTACAAGTGTTCTCCCTGAGTATGCATCATTACTACGGTTAAATGTCGAGACACCACGTGATGATCGGGTGTGATAAGCTCTACGTTCACATAAAAGCGGGTGCAAGCCAGTTTTGCACACGTAGAATACTCGGGTTAAACTTGGACGAGCCTAGCATATGCGGATATGGCCTCGGAACAACCTGCGGCGAGTAAAGGTCGAACGTGAATCATATAGTAGATATGATCAACATAGTGTTGTTCACCATTGAAAACTACTCCATCTAACATGATGATCGGACATGGTTTAGTTGATTTGGATCACGTGATCATTTAGATGACTAGAGGGATGTCTATCTAAGTGGGAGTTCTTAAGTAATATGATTAATTGAACTTTAATTTATCATGAACTTAGTACTGATAGTTATTTTGCATGTCTATGTTATTGTAGATCAATGGCCCGTGCTATCGTTCCTTTGAATTTTAATGCGTTCCTAGAGAAAGCTAAGTTGTAAGATGATGGCAGCAACTACACGGACTGGGTCCATAACTTGAGGATTATCCTCATTGCTACACAGAGGAATTACGTCCTGGAGGCACCGTTAGGTATACCACCCACGCCCGCAACTGCAGACATTCACTACAAAAAAAGACACATTCGTGACATTTTGGGCCGAACGAAAAAAATTATGTCATACATATGACATTTTTATGACGATAATTGTGACAAAACCCGGTATCATCATAGATGTGGTGGGCTCCTACTTCTATGACAAAAAATCATGACAGAAAATGGGCTTTTCATCTTGGGCGGGACGGAGACGCAGCTGCATGACATTCTTTGGGCTGTCCATGACGGAAAAAACCATGGTAGAAGCAAGGGAGGGGAAATTTTCGAGGAGTTCCCGGTTACGTTGGGAGGTCGGGGGCCGAGCGATGCGTGTTTCTCTCGTACACGTATGTGCGTGTGTGCGAGGCGTTGGCTCTAACTGAACCCGAGCGAGGCGTATGTTGGGCTCTAACTGAACCCGAGCGATTGCCTTTGCGAGCTACTCGTCACTTGAACTGGCGCTCGATCGATGGTTGTTAATGAACCCGATCGAGTGATTCCTTCGCTATCTGCCGCTAATCAAGCCGATCGATTGGATGAGCAGTGAGTGTTGCGGGGGTTTGGATGAAAGCGATGGCGGTGGCGTTGCCTCTGGATGAACAGGACCCGTGGTGTGGAGGGTTGGATGAGCGATGAGCGGTGGAGGGGTGCCCATGGAGGGTGGTTGAACAGGACCCCGTGGTGTGGAGGGCTGGATGAACAGTAGATGGTGGAGGGGTGCCCGTGGAGGGGTGGTTGAATAGTAGCCGGTGGAGTAGCGCGCGGTGGAGGCTGGATGAATAGGAGCCCGTGGAGGCTGGAGGAGGTCAACGGTAGCCCGTGGAGTCCCGTTTTGCGGTACGCCACACCCCTCCCGATGAATAGGACCCCCCGTTTCGACCGTAGCACTCCAACACAAGTCCCTTTCGTCCATTTTGCGGTACGCCACACCCCTCCGGATCAACAGGACCCCCGTTTCGACCGTAGGAGGTCCGTTTCCTCCGTTTTGCGGTACGCCACACCCCTCCCGATCAACAGGACCCCTGTTTCGACCGTAGGAGGTCCGTTTCCTCCGTTTTGCGGTACGTCAGACCCTCCCGATCAACAGGACCCCGTTACGAGCGTGGGAGGTCCGTTTCTCTGATACTGCGGTATGCCAGGCCTCGTTTCCATCGCCTGATCCGTCCAAGCCCTCCTGATGAACTCGACCACGCATTCCGTTCCGACCCAGCCGGTTGGCTCCCACGCGTTCCATTGCCTCCCGATGAACACAATGCATTTCGTTGCCTCCCCATGAACACGACGCATTCCGTTGCCTCCCCATGAACATGACGACGACGTTGTTTCTCTGTTCCGACCCAGCCATGTACACGAGCCCTGTCCATACGTATGTGCGAGTAGGCGTTCGAGACCCCGCCCGTATGTACGTATGTGGCCGTATTTTCTTTCTTGCACCCTGGTCGTTGTATGTACGTGCACATGCTACATGCACGCCTCTACTACGACACGTGCGCGCCTCTACTACGATACGTGCGCGCCTCTACTATGACATGTGCGCGCCTCTACATCGACCAGTATGTACGTACACGTTTGCGACCAGAATGACAACGCTACGTACGCTTCGACCAGGTGGGTCCCGGTATCGAGCACTTCCTTGCCTGCGAAGATGTAGCTGGTGGGTCCTAGCAGTCATGGGGGCGAATCATTTTTTTTGCCCGGACGCACTTCCTTGAGTACGAAGATGTAGCTGGTGGGTCCCAGCAGTCAGGGGGGCGAATCGTTTTTTTTTTGCCTGGATCACTTCCTAGTGTGCGAAGATGTAGCTGGTGGATCCCAGCACTTAGAGGGAAATGTTTTTTTTCAGGAAATACGGTGGCCCATTCGGTGGGTCCCGGCTGCCAGGTGGAGGAATCATTATTTTGCGTGTAATAAGGAGGCACTTCCTTGCTGCGGCCGTGGGCCCAGCTGTCAGCCTCTCCACGTACAGTCCACGTCCGATGGAAGTCGTTCCTTGACCACGTTGACCACGCCACGCCGAGAGCACCACGCGGTTGACAAAGTTGACAAAGCCCTCCGTCCCCGTCAACTAGGTAGGCCCATAAGTCAGCCTCCCACTATGCTGGGTTCTAGCTGGCAGGGGGAGTATTCATTTTTTTGTGCGTAATAAGGAGGCACTTCCTTGTGTGCGAAGATAGCTGGTGGGTCCGACATGTCAGCGGGGGGCACGTTTTTTCGCGAAATCTGAGGCCCTTCTTGTGGGTCCCGGATGTCGGTGGAGGAATCATTATTTTGCGGCGTAATAAGGAGGCATTTCCTTATGTGCGGCCATGGACCCAGTATCGGCCTCTCCACGCACACTACTTCCGATGGTGTCGTTCGTTGACCATGTTGACCACGCCCGGCGCGCATCCAAGGTGGTGGATGACGGCGAGGCCCCGGACAACAACGAGCCGGAGATGGGAAAGGCAGGGAGTAGAGTTTGAACGAGAGAGGTGTCACGAGGTTAGCTGGTTCTAGTCTTGCGGTCCGGTTCGGCGGTCGGTGGAGAAGAACAGGAGGTGTGGAGGGTGGAGGGATGGCACAGCCAGCGGTGGAGTAGAGCTTCATAGCGGCGTGCTAAGCGCAGCTGCTAGCAGCTGGGCGGGAAGGTGGTCAAGCGGCTGGAGGAAGAAGACGAGAGATTGAAGATGGATGTCGGTCGTTGGATGTAAATCCAACGTCTAACATGTCAGAATCATTTGTTGACTAAATTGACAACGACTTGCGTTGGCTTCGACCTATTGGCCCACATTTCAACCTCCAAAAATGTGGCACGAATTCAACCCATTTTTCAGAATTCTGATCTTTTTTTTGCGGTAGAATTACAGTCAATTTGATCTCTTTTTTTAATTACAGCCATTAGCTGGGCTGGATGAACAAATAATGTAGCGTCCATGCGGCCCATTTATTTTATTTCCTAAAAAATTACAGGCCATTTGCACTTTCTCAAAATACACCATTTTCTTTGGGCTGATTCTAATTATAATGTTGGGTTGGGCCAGCAATGTTATCAAAAAATAAAAAGGGCTGAGCATTTTGTTATAAATATATTTAAATAATAAGTGATATTATTACATTCGTCCTTAAATCTTACCAAGCTTTTGTACACAATCACTAGGATTTTCGTGCCAAAACAATCCAGGATTTTATTTGTTAAGAAATTATTTTTATAATATATTAAGATGTGGGATATTGTTTTCTTACATATGTGAGTATATGTTAAATATATGATGACAATAAAAATAATATATAATAACATATAAAATAATCTAAATATATATAATATAGTTAGAAGGGAAACATAAGTTGGACCTGGCGTTCCTATTCTTATATAGAAAATAGAAACAGACCTCTGCTTTTCTTCAAAAAAATACATAAATTGGGCTGCCAAAAATAAAACCTCGGATGGGAGGTCCATAGGCGGTCGATACATGACGGCCCTAAGAAAATACAAATAGGCCTATGGACCTCCCATCCGAGGTAAATGGGCGCGCATGTTAAAAATGAAAGCCTAGGCAGGGCAGCCCAAAACCACGTCCAACACTTGCCAAAACTTCTTCCCTCGTTGTCTCTGTGTTTCGCACACTCGACATTGAGTGGGCAATTTGACTGATCATCATAAGAAGATGTGTTATGCATGAATGTTGATCAGCATGATGTTAACTGGCTGGTAGTTCCAGTTTCGACCATGAATAAAACTTCCAACATGATGTTAACCATGATTGAAAAGGTCGTGTTAATATAAATGCTCTGCCTGTGAAAGTTGCAGTTTCTTATCTGAAATTGAACTTGCAGTTTCTTATCTGAAACTGAAACTTGAAGTTTCTTCTCTGAGAATCACATTGTCTGCACTTTTATACTCCTATGAAACTACATTTTTTAAGTGCTAAAAATAGATCTCTAGAATTCGTAAAATACTTCATATGCTCAATACTGCAAATCTGAAATTCAAAAGACATTCATATCTGAAAGTACTCTCAAAATACACAACACAAAACACAATTCACAACCTGCAAATACTGACAACCCTAAGCTCCTCCTGACAATTCACAACCTGCCCGACTATTGGGCTGGGGGGGCAGCCCCCTCCTATTCCTCGGCGGCAGACAGCCGCCCCGTGAGACGATGTGAACGGAGAGGGAGACGATGGCGGGGAAGCGTCGTCAGGCCAACTGCTTTTCTCCTCTTGCAGTTGGGTTCGGTCAACGAAGACTCCACCGGCTCGCTCTGGCAGGACACCCTCACAAACGGCACCCTGTAGATGCTCGATCCTTCAATCTCTGGTGGATGCTCCATCTGGGATAGATACTCCCACCATCGCTCCCTCACGATCGGATTCGGTGAATCTATTTGCTCCATGGCCCAGAGGAGCAGCTCTATGTACTCCGGCGCGACTCCCTCTAGGAGTATCGCCGCCTTTTTGCTCTATTGCAGATATTTGGCCATGGATGTCGCCGTCGCTGCTAGTTGGTGTTTGTTGTCAAACCAAGACTGTATCTCCAACATCCTAGCTAGCCTCACAGGGTCGCCGTCTGCGATCCTCACGTATCGGTTGTACTCCTCCATCGATCTACTTCTCCACATCACCTTCACTCGCTGGCGGGGGTTTTTGAATGGAAGATGAGAGGAGCAGCACTGGTTTTGGATTAGAACGGGAGAGGAGCGATGCTGGTTTTGGACTGGAACAGGAGAGGAAGGGCGGTGGTTTTGAAATGGAAGAGGAGAGGAGCGGCGCTGGATTTAGATTGGAACAGGAGTGGAGCGGCGGTGGTTTAAGAGGAGAAGAGCGAAAGAGCGGCGCTGGTGTTGGAAGTATTTTTTTGTTGTTTTGCGTATTTTGGGTCAAAGTTTGACCATGTACTGTATTTGACAAGCAAAATGTGAATGCATGTCACCAAAAATTGTATCGTTTGGTTCGTATCTGAATGTACTTTCAAATTATATTATTTTTGCAACGTATAACATATATTTTATGTGCGAAAATCATGGTCAATTATGACCAGAATAAAAGGGAGACTAGTTAATGTGGGGTCGCTTTCTTAATTGAAGGGTAAATTGATTTTGATTTTGATCTAGTCACAGTAGCCTTGACCCTCTCGTCCAATCCTAAATCGCTGCCGCACGCTCCTCTCCCTCATCTCCATTGCAAAACCATATCCTCTCCTCTCCATCATCTCCATTCCAAAACCACCGTCTCGCCTCTCCCTCTTTTGATCTTATCCATTGCAAAACCACCTCCTCTCCTCTCCATCATCTCCATTCCAAAACCACCGTCTCGCCTCTCCCTCTTCTGATCTTCTCCATTGCAAAACCACCTCCTATCCTATCCATCATCTCCATTCCAAAACCATCGTCTCGCCTCTCCCTCTTCTGATCTTATCCATTGCAAAACCACCTCCTATCCTCTCCATCATCTCCATTCCAAAACCACCGTCTCGCCTCTCCCTCTTCTCTATTACAAGACCATCGTCTCTCCTCCCATCTTCCAAAGCTAGCACCGGACAACTCAGAAGGACATCTATGGAGAGGATGCAGCAGTGAATCAGGCAGATCACCGTGGCGACTGTGCAAAGTTAGCCAGGTTGAAGGAGATCCTTAGTTGGTTTGACAATTATTGGGAGATTTTGAGGGCCAGTGCGGGCCATGTGGCAATGTATGCAAAAAAGCGAGGCAGCGGCGATGAGGGCGGCGATGTACATGTACTCCTTGGCGGCAGTCACGCCGCAGTCCTCCGAGTTGATCGAGTATCTCCTCTGGATGATGGAGCAGATAGATACGCCCAAGGCAAAAGTCAGGCGGAAGTGGTGGGCGTATAGGTCGAAGGTTGAGCACCTAGAGGATAACGAATCGATCGAGTATGGTGTGTCGTTCGTGAGGGTGCAGAGCCAGCTGGAGCCATAGGAGTATCCGTTCTCCCACCGCAAGAGGAGGCCGGATGGTGCGACGTCGCTTCCCCGCCATTCTCCACGGTTCCCTCGACGCTCGCCTCGTTTCAATGGCGGCGGTAGGGTTTAAGGTAAGCTTCGCACTAACCTAATCTTCCACCTGCTCATGCTTACAATCAGTGTGACAGCTAATGAAAATCATGCTTACAATCAGTCTCCGAGTACTATGCCAATCACCCTAAAATAGCTCTGGACCTTTGGGTCAAAGTTGTGACATAGTGTACAAATAAAGAAAAATAGATTGGTGCTTCTTACAGAAAAGAGTACTCCCTAGAAAACTGCCAATATAAGCTACTAGTATTTGGTTAGAGGATTTGCTGCCGAGAAAGATCCGTCCCACGAGAGCGCCACATATCCCACTTGGTGGTGGTGGATGCCAATGCGTGCATGCAACATGGTTGGTGTCGGTAATTTTACTTGGCACACCTACTTTTCTGCATATATGCCGGTTCCATATGTACATTTGTGCAGTTCCACCAAAATGCAGCTGAATAACCCTGTTTGCACAGATAATGAAAAAGTGTGATTACATTATAGTGGCACTAGTTGATGAAACACACAAAATAAATAGAAGAAAATATTGCGATAGTATCATAGTATGCCATGCTGCGAGGGCGAGATGGGCCCTGCGACGCCTCATACGGTACGCCTCATACTGGACATTGTCCCAAGTCTCCTAGATCCACCTTCTGCCAGTGATGAACATCAATGTACATCGGTAGTACAAGGAGGCGCCTTGTTGAGACATTCCAATCTCTATTTTTGTACATATCAACTAAAATTAAGCACCCTAGTTTGGAGAAATGCTTAAACATTAACAATGGGACTAGCTGATGAAACATACATTAACGAAGAGAAGCACTTTCTTTATCTACATTGGAAATGAAATGATAGAGATGACACTCACTCTATTTTAACTATATTATTACTTCATTTTATCAGAGACACTAGGGTCGAGCAGGTGGCAAACAAGGTGTACCGTGCGTCGCAAGGATGGAGGCAGGGGTGCTTAGGCTGGGATCTTTGAAGCTGGATCTTTTAGTCACAAACATGGATGATTCAATTCATGGGACCTTTTGGTGCAGTTCACCTAAAATGAAGCCATGTCCCGTGAGCTAGCAGCTTCTTCAAAAAAAATTTAGAAAAGGGCTCCAGTCCCGGTTCCATTTCCATCAGAAAACGAAACCCACAGAGCTTCTTCTTCATTAGTTGCAATAAAATTGAGCAACATCAAGGTTGGTTGTGAAGCTCCTGGAATGCTCAAATCTAATTTGGATATCATTTGTGCAGTTCAACTAAGATCGAGCGTGAAATGTATATCTCTATTAGCACAAAAAAGGTGGAAAGGAGGGTGACTAACAAGTGATGAAACATGCATCAAATGAAAAGAAGCATGTTCCTTATCTGAATGGCAATCCTACAAGGACAGTAGCAACTTCTAAAGCAGTGGCATTGCTAGATATTAGTGTGGGCATTAGGATTAACTATGACAATCCTTAAATACGACATTACTTTGGGCACGGTAGAGTAGGCGGACCAGGACAGTTGCATTTCTAACGAAAAGAACCAACTTATCTTAATGGGAAATTTTAGCAGGACTGTCGGTGTACTACAGTGGGGGTACCCTAGTATCCCGAACTTGTGCACGGGCAGTTGCAGCATCCCGCGGCAAGGCTTGCCGGGTGACTGCCAAGGTCCTCCGTGTTTCCTTTGGAGCCATTCAAGAACAAAGTATTCAAGCCAAGGAGACAAGGCCCCGGCAAGAGGAGCTTGCGGGGAAGGCCAACCAAGCCATCTCGAGGAACTTGCCGCGACGCGCCACGCGTCCCGGCGAGGCCCGGTGAATGACAAGCTTCCGGACGCGACAAGACAACGACCGCGGCAAAGGCGCTTGCATGACAAACTACCACTCTGTACCAGCGCTCCAGCACATCCACCAACGTGTCGCCACAGGACCTTTCCGGTGCGGCGTGGCAAGAGGTTGTCTGCGGCCAGCGGTCTTGTGATGTGGCGGCGCTGACAAGATTGCCATCGTGGCAAGCGGTGGCGTCCACAGCGGTCCCTTTTGCACTATTTGGGTGGCGTGAGCGGGCATTTAATGCCTTTGTCCCCTGCCGTCAGGGTTAGGTATGATACACTGTGCGGGTAGTTGTACCAACCGCAATTCCTTTTCCATTTTTACCCTTGTCTACGTTGCCACCTGTCGGAGGCCCCTTTAGCATATAAAAGGAGGCACATGCGCAACGTAGAGGGGGGTTCGAAGGCAGAAAAACACTCACGCTCGGTCTCGTTAGCAGCTAGTGTGTACTGTAGCACTCGGCGCTCCCGAGCAAGAACTCAATACACTCAGACATGCAGCAGTAGGAGTGTTATCTCTCTGGAGAGCTCCGAAGCTGGGTAAATTGCTCGTGTGCTTCACCTCGATCCGCTCTTCGTGCGATCTCCGCCCCCTCTCCGAATCGAAAGGGGCTCGGTCCGCCGGTCCCATAGGTATTCGTGGATCAGTTTCCCCGACATCTTTGGCGGAAGGGAGAAGATAATGATGTGGACCAAGCGTCGTTCGGAAGTTTCTCCTTACCGGGATGCAAGCAGCGGAAAAGCTAAGTTGCTAAAGTTTGAGCAATCAGTTTTAAAAATTTTAAGTTATCTTCCTCGAACGACCGTGCTTTGTATGGAAAACCTATGCGCGGAGGAACCAACTCATAGCTAGTTGCGCCCTTACTTTGTTTCGAGTCCGCTCAACAACTTAAGTGAGTTGCGACTAGTTGCGACAAGGTTTCTTGTCGGTATCGGCACCGCCAAAGAGCTGCGACGTCCGCACTCAGCGCTTCATGACTAAGGTGCCTGCGCCGACAAGTTCCCTAAAAGCGTAGGGCAAAAACATACAAAGGAAGGAATGAAGTAAAGGAAATAACATAGCAATCGCTACCCGAAATAGAGTCATATTACAAGATAGCTTGCCGCAGCTCTAACAGATTGTTCTCATAACATGACCGATGGCGACAAGAAAAAAGAGAAAACGGGCGGCCTAATCTACGCGATCGCCCTCAACCCTCTTGATCTCGCTCACCTTGTCCACAATGGGTGCGACAAGGGTCTTGAGCGCTTCCAGATCAGCATCCGGCGGCAAGGTCCTGAGGACGTGGTGAGGTTGAGGCCTGGGTTGCGGAAGGCCACCTTCACCAGCACCTTTTGAAGAGCTCCCGCGCAGATCTTGTGCGACTCGTCGGCCAGCTGCTTTGGGATCTTCTCCCGGAGTCGCTGGAGGGCCGTCGCCACGCCTTTGAAGAACAAGCTGAGCATGGCGCTGGGTTGGAGGTGCTCATCGGAGGAATACCCGAGATCCTCCATCCCCAGCTGCGCCAGCTCCCTGATGCGGCGTCGTGGGAGAGATTGTGGGTGGTTACAAAGTGAGATATGGCGTAACCCAGGCCGCGCGTGCCCGTGCCCTGTTTTGGGTCTGGCCCAACAGCCGGCACCGCAGGTGTGGCCCAGGCAGGGCTCTGTCGGTGTACTAGAGTGGGGTACCCTAGTATCCCGAACTTGTGCACGGGCGATTCAGCACCAGCGGCAAGGCTTGCCCGGTGACCGCCAAGGTCCTCCGTGTTTCCTTTGGAGCCATTCAAGAACAAAGTATTCAAGCCAAGGAGACAAGGCCCCGGCAAGAGGAGCTTGCCGGGAAGGCCAACCAAGGCATCTCGAGGAACTTGCCGCGACGCGCCACACGTCCCGACGAGGCCCGGTGAACGACAAGCTTCCGGACGCGACAAGACAACGACTGTGGCAAGGCGCTTGCTGCGGCAAACTACCACTCTGTACCCGCGCTCCAGCACATCCACCAACGTGTCGCCACAGGACCTTTCGGTAGCCAAGCGTGGCAAGAGGCTGTCTTGACCAGCGGTCTTGTGATGTGGCAAGCGACGACAAGATTGCCATCGTGGCAGCGGTGGCGTCCTGACGGTCCTTTTGCACTATTTGGGCGGCGTGAGCGGGCATTTAATGCCTTTGTCCCCTGCCGTCGGGGTTAGGTATGATACATCGTATGCGGGTAGTTGTACCAACCGCAATTCCTTTTCCATTTTACCCTTGTCTACGTTGCCACCTGTCGGAGACCCTTTAGCATATAAAAGGAGGCCCGTGCATAGCGTAGAGGGGGTTCAAGGCAGAAAAACACTCACGCTCGGTCTCGTTAGCAGCTAGTGTGTCTTTGTAGCACTCGGCGCTCCCGAGCAAGAACTCAATACACTCGGACATGCAGCGGTAGGAGTGTTATCTCTCGGAGAGCTCGAAGCTGGGTAAACTGCTCGTGTGCTTCGCCTCGATCCGCTCTTCGTGCGATCTCTGCCCCCCGCCGAACCGAAAGGGGCTCGGTCCGCCGGTCCCATAGGTGTTCGTGGATCAGTTTCCCCGACAAGGACATGTAAAGAAGTGCCATTGATTCATATTACTGGAGGCATTACATTGAAAACAACATTGGTTTAACGTGTCCTTACTTTTAACAGTGCGACTGCTACATTTTACCAGTGGCATTAATTAAGAGTGGCTCGGGGCAACAAACATCAGAACATGATATCTAGGTTGGTCCCATTTTTGTTCGGTATAGCCACCTTATACTGTATGGGGCTAGCAAATATAATGCTAGACTTAATCTGTTGACTTGTCCCCCAATCCCCACTTTCTTTCCTTTTTCAACCAATAGATCGGGTTTATATTGAGTTTGTACTACGTTTCCCTTTATTTCCCTATTAGACCTAGAGACCAGTTGGATAGCCAGTCTCTGCTACTTTTTGCCCCCATTATTTCCTCTTTCGACCAAGTCCTAAATTCAGGTAACAAATCCTCCCCCACCCCACCCCCTGTCTTCATTGTTTTAACCAAGTAGTACTAGATTCAAGTGCATGAACTAGTTTTACCTCTTAAACGTAAAAAAATAGGTGGTTTTCAAACAGCCGATCGATCCTGTCTACGAGGGGGCCTGAGAAATAGTAAAAGATACAAATGCAGCAACGTCAGGAGCTCGGGAAGTAGAGCAAGGCCAGTTTCGAAGGAAGTTCTCCCTGATGGTCGCCGGGATGTCGCTAGGTGGGCGGCGGGAGGCCGGATCTGCCCACACTACGGCTGTGAGGAAGAAGGGGTCGGAGGCCCTCCCTCGCCAGCGGTGCTTGGGAGAGAACGGCAAGGCAGGCTGATCGGGACGCGCCCAACAGTGGGTAAGAGCCGTCGCCGAGGACGACCGCGTGAACGTTGCACCTTCTCACCTTCCCCGGCGGAGAGGATCCGGCTGGATCTGTGACCAGCGGTGAGCAGAGAGAGAGAGTGTGTGTGTGGCCACCGCTGTCGTGTTTAGATCTGGAGAGGCCGAGACAGTGTGAAGAGAGCAACACTAGCAAGCAAGCGCGGAGGCTCCTGCCTATATAGTGGAGTAGTACTAGTTTTCTTTTGTCTACCAGAGTCGGCTTGACCTCGTCAATGACTGTCGAGAAATCTTCATGCACGTGGCCCGGAGGCGCAGTTGTCGTCATTTTGATCTGAAGCGCCGAATTATAACATATAACACAAAAAAATGCCCCATGACAAGAAATCATAACCTCACTGCCCAAAGGAGACAACATGAATCCCGACAGACAAACTAGATGAGGAACAAAGCTCATATGAAAGATAAACTCGTCGAAAAGGGGTCCGTCGATAGATGTCCTAATTAACATAGCCGGCTTGACCTAGATGGCAGCCGAGTAGTCACTGTTCGTGCATGTGCCCCCAATGACTATCCAAACTCAGTTGTCGTTGTTTAACCCTCGCAGTGATCCGAAGCACATGACACCTAATTTTGCGAGATGACAAGAAACCTTTTTTTAGATTTCTCACCACAACTACAACCATGTACAACACAGCCTGCACGATATGTAGACGATAGCCAATCCAGGCGTGTCTGCTGGAGTCTGGTCACATGTATGGACGAACTGATCTTCCGTGTCTTGCAGGGATCGTCCAGGCACCAATGTAGTACAACACTTCTCTAGTATTATCGCTCGTCTCCCTCTTCTATTAAGTCATCCGACTTGCGGGGCCGGGGAGTGTGCCTATGATCGGTTCTCAATTGTCGTCCCACATGTATGTGCAAACACAATATGACGCGTGTTCCATTCGGAGAGCAGCGTGCCAGACCGTCCGACCGTCTGGGGTACGACGCGAACGCGACGGGCGTGTTGTATACTCCGTACATGTGTACCGTCGTTTTCTAGACGCTTTGCTCCATGGCGCGGGCGCAATCCATGGATACAAAATTAGTATACTATATACTATTTAAAAGTCGAGGGTGAGGATTTTCCTGCACAGTAGGCGACGGGGCAGTTCCGCCTAGTCGGTTCGACAGAGACGCGAGAAGACGAGGGAGTAGGCTGCTACAAATGTAGGTTGTATGATTTGACAATGAAGTTCTTTGGACAGGTGGGGCCCCGTGATTTGACTTGCCATTATCATTTTAACTGTGGCGCTCTGACCGCGTGAGTCTCCCGATTCTGACCACCTCCATACAGGTGCCTCTCCCAATGCTCCACCATGTAGTAGAGGCTGGCTCTTGCATGAGAGCCCACTTCTCCACTTTTTCCTTGCCTCTCTTTCCTCCACATATGCAAAAATGCCATGTAAAGCGCACTATTGTACTTACTTTTACTTGATCCTACAGGTGCTAAGCTTGCCACATAGGCATAAAGTCTGATGTGGCAAGTTAACCAAGAAGAGAGATACTAGTTTGGTGACCCAAGGAAGAAACGGTGCTAAGCGCGTGTACCTAGGTGAAAAGACAATTTTGAGTCTATAGCTAATTAAATGAAGCAAACTCAGCAACACCATTTCATTGGAAGAGGTCACTCCTTGGCAAATGCAATAAATACTAGTACTCAATGTGTCCCATAATATAAGAACGTTTTTGGCACTACACTAGTGTCAAAAACGTTCTTATATTATGGGAGACGGAAAATCTGAAGAAAGAGATAGAGAGAAGTAAAAATATACACTTATAGCCAACCTTGTTGTAGTATGAGTGACTAAGTGATGACTATGTATGACATGCCAACATCAGATAGCCTAACGCACCATGTTAAATCTCCAAGGGCGCGACCGTGCGAGCGACGCGATGGTCGTGGTAGGCGCGAACATGATACGGGCTGCTGGCAGCTCTTGGATTGGAGATCAAACGGTTGCATGCTAAGTTGCTGAAAATTTGTAGAATAACCCTCCAGGATAGGATATTCACCCATAGGTCTGGAATCACGCCATGCAACCGTTTGATCTCAGATCCAAGCGCTCTCGGAAGCCTGTATCATGGGAGAATGGAAAGCCACTACCCTGCCGTTCGCACGCTGGCAGTTCCCTCCTACTCGTCCCCGCACGTCCTTTAATACTATGGCGGTTCGCTCCTAGCCGTCCCGTCCATTCACATTACAGCAGTTCCACTAATCCTAACCCTCCTCCCGAATCCTTGGCGTCCCAAATCTCCATGATTGGCGGTGAGTACAAGGTTAGAACCATCACCGGCGATGAGTTCGACGTCATCTACACCCGTTCTTTCACGACGGTGAAAGGATGCCTTTCTCACTTCAGACGCATGTTCGAAGACTCAGATGATGAGTGGGTCGCTAGGCTAGATGTTGAGTACACCACAGTCCTGGGACGAGAGAAGGATCTAAAGGATGAAGAGAGGAAGAAGCCCGCCGTCATCCAGGTTTGCGTGCATGACTTATGCTTGGTCTACCACATATGCCATGCCGACTTTGAGTGCCAGGATTTTAAGGACTTCCTCGAGAGCAACTTAGTCAAATCCGTTACTGTAGACTTTGGTAACGACAAAGAAGTCCTACATCGGATAGGCCTCGTTGTAGGCAACACCTTCGACCACCAGAAGAATCGGCTGGTGTCCTCTCGTCAGCCTTCAGTGTTGACCCTGGCAGGAGCCATGGTTCATCCTTCGTACGGTAAACTGGAGAAACCTCCATACACGTTTCATCATCATGCATGGCAGCGGAATGTACTAGATATAGACCATATCCACTATGCTGCAATGGATGGCTACCTTTGCTTCAATATCTATAAGGGTTGGATGAAGAGCAACAGCCAAGTGTGCGGTTCAAGAAAAGAAGTATCGGCCAAGAGGAAGAGGGACAAGGACGAAGTCGAGGACGTGGACGAGGACTCCGAGTAAGGTGGCAATGTCATTGCTCATGGTGGTTCTAATGCAGTGTCTACCAGAATAGTTGCAAAGTTTAATTTCAGGTGTGCTTAATTTAATTTGAGGGGTGTGTTGTGTTGAGCCCCCAGCAGAACTATGTTATGTTTCTTCTGGTTACTTTAACTCTTCAGTACGTACTGATACGTCTCCAAAGTATCTACTTTTCCAAACACTTTTGCCCTTGTTTTGGACTCTAACTTGCATGATTTGAATTAAACTAACCTGGACTGACACTGTTTTCGGCAGAACTGCCATGATGTTGTTTTATGTGTAGAAAAGAAAAGTTCTCGGAATGTCCTGGAAATCCACGGAGGCACTTTTTGGAATTAATAAGAATTTTTGGCGAAAGAATTAATGTCAGGGGGCCCACAGCCTGTCCACGACACAGGGGGCGCCCCCCCCCCCAGGGCGCGGCCTCCTATCTCGTGGGCACCCTGGACTTCCTCCGACCTCAATCCAACTCCATATATTCCGTCTCGGGGAGAAAAAAATCAGAGAGAAAGTTTCAACGCGTTTTACAACACGGAGCCGCCGCCAAGCCCTAATCTCTCTCGGGAGGGCTGATCTGGAGTCCGTTCGGGGCTCCGGAGAAGGGGATTCGTCGCCATCGTCATCATCAACCATCCTCCATCACCAATTTCATGATGCTCACCGGCGTGCGTGAGTAATTCAATCATAGGCTTGATGAACGGTGATGGGTTGGACGAGATTTACCATGTAATCAAGTTAGTTTTGTTAGGGTTTGATCCCTAGTATCCACTATGTTCTGAGATTGATGTTGCTATGACTTTGCTATGCTTAATGCTTGTCACTAGGGCCCGAGTGCCATGATTTCAGAGATGAACCTATTATGTTTTCATGAATATATGTGTGTTCTTGATCCTGTCTTGCAAGTCTATAGTCACCTATTATGTGTTATGATCCGACAACCCCGAAGTGACAATAATCGGGATACTTCTCGGTGATGACCGTAGTTTGAGGAGTTCATGTATTCACTATGTGTTAATGCTTTGTTCCGGTTCTCTATTCAAAGGAGGCCTTAATATCCCTTAGTTTCTGTAAGGACCCCGCTGCAACGGGAGGGTAGGACAAAAGACGGCATACAAGTTCTTTTCCATAAGCACGTATGACTATTTACGGAATACATGCCTACATTACATTGATGAATTGGAGCTAGTTCTATATCACCCTATGTTATAACTATTGCATGAGGAATCGCATCCGGCATAATTATCCATCACTGATCCATTGCCTACGAGCTTTTCACATATTTTCTTCGCTTATTTACTTTTTCGTTGCTACTGTTACAACTACTACAAAAACCCAAAAATATTTATCTTTACTTTTGCTACCATTACCTTTATTATCATACCACTTTTGCTACTAAACACTTTGCTGCAGATACTAAGTTATCCAGGTGTGGTTGAATTGACAACTCAACTGCTAAATACTCAAGAATATTCTTTGGCTCCCCTTGTGTTGAATCAATAAATTTGGGTTGAATACTCTACCCTCGAAAGTTGTTGCGATCCCCTGTACTTGTGGGTTATCAAGACTAATTTCTGGCACCTTGACGGGGAGCATAGCTCTATTCTATGAGTCACTTGGGATTTATATCTGTTAATCACTATGAAGAACTTGAAAGACGCTAAGACCAAGATTTTTCCCTCAACTACGAGGGGAGGTAAGGAACTGCCATCTAGCTCTGCACTAGATTCTCCTTCCGTTATTAGTAGGCTTGCGACACCTAAACCTTCTACTGCTATGAATTATGATATGTCGTATGTTATTGATGATGCCACTTCTGCTATGCATGATGAAACTACTTCTATGCGTGATACTACTTTGCCATTAGGTGAATTTCTAGATGAACAACTTGCTAGAGTTAGGGGGATTAAAATATTGAAGAACCTATTATTGATGTTAGTGATGATGAACGTTCCCCCAATGATTATGTATTACCTATTGTTCCTAAGGGTTATGTTATGAATGAAGCAGCTGCTATGGAAATTCTTGCTTGCAATGATAGAAATGATCTTAAGAAATTATTAGCTAAATGGAAGCAGCAGTCTCTTAATGGTAGAATAAAACCCGATCCTGCTTTTGCTACTTCACCTATCTATGTTACTGATAAGGATTATGGATTCTCTGTTGATCCTGATATTATTGCTTTAGTTGAATCTGATCCTTTTTATGGCCTTGAATCTGAAACTGTTGTGGCACATCTTACCAAGTTGAATGATATAGACACCTTGTTCACTCATGATGAGAAGTCTCGCTATTTATACATCCTTAAGATATTTTGGTTCTCATTAAAGGGTGATGCTGAGACTTGGTATAATTCTCTTGCTCCTGGTTGTGTGCGTAGTCCCCAGGATATGATTTATTACTTCTCTACTAAATATTTCCCTGCTCATAAGAAACAAGCTGCCTTGTGAGAAATATATAATTTTGTGCAAATCAAAGAAGAGAGTCTCCCACAATCTTGGGGGAGGCTTCTCCGGTTACTAAATGCTTTGCCTGATCATCCTCTTAAGAAAAATGAAATACTTGATATCTTTTATAATGGACTAACCGATGCTTCCAAGGACTACTTGGATAGTTGTGTTGGTTGTGTTTTCGTGGAAAGAACAATGATTTAAGCTGAAATATTATTGAATAATATGTTGACTAATGAAAATAATTGGACTCTTCCCGAGCCAGTTCCTGGAGTAATTCCTGAACCAATTGAGCCAACTCCTGAGCCTATTCCTAAACCCACTCCGAATAAGAGAGGTGTTTTATTTCTCAGACCTGAAGATATGCAAGAGGCAAAGAAGTCAATGAAAGAAAAAGGTATTAAAGCTGAAGATGTTAAGAATTTACCACCTATTGAAGAAATACATGGTCTTAATTTACCGCCTGAAGAACCACATTGCCTTGATAACCCGACACAGGTAGTAAAGGTAAATTCTCTCTATAGATATGATAAAGTTGAAATACCCTCTACTAAATTTCATAGCCCATGCTTAGATGAATTTGATGACTTTATGGCTAAACAAGAAAGTTTTAATGCCTATGTTGGTATAGAGTTAAAGAATAATGCTTTCGAGATAGGACGCGTAGGTGATAATCTGGCTAGAGTTAAAGATGAACTTCACCGCGTTAGCAAATATGCTTCTATGGTTGCTACTCAAGCTGAGCAAGTACTTAAAGCTCAAAATGATTTGCTTGAGGAATTAAATAATAAAAATGACTTTGTTGTTAGAGTGGCTACTAGAACTGGTAGAATGACTCAGGAACCTTTGTATCCTGAAGGCCACCCTAAGAGAATCGAGCAAGATTCTTAGAGAATTAATTTAGAGGCACCTAGTTCTTCTAAGAAGAAGAAAAAGAAAAACGATAGAACGTTGCATGCTTCTAGTGAACCTACTGTAGACACACCTGAGAATCCCAATGATATTTCTATTTCTGATGCTGAAACACAATCAGGTGATGAACATGAACCTAGTGATAATGTTAATGATAATGTTCATGTTGATGCTCAACCTACCAAAGATAATGATGTAGAGATTGAACCTGTTGTTGATCTTGATAACCCACAATCAAAGAATCAACGTTATGATAAGAGAGATGTTGTTGCTAGGAAGCATGGTAAAGAAAGAGAACCATGGGTTCAGAAACACATGCCCTTTCCTCCTAAACCATCCAAGTCAAAGGATGATGAGGATTTTGAGTTCTTTGCTGAAATGATTAGACCTATTTTCTTACGTATGCGCTTAACTGATATGCTTAAAGTAAATCCTTATGCTAAGTATATGAAGGATATCATCACAAATAAAAGAAAGATACCGGAAGCTGAAATTTCCACCATGCTTGCTAATTACACTTTTAAGGGTGGAATACCAAAGAAACTTGGAGATCCGGGTGTGCCAACTATACCATGCTCCATTAAAAGAAATTATGTCAGAATTGCTTTATGTGATCTTGGAGCCGGTGTTAGTGTTATGCCTCTCTCTTTATATCGTAGACTTGAATTGAATAAGTTGACACCTACTGAAATATCTTTGCAAATGGCTGATAAATCAACTGCTATACCTGTCGGTATTTGTGAGGATGTGCCTGTTGTGGTTGCAAATGTCACTATCTTAACGGACTTTGTTATTCTTGATATTCCCGAGGACGATAGTATGTCTATTATCCTTTGTAGACCTTTTCTTAATACTGCAGGGGCTGTTATTGATTGCAACAAAGGAAATGTCACCTTTCATGTTAATGGTAATGAGCGTACGGTACACTTTTCGAGGAAACAATCTCAAGTTCATAGCATCAATTCTATTGAAAAAGTTCCAACTATCATTTTTGGAGGTTTTGAATTTCCTCTCCCTACTGTCAAGAAAAAGTATGATATTCTTATTGTTGGGAATTTTCATATCCCCGTTGAGGTAACTTAGTGTTATTCGAAATTTCTCCGGTTCCGTGTTATTCGGAATGAGTTTGTTAACAAGACTTGATCAACCTTGTTAGCGGGTTCATTTTGATGATCACAAGATGGATGAAACTAGAAGGCACAGCCTTCTGTACCCTCTTTTTACTTTCTGTTATTTAGAATAAATAAAGCAAAAATAGTATTATCCGTCTGTTTTCTGAATTATCCGTGCATTAAAAAATAGTCCGAAAATAAAAGTGCTCCAAATGCCCTGCAAATTTAGTATGATTTTTTTCTGGAATATTTGAGGATTTTAGGCACTGAAAACACTGCAGGAGGGGCAAGCACCAGGCCAGAGAGGAGGCGCCCCAGAGGGCGCCCCATGTCTCGTGGGCCCCTGGTGGCTCCCCTCCACTTATGCCAGCACCCACACATTTCATCTTCTACCCAGAAAAATCCCCATCCAGCTCAAGCACGAGTTCTAGCTCGTTTTGCTGCGATTTTCGATCTCCTAGCATAAAGCTCCATTCACAAAACTGCTTTGGGAGATTGTTGCTTGGTATGTGACTCCTCCATTGGTCCAATTAGTTTTTGTTCTAGTGCTTTATTCATTGCAAATTTTTGCTGCTTAGGTGACCATGTTCTTGAGCTTGCACGTTAAATTTTTGAGGTTCCAAGCAATTCCAATGCATGATATAGGCTCTGGGCACTTGTAGGAGTAGTTGCTATCAATCTTGTTTACTTTTATCCACTTTTATTTTGAAGTTGCTAAAATTTCAGAAATTTTCAGAAAATGTTAAGGAGGCTCTTTAAAGGTTCTTCTAGCCAAAGCTTTGAGGAAAAACAAGCCAAAGAGAAGGAAAAAGCCAAGTATAATCTTCCTCTCTTAGCGGAAGTACGGTCGTGTGAATGGCCATGCGAGGATTTCTTGAAAGAAGCCAGAATTCATGAAAACTTTTATGCTTTAATCGAGACTGCAGGCCTCACCGGTTTCATCAACAACCGAATCGATCAGTATCTCTTACTTACCAATACTTTCGTACAAAACTTTTATTATTATCCTAAGAAATCACCGCCTGCAGTATCATTTCATTTATATGATGAATTCAAAGAAATGTCTTTACGTCATTTTTGCGCGGCATGTAGGATACCTTATGAGGGAGAATTAGATGAACCCCATCGCGAAGATGTGGGTGGCTTTGTTAATACTATTGATGTAGAGGAGCCAAAGAAGGGCTCCGAGGCGAAGGTCTCTAGCATACACTTTCATGTTTTACGCTACTTTGCCATATTTGCTAGTAGATGCTTGATTGGTCGTGGAAATAGTGGAAATTTGAGCTTTCCAGATATTATTATTATTCAACATGATTTGCTGGGAGACAATACATTTAATATGGTTGCCGTCATTGCTAAACGGCTAGCCCTGAATCGTACAAAAGGCCCCATATTTGGAGGTATCTATGATGCACGTCTTGCTGAACACTTTCAGATACCCATTAGGCACCATGAGGAGGATGAGATAAAATTGCCTCCTCACATCTTAGACTAAAAGAGCATGGTAGCACACAAGTTTATTGTTAACAATGAAGAAAAGATGCTTTTGTATAAACTTAGATTTAACAAGAAACACATTGAGATTATTATTTTGCCCGTGCCTCTATTGTTTGATTTGCTTGCAGAAAATTTTCTTGTCACATCGGAGGCGGTGAACAATCATCGAGCTCAAGCTTTTACTCCAGAACCTGAACCTGAACCGGAACCTGAGCTGGACCCTAATCGTGCATCATCTGTCCAGTGGGATCCGGAGATGACCAGCCAGTGGTATCCTGATTACACCTCCCAGTACACCGGGGAGAGTAGCGGCGGTCCTTGGTATTAAACCAACTTAGGCCAAAAGCCTAAGTTTGGGGGAGTACGTATTTCTCACCGACTTTACATTCATGTTCACACACTAGTCGTCGGTGCTCATACTCTTTCATTGTATTATTCATGCTAGTTTAAATTTCTTTTTCTAGTTTTCTTCTTGTGTGTTTGAAAAACCTTGAGAAAAACCAAAAAAATTAGTTAGTTTAATTTCCTTGCATGTAGTAGGAATTAAAATGAAAACCCAAAAATATTTCTCGTTATTCTTTTACTTGTTGGGAGCTTTCCTGTGTAAATAGTTTTATTTTGTTTTCTTTCCTTTAGGGGTCGAGAAGGCCATACTGAAAATGCTTAGTGCCTCGTATATGCATGATTGTTTATTTAATTTAGAGCCCATATTACTTGTCTTCTCTCTTGAGTTGAATGCTTGTAGATCCCAGCTTAGTCCAATGCATGTGCATTCTTATTATTATACACATCATTCGGTCGTGCAAGCGAAAGGCAATAATGATGATATATGATGGACTTATTGGGATGAGAAAAGCTGGTATGAACTCGACCTCTCTTATTTTTGTAAATATGATGAGTTCATCGTTCCTGAGTTAGCTATTATGAAGTAAAAATATTTGCAATAACATTTAGAGATTATAGTTACTTGTGCCATGCTTGATTAGCTATGAGTTATAATGGTTTACCTTGCATGCCAACATGCTATTAGAATGATTATGATGTGGTATGATGGGATGGTATCCTCCTTTGAATGAATTGAGTGACTCGACTTGGCACATGTTCATGCATGTAGTTGAATCAAATCAACATAGCCTTCACGATATTTATTTCCATGGTGGATTATATCCTACTCATGCTTGTACTCGATGTGTATTAATTTTAATGCATGCTTACGACTGTTGTCGCTCTCTCAGTTCGTCGTTTCCCAGTCTTTTGCTAGCCTTCACCTGTACTAAGCGGGAATACTGCTTGTGCATCCAAACTCCTTAAACCCTAAAGTTGTTCCATATGAGTCCACCATACCTACCTATATGCGATATTTACCTTCCGTTCCAAGAAAATTTGTATGTGCCAAACTCCAAAGCTTCAAATGAAATTTTGTTTTGTATGCTCGAGCAGCTCATGTTACAACTAGGGCTGCCTATATCTTCCATGCTAGGTGGGTTATTCTCACGAGGAGTGGACTCCGCTCCTCATTCACGAGAAAGGGTTGGTAATCGGGATGCCCAGTCCCATGATCCAAAAAGATCAAAGCAAATCAAAATAATTAAACAAAACTCCCCCAGGGCTGTTGTTAGTTGGAGGCACTCGTTGTTTCGAGCAAGCCATGGATTGATGCTTGTTGGTAGTTGGGGGAGTATAAACCTTTACCATTCTGTTTGGGAACTGCCTATAATGCATGTAGTATGGAAGATACAGCCATCTCATAGTTGTTGCGTTGACAGCAAAAGTATGCCGCTCAAAATGTTATTCAATCTCCATTTTAAAATCGAGCTCTGGCACCTCTACAAATCCCTGCTTCCCTCTGCGAAGGGCCTATCTATTTACTTTTATGTTGAGTCGTCATCCTTCTTATTAAAAGCACCCACTGGAGAGCACACTGTCATTTGCATTCATTATTACTGGTTTATATTGGGTATGACTTGACTGGATCTCTTTTACCATGAATTACAATGTTTAGTCAGTCCTTGACCATTAAAGGTGCTCTGCATTTATGTTTTGCGGTCTCAGAAAGGGCTAGAGAGATACCATTTTGTTATATCATGTTATGATTATTTTGAGAAAGTGTTGTCATCCGAGTTTTATTATTATGGCTCGCTAGCTGATTATGCTATTGATGTGAGTAATTGTGAGACCTATGTGTTATTGTGAGTATGGTTAGTTCATAATATTTGCTGAAACTTGAATGCTGGCTTTTCATGTTACAACAACAAGAGCAAATAGAGATTGTAAAAGTTCTTCTTTATCACTTTCAGTTTATCAACTGAATTGCTTGAGGACAAGCAAAGCTTTAAGCTTGGGGGAGTTGATATGTCTCCAACGTATCTACTTTTCCAAACACTTTTGCCCTTGTTTTGGACTCTAACTTGCATGATTTGAATGAAACTAACCCGGACTGACGCTGTTTACAGCAGAACTGCCATGATATTGTTTTATGTGTACAAAAGAAAAGTTCTCGGAATGTCCTGGAAATCCACGGAGGCACATTTTGGAATTAATAAGAATTTTTGGCGAAAGAATTAATGCCAGGGGGCCCACAGCCTGTCCACGAGACAGGCGCCCCAGTATGCCTCCTCCTATCTCGTGGGCCCTCGAACTCCTCCGACCTCAACTCCAACTCCATATATCCCGTCTCGGGAGAAAAAACTAGAGAGAAAGTTTCATCGCGTTTTCGACGACGGAGCCGCCAATCCCTAATCTCTCGGGAGAGCTGATCCGAGTCCGTTCGGGGCTCCAGAGAGAGAGATTCGTCGCCGTCGTCATCATCAACCATCCTCCATCACCAATTTCATGATGCTCACCGCCGATGTGAGTAATTCCATCGTGAGGCTTGCTGGCCGTGGATGGGTTGGATGAGATTCACCATGTAATCAAGTTAGTTTTGTTGGGGTTTGATCCCTAGTATCCACTATGTTCTGAGATTGATGTTGCTATGACTTTGCTATGCTTAATGCTTGTCACTAGGGCCCGAGTGCCATGATTTCAGATCTGAACCTATTATGTTTTCATGAATATATGTGTGTTCTTGATCCTATCTTGCAAGTCTATAGTCACCTATTATGTGTTATGATCCGACAACCCCGAAGTGACACTATATAGCCAGCGGTTTCTTCTCGTTATATACATACAATATATATGGCCAACATCATATAGCTAGCAGTTTAGTTGTCAAAGAATTTCAGGGTGCTTAGTTTTGTCAAAGAATTCCAGGGTGCTTAGTTTTATTTGAGGGTTGGGTTGTGCTGAACACCATTATTGTGACAAGCCTTTTTAATAGTACTATATGCATAATTTGTTGACGAGCGCTCTCTATATGTACCACCTTTTTTTAATTTCAAGTTTTGCTCCATGGCGCAATCCATCGATACTACTGCTGTACAAAAGTATACATTTTTTAAAGGCTAGAGGGCGGGGCAGTCTAGCTTGGTTGGTTTCACGAGAGGCGAGGGGCTTTATGATTTGCCGGCTCATTACTACTGGAAGGCGGGGCCTTGTGATTTGACTGCTCGTATAAATGCGCCGACGACCTGACCGAGGAGGAGCAAAGAACCATGCGGTATACTCAATCTTTCCACTTTGGAGTAATCTTTGACGGAGGAGCACGAAACACGGCAGCCCAGTGCCATATGGTGATAAAAAATGATCTAATTTGCTAGTCATCTCATTGTTAGCATTGTTCTATTCATTCCCTCAAAAAAACCATTGTTCTATTCATGCCTCACAAAGAATGTGACACGTGTAGGGAAACACCCGAAGCAAAAGATGAAACACGGGAGCAAAAGAAGAAGGAAGATTATCACCCCAAATGATCTAATTCGTCGCGGAGTCGTAATTGCTTCTTCATCGCCTCCACGACCTCCATCTCCTTGCGCGTCTCCTCCGCCATCTTCTTCATTCTGTCCATGACGCGGGATTTCACAACGCGAGCCTTCATCATCTATTCCACGGCCGCATTACGTACCTTGACAGCAGCCGGGTGCTCGATGCGGAGCTTCGCCAACTCCTCCTTTTGTTCCATGACGAGGGCCTGCAGCATCTTCATCAAGGAACTACTATTCTCATGCAGATCTTCCAGCCGGCGTTCTTCTCCTTCAACAGGTCGATCTCATGGGACAGCTTCGCCTTGTCCTCCTGAAGTCGCAGGATTTCGTCGGTCGCCTTCTGCTCCGAGACAATGCTCTTCTTCAGCAGCATCACCAAGCCGGTGGTCAACTCCCCCTGCTGATTGAGCTCAGCGGGCATGTCGTCGAGGCTCTCCTTCAGCAACTCCATCAAGCCTTGGATGAACTCCTTCTGCTTATTGAGGTGCTTATTGAGCTGATCAGGCATGCGCTGAGGGATAACAACTCCAGCTCCGCCCGGCTCAGCATGTTCGCCTCCAGCGGCTAGGGCGCTCACAGGAGCCATCGCCTGCCCGTGAGAGATCTTTCGAGGTCTCTGCGTGGCGACGAGCCCTCTCTTTTTTTTCCGCAGCCTTGGTTGCCGCTCCCTTGTTACGAGTAGTTCTCGACCTAGAGCTCTGCTCACCGGTCATGGCAACGACGAACGAAGAAGAAGCACTTATGAGGAGGAAAGGTAGAGTAATTTTCGGTTAGGTAGTTCCCATTTTTATAACCTAAGTACTAGCACTAGTACTAATACCTGCATAGTGGGAACACGTTCAGGTTTGGTACGTACTAGTAGGTGTGAGCAGGCTTTCGAATGTGATGGGAACAAGGTAAAGATTAATTGATGGTTTTGGTTTCGAGGCCCGAAACGGCTCCCGATGAGTTTAGCGGAACATAAATTTCAAGTACTACACTCCACAAATGCGTAAATATTATGTTACTGTCAAAAATTGGCACAAAATACGAAAGAGACCAATGGAAGTACTACTAGCAACCCACGATTTAACTACTCACATGCACGCGGTGGAGTAATAATGTCTTTCTTTCGCCCTCACGTCCACTCAATTTGCATGCGCTGTATTAGTTGACCATCAATGAAGTGAATGACTTTACACGCGTCAACTTATCACATGGGGTGGATCTTGGTACAAAATTGCGTCCGCCCGTGTACCCGCGTGTGCGTGCGAGGGAATGAGTGCGTGCGTGGCGTGCGTGCACATCTTCGCTTCATGCATGTACCGCCAGTATGGCTCTGGGAGGACGAGTACATTCTTCTGGAACCAGCAGCACGTCACTGTGATCAATCCACGCAAGGAGGTCGCGACAACGCGTCCACATGTGCCATGTGGCTTCATGAACTATAAGAGAGACACTGTGTAGCGTGCCATTGGTATTCTAATTTATGTGTTTTGCACATACTCGAAGTACTAGTAAGGTACACGTGCATTGTACGCATCAGATTTTGCAACCAAATTATGAATAAATACCAGACTATAGCATGTAAGCTCTGAGTCATATATGCCTGATGTAGCCCTTCGTTTAATTCTTATAGTTCATCTCATTCAAAATCAATTAGTTTTTATAAAAAAGCTAAGAACGCGGGAATAGGAAAAACATGGGATTATAGTGGAATGTCATCTTGAATCCTACAGGATTGTACGAGTGTTTGATTGTGCATGGAAAAAACACAAAATTCTTTCAAAGAGGTTTGAGTGGATGGGATGTTTCCTATGAAATCTAGTGCAAATGAATCAAATGGAAAAATTCCTATGGTTTACAATCCTACGAATCAAACAACCAAGATAGGAAAAATTCCTAATGATTAGAATCCTCCAAAATTCCTTTGAGAATACTTTGAATCAAAGAAGCCCTTAATCTATTTTATGATTCATGGAATTGTGCGTTGTAAAGCATAAAGTAAAAACAAATAATGGCAATTCAACTAGAAAAAAAGTTTGGGCAGTTATGATACGGAAGATTCTAGAACAAAAGAGAACCACTGTTGTTTTGAGGGTTTGTGCATTATGCTTAAGTTCAACCATGGAGTCTGCTAGATTGTACATGTGGCAAAATCCGGTGGGGGGATAGAAGATGGTGCGAGGGGCTGAGTGGAGGGAGACTATGAAGGAATGCACAAGTGCGAGATCGATATTTAGAGAGAGGGGGCGAGCACGTGTGCTGTTGCATGCAGTGGCGGAGCCATGAAAAATAAATGAGCTTGGGGGCAAGCATTGCTAATCCTTTACGAGGAGGGTCAATTCATGAACTTAAACCATTTTAGCAGAAATTTTCTAATGATCACATTCATTAGCCTCGATATATAGTGATGTTAGGGGGGGCAGGGCCCTTACTGCCCCTATCTTCGCCATTGTTCACGCGTTTGAGAGATGAAGCGGAAGGCATGGATGATGAGAGGGGGACGTTGGATATATGATTAATGTGGGTGTATTAGCTATATATGTTAATCCTATATAGAGAGGTATAGATTGATCTATGTGGACGTGGGAAAGAGGGTGAGACCTCATTGGATATATCGATTGATCGGTTTGTGTGGAAAACTATGAAAGACCTAGATATATACACACATACATAGAGGAACATTGATCGTTTCACATGCACGCGTGAGAGATAAAGAATGCCCGATATGATAGAGAGGGGGATGTGTGTGGGTGTGTGCCTTCATGGGAGACCGACCTGAAGAAAAAGATTGCATGCGTGCGATGGATAATTTCGACTGGTAGTGTGTGTGCATGCATGCACGAGAGAAAGTTAGTGGTACAATTATAAAGAGAAGACTACTGTGTGGGTGTAAAAGAATAGGTGAGGTCATAATCAATGTAAAGTTGAATTCAAATATTTGAATAAGAGATCCTGATGTTTGAAACCCATGCATGCATGAATATAACGGAGATCTGTGCGGTGTGGTTTGGAAACGAGCATGTTGTAATGTATACATATTGAACAAGGTCAGACTGATTTGAATTTGAGATACCGATGACAGACATCATTTGGCCACGTCGCATCCGTGCATGGACACACTATTTCTAATTGGAGATGATGGGCGGCTTTCGCATCACATATCTATATCTATACCCCTATATATATAATATTTTATATTTTTTATATTGTGTGCGGGTAACTTTAACTTTGAAAGATGGTCGTTGGATGAGGCGAATCCGATGGTCCAAAGATGGCAAATTTGAGCACTCTTTGGCCGTTGGATATCATCTAGATTCCACCAGATTTTGCCACATGTATAATCTAGAAGACTCCATGGTTGAACTTAAGCATAATGCACAAACATCAAAACACAAGCACTTCTTATTTGTTCTAGAATCTTCCGTATCAGAATTGCCCAAATGTTTTTCTACATGATTTGCCATTATTTGCTTTTACTTTATGTCTTACAACGCACAATTCCATGAATCTTAAAATAGATTAGCTTTCTTATAAAAACTAGATGATTTTGAATGAAATGAACTATAAGAATTAAACGAACATCTACATCATGCATATATGAATCAAAGCTTGCATGCTATAATGTGGTATTTATTCATAATTTGGTTGCCAAATCTCATGCGTGCAATGCACGTGTACCTTACTCTAGTCTAAATGGTGTTTGTGTGTGTGTTGTGCGTGTTGAGGTGCAAATTGTCTTTTTTTTTGGTACACGTTAAGCTTGTTCTTCTGAAATTTGAGGCTGCGCCTTGTTATGCCGAAAATTCAAGCTAGCGTCTATGTCTATCGTGCTGCGAAACTCACGCCTCTTCAACCCGCGCCTTGCTAGCCCGAAATATTTAAGATATATCTTTGTCTCGTTGTGCTCCGACAACTCCCTCCATTTCAACCTGCGCCTTGCTATTCCAAAATTACAATGCGTGCGAAAACTCCCACCTCCTGTGAAATCCCGACACGTGAAATGCCCGTGGTACCCCTGAACCGAAAGAACCGCCTCAAATCGGTGGGGGTACTTTCGTAACTTACCCCACATTTCGGACAAGCGCGTCTCTAAGCCATGGTTCCCCCACTGACATCCCATCCGCCCACCCATTCGTACACCGAGGCCGCGAAAACCCACGACGAAACCCCACACCCTACTCCGTCCACCACCCAGCCAGAGCCTCTTCCCGACGACGTCGTCCACAACAACACCTCGACGTCCCTCATCCACCAAACCGGATGAGGATCCGTCGTCGATCTCATCGTCCCGCCGGTTCAGCCACCCCGTCCTCCACCTCCAAGGAGCTGCCTCGACGTTCCCCTCGTCTTTCGCGCAACCTCCATCCCCACACCGCCGTCTTCACCTACACCACCGGAAGAGCATCATCATCACCGTTTCCTCGGATGAAGTTGCGGCCTAATCAGCGCCACCAAAGCGGTTGTACACTAATCGCCACATTTTCTTCTTGATTCGATCTCATGGTGTTGCCGGCGCTCGGTCCCGAGCCAACACGGTGCAGCTCCATCCACGGCGGCGTCGCCGGCCACTTCCTCCATGGCGTCACTCCCTCGGCGGCAACGTCCACATCAGTAGGATCTGCTGCTGCTTTAGCTCTCGCTCGCGCTGCTGCTCTGCTCTTGCTCTCGGTCCCCTGCCTGGTCTACTCTTTCTATTGCTCTTGCTTGCGCTGCTGCTATCGCTCTTGCTCTTGCTTGCGATGCTGCTCCGATTTAGCTACACTTCAGTCGACTGAATCGACTCTTGGGTCAGTCGATTTTCAGGGGGTGGTGGGGAGCTCGCCGGGCTGAAGGAAGAACCACCACAAGGGGAGGGGGGGCTCACCGAGAGGTACCCACTATCTATCTTAGGGTTCAGGATGGGGCGGTGGTCGCCGCCGGTGGCGGGGAGTTGGCGGGGCGGGGGCATGGGGATCGCCGGAGAAAAAGCTTGGCACGGGGGGGCCTAGAGGGATGGCCGGGGCGGCGGCGGACCAGCGGTGGGGAGTGTTTTGGTGAGGCGGGCGGCACACACCGCCGGCCATGGGCGAGGCTGCTGTTTGGCCGGTGGTGGTCTGGCGGCTCGAGGTGGAGGTTGAAGATGAACCGCAGGCCCTTGATTTCGTATCCAATGGCTGCAAAATCGACTGACCAGAGATGAAAAAGTCAGTCGGTCGATGCTATGTCTTGAGCTTGCCTTGGTTTTCCTTGAAGAGGAAAGGGTGATGCAGCAATAGTAGCGTAAGTATTTCCCCAGTTTTTGAGAACCAAGGTATCAATCCAAAGAGGAGGCTCCTCAAAAGTCCCACGCACCTACACAAACAAACAAAGAACTCGCAACCAACGCAATAAAGGGGTTGTCAATCCCTTCACGGCCACTTCATGAAAGTGAGATCTAATAGAGATAGTATGATAAGATAAATATATTTTTGGTATTTTATAATATAGATGCAAAAAGTAAAGATGCAAATAAAAGTAGATTCGAAGCAAATATGATAAGATATAGACCCGGGGGCCATAGGTTTCACTAGAGGCTTCTCTCAAGATAGCATAAGTATTACGGTGGGTGAACAAATTACTGTCGAGCAATTGATAGAAAAGCGAATAGTTATGACATTATCTAGGCATGATCATGTATATAGGCATCACGTCCGCAACAAGTAGACCGACTCCTGCCTGCATTTACTACTATTACTCCACACATCGACCGACTCCTACCTGCATCTAGAGTATTAAGCTCATAAAGAACAGAGTAACGCATTAAGCAAGATGACATGATGTAGAGGGATAAACTCATGCAGTATGATATAAACCCCATATTTTTATCCTTGATGGCAACAATACAATACGTGCCTTGCAACCCTTTCTGTCACTGGGTAAGGACAGCGCAAGATTGAACCCAAAGCTAAGCACTTCTCCCATGGCAAGAAAGATCAATCTAGTAGGCCAAACCAAACTGATAATTCGAAGAGACTCGCAAAGATAACTCAATCATACATAAAAGAATTTAGAGGAGATTCAAATATTTCTCATAGATAAACTTGATCATAAACCCACAATTCATCAGATCTCGACAAACACACCGCAAAAAGAGATTACATCGAATAGATCTCCACATGAGAGGGGGAGAACATTGTATTGAGATCCAAAAAGAGAGAAGAAGCCATCTAGCTAATAACTATGGACCTAAAGGTCTGTGGTAAACTACTCACAACTCATCAGATGGGCTATGGTGTTGATGTAGAAGCCCTCCATGGTGGATTCCCCCTCCGGCAGAACGCCGGCGACGGCTCCAAGATGGGATCTCGCGGATACAAAAGGTTACGGTGGCAGAAATATTTCTTCGGTTGCTCCTTGGATGTTTTCGGGGTACGTAGGCTTATATAGGAGGAAGAAGTACGTCGGTGGCCGCCCGAGGGGCCCATGAGACAAGGGCGCGCCCTATAGGGGGGGTGCCCTACCCTCTCGTGGCCGCCTCGGCTGCTTCTTGACTTGCACTCCAAGTCCTATGGATCACGTTTGTTCCAAAAATCACGCTCCCAAAGGTTTCATTCCGTTTGGACTCCGTTTGATATTCCTTTTCTTCGAAATACTGAAATAGGCAAAAAAACAGCAATACGGGCTGGACCTGCGGTTAGTAGGTTAGTCCCAAAAATGATAATAATGCGTAAAATAAAGCTCATAAACATCCAAAAGGGGTAATATAATAGCATGGAACAATCAAGAATTATACATACGTTGGAGACGTATCAAGCATCCCCAAGCTTAATTCCTGCTCGTCCTCGAGTAGGTAAATGATAAAAACGGATTTTTGATGTGGAATGCTACCTAGCATAATTCTCAATGTAATTTTCTTTATTGTGGCATGAATGTTCAGATCCAAATGATTCAAGATAAAAGCTTATAAAACATAAAAATAATAATGCTTCAAAGCATACTAACAAATAATCATGTCCTATCAGAATAGCATAGCCAAAGAAATATTATCCCTACAAAATCATATAGTTAGGCCATGCTTCATTTTCATTACACAAAATATTCCCATCATGCACAACCCTGATGACGAGCCGAGAAATTGTTTCATACTTTTTAACGCTCTTCAGCTTTTTTCAACTCTTACGCAATACATGAGCGTAACCCATGGACATAGCACTTAGGTGGTAAAAGATGGTGGTTGTGAGGACAAAAAGAGGGAGAAGATAGTCTCACATCAACTAGGCGTATCAACAGGCTATGGAGATGCCCATCAATAGATATCAATGTGAGTGAGTAGGGATTGCCATGCAACGGATGCACTAGAGCTATAAATATATGAAAGCTCAACAAAAAGAACTAAGTGGGTGTGCATCCAACTCGCTTGCTCACGAAGACCTAGGGCATTTTGAGGAAGCCCATCATTGGAATATACAAGCCAAGTTTTATAATGAAAAATTCCCACTAGTATACGAAAGTGACAACATAGGAGACTCTCTATCATGAAGATCATGGTGCTACTTTGAAGCACAAGTGTGGAAAAAGAGATAGTAGCATTGTCCCTTCTCTCTTTTTCTCTCATTTTATTTATTTTTCTTTTTTTCTCTTTTTTTCTTTTCTTTTTTTCTTTTCTTTTTTTCTTTTCTTTTTTTGGCCTTTCTTTTTTTCTTTTTTTTCTTTTTTGCCTTTCTCTTTTCTTTTTTTTTGTAAAGTCCGAAGTCTCATCCCGACTTGTGGGGGAATCATAGTCTTCATCATCCTTTCCTCACTGAGACAATGCTCTAATAATGAAGATCATCACACTTTTATGGATTTACAACTCAAGAATTACAACTCAAAGCTAGAACAAAATATGACTCTATATGAATGCCTCCGTGATGTACGGGATATGCAATGAATCAAGAGTGACATGTATGAAAATTATGAAGGTGGCCTTTCCACAAATACGATGTCAACTACATGATCATGCAAAGAGCAATATGACAATAATGAAACGTGTCATAATAAACGGAACGGTGGAAAGTTGCATGGCAATATATCTCGGAATGGCTATGAAAATGCCATATAGGTAGGTATGGTGGCTGTTTTGAGGAAGGTAAATAATGGGTTCAATACCGGCGAAAGTTGCGTGGTAATAAGAAAGGCTAGCAAAGTGGAAGGATGAGTGTGCGTATATCCATGCACTCACATTAGTCATAAAGAACTCATATACTTATTTCAAAAGTCTACTTAGCCCTTGAAGCAAAGTACTACTACGCATGCCCCAAGAGGGATAGATTGGTAGGAAAAGACCATCGCTCGTCCCCGACTGCCACACATAAGGAAGACAATCAAAAAGAGCACCTCATGCAACAAATTTGTCACACAACTTTTACCATACGTGCATGCTACGGGACTTGCTAACTTCAACAAAAGTATTTCTCAATTTCATAATTATCCACTAGCATGACCCTAACATTACTTCCTTTATATCTCAAAACAATTATCAAGCAACAGATCGATCATAGCATCCAATTCACTTCCTATGATAGTTTTTATTATACCCAACTTGGATGCTCATCATTCTAGGACCAATTTTGTAACCATAGCAAATACCATGCTGTTCTAAAAGACTCTCAAAATAATATAAGTGAAGCATGAGAAACTAGCAATTTCTTCAAAATTAAGTTACCACCATGCTCTAAAAAATATAAGTGAAGCACTAGAGCAAAGACTATCAATCTCAAAAGATATAAGTGAAGCACATAGAGTATTCTAGCAAATTCTAATCAAATAGGCTTCTCCCAAAAGGTGTGTACAGCAAGGATGATTGTGGTAACTAAAAGGAAAGAATAATATAATACAGGATGCTCCAAGCAAAACACATATCATGTGGCGAATAAAAATATAGCTCCAACTAAAGTTACCAATGAACGAAGACGAAAGAGGGGATGCCTTCCGGGGGCATCCCCAAGCTTAGGATTTTGGCTATTATTGAATATCTTGGGTTTCCATGGGCATCCCCAATCTTAGGCTCTTGCCACTCCTTATTCCATAGTCCATAAAAGCTTTACCCAAAACTTGAAACTTCACAACACAAAACTCAACAGGAAATCTTATAAACTCCGTTAGTGAAAGAAAACAAAACCACCACATAAGGTACTGTAATGAACTCATTCTTTATTTATTTTGGTGTTAAACATACTGTATTCCAAGTTCTCTATGCTTCATACCCTTACATACTAGCCATAGATGCATCAAAATAAGCAAACAACACACGAAAAACAGAATCTGTCAAAAAACAGCACAGTCTGTAGCAATCTGTAACTAACGCAAACTTATGGAACTCTAAAATTCCTACCAAAATAGGACGTACTGGAAAATATGTTTATTTGTCAGCAGAAAAAAGAATCAATGCAAAAGCACGTCTCTGTGATTTATTGAATTTTTTCTCGTGAGCACAAAGTTTCTGCTTTTCAGCAGAATCAAATCAACTATCATCATAGGTTATCCTATAGGTTCTACTTGGCACCAACACTAATTAAAAGATAAAAACACATCTAAACAGAAAGTAGGTGCAAAATTTATTACTAAACAGGAACAAAAACAAAAAACACAAAGAAAATTGGGTTGCCTCCCAACTAGCGCTATCGTTTAACGCCCCTAGCTAGGCATAAAAGCGAGATAGACCTAAGTAGTGCCATAATAATAAGATAGATCCTGAAAACTCATCTCATATTCTCTACGTTCGGCTGCAAGTTTTCTTTGAGGCAAGCAAAAATAATCAAAAGGGCTAAATTTAGTGGGACAAAAGTCCCCAAGATCAAGAGAGTATCCTAGTGAGCCTATACTAAAAGCATTCTTTTGGAAAAATCTTTATTTCGAAGCATTCTTTTGGAAAAATCTAGTGAGCCTATACTCAAGAGAGTATCCTAGCTCATTATTTCGAAGAGCAAAATCATTATTAGGTTCATAAATTCTATCAATCAAGACATTGGTAGGAACCTTTTTTCTTAGGTTTTCATTGAAAGCAACATAGTTTGAAGATTGAAAACGCCTAATTTCCTCTTGATCAAAGAGGACCACCTCTATGGGAGGACTATAGTGCGCAAAGATTTCTTTGGCCTCTCTTATTATAAATCTAAACTCATGAGCCAAAAAGATAGTAACAGCGCGTTTAACAGAAGAATGCTCAATATTGGAAAATTCTAGGAAAATTCTTTGTATGCAAGGATGCATATGCATAAATTGTCTTTCAAGTTCAACTACAAGCATAATGATAGCATCTGCAAGACTACTAGTTATATGAAGAATAGAACCACCCATAGAAGGCAAAGCACCGGCACAAGTAAAGAAATCTTGAATAACACCTTTTCCAATAATGTTACCACTACTGATTCGGAATATTTTAGTGTGCAAGATAGGTGGTTCTTCAGCCGGAGCCTTAGAATTTTCCATGTTATCATTATTGTCAATATCGATGATAATCTCCCCAATTTCAGGCATAACGGCAAACAAAAGCGAGGAAGAAAAAGCAAGCGGAAGAGAGAGAGAGAGAGAGAGAGAGAGAGGATATTGGGAAAGAGAGGGTGAATAAAACAGCAAGGGTGAAGTGGGGGAGAGGAAAATGAGAGGCAAATGGAAAATAATGTAAATGCGAGGGAGATGAGTTTGTGATGGGTACTTGGTATGTCTTGACTTGAGCGAAGACCTTCTTGCTATGTCTTGAGCTTGCGTTGGTTTTCCTTGAAGAGCAAAGGGTGATGCAGCAATAGTAGCATAAGTATTTCCCTCAGTTTTTGAGAACCAAGGTGAGGGAGTCCCGGATTAGGGGGTGTCCGGATAACCGGACTATGACCTTTGGCCGGACTCCCGGACTATGAAGATACAAGATTGAAGACTTTGTCCCGTGTCCGGATGGGACATTCCTTGGCATGGAAGGCAAGCTTGGCGATACGGATATGTAGATCTCCTCCCATTGTAACCGACTCTGTGTAACCCTAGCCCCCTCCGGTGTCTATATAAACCGGAGAGTTTTAGTCTGGAGGACGAACAACAATCATACCATAGGCTAGCTTCTAGGATTTATCCTCTTTGATCTCGTGGTAGATCTACTCTTGTACTACCCATATCATAAATATTAATCAAGCAGGAGTAGGGTTTTACCTCCATCGAGAGGGCCTGAACCTGGGTAAAAACATCGTGTCCCTTGTCTCCTGTTACCATCCGCCTAGACGCACAGTTCGGGACCCCCTACCAGAGAAACGCCGGTTTTGACACCGACATTGGTGCTTTCATTGAGAGTTCCTCTGTGTCGCCATCTTTAGGCCCGATGGCTCCTCCGATCATCAACAACGACACGGTCCAGGGTGAGACTTTTCTCCACGGACAGATCTTCGTATTCAGCGGCTTTGCACTACGGGGCAATTCGCTTGGCCATCTGGAGCAGATCGAAAGCTACACCCCTGGCCATCAGGTCGGATTTGGAAGCTTGAACTACACGGCTGACATCCGCGGAGACTTGATCTTCGACGGATTCGAGCCACGGCCAGGCGCGCCGCACTGTACTGATGGGCATGATCTAGCTCTGCCGACGAACAGTGCCCAGGAGGCTGCCCCAGTGTCTGCTCCGACCCTTAGTTCGGAGCCGACTGCGCCAATCGAGGACGGATGGCTAGACACCGCCTCGGGGGCTGCAACTTCTACGGTGATCGAGCCGAACACCAGTCTTGTCCTTTGCGAAGCTCGCGACTCCAAGGTGCCGGACTCCTCTCCGGACTCGGAACCTTCCGCGCCCCTGCCGATCGAATCCGATTGGGAGCCGATCATGGAGTTCGCCGCCGCGGACATCTTTCAGCATTCGCCCTCCGGCAACATTCTGAATTCACTAAAGTCTCTCTCCTTATCAGGAGATCCCTACCCGGACTATGGTCAGCAAGGATGGGATGCGGACGACGAAGAAATTCAAAGCCCGCCCACCGCCCACTTAATAGCCACTGTCGATGATTTAACCGACATGCTCGATTTCGACTCCGAAGACATCGACGGTATGGACGACGATGCAGGAGACGACCAAGACCCAGCGCCTCTAGGGCACTGGAAGGCCACCTCGTCATACGACATATACATGGTGGACACCCCAAAAGAAGGGAATGGCAATGGAACAACGGAGGATGACCCCTCCAAGAAGCAGCCTAAGCGCCGGCGTCAGAGGCGCCGCTCTAAATCCCACCAAAGCAAAAACGGTGATTCCGCACGGAGATAATAACACCCGGACAGTGTCAAGACAACCCCTCCAAAGAGGATTCAGCACAGGAGGATGGAGAAGCCAGCCCTCACGAGAGAGCGGCAGACAGGGAGGTCGAGGATGATAATTACATGCCTCCCTCCGAAGACGAGGCAAGCCTCGAAGACGACGAATTCGTAGTACTTGAGGATCCAGTCGAACAAGAGCGTTTCAAACGCAGGCTTATGGCCACGGCAAGCAGCCTCAAGAAAAAACAGCAATAGCTTAGAGCTGATCAAGACTTGCTAGCCGACCGATGGACTGAAGTCCTTGCGGCCGAAGAGTATGAACTAGAACGCCCCTCCAAGAGCTACCCAAAGCGCAGGTTGCTACCCCGATTAGAGGAAGAAGCACCTAAACCTACATCACCAGCACACGACGCGGCCGACCGGCCACCTCGTGGCCGCGACAGAGAGGCCTCTCGGCCATCGATTCAAGCCGCACCCCGGCGCTGCTATACCAAGGCACGGGGACATGCGCCGGACCTGCGAGACATATTGGACGACAAGGCAAGGCAAACAAGATCGATCTACGGATCGCGTGGGCGCCCCACGGCACATAATGATAACCGTCATGCCGGATATGGAAAATACGGCCAGGCCGAACACAGCAGACAAAGCTCATTTAAGCTACGTCGCGATATAGCCCAGTACAGAGGCGCCGCACACCCACTATGCTTCACAGATGAAGTAATGGATCATCAAATCCCTGTGGGTTTTAAACCCGTAAACATCGAATCATACGATGGCACAACAGATCCTGCGGTGTGGATCGAGGATTATCTCCTTCATATCCACATGGCATGCGGTGATGATCTACATGTTATCAAATACCTCCCACTCAAGCTTAAAGGACCAGCTCGGCATTGGCTTAACAGCTTGCCAGCAGAGTCAATTGGTTGCTGGGAGGACCTGGAAGCCGCATTCCTTGACAACTTCCAGGGCACCTATGTGCGACCACCAGACGCCGATGACCTAAGCCACATCATTCAGCAGTCAGAGGAATCGGCCAGACAATTCTGGACATGGTTCTTAACCAAGAAAAATCAAATAGTTGACTGTCCGGCCGCAGAGGCCCTCGCAGCCTTCAAACATAACATCCGTGACGAATGGCTTGCCTAGCACCTAGGACAGGAAAAGCCGAAATCCATGGCAGCCCTCACAGCACTCATGACCCGCTTTTGCGCGGGAGAAGACAGCTGGCTAGCTCGCAGTAATAACATGACCAAGAGTCCCGGTAATTCGGACACCAAGGACAACAATGGCAGGTCGCGTCGCAACAAACAGAAGCGCCGCATTAACGGCGACAATGCGGAGGATACGGCAGTTAACGCCGGATTCCGAGGCTCTAAACCCGGTCAGCGGAAAAAGCCATTCAAAAGAAGTACTCCGGGCCCGTCCAATTTGGACCGAATACTCGATCGCTTGTGCCAGATACACGGCACCCCCGAAAAACCAGCCAACTACACCAACAGGGATTGTTGGGTGTTCAAGTAGGCAAGCAAATTAAGCGCCGAAAACAGAGACAAGGCGCTGCATAGCGATGACGAGGAGGAGCCCCGGCCGCCGAACAATAGGGGACAGAAGGGCTTCCCCCTCAAGTGCGGACGGTGAACATGATATTCGCAACCCACATCCCTAAAAGGGAACGGAAGCATGCACTTAGGGACTTATATGGCGTTGGAGCCAGTCGCCCCAAAGTTCAACCCATGGTCCTCTTGCCCGATCACTTTCGATCGAAGGGACCACCCCACTAGCATCCGCCACGGCAGATTCGCCGCATTGGTTCTAGACCCAATCATTGACGGATTTCACCTCACTAGAGTTCTTATGGACGGCGGCAGTAGCCTGAACCTGCTTTATCAGGATACATTGCGAAAAATGGGCATAGATGCCTCAAGGATTAAACCCACAAAGACGACCTTTAAAGGCGTCATACCAGGTGTAGAGGCCAACTGTACAGGCTCAGTCACACTGGAAGTGGTGTTCGGATCCCCGGATAATTTCCGAAGCGAGGAGTTAATCTTCGACATAGTCCCGTTCCGAAGTGGCTATCACCCCCTGCTCGGACGAACCGCATTTGCAAAGTTCAATGCGGTGCCGCACTACGCATACCTCAAGCTCAAGATGCCAGGCCCTCGAGGAGTAATTACGGTCAACGGAAGCACCGAACGCTCTCTCCGAATGGAGGAGCATACGGCGGCCCTAGCGGCGGAAGTACAAAGTAGCCTCTCAAGGCAATTCTCCAGTCCGGTTATTAAACGTTCGGACACCATCAAGCGCGCCCGGAGTAACCTACAAAAAGACCGCCTGGCACGTTCCGAGCAGGCGTAGCACTGCGGCCCCAACCCCAGCTCGGGAAATTGTGCAACCAGTGTTACGCGTACATAATTACGCTCTGGAAGTACCATGGGCATAAGGGGAGGGGCACAACCACGGCACTCCCAACATGCGGCTCAACCGCACTAGGGGCTCCAAATTTTGTCATTTCCTTTTTCTTACTTTCAGGACTCCATTCTCCGAAAGGCCTGTCCAGCATTACAATCGCCGAACACACGATGCAACATCCAGGGAGGCAGCAAGCTACGTCGAATGTCCAGGTGGTCTCTTTAACGAGCTAAATACCTATCTTACATAAAGTCCCGCAGCTTGCCCCTGGAGGGGGACATATCAAATAATCCCATCTCTTGCTTATCGCACTATTTGTATCGTTCTGCTTTCACAGCAGCCTTTTAATAAACAATACATAGCTCTTGTCTATTATTGCATTCATTTCTTATGTAAGTATGTTCAGTTACGACATCATGCAACCGTACACTTTGGTACGGCCAATACACCAGGGGCTTAAGTACCCCAGAATATGGTGTGAGAATTCCGAACACTCTCACGAGTGCGGCACCCCAAACTTACAGCATTATATGCATCGGCTCCGAATCATGTCTTGGGTCAATAGTTGGGTTTGCCCGGCTCCCATGTTTTGTTACCTTACGTTCCGTTATATCGGCTAAGGTAGCGCTAGGAGAACTACTACGATTGTGCCCCAGTTGAGCTGGGTTAAGCACCTCAGTAGAGAAAGCTAAAACTGACCGTCATGATAAGGCAAGAGTCGGTCGCTGTTCGAGAGGTTTTTTGAGTCCCTAAAGACTTATGCCGCTTAGAGCGAGGAGCTGGCTTTGTCCGGCCTAAGCGTGGATAGCGCCCCGAACTCGGTCTTTGAATACTAGGGGCTTCGCCGAAATTTAAAATTATATAATTCTATGGCTAAGTGAGAGTGATAAAGCATCATAGTCCGATTGCCTTGTTCGTTGTGCTGAGCGCCTCCCTCGAAGGACCCAAGAATGGGAACAAGAGCGCTCAGGTTTATCCCGAACACCCCAGCACTCGTGGCATGGGGGCAGAAGCCGACGACTCGCATCTCTCAGATTTAATAAATGGACGCACAGAAGGTAATATTTTAAATTCAACAAGCGTTGCTTAGCGCATATGAACAAGTTTTCAGCGCACAGGATAAACACGAGCGAGTTTACTCAAAAATTACATCCCTGGTACATTCATTCGCCACAAGGCGGGCACCCTTCAGGACGCCCTGATAATACATTTCGGGCCTGCGATGCTCCTTCCCCTCCGGTGGCCCATCTGTCACCAGCTTCTCAGCATCCAGCTTGCCCCAGTGCACTTTAGTGCGAGCAAGGGCCCTACGCGCGCCTTCGATGCATACGGAGCGCTTGATGACTTCAAGCCGAGGACAGGCATCCACCAGCCGCCTCACCAGCCCAAAGTAGCTCCCAGGCAGGACCTCCCCAGGCCACGGCCGGCCTATAAGGCCCTTCATGGCCTGTTCGGCCACCTTATGGAGCTCGACCAGCTGCTTCAGCTGGTCGCTCAAGGGCACCGAGTGTCCGGCCTCAGCATACTAGGACCAGAACACTTTCTCCGTCGAGCTCCCTTCTTTGGCTCGGTAGAATGCGGCGGCGTCGAACACACTGTGCGGCAGATCTGCGAATGCTCCTGGAGAGCTCCGGACTCGGGTAAGTAACAAGTAATTCACGTTCACGTGCTTGCTTTGCATAAAGAATGCCTTACCCGCCGCTATCTTCTTCATCGCCTCAATTTCCTGGAGGGCTTTTTGGGCTTCGGCCTTGGCGGATTTGGCGCTCTCAAGAGCCGAGGCAAGCTCGGACTCTCGAGTCTTTGAGTCAAGCTCCAATCTCTCGTGTTTCTTCACAAGAGCATGGAGCTCTTGCCGCAATTCCTCCGCCCGCGCCTCCTGCTTTTCTCGCTCGGTGCGCTCCGCGGCCGCATTGTCTTCGGCCTTGGACAACGCTTCCTTTAGGGTCGCCACCTCGGTTGTGGCCCCTGTAACATTCACGTTGGTCCTGTCATTATTTGCAACCAGGTATTTTTTATATACTTAACCAAGGTACTACTTACCTTCCTTGTCCTCGAGCTGCTTCTTGGCAAGGACGAGCTCGTTCTCGGACCGCTCGAGGCTCTGCTTCAATGCATCGACCTCCGCAGTCAGTGCGGCAGAGGTCAGCAGCGCAGCCTGCATTCCCATATTGACATATTTTTGTTAGACTCCTGCGTATATCTTTTCAGATCCTAAGTCCGGGTTTTCTTTCTGAACACTGAACTGAGCATCAGGGGCTACTTTCTATGCGGTAATATTTTTACATGTCTTAAATACATACCTCAAAGCCTGTTAGAAGGCTGGCACAGGCTTCTGTCAGCCCGCTCTTCGCGGACTGAACCTTCTGGATCACCGCCCTCATAATAGTGTGGTGCTCCTCGTCGATGGAGGCGCCGTTAAGCACCTCCAGCATATTATCCGGTGCCTCCGGTTGGACGGAGGTCACCGGCATCGTAGGCTTGCCCTTCTTACGAAGGGGCCGCCTGCCGGACTCCGGAACCACTGAAGGTTCCGGTGCGGCGTCTTGCCCAGGGCCGTACTTAGATCCCTCTTGGGTTTTATCCCCTTTGCGCCTGGAGTCCGGAAGGTCGCCTTGCGGCGCCTCCGGGGCTACCTCCTCTTGGCCTGGCCCCTTCTGGGACTCCACCTCGGCATCGTCCGTGGGACGAGGGGAGGTAGCAGTCGGAAGTGAAAGACTATTCACATCCGACGAATCCAGGGATCCGCTCGACGAAGCGTCGAGCTGGGCCTTGGGCGGACTGCATGATTATGTTCGGCGTTAGAAGATACTGTGCACTAAAGGAACGCCATGAGTTATTCTGGTATCCGGATACTTACGATGTTGCCAGGGGCTTGGCCCTGGATGGCCACTCCTCTCCGCCGTCTTCGGCGTCGGTGGCGTAGTCCGGAAGAAGGGTCTTCCCCTTCTTGGACCCTCCGGCCCCCCTAGTTGGGGTAGCCTTCCTTTTCTTTCCTCCCCCCGTTGGAGGGGGAGAGGCCTCTTCTTCCTCCTCCTCGCCTTCGGGGGAGGAGTGCGCTTCGGAGTCATCGGACGAATCCGACACTACCAGGCGCCGGGAGCTCTTTCGAGTTCCCGTGGCCTTCTTCTTGGCCTTCTTCTCCGGCACCACATGAGGTGCCGGGACCAGCAGCTTCGCCAAGCGGGCATCTGCTGGGTCTTCGGGCAAAGGAGCCAGACAATCGATCTGTCCGGACTTCTTCTGCCAGTCCTGTTAAAGGAATGGGAGCTTAGATCCCGCATAGAGTCAAACTATGAAAGACAAATATCCTGTGATGGGTAAAATAAACTTACTGCCCTGGCTTGGCGCTTCGCACAGAATCCGCGATCCTCGATGGTGGGAGGGTGAACCTCGGAGCCCTTGAATAGCACCTTCCAGGCATCTTCACTCGTTGTGTCGAAAAGACTGGACCGGGTCGAATTCCCACAAGTTGAAGGCCTGTCGTTGACATGGGAGGATGCGGCGGAAGAGCATGACCTGGATTACGGTGACAAGTTTAACCTTATTGTCCATCAGGTTTTGGACGCAGGTTTGGAGTCCGGTCACCTCTTCCGGATTAACCCACGACAGGCCCGTCTATTTCCAGGAGGTGAGCCGTGTGGGGATGCCAGATCGGAATTCGGGGGCCGCTCCCCATTCAGGGTCACGCGGCTCGGTGATGTAGAACCACCCCGATTGCCACCCTTTGATGGTTTCCACAAAGGAGCCCTCGAGCCATGTGACGTTAGCCATCCTGCCCACCTTGGCGCCTCCGCACTCCGCTTGCCGGCCGCCCACTACCTTCGGCTTGACATTGAAGGTCTTTAGCCATAAGCCGAAGTGGGGCTTTATGCGGAGGAAGACCTCGCACACGACCATAAACGCCGAGATGTTGAGGATGAAGTTTGGGGCCAGATCGTGGAAATCCAGGCCATAGTAGAACATGAGCCCCCGCACAAATGGGTGGAGTGGGAAGCCTAGTCCGCGGAGGAAATGGGTGAGGAACACCACCCTCTCATGGGGCCTAGGAGTGGGGATGAACTGTCCCTCATCTGGGAGCCGGTGCGCGATGTCATTGGACAAATATATGGCCTTCCTCAGTTTTTTGATGTGCCCCTCCGTGACGGAGGAGGCCATCCACCTTCCTCCCACTCCGGACATGGTTGGAGAAGGTTGAGGTGGGAAGTGCGGACTTGGGCGCTGGAGCTCGAGTGCACGGGGATGGATAAGTAAAGGAGGAAGAAGGCGTAGATGGAAAGGGTGGATCCTTATCCCCTTATATGGGCGGATGAAACTATGTACCCCCACCAGCCTAGTAAAACTCGCTTATCTCCCAAGCGTCATGATTAATGGCGCGGTTGGGTTACCCACGCCCGTATTGATGAGAATCCCGGAATAAGGGGACATGATCTCTGCTTTGACAAGACGTGCCAAGGAAACCGCCTCTCTAAACGCGCTGAGGTGGGACGTAAAATGATTCGAATAAAGGCTTGGCCATGGCATGATGTCACACTGCGGAATACGTCAGCAGATTAGATTTGTACAAATATTATTCTCTCTACGGTGGTATGCGGAACTTATTTTGCAGAGCCGGACACTATCCTTGTGTTCAAACATCTTCTATGAAGTATTCGGAGGAGGAACTCGCCTTGCAATGCCGAAGACAATTTGCGCACTGGACTCGTCATCATTGAAGCCTGGTGCAGGGGCTACTGAGGGAGTCCCGGATTAGGGGGTGTCCGGATAACCGGACTATGACCTTTGGCCGGACTCCCGGACTATGAAGATACAAGACTGAAGACTTCGTCTCGTGTCCGGATGGGACATTCCTTGGCGTGGAAGGCAAGCTTGGTGATACGGATATGTAGATCTCCTCCCATTGTAACCAACTCTGTGTAACCCTAGCCCCCTCCGGTGTCTATATAAACCAGAGAGTTTTAGTCCGTAGGACGAACAACAATCATACCATAGGCTAGCTTCTAGAGTTTAGCCTCTCAGATCTCGTGGTAGATCTACTCTTGTACTATCCATATCATCAATATTAATCAAGCGGGAGTAGGGTTTTACCTCCATTGAGAGGGCCCGAACCTGGGTAAATACATCGTGTCCCTTGTCTCCTGTTACCATCCACCTAGACGCACAGTTCGGGACCCCCTAACCGAGATCCGCCGGTTTTGACACCGACACAAGGTATCAATCTAGTAGGAGGCTCCTCAAAAGTCCCACGCACCTACACAAACAAACAAAGAACTCGCAACCAACGCAATAAAGGGGTTGTCAATCCCTTCACGACCACTTGCGAAAGTGAGATCTAATAGAGATAGTATGATAAGATAAATATATTTTTGGTATTTTATAATATAGATGCAAAAAGTAACGATGCAAATAAAAGTAGATTGGAAGCAAATATGATAAGATATAGACCCGGGGGCCATAGGTTTCACTAGAGGCTTCTCTCAAGATAGCATAAGTATTACGGTGGGTGAACAAATTACTGTCGAGCAATTGATAGAAAAACAAATAGTTATGAGATTATCTAGGCATGATCATGTATATAGGCATCACGTCCGCAACAAGTAGACCGACTCCTGCCTGCATCTACTACTATTACTCCACACATCGACCGACTCCTGCCTGCATCTAGAGTATTAAGCTCATAAAGAACAGAGTAACGCATTAAGCAAAATGACATGATGTAGAGGGATAAACTCATGCAATATGATATAAACCCCATCTTTTTATCCTCGATGGCAACAATACAATACGTGCCTTGCAACCCTTTCTGTCACTGGGTAAGGACACCCCAAGATTGAACCCAAAGCTAAGCACTTCTCCCATGGCAAGAAAGATCAATCTAGTAGGCCAAACCAAACTGATAATTCGAAGAGACTTGCAAAAATAACTCAATCATACATAAAAGAATTCAGAGGAGATTCAAATATTTCTCATAGATAAACTTGATCATAAACCCACAATTCATCAGATCTCGACAAACACACCGCAAAAAGAGATTACATCGAATAGATCTCCACAAGAGAGGGGGAGAACATCGTATTGAGATCCAAAAAGAGAGAAGAAGCCATCTAGCTAATAACTATGGACCCGAAGGTCTGTGGTAAACTACTCACAACTCATCATAGGGGCTATGGTGTTGATGTATAAGCCCTCCATGGTGGATTCCCCCTCCGGCAGAATGCCGGCGAGGGCTCCAAGATGGGATCTCGCGGATACAGAAGGTTATGGTGGCGGAAATATTTCTTCGGTTGCTCCCTGGATGTTTTCCGGGTACGTAGGCTTATATAGGAGGAAGAAGTACGTCGGTGGCCGCCCGAGGGGCCCGCGAGACAGGGGGCGCGCCCTGCCCTCTCCTAGCCGCCTCGGCTACTTCTTGACTTGCACTCCAAGTCCTCTGGATCACGTTCGTTCCAAAAATCACGCTCCCGAAGGTTTCATTCCGTTTGGACTCCGTTTGCTATTCCTTTTCTTCGAAATACTGAAATAGGCAAAAAAACAGCAATATGGGTTGGGCCTCGAGTTAGTAGGTTAGTCCCAAAAATGATAATAATGTGTAAAATAAAGCCCATAAACATCCAAAAGGGGTAATATAATAGCATGTAACAATTAGAAAATATAGATACATTGGAGACGTATCAACCGACGTGTAGCCTCACCTTGCTAGTGCGTTCAGTTCGATAGCAAAATTCAATTTCGACAGTAAAATTCAGTTTCGACAGTTAAGTTCAGTTTCGACAGTTAAGTTCAGAGATGAGCGGTTGATGTATTTTACATCTAGCACTTTGTGGTTATGTATTTTACGTCATGTATTGGAGATGCTATTAGAATTCCACTCAGGTTAATATTGTTCGTTGTCTCTCTTGTCCTGCTTCAGCCTCAGCGTCGTACAACTCACCGGAGCTGCTCCAACGACGAAACACTCCATCACAGCGGAGCAGTACCTCGGGCTCCATCTCCATACGCCTAAGATCTTCTTCCCCTCCTCCGACGGCCAAGTCAGCCGGAGCATCCTCACCGGCCAACCCAATCACACTGAGATCGACATGGCTTCGCCAAAGAGGTTGTACACTTATTGCATCTCTTTTTACTCTACATGTTATATATATTGTCCACTGAGCACTCGTAGTAACGGGAAATATGATTATTTTATCCTACTATATGACAAGCAGCGAGGTACCAGGCAATTTAGCTATCCGTGATGGACTCTCTTGAACGCCATCATTATTTATCTCTGCGCATTTGAGGTGTGCATTTGTCGATGGGCCTGGGTGTTGAGCTAGTATGGCAGTGGCCTAGGTCCAAAGTAATAGAAGTAGCACAAAAACATTTTTTTAGTGTAGGATTTTCCTTGCTCAAGCCTGCCTACTAGAATTGCCAGTGCTTGAAAGGAAAAGTGAATGAAAAACACAGGAATTGGGAAGTTTCCTATGGTACTACTTTTCATGAATTGGGTGCAAAGGAATGGAGCAAAGGAAAACTGTAGGATTTGTTCCTTTAGGGTCTCCTTGAAAGAAAAACCGTAGGAATTATAATTTCCACTTCTCCTCCTTTTCATATTCCTATTCATCAAGCAGAAGACTAAGAGATAGTAGTATTATAACCGTACATTTTCTTGTGGTTTGACTTAATCTCACCATGCTTTTTTGCATCCTGTGATCTTCCAATTGTTGTGAATCAAACACCCAGATTGGCAGAAATCCTGTGTTTTTAAATTCTCTGTTTTACACGTGCATTCCTATCCTATTCCTGTCTATTTCCTATCCCTGCATTGTTAGAATCCTCAAATTCAAACAAGCCCTTACTCAATTACTTCTGTTACAGATATGTGTCAAAGAAAACCTTGTGTGGTTTGTCCTGCTCCTGCGGCGCTGTGTTCCACCCCAGCTCAGCTGCTCCAACGATGGAAGGGTTCACCACAGCAGGGATCCGCTCTCTAGACTGTCTTTCGCCGCCTCAGATCTTCTTCCCCGCCGTCGGCAGCCACGACAACTGCATTACCATCATCAACTGAGCAGATCACCTTGAGGACTACACGGGTCCGCAAGAGAGGTCGCACTCTTTCGTGTTTGCTTACATTATGCGTCGCTTAATATGATGACATGCTACATTATCGTCGTGTTCACCTATTAGACTCCGAGTCAGGTCCAAACTAATGCTGAAACATGAGTTTTTAAATGGTTGTGGGGTACATATTGGGGCAGCAATCAGTACTATATGTCTACTATCTGGTTAATCACCGGTGTCTACTATGAGTTTCATGTTGGGTGCAAACAAACATTAAAGGAGCCATTATCTGTATTTTTTAACTAAAGCTATTATCTTCCTGCTATCATTGGTTTTGGGTCTATCCACAGTTTGCTACCATCGCTCTGGATTTGTGCATGCACTCCTTACATAATATCACTATGTTTTATTCCTATGCATGCCAGTTATTGTACACAATGGAACTGGTCATGTAGAGAAAAAGAGACGAGCCTTGCGTGGCAATAAAATATCATGCAGACGTCGTTCCATGGTGGGTGCAAAGGCAGCCCCCCCCCCCCACCCATTTCGGATCGTAATCAAGAGGAAGATAAATGTTCGAGGGGATTCGTATGAGAAGACCACTCCTATTTACCCCATGAGGTCTTCTCTCTAACTTGGCATGCTGATGTTGGTAATATCATGCATATGGTTCCTTGCATTGCTTATTGTATACATTAAAGATGTCATCTGCTTAGTTTAGACATGTTTTGTGTTAATGCCATCTGTTTAGTTTCTTTATTGTATATGTGAATCATGCAATGCCATCTTGTCTAGCCAGGCATCATATATGTGAATTTTGAAATGCCACCCTGGTTAGCCAGTCATCTTATATGTGAATTATATCATGCCATCATTTTTTTATTACGTGTTAAATTTGTCAACAATTTGAGTACATTCAATTACTCTTCATGTGCATCAGCCATTCGGCACGGTCATGGAAAAATCTGGAGTGGAAACAAGGTCTTCAAGCAGACAATGCTATCTGACGAAGCGCATGTCTTGCTGGTTACCGTTTGCTCCTCATAGGAGGTTTCAAAGACAAATGACCAGTCATATCCCCGAGGTGCATGCCCTAACTTGGCAGGGTTGTGTTGCTCATATCGTATGTATGGTATCTTGCATTGCTATGTCATTTGCTTAGTTTAGACATGCTTTGTGTGAATGCCACCTGTTTAGTGTCTAATTACCATATATGTGAATTATGCAATGCCATCTTGTTGCAAGACATTATATATGTGAATTATGCAATGTTATCTTGTTGCAAGGCATTATGTATGTGAATCATGCAATGCCATGCTGTTTAGGCAAGCGTCATATATGTGAATTATATCATGCCATCCTTTTTTTTGAATTTCTCATTGCTTTTGTCGACAATGTTTGTATATTCAACTGCTCTTCCAGTGCATCAGCCATTTGAATTGGTGATGGAGAAATCTGGAGTGAAAACAAGGTCTTCAGAGCAGACAATGCTACCTGCTGAAGCAGATATCTCTTCAGAGGAGGATTCAGAGGCAGATGACCAGTCCTATTATCCCCCTGAGGTGTATGCTCAAACTTGGCAGGGTTATATTACTCATATAATGCATATGTTGTATTGCAATGCTTAGTTTTTACATCATATACACAATATTGAATGCCACCTTAGTTGACACATCATATATGCGATTGCCCTCTACTCACTTCCTTAGTATATAAATCATATATTTGAATTATGTCATGCCATGATGTTTACATAGACAGCATGTATCTGAATTATGGCATGCCAACCCATTTTCTAAAGACATAATATAGTTATATCATCTCATCCTGTTTACATAGTCATCATATTTTAAATTATGTCATTCTATCCGTGAATTATATCATGCCATCATGTTTCCATCGACGGCATGTTTGTGATTTATGGCATGCCAACCACTTTAATAGAGACATCATATAGTTATATCATGTCATCATGTTTACATAGTCATCATATTTTTAAGTATGTCATTCTATCCTGTTTAGTTAGCCATCATACATGTGAAATTGTGTCATGCTATCCTGTTTAATTAGCCATCATATATGTGAAATTATGTCCTGCTATTCTGTTTGCTTAGACAACATAAATGTGAATTATTTCATGCCATGTTTTCTTCCCTACTATCCATTTCACATGTCTATCTTATAATGTCTGTACATTCAATTACTTTTCTTGTTTATCAGCCATTTCAATTGGAGGGAGTGATGGCAGTATCTGTGGGAGTAAAAACACAGTCTTCAGAAAAGATCGTGCTACCTGCCGATGCAGATAGAACCACGGTTGTACTTGCCCAAGAACCAGCCCCACCACACATAACCCATACTCATGCAGATTGTACCCCTACCCAGTTGGACAGAGAACCAGCTACACCCCTTCTAACCCCAACCCCAGCAGATAGACACCCAGTTCCCGTTGACATAGCACCGTCTCCACCACAGAGCACCCAAACACGAGCAGTTGGTAAGGCAACTGCAGTGCCCAAATCACAAGGACCACCACTCTGAACCCGAAGTCAACGCTTAAAGCAGAAGAAGAATTGTTCTCAGGTCAGGTTCCGTAGCTATGGCTCATACTACTTTGCTCTTGCATCATCAGATTTCTCGATACCAACTAATTTCAAATTTGAAGGATGCAATTGAAACTCCAATGGCACAACAGGTATGTTTTAAACCTGTTTCTTCAACGTGTTTGGCTGTTTGCTGTTGTAACTTGCTCTATGTTGATTTCAGTTTCAATTGAATAAATAGTTATGTTCTCATGCCATGCACGTTACAAGTGTTGTTATTGCTGTGTAGTTTCCCACACTTATATTCTGTCTATGTTGCTTTGTCTTAAATAGATATGATTCGAACTGTATCTATCTTGATTTGGCAACATAAACTAGAATGATATAGACCATACAGTGACCATATTACAAAGATATATGTTTGTTTCGTATTGTTATCCTGTCCACCTTACTACTGAACTGGTTTACCAAAATGAGTTTCATATACTACATTGTAAACCTGAGATGTGTTTGTCTGTTTCTCTTTTAGAACGCGGATAAAATATTGGAGAAGAGTACCCTGTTATGCAATGGTAAAGGAAGTAATGCAGATAAGGTTCAAGATAGTGAGACATCCCTATTGGTCTCCAAGAAAGCTGATAAAAACTATATTGAAGACACTGAGACAACCCCAAAGTCCTATCTTGGTGTAGTGTTCGAAGTTATCGCTACCACCGGCTGCACCAGCTCTTCAATTTGTTGCCTGAATCAGTTCGCTTCTTGAGTCTCAACTTCAAGTTGAAAGACATTGATCGATGTTATGCGACGAAGCCAAGGACTGAGGAAGTCCCTGCTGAATTCAGATGCATACTTTCCGGTGCAACAAAGAAGTTACCAAGGACTTAAGCGCCAAACAAGAGAAAGTTAGTAAGCTTGCTAAGCATCTTGCCAGCATTATGGGTACCCAGGATATTGTTTCTTGAGCTCTTCTAAAGTGGTTTCAGTTCTGGACTTGTTTTGCTGCAGCGTTTATATGTTGTTGTGTTCCCTATATTTGCACTGGTGGCGAACTTTGATGCCCAGTGGATGTAATATGTGTAATAGCCGTGATAGCCTAGTGTAAGTTGCTTGTTTATTTATTTCCTTGTTGTCTTGTTTATTTGTTTGCTTGTAGTCAGTGCAGTTCTTTTTCTGCGCTTTGCTAGTGGCTGCAATAACCTATTTTTTAAAACTAGGCCACAATAACCATGGGCTAATATTTCTTGAGTGACACCGGGCCTCTCAAGGGTCAGAGAAACAAGTGGGCCTTCTATGGGTCAGATAAATAGTGGGCCTTCTACGGGTCAGAGAAACAGTGGGCCTTCTACGGGACGTAGAAACAATGGGCCTTCTACGGGTCAGAGAAACAATGGGCCTTCTACGGTCAGATCATCAATGGGCCTTATACGGGCCATATGATCGACACAAACATGGGCCAAAGAGAACGCATTCTGGCCGTAAACGGACTAGAGTTGGAATCATCCGTTCATGGGCCGACCATAACGGGCCATCGTTAATAGGCCATATTTGATGACGCTATGAAAATGGCCCAACATATTAACGGACCACAAATGTGAGAAGGCCGAAAGATAACATGGGCTGGAAATGGCTCAACGGAATAAAGGGTCGTTAATGGGTATAAAGTGATACACTGTTCTTTACGGGCCAGTTTCACCACAGGCCGTTAATGGGTGTAAAGTGATACATTGTTCATTACGGGCCAGTTTCACCATGGGCCGTTAATAGGCCAAGAGTTACATAGGGCCTCATATGGGCCGAAAGACGTCATGGGCCATACATGGGCCAGAAGTGAAAACGGGCTGGAATCATATTGGATGGCCCAGATGACGCTACTAGGCCTAATTCAAATGGGGCGTAACGGGCCTTGGGTTAGCGGGTTGTAAATGGGCTATATGCGAACATGCCGTTAACAGGCTTTCCATGGGCCGGCCTTTTCACCAGAATGGGCCTCTGTTGAGTCGTGCCATGTGTCGACGTATCATAGGCGCCTTCTGTTCAATGAGTGGATGACATCTGTCCTAGAGATGAGCCGACACATGTTTCCTCCAGTCAATGATGATTTTACACGTGGAAAATCCCCATTGGTCGGGGCTTTTAACGAGTTATCGGATACAAAACCCGACCCGATAGCTTAACGGCGTTCCGTTACGGTGGATGCCACGTGTCGGTCACCCTTGACGAAAGCACTTCTGTGGCGCGATTTATCGTCATGGAAGTGGACACTTTCGTGATGATAATCTTGGTAATGTCATGGAACACTTCTACGACAGCACAGGTATGACTATCTTGATTTTGACATAAAATCGTCATGGATGTACATGCATGACAGAAAACGCGACCTACTGTGACAAACGCGACCTATTTTGTAGTGATTGTGAATGCCTGGCTGACGCGTGTTGATGACTACTCGATAGTTCAGTGTGCCATGATCTACGGCTTAGAATCGGGACTTCAAAGACGTTTTGAACGTCATGGAGCATATGATATGTTCCAAGAGTTGAAGTTAATATTTCAAGAAAATTCCCGAGTTGAGAGATATGAAGTCTCCAACAAGTTCTCTGACTGCAAAATGGAGGAGAATAGTTACGTCGGTGAACACATAGTCAGAATGTCTAGGTACCATAACCACTTGACTCAGCTGGGAGTTAATCTTCCTGATGATAGTGTCATTGACAGAGTTCTTCAATCACTGCCACCAAGCTATAAAGGCTTCGTGATGAACTATAATATGCAAGGGAGGAACAAGACTATTCCCGAGCTCTTCGCGATCGTAAAGGCTGCGGAGGTAGAAATCAAGAAGGAGCATCAAGTGTTGATGGTCAACAAGAGCACTAGTTTCAAGAAAAAGGGAAAAGGAAGAAGGGGAACTTCAAGAAGAATGGCAAGAAAGTTGCTGCTCAAGAGAAGAAACCCAATTCTGAACCTAAGCCTGAAACTGAGTGCTTCTACTACAAAGGGACTGGTCACTGGAAGCGGAATTGCCCCAAGTATTTGGTGGATCAGAAGGATGGCAAAGTGAAAGGTATATTTGATATACATGTTATTGGTGTGTACCTTACTAGTCCTCGTAGTAGCGCCTGGATATTTGATACTGGTTCAGTTGCTCATATTTGCAACTCGAAATAGGGGCTACGGATTAAATGAAGATTGGCTAAGGACGAGGTGACAATGCGCGTGGGAAATGGTTCCAAGGTCGATGTGATCGCCGTCGACACGCTACCTCTACATCTACCATCGAGATTAGTTTCAGACCTGAATAATTATTATTTGGTGCCAGCGTTGAGCATGAACATTATATCTGGATCTTGTTTGATGCGAGACGGTTATTCATTTAAATCAGAGAATAATGGTTGTTCTATTTATACTAGTAATATCTTTTATGGTCATGCACCCTTGCTGAGTGGTCTATTTTTGTTGAATCTCGATAGTGATGATACACATATTTATAATATTGAAGCCAAAAGATGCAAAGTTGATAATGATAGTGCAACTTATTTGTGGCACTGCCGTTTGGGTCATATCGCTATAAAGTGCATGAAGAAACTCCATGCTGATGGACTTTTGGAATCACTTGATTATGAATCATTTGGTGCTTGCGAACCGTGCCTTATAGGCAAGATTACTAAAACTCCGTTCTCTGGAACAATGGAACGAGCTACTAACTTATTGGAAATAATACATACAGATGTATGCGGTCCAATGAGTGTTGAGGCTCGTTATTTTCTTACCTTCATAGATGATTTGAGAAGATATGGGTATATCTACTTAATGAAGCATAAGTCTGAAACATTTGAAAAGTTCAAAGAATTTCAGAGTGAAGTGGAAAATCATCGTAACAAGAAAATAAAGTTTCTATGATCCGATCATGGAGGTGAATATTTGAGTTACGAGTTCGGTCTTCATTTGAAACAACATGGGATAGTTTCACAACTAACTCCACCTGGAACACCATAGCAAAATGGTCTATCCGAACATCGTAACCGTACTTTATTAGATATGGTGCAATCTATGATGTCTCTTACTGATTTATCGCTATCGTTTTGGGGTTATGCTTTAAAGACGGCTGCATTCACTTTATATAGGGCACCATCAAAATCCGTTGAGACGATGCCTTATGAACTGTGGTTTGGCAAGAAACCGAAGTTGTCATTTCTTAAAGTTTGGGGCTGTGATGCTTATGTGAAAAAGCTTCAACCTGATAAGCTTGAACCCAAATCGGAGAAGTGCCTCTTCATAGGATACCCAAAGGAAACTGTTGGGTACACCTTCTATAATAGATACGAAGGCAAAATCTTTGTTGCTAAGAATGGATCCTTTCTAGAGAAGGAGTTTCTCTCGAAAGAAGTGAGTGGGGGGAAAGTAGAACTTGATGAGGCAATTGTACCTTCTCCATTATTGGAAAGTAGTTCATCACGGAAATCAGTTCCAGTGATTCCTACACCAATTAGTGAGGAAGTTAATGATGATGATCATGAAACTTCAGATCAAGTTACTACCAAACCTCGTAGGTCTTCCAGAGTAAGATCTGCACCAGAGTGGTACGGTAATCCTGTTCTGGAAGTCATGTTACTAGACCATGGTGAACCTACAAACTATGAGGAAGGGATGATGAGCCCAGATTCCGCGAAATGGCTTGAGGCCATAAAATATGAGATGGGATCCATGTATGAGAACAAAGTGTGGACTTTGGTGGACTTGCCCGATGATCGGCAAGCCATAGAAAATAAATGGATCTTCAAGAAGAAGACCAGCGCAGACGGTAATGTTATTGTCTACAAAGCTCGACTTGTTGCGAAAGGTTTTCGACAAGTTCAAGGAGTTGACTACGATGAGACTTTCTCACCCGTAGCGATGCTTAAGTCTGTCCGAATCATGTTAGCAATTGTTGCATTTTATGATTATGAAATTTGGCAGATGGATGTCAAAATTGCATTCCTGAATGGATTTCTGGAAGAAGGGTTGTATATGATGCAACCAGAAGGTTTTGTCGATCCAAAGGGTGCTAACAATGTGTGCAAGCTCCAGAGATCCATTTATGGACTGGTCCAAGCCTCTCGGAGTTGGAATAAACACTTTGATAGTGTGATCAAAGCATATGGTTTTATACAGACTTTTGGAGAAGCATGTATTTACGAGAAAGTGAGCGGGAGCTCTGTAGCATTTCTAATATTATATGTGGATGACATATTGTTGATTGCAAATGATATGGAATTTCTGGATAGTATAAAGGGATACCTGAATAAGAGTTTTCCATGAAAGACCTCGGTGAAGCTGCTTACATATTAGGCATCAAGATCTATAGAGATAGATCAAGTCGCTTAATTGGACTTTCACAAAGCGCATACCTTGATAAAGTTTTGAAGAAGTTCAAAATGGATCAGTTAAAGAAAGGGTTCTTGCCTGTGTTACAAGGTATGAAGTTGAGTCAGATTCAATGCCCGACCACTGCAGAAGTTAGAGAGAAAATGAATTTCATTCCCTATGCTTCAGCCATAGGTTCTATCATGTATGCAATGTTGTGTACCACACCTGATGTGTGCCTTTCTATAAGCATACCAGGGAGGTACCAAAGTAATCCCGGAGTGGAGCACTAGACAGCGGTCAAGAACATCCTGAAATACCTGAAAAGGACTAAGGATATGTTTCTCGTTTATGGAGGTGAAAAAGAGCTCGTCGTAAACTGTTACGTCGATGCAAGCTTTAACACTGATCCGGATGACTCTAAGTCGCAAACCAGATACGTATTTTTATTGAATGGAGGAGCTGTCAGTTGGTGCAGTTCCAAGCAGAGCGTCGTGGCAGGATCTACGTGTGAAGCGGAGTACATTGCTGCTTCGGAAGCAACAAATGAAGGAGTCTGGATGAAGGAGTTCATATCCGATCTAGGTGTCATACCGAGTGCATCGGGTCCAATGAAAATCGTTTGTGACAATACTGGTGCAATTGCCTTGGCAAAGGAATCCAGATTTCACAAGAGAACCAAGCACATCAAGAGATGCTTCAATTCCATCCATCATCAAGTGTCACAAGGGGACATAGAGATTTGCAAGATACATACGGATCTGAATGTCACAGACCCATTGACTAAGCCTCTTCCACGAGCAAAACATGATCAACACCAAAGCTCCATGGGTGTTAGAATCATTACTGTGTAATCTAGATTATTGACTCTAGTGCAAGTGGGAGACTGAAGGAAATATGCCCTAGAGGCAACAATAAAGTTATTATTTATTTCCTTATTTCATGATAAATGTTTATTATTCACGCTAGAATTGTATTAACCGGAAACTTAGTACATGTGTGAATACATAGACAAAACATATTGTCCCTGGTATGCCTCTACTTGACTAGCTCGTTAATAAAAGATGGTTATGTTTCCTAACATAGACATGTGTTGGCATTTGATGAACCGGATCACATCATTAGGAGAATGATGTGATGGACATGACCCATCCGTTAGATTAGCATTATGATCGTTTCAGTTTCATTGCTACGGCTTTCTTCATGACTTATACATGTTCCTCGGACTTTGAGATTATGCAACTCCCGAATACCGGAGGAACACTTTCTGTGCTACCAAACATCACAACGTAAAAGGGTGATTATAAAGGTGCTCTACAGGTGTCTCCGAAGGTGTTTGTTGGGTTGGCATAGATCGAGATTAGGATTTGTCACTCCATGTTTCGGAGAGGTATCTCTGGGCCCTCTCGGTAATACTCATCTGTATAAGCCTTGCAAGCATTGTAACTAATGTGTTAGTTGCAGGATGAAGTATTACGGAACGAGTAAAGAGACTTGCCGGTAACGAGATTGAACTAGGTATGAAGATACCGACGATCGAATCTCGGGCAAGTAACATACTGATGACAAAGGGAACAATGTATGTTGTTATGCGGTTTGACCGATAAAGATCTTCGTAGAATATGTAGGAACCAATATGAGCATCCGGGTTCCGCTATTAGTTATTGACCAGAGATGAGTCTCGGTCATGTCTACATAGTTCTCGAACCCGTAGGGTCCGCACGCTTAACGTTCGATGACGATATGTATGATGAGTTATGTGTTTTTGATGACCGAAGTTTGTTCGGAGTCCCGGATAAGATCACGAACATGATGAGGAGTCTCGAAATGGTCGAGACATAAAGATTGACATATCGGACGGCTATATTCGGATGCCGGAAGTGTTCCGGAGAAGTTTCAGATAAAATCGGAGTGCCGGAGGGTTGTCGGAACCCCCGGGGGAACTAATGGGCCTCGATGGGCCTTAGTGGAGAGAGAGGGGGGCGGCCAGGGCAAGCCACGTGTCCCCTCCCCTTTGGGTCCGAATTGGACTAGGAGGGGGGCGGTGCCCCCCTTTCCTTCTCCCTCTCCCTCTTCTTCCTTCCCCCTCTCTCCCTCTTGGTGGAAACCTACTAGGACTTGGAGTCCTAGTAGGATTCCCCTCTTGGGGCGCGCCTACAGGGGCCGGTCGGCCTCCCACCTTCCTCCTTTATATACGGGGGCAGGGGGACATCCTAGAACACACAAGTTTCTCTCCCAACCGTGTGCGGTGCCCCCTCCACAGTTACACACCTCGATCATACCATCGTAGTGCTTAGGCGAAGCCCTGCGCCGGTAGCATCATCATCACCGTCACCACACCGTCGTGCTGACGAAACTCACCCGCATCCTCAACTGGATCAAGAGTACAAGGAACTTCATCGAGCTGAATGTGTGCTGAACGTGGAGGTGTCGTACATTCGATACTTGGATCGGTTGGTTCGCAAAGAAGTTCGACTCCATCAACCATGTTATTGAAACGCTTCCGCTTTCGGTCTACGAGGGTACGTGGACACACTCTCCCTTCTCGTTGCTATGCATCACCTAGATAGATCTTGCGTGATCGTAGGAAATTTTTTGAAATTACCGCGTACCCCAACACTGGAAGTAGGTATAATCTATCCTATAGCTGATAGTAGATGGGTAAGTCATGTTCATTGTGTCCCTAACAAAGGAAGTATAACTGTTGTTCCTAATGATAAGAATGAGCTTATCCCACAAAGAGTTGTTACAGGCTATAGAATGGTAATTGATTTTAGAAAATTAAATAAAGCAACTAGAAAAGATCATTACCCTTTGCCTTTTATTGATCAAATGCTTGAAAGATTATCTAAGCACACACACTTTTGCTTCCTTGATGGATAATCTGGCTTCTCACAAATACCTGTTTTTAAACCTGATCAAGAAAATACCACTTTTACTTGTCTTTTTGGAACCTATGCTTATAGACGTATGCCTTTTGGTTTATGTAATGCACCTGCTACCTTTCAAAGATGTATGACTGCTATATTCTCTGACTTTTGTGAAAATATTGTTGAGGTTTTTGATGGATGACTTTTCTGTTTATGGGAAGTCATTTGATGATTATTTAAGCAATCTTGATTGAGTTTTGCAGAGATGTGAACAAACAAATCTTGTCTTGAATTTGGAGAAGTGCCACTTTATGGTTAATGAAGGCATTGTCTTGGGCCATAAAATTTCTGAAAGAGGTATTGAAGTGGACCAAGCTAAGGTTGATGCAATTGAGAAAATGTCATGTCCTAAGGACATAAAAGGTATTCGTAGTTTCCTAGGTCATGTTGGTTTCTATACGATATTTATCAAAGACTTTTCTAAAATTTCTAGGCCTCTCACTAATCTTTTGCAAAAGGATATTCCTTTTGTTTTTGATGATGATTGTTTATTAGCCTTTGGAACATTAAAGAAAGCCTTAATCTCTGCACCTATTGTTCAACCACCTGATTGGAGCTTGCCTTTTCAAATCATGGGTGATGCTAGTGATTATGATGTTGGTGATGTTCTAGGACAAAGAGTTGATAAGAAATTGAATGTTATTCATTATGCTAGTAAAACTCTAGACAGTGCTCAAAGAAATTTTGCTACTACTGAAAAAGAATTCTTAGCATTGGTGTTTGCTTGTGATAAATGTATACCTTATATTGTTGATTCCAAAGTAACTGTTCACACAGACCATGCTGCTATTAAGTATCTTATGGAAAAGAAAGATGCTAGACCTAGACTTATTCGTTGGGTCCTGTTGCAAGAATTTGATTTGCATATTATTGATAGAAAAGGAGTTGAGAACCCTGTAGCTGATAACTTGTCTAGGCTTGAAAATGTGCTTGATGACCCACTTCCTATTGATGATAGTTTTCCTGATGAGCAATTAGCTGCAATAAATGTTGCTAATAGTACTCCTTGGTATGCTGACTATGCTAATTACATTGTTGCTAAATATTTGCCACCTAGCTTTACTTACCAACAAAACAAAGAATTCTTCTATGGTTTAAGATATTACTTTTGGGATGACCCACATCTTTATAAAGAAGGAGTAGATGGTATTATTAGATGTTGTGTACCTGAGCATGAACAGGGACAAATCCTACGAAATGTCACTCCGAACCATATAGAGGGCATCATCCTGGAGATAGTATTGCTCATAAGGTATTGGAATCTGGATTTTATTGGCCTACTCTCTTCAAGGATGCTCATAAGTGTGTCTCATCTTGTGATGAATGCCAAAGAATAGGCAATATCGGTAAGCATCAAGAAATGCCTATGAATTATTTACTTGCTGTTGAACCATTTGATGTTTGGGGATTTGATTACATGGGATCTTTTCCTTCCTCTAATGGGTATACACATATTTTTGTTGCTGTTGATTATGTTACTAAGTGGGTAGAAGCTATCCCAAGTAGTAGTGCTGATCACAACACCTCTATTAAAATGCTTAAGGAAGTTATTTTCCCAAGATTTGGAGTCCCTAGATATTTAATGACTGATGGTGGTTCACACTTTATTCATGGTGCTTTCCGTAAAATGCTTGCCAAGTATGATGTTAACCATAGAATTGCATCACCCTATGATCCTTAGTCTAGTGGTCAAGTTGAACTTAGCAATAGAGAAATAAAATTAATTTTGCAAAAGACTGTCAATAGGTCCATGAAGAATTGGTCTAAGAAATTAGCTGATGCACTTTGGGCTTATATAACAGCTTATAAAAATCCTATGGGTATGTCTCCTTATAAAATGGTTTATGGAAAAGCTTGTCATTTACCTCTTGAGTTAGAACATGAAGCATATTGGGGAGTTAAAGAACTCAACTATGATTTCAAAATTCCTGGTGAAAAGAGGTTATTTGATATAAGCTCATTAGATGAATGGAGAACCCAAGCTTATAAAATGCAAAGTTATTCAAAGAAAAGGTTAAATGATGGCATGACAAAAGAATTCAAAAGCGTGAGTTTAAAGTCGGAGAATATGTTCTTTTGTAGAACTCTCGTTTCAGATTCTTTGCAGGAAAGCTCCTCTCGAAATGGGAAGGCCCATATGTCATCGTGGAGGTTTACCAGTCTGGAGCCATCAAAATAAACAATTCCGAAGGTACTAACCCAAAGGTTATCAATGGGCAACGAATAAAGCATTATATCTCAGGTACGCCTATTAATGTTAAAAGCAATATTATACAAACCTTGACACCGGAAGAGCACATAAAAGGGTCCTTCCGGAACACTCCAGAATCGTCAAAATAGGGAGGTGCGTGATACGGTAAGCAAACGGACTCTGAAAAATCCGCAAAAATATTTTTTGTCAGTTTTGGAATATTTTAGAATTTTGGAAATAAAGAAACTTCGAGGAAGCGTCCCCTAGTGGGCACAAGACACCGTATGCGCGCCAGCATGCTGGCGCGCCCAGTGGGCCAGCCCACCGACACCTTCTGGACTCCTTTTTTCTCCAGTATACTTGTCTTCCAAGATTAAAAATCTATATATACTTCCCGAACCTGTTGATCACCGTATCGTGAAGAAATCCTCTGTTCTCTTTTCTTACTGTTTCTGGTCAGATTTATCAAGCCAGGCACCATGTCTTCTTCCTCCTCCAACAACATGGAACAAGATACTTGGCTGATGAAGATCGAGACGAAGAGGGAGGAGCCTACGAAAGTCGTCAAGGGAGACAAGGGCAAGGAAGCTACCATAGATCCATCCCCGGTGGCAGCACAAGCACTGCTGTCCGAGGAGGAGGAAGAAGATATCCTTAAGCCCTACCTTCCTCATCTTACTCCTGCTGAGATTGAAACTTTTCACGTCATTGAAATAGTTCACATACAAAATAAGTATCTCACTTGCAAAAATATTTTGCATCAAGAGCATATCACCTATCTCCGGAGTGTTATCCGTCGGTTGGAGAATCTCTTGATCCTTAAGGATAGGATCGCTTCTTCACCATCGCCTTCTTCACCACCAAAGGAGAATTGAGTATCGGGTATGGGCACTCCCCTTGGCTTCCGCCAAGCTTGGGGGAGCTGCCCCGGTATCATATCATCCCACTATCTTTTTGCTTTTACTTATCTTAGTTCGATCTTTTTGCTTTAGATGACATAAAGTTAGTTCGACCCTTTCTTATTTGTGAGTTTGCTTAGTGATCTATCATTGTAATCGTGTGTAAGTTATATAATAAAGTTTAGCTTGAGTTTGTACTTTCTTTTACTTTCATGTGCAAATAAAGAAAAAGAAAAAGAGAAAGAAAGCAAATAAAAGAAAGGAAATAAATTAATAGATCATATACTAATCCTATGGTAGGTGATAGCACCACATAAGGAAAAGTATAAGTAGGAAATTTTATTAGAGATTGACAAACATAGCATTAGTCAATGATGCAACTCATGAAAGAATTAATAAGGGAAGAGAAGATTCACATATAAATATACTATCCTAGAAATCTTTTGTGATTGTGAGCCCTCATAAAAATATTATATGCCAAAATTGTTGACGTTGGGCGAGGACGACAACGTAATGATTTATGTTTGTTTATATTCACATAGAAGTCATATTGTCATAGATCCTTCAGCATGTGGTGCTTGCCCCTATCTTTGCTAGCCAAAAATTCCGCACTAAGTAGAGATACTACCTGTGCATCAAAAAACCCTTAAACCCAAATCCTTTTCAAGTGTCCACCATACCTACCCAGGGATTGAGCAAGATCCCTCAAGTAAGTTGTCATCGGTGCAAAAAGGCAATAAAAATTGCTTCTAAATGTGTGAGATTGTTTAGTTAAGAGAAAATTGAGTGTTACACGAACTTGGATGACAAAGAATAAAAGCGACAGACTGCATAATAAAGGTTTTCATCTTAAGGGGCAATGTAACGTGATGTTATTTTGCACTAATTAAGGGATTGAGCATACAAACAAATAAGCGCATGGCAACCTCTGCTTCCCTCTACGAAGGGCCTATCTTTTACCTTTATGAATTTACTTCTATGCAAAGAGTCAAAGTTTTCCTTCTATTCCTTTTATTTTTCTCCTTTGGCAAGCATCATGTGGTGAGGAAAGATCTAGGTACATATGTCCAGTTGAATATAGATAGCACGAGTTATTATTGTTGACATCACCCTTGAGGTGAGTACGTTGGGAGGCGAAACTATAAGCCCCTATCTTTCTATGTGTCCGGTTGAAACGTTTTGCTCATGTGTACAAGGTGAGTGTTAACAATCATAGAAGACTATATGATGGTTGAGTATGTGGACTTGCCTAAAAGCTCCAACACGTGACCCTTCCTGAAAAGATGATGAATAATAGTTGCAAAGTTGACTGAGAACATAGTTTGCTGGTTTCTAATAGAGTTTTTGCTTTATACTTTGGTTGTGTGATGAACTGTTACTTATTCATGGGAAGTATATGATAAAGTTCTACGAGAAAAGTCTTGTGTTTAATTTTTTTGCTATTATAATAATCAACATGATGCTTCTATGTCCGTATTTTGTTTTTATCGACACCTCTCTCTCTCAAAGCACTTGGACATGTTTTTCGATTTTGGTTTTCGCTTGAGGACAAGCAAGGTCTAAGCTTGAGGGAGTTGATACGTCCATTTTGCATCATGTTTTCTTACTGTTATTTATAGTGTTTTTATACATAATAATGCTTTTTGGAGTAATTCTAATGCCTTTTCTCTCATAATTTGCAAGGTACACACCAAGAGGGAGAATTCTGGCGGCTGGAAATCTGGACCTAAAAAAGCTACGTCATGCCACCTATTCTGCACAACTCCAAACAAGCTGAAACTTCACGGAGATTTTTTATGGGATATTTAAGAATTATTGGAGTCAATAAGTACCAGAGGGGGTCCACCAGGCGGGCACAACACACCTGGGCGCGCCAGGCAGCCCAGGCGTGCCCTGGTGGGTTGTGGCCCCCTCGGCCCACCTCTGGTGCCCATCTTCTGGTATATAAGTCATTTTTACCTAGGAATAATAAGGAGAAGACTTTTGGGGCGGAGCGCCGCCGTCTCGAGGCGGAACTTGAGCAGGAGCACTTTTGCCCTCCGGCGGAGCGATTCTGCCGGAGGAACTTCCCTCCCGGAGGGGGAAATCATCGTAATCATCATCACCAACAACTCTCCCATCTTGGGGAGGGAAATCTCCATAAACATCTTCACCAGCACCGTGTCATCTCATACCCTAGTTCAACTCTTGTATTCAATCTTGTTACCGGAACTATAGATTGGTGCTAGGGGGTGACTAGTAGTCTCGATTACATCTTGTAGTTGATTACTATATGGTTTATTTGGTGGAAGATTATATGTTCAGATCCATTATGCATATTAATACTCCTCTTATCATGAACATCTTTACTATTTGTGAGTAGTTACTTTCGTTCTTGAGGTCACGGGATAAATCATGTTGCAGGTAATCATGTGAATTTGATATGTGTTCGATATTTTGATGGTATGTATGTTGTGATTCCCTTAGTGGTGTCAAATGAACGTCGACTACATGACACTTCACCATATTTGGGCCTAAGGGAATGCATTGTGGAGTAGTAAATAGATGGTGGGTTGCGAGAGTGACAGAAGCTTAAACCCCAGTTTATGCTCTATTCCGTAAGGGACCGATTGGACCCAAAAGTTTAATGCTATGGTTAGAATTTATTCTTAATACTTTTCTCGTAGTTGCAGATGCTTGCGGGAGGTTTAATCATAAGTAGGAGGTTTGTTCAAGTAAGAACAGCACCTAAGCACCGGTCCACCCACATATCAAATTATCAAAGTAGCGAACACGAATTAAACCAACATGATGAAAGTGACTAGATGAAATTCCCATGTACCCTCAAGAACACTTTGCTTATCATAAGAGACCGTTTTGGCCTGTCCTTTACCTCAAAAGGATTGGGCTACCTTGCTGCACTTTTGTTACTACTATCGTTACTTGCTTGTTACAAATTATCTTGCTATCAAACTACTCCGCTACTTACAATTTTAGCACTTGCACACACTACCTTACTGAATACTACTTGTCATTTCCTTCTGCTCCTTGTTGGGTTCGACACTCTTACTTACCGAAAAGAGCTACAATTGATCTCCTATATTTGTGGGTCATCAGCCTTCTAAGGGCCATAGAAACAATGGGCTTTCTATGGGCCCGAGAAACAATGGGCCTCCTACGGGTCGTATGATCGATCGGCAAAACATGGGCCAATAACAGACCGCATTATGGGTCATAAACGGGTTAGATTTGGAATCGTCTGTTCATGGGCCAAAAATAATGGGCCGTCGTTAATCGGTCATATTTTATGACGCTATGAAAACAGCCCAACGGATTAATGGGCCGCAAAGGGGCCGATTGCAACCATGGGCTGAATTTGGCCCACAAGTAGAAAAGGCCAGTAATGGGTCGTAAGTAACCAAATACTGGAAATGAGCCCAAGAATAAATGGGCCCTGAGAAGGCCGAAAGATAACACGGGTTGGAAACGGCTCAATGGAATAATGGGTCGTTAATGGGTATAAAGCGGTACACTGTTCATTGCGGGCCATATTCACCACGAGCCGTTAAGGGGCCAAGAGTTACAAAGAGCCTCGTATGGGCCAAAAGACATCATGGGCCATACATGGGTCAGAAGTTACAATGGGCTAGAACCATATTGGACGGCCCAGATGAAGCTACTGGGCTTAATTTCGATAGGCCGTAATGGGCCATGAGTTAGCGGGCCGTAAATGGGCTATATACGAACAGGTCGTTAACAGGCTTTCCGTGGGCCAGCCCGTTACCTTTTGACCAAGTCAAACAGGCCGGCCTTTTCATCGGAATGGGCCTCTGTTGGGTCGTGCCACGTGTCGACATATCATTGGCGCCTCGTGTCCAATAAATGGATGACATATGTCCCAACGGTGAGCCAACACGTGTTTCCTCCGGCCAATCAGAATTTTACACGTGGAAAATCCTCATTGGTCCGGGTTGTTAGCGGGTTATCGGATCCAAAACCGGACCTGATAGCTTAACGGCGAGCCATTACGGTGGATACCACGTATCGGTCACCCTTCATGAAAGCACTTCCATGACGCGGCATTTATCGTCATGGAAGTGGACACTTCCGTGATGATAATTTTGGTAATGTCATGGAACACTTCTACGACAGCACAGGTATGACTATCTTGATCCTGTCATAAAATCGTCATGGATGTACATGCATGACAGAAAACATGACCTACTGTGACAAACACGTATCATCACGGAAGTGTATTTTTTGTAGTGCACACATTAGTAGCCAACGAAGTCCTTTTTGAAACAAAAAGTTGACACCTTAATATCGCAAAAAGTTGTATTATATTAACCATGTCAAAAAAATTAACCATACTCAGTGGCGTGCGTGTAACTGTTTGATTAGACGGGACGAGCGCGAGAAGTCCGCCGTGTAGGCTCGACGGGACGCGTGTGAGCATTCCGCCGCGCAGTCTCGACGGGACGTGTGCATCTTGTCCACCTCATAGTCGCAGGCTCGACGGGACACGTGCGAGCAGCAAGGCCGCCCATGCTCACCGGGAAGCGAGCTCTTTGACCTCCATGCACAAGCCGCCGCCTGCCTCGCTCACAACTTCTCCATTAATGGGTTAATTAAAGCATCTAGACGGAGGGTGTTTGCTTGTGATCCCATGGCAGCATTTGCTTTGTTCTTGTTTTCAACTCGTATTCCACCCTAATTTAAATTGCCACATAGGGCAATGGATAATACGACCACAAATAAAATGGCAATGGATAATACGATGACAAATTTACAATGGCGCAGATAATAATTGGCTTACATATTCCGGATAATTTAAAATGCCACATGCAGCAAAGCCCGGAAGACACGGGGGCTAGAGAAGAAGGAAATTGCAGACAACGATCTGGGTCGCTACTGTCTCTACTCATCGATGCATTGCCGGGCGACGATATCCTCCAGATCCTTCTTCAATTCCTCACGACTTTGCTTGAAAGCAGCCACGGATTCCTCCACCTCCTGCTCGCGCTCGATCCGGAGCTTCCTCAAATCACCCATCAGTTCCTCGACAACCGTTGTCATCGTCATCCTCGAGGCACTGCTCTACTCATGCAGCATCTTCCAGCCGGCGGCCTCCTCCTCCTTCTCGGGGAGTGCCTTGAGGATCTTTGGATTATCACCCATGAGTTGCTCGACGAGGCCGATCGCCTTGTCAACTAAGGCATCGCTGATCTTGAGCAGCTTCGTCAACGAGAATGTCGTCATCGCCGGTGAAGGACTTCAGGAACGTCGGCTCGTCGCGATGGCCGACGCCGCGAATGCGCTTGTGAGAGCCCTCGCGTGCCCATGAGAGCTTGTTTGAGGGCTCTGCGGCGTGCCGAGACATGTCTGTTGCAGATGCGGCTTCGCGACAGGACCTCTCTAGTGCTTCCGCGGCCTTGGTCTTTGCTGCCTGGTTATATGTTCACCCTAAACTCCTCCTATCGGTCAAGGCGGAACGACTTGACAGGAAAGACCAGTTTTGTGGGTGATGAGGAGAGGAACTATGAAGTACTTTTCGAGTGGGTAGTTTTTATAGCCTGATGCTAAGTGTGAACACATATTAGTTTGATAGGTGTGAACAGATTTGCAATTACTTATTGCGTTGTAATCTGCAATGTGACAAGAAACAAGGTCAAAATTTATTGATGGCAGAAGGTTGACCACGTGGTTGCTCGCCGTTGAGTCGGCTGTTTGCCACGTATCACACACATCTTGTTAAGTTGAACAGTTTCTGTTGAGTTCGCTAATCGAAAACAGTTCGTCCGAGTGAACCGTATGCCCTATATCACACACACCTTGATCTAGCTAACCGTTTCTATTACACTCCCTAATAGCAAACAGTTCATTGGAGCGAATCGTATGCCGTATATTCCACACACATTGATCTGGCTGCCCGTTTCTATTGTTCTGCCTCACAGCAAACAGTTCGAACGGTTCAACCCTGTGCCTTGGATCGCACATGCAACTAAAATATAAACTGTGTTTGATGTATCATTCATCGCAAACGTTTTGCACCTTTTTTGACGGGTTTTTTACATCCCCGTTTGTGATTAATGCATCGCACACAGTTTCATCAAAGGGTCTTTGATCGTAGTGCCGCGTTAGCAGATATCTAACACATATCAAGTTCACATGATTACTTGCAACATGACTTCTCCTGTGACCTCAAGAACAAAAGTAACTACTCACAAATAATAATCATGCTCAAGATCAGAGGGGTATTAAATAGCATAATGGATCTGAACATATAATATTCCACCAGATAAACCATGAAGTAATCAACTACAAGTTGTAATCAACACTACTAGTCACCCACAAGTACCAATCTAAGGTTCCGGTACAAAGATTGAACACAAGAGATGAACTAGGGTTTGAGAGGAGATGGTGTTGTTGAAGATGGTGATGGAGATTGCCCTCCCAAAGATGGGAGAGTTGTTGGTGATGACGATTGCGATGATTTCCCTCTCCGGGAGGGAAGTTCCCCCAGCGGAATTGCTCCACTAGAGGGCAAAAGTGCTCCTGCCCAAGTTCCGCCTCGAGATGGTGGCGCTTCGTCCCGAAAGTCCCGCCCTGACTTTTTCTAGGTTAAAATGACCTATATACCAGAAGATGGGCACCGGAGGTGGGTTGGGCTGAGCACAACCCACCAGGGCGCGCCTGGGTCGCCTGGCGCGCCTAGATGGGTTGTGCCCACCTGGTGGCCCCCCTCTGGTAGTTATTTGCTCCATTATGTTTTATATATTGCAAAACAATTCCCCATAATTTTTTAGCTCATTTGGAGATGTGTAGAATAGGTAACTCTCATGTAGCTTTTTCAGGTCCAGAATTCCAGCTGCCGGTATTCTCCCTCTTTGTGCAATCCTTGCATATTATGAGAGAAAAGACATTAGAATTACTCCAAAAGCATTATTATGCACAAAAACATTATAAATAACAATAGGAAAACATGATGCAAAATGGACGTATCATTCATCATATAACAGTCACAACCTAGAGCGATACACAATAGCTCCAATTCATCAATATAATGTAGGCATGTATTCCGTATATAGTAATACATGCTTATAATAAGGTTTGCATGACATCTTTTGTCCTACCCTCCCTTGGCAGCGAGGTCCACAAGGAAACTGAGGGATATTAAGGCATCCTTTTAATAGAGAACCAGAACAAAGCATTACCAAATTGTGAATACATGAACTCCTCGAATTACAATCATCCCTGAGGAGTATCCCAACTATTGTTACTTTGGGGTCTACGGATCAGAACAATAACAAGTGCATATATAACTACCAGATAGGATCAAGAACTCAAATGTATTCATGAAAACACAGAGGATTCAGGTCTGAAATCATGGCACTCGGGCCCTAGTGACAGGCATTAAACATAGCAAAATCATAGCAACATCAATCTTAGAACATATTGGATACAAGGGATCATGCCCTAACAAATTGACTCGATTACATGATAAATCTCATCCAACTCCATCACCGTCCAGCAAGCCTATGAAGGAATTACTCACTTCTGATGGTGAGCATCATGGAATTGTTTATGAAGAAGGCCCCCCTCCGGTGGATCTTCGTTCTAGTATTTTGTTATTTATTCCATAAAAATCTCCAAAGTTTTGTCTGATTTTGAGAAATTTTATTTCTACACAAAAAATAACACCATGGTAGTTCTCCTGAAAATAAGAGTTCAAAACAAGAGCAAAAGTCTATGGAAAAGTAGATATGATGGACACATATCAGCCGTGGTTGTAAATGGGCCAGACGCAAGTAGGCCCTAAATGGGCTGGCCCGCTAATTTTGACTGGGCCGACCTTTTTATGTAAACTGGCCACTGGAGGGTCGTGCCACGTGTTGGCATTTCATTAGCATGTATTGTCCATTGGACGGGCGACACATTTCGCAACACAGAGCTGACAAGTGATTCTATTGGCGAATGAGAAAATGACACGTGGAAATCGTCATTGGCCGGGGATGTTACCGGGTATTGGATCCAAAACCGGCACTCGTTAGCTTAACGGCGACCTGTTACAGTGGTTGCCACGTGTCGGTTACCCTTGACGAAAGCACTTCCAGGACGCACCATTTATCGTCACAAAAGTGAACACTTCTGTGATGATAAAGGGAGTATTGTCATAGAACATTTCTACGACAACACAGATATGACTATCTTGATTCTGTCATAAAATTGCGCAGAAAACGTGACCTACTTTAACAAACACATATTATCACGGAAGTGTTTTTTTGTAGTGGGGTTAGGTATTTTTTCCATGGGCTTTCATCAAAAGGAAGATCTCATATAACCCATAGAGTATGCCATCAAGTGGTGATCATCATCAAAGTTGAGTTGTGCAAGTTCAAGTGAAGCATCATGAAGAGATATCACGTAGTTGTAGCTTGACATCCATTATGGTGATAATGGACATGTGAAGATGTGCCTAAGAGAGGCTCTCCCATAGTGGAGTATGGGAGAGCAATTTGCTAGTATTCATCAAGCCAACACAAACAAGAAAGGTGGTCCAACTTGAGGAGGTCAAGATCATCATCATCTAGCACAAGTGGACTATGCGCAAGATGTATAACCTTGATAGGCTTTCTATCTTATCAGTCTCATGGTGTTAGTTGGGAGATCGGGTTATTGGATTGATAGCCATACTATCAGGGGGGGGGGGTTCTCTAGTGAGTAGCTTGATCATATCATTCATAGAGAGCTCAAACCTTTGCATCCTTGGCATCATCTTATTTGGTTCTTGTTTGGCTTTTCTCTATATGAGGTTTTAGAGCTTGTGGTTATCTTCATGACAACCTCAAATGGATTTTCTATGCATCTTCTATTACGTTTTTGAGGTTGGAGGTTTTGCCGGTTCTTCATTTATGGAGATTTCATACTTCTAGATCTTTAGTATATTCTTTTGGAAGCTCTTGTCGCCAGCTTTCTATTAAGCTTGAGTTCATCGAAATCAGAGTTCATTTGCAAAAGCTATGACAGTTTTGGGTGTTTCCTGGATTTGCAGTTTGTTTCGAGCACCCGGAGTCCTTTGACCCAGGGGTGCCCAGATGCATGAGAGGAAATTGTCTAGCCTCGGCCTTGTACGAGTCCCCGGGGGTCCCTGGACCCCCGGGTCCCTAGAGTATGCGCCAAGTCTTTAGACAGTTCGGGTGCCCGGGGTCCTGGACCCTGCCCTCCCCTCCCCTCTGCCTAGCGGATGTTATGTCCGGGTATCATGGGGCCTCTGTCCTTTGGGTGCCCACGGCAAGCCGTGCTTTCTTTGTTTGGTCTGGGTACGTCCTGGTGCCCGTGGGTGTCTGCTGGCAACGGTCATTTTTCGCGTGGGGTATTTAGATTTGTCAGTTCTACATTATGTATGCAGATAAACATTTGTCCATTTCACGAAGAAAAGCATTTTGGAGCATCATTTTTTCCTTTTTTACTGTTCACCCAAGCTCACATAACCTCAGGATCAAAACAACACTTTCTCGCCAATCCATCCCAATCCCTCATTTTGAGAATAGTGAGAAAAGCTATCAAAAGAGTCCAGACGTGTAGTGTCGTAGTTGGTTGCGTGGATGTTGGATCGGTGGCTTCGTATCTGGTTGTAGGATGTTGACTCTGGTGGCGGAGATGGAGCGTGCACTCCATGTTTCCTATTTGACGCATTAAGAGTCAAAGCGATCAGGTTGGGTTGGCCCATCTAATGTATATTCTAGTTCTGGTTATTGTTTGTTTGTTTTTTATCAGTTCCCTGGAGCAGTTTTTGTTTGTTTGTTTGTTAGGAACACTGGAATTCTGATTTTATTTTCTATTTTTTTAGCTTTTTATTGAAAGTCCAAAAAAACTTTAGAAAAATGTTTGCATCTTAAAAATAAGTTCACAAATTCGATTTTTTCATGTTTTAGAAAAAAATAAAAATTTGAGAAAGCATTCGTGTCTTAAAACGTGTTCAGAATTTTTTTAAAAAAGTTGGGATTAAAAAATATACAGAAACATGAAATATTTAATTTTAAGAAATTGTTTACAAATTTTTAATGTTGGTTTCTGTTTTCAACATTTTAAAATATGTTCACGTATAGAGAAACTTTTCACAAAATTGAAACTCAAAATGCTCTAGAAACAATTAAATTTGGGCACTACAGTAGCCCGGTTTATTTACTACAGAATCCGGTTCGCTACAATGTGCGTGCGCTACAGAATCCGGTTCGAATCCGTCGTTAGTCCCGTGCACCCCAGGCCCAGGCCTTTTCGGAAAGCAGCAGGCAGACCGAGTTGAACTGGGCCGGCGTGGCTCTTCTTGTATACTACTTATACAAGTCTTCCTCCTCTTCCTTGAGATAAGACCATATAATAAACTTCCTCAAAAAAAATATATAATAAACTAAAAACCAGGAAAGAAAAAGCGAAAGAGGAATCCATCTAGGTCTCGCCGGCAGAGGCGATTTGATCTCATCGCCGGCGATATCCTCCTTCCTTCGTTACGCCCCCTTTCCCTGCATCTCCCCGGTTACAGGTAACGCCGCCCGTCCTTGTGATTTACAGCATCTCTCCAGTTACACAGGTAACGCCGGCCTTCTGATTCACCCGATGGGGATCCCCTTCTCCCATCTCCATGTGTGGCGTGGATTAGCCTAGCGTGCTGACACATCTAGTTAATTCCTGCTGTTAATTATATATCTGCCCCCGCAAAAAATATATTATATATATCTGATCTGATGCAGGAGCGGTCGATCCATCGGTGGCCATGTCGTCGATATATGGAGAAATTACCATGTACGTATGCAGACATTTTCATGCAACTTTTGGGGATATCGTGCGTGCATTTCAAAATCTTTTTTCTTTGGACTTTCCCAAACACAAAATACCTCCTTGTATTTGCACTGTTTTGATCTTGTATACAAGAAAGAATAGATAATATCAGAAGATACATTCAAGAGATTGATGGATGCCAGTAGATTCAATATTGGTTGATCTTCACCAAACAAAATAAGCTTTACATTTTTGGACTGGAGGTGTTAAAACTCACACTAGTAGGTATTTTGGTGTAATATAACTAGCCAGTTTGGTGTAGTAATGTACTACCTCCGTTCCTAAATGTAAGACGTTTTTGCACTTCAAATTAAACAACCACGGAGTAATATATCAGCTCAGGCAACCTGTGTCATTACAACTAATTGAGGTTGCATACTAATTTGTCTTCTTTTCATGCATGCAGTAACGACTTTGACACACTGCAGACATTGGATGGTTCCGCTTTAAAAGAGTTTCATGAGTTCCAGGATTTTTGGCTTGCTTGCGCCGAGCGCCACATGAGCCTGAGGCCCAAGTCACCGCCCCCCGAGGAGCTGATGAAGCGCAAACAAGAGCGTAACCGCAAGAGCTTGGTTGTAGCGCTCAACACAAATGCCAAGCGAAACAATATGCAGGCATGTCCAAAAATATCATAATCAAAATATTTATGTTTCCTTCCATTTCGCTTAGCCACCGTATATATTAACAAGTGCTCGACTGTTGTTACATGTGTCATTTATTATATTTCAGATTACTGACTTTGAATTTGTGGAAGAGAAAGAAAGGAATCTAGTTGGTGGAGTTGTAGCAGGATATGTGCATTCCAACTTTGTTGCGAAAGGTGTGGATGGCAGGCCCACTTTGTTCTTTGCTGAGATGCTCCATGGTTGCTTCTTGGAAGAGCATGTTATTCTCTGCACTCCTTTGGAAGACACCGACTCTGGTAACTATTTTGCTTTTGCTCTAATTGTCTTGACTTTTTGTTAGCATATATATACTAATATATATAGTACATATTTTTCTTGCGTGAAGGTTGTTGTTTTGGGTGCAATCAGCATGCAAGGAAGCTCAGACATCCCACATGTGGTGGCTACTTGGGTGGACTCGAGGATGTGCCGTTTCCTTACGTGGAGGAGGACAGTGATGATGATTGCTTTATTGATTGAATCTACTACAATATATGTTTCCAACAAGACAAGAGCTGCAAAATGCCGAGTGCGTAAGGAGGAGTGCTTTGGTAACAGCAGGCTGTGACAAGTAGGGGCCGAAGCATATGTATCTTTATTAATAGTGTTATAATAACTAGACTAGATGCCTCAAAAAAATCAAAAAGAAAAATGTAATGTTGACTAGAATCATGCTTGTGACAATTTCGTTTGATGATTTGTGGTAATAAGTTAGAATGGAGGATGATGTATCATTATAAATTGTTGTTTTACTGTTTCTTTTTGGACCCTGATAAGTGCCACATGTGTGGCATGAACATATGGCAACTCCGAGCGTTTTGATGACAAGTTTAGTTACGCGAGGATGGCAACTTTAGTTGTCAAGCATGACAACTAAAGTATTTTTTGGGTTTGTTTTTTCTTTTTAGATGACAAGTTTAGTTGTAAAAAATGGCTTCATGCCACACGTGTTGTATTTATCATTTGTGTTATTTTTTTGAAACGTGCCATGTTTATATAACAAGGGACGGCATAACAATTACAGGCTGATGATTGCTACGGCTTAGACCACACCAAAAAAGGGACTGGTCTCTATTACTCTTTCCGTTTCCAAATATTTGTCTTTCTAAAGATTTCAACAAGGATTTCAAATGAACTATCACATACGAATGTATATAGAGATATTTTAAAGTGTAGATTCACTCAATTTGCTCCGTATGTAGTCATTTGTTGGAATTTCTAGAAAGACAAATATTTAAGAATAGAGGGAGTAGTAATGATGCTTTCTCTTCGATGGGCCTCCTTGCAGAGCTGGCTTCACCGATGCTACCTCATTGGCTTGGTACGCGGTGCTAGAGAAACTTTGCCCATGCCGTTCTTCCGCTATCATGACCACTCACCTGGAGCACCTGTTGGAATTATGTCTCCTGTAATTATATTCAAATTACTTGGAATTGTTAATATTCGTAATAACTCGTATGGAATTATACATGTATTTACACATGAAATTGCTTTACATGTTTAGCATGGAGTTGTTACTTGTTGGTATGTACTTAAGTAATATATGCATAAAGAAGCTGGTCGATTATCAGTGGAATACAATATACTTATTATATTGGAAAGACTACCCGGGTACACTGATGATTGGAAGGAGCTAGATCGTATAGTTAGATTACAACCCTAATGTTGATGTACATAATTAGAGGAATTTACACTCTATTATGGCGCGTTGCTCACAAGCGCGTGCTCCAGGTCATAACGGGATAGAATCCATTAACAGACAAATATGATCGTGGTTGGTAATTTAATCTGGACTCTATCCCGGAAACTAGTGGAAAATACTAGGAATCTTATATCTGTATAAGAGGTCGACTCTTTGAAAAGACAATATAAGAAGGTCCCTACTCCTAGCCTCAGACAAGCGATTTGTGAGCGGCACCACGGATAAGCGTAGAGAAATAGAGGATAGACCACAAACCCTAAATTTCTAACAGCACCTGCACAGACAAAGCCCGGGTGGTCTTGGCCGCCACTGCCGGTTGGTCTTGGCCGCCACTGTCACAGACAACCACCTGCACCCAACCCCTCACCGCCGGCCACCACACGTCTACCATGCCAACAACAGCCACCGCCGACCCCCAGCCGCAGCTACCAATGGGATCCAGATCAGGGAGAGTAGACAAGCCCCCTGATCGGGCATGGCAGCTCACAGGGACACCGCTGCGCTGACCACCAGCCCTCGGTCTTGGCCACGGAGACCGCCGGCGCTCCAAGGGAGCAAGATCTGAGAGCATCTCCAGCCATTCGGCCCCCCAGGGCGCCGAAAAAGAGCGTCCTGGGGGTGCGCTGGTGATAAACTCGGCGCTGGGGGCGGTTCGGCACCCAGCCGTCGCCCCTAGGCGCCGAATTCAGCCCAGCTTTCGGCCCAAATATGTCCAAAAACGACCTGATAACTGCGTGAATCGGCCCATATTCGGTGCGGTTCGGCGGGTTTCGGCGTGAATTTTCGCAAACAAATAGGAACCAATTAGCTCCTCACATAGTTCGGCATGTTTCGGCGTGTTTCATCACATAAATCAAACGGTTCACTACAAATTATATCGTTTAACAAATAAAAACTCAAGTTTCATCACATGTCATTCCCGGCCTCGCCCTTGAGCCTCCATAGGTGCTCCACCAGATCGTATTGCAGTTCTTGATGCACCTGTGGGTCTCGGATCTCCTGACGCATATTGAGGTAGTCAGTCCGGTTTATGGGTAGTCGATGATCAACTTGGGCAAGAGGACCTTGCACGTGGTATGGTTCGATGTCAAACATCGGCTCTTCCTCGCCGCTCTCAATGATCATGTTGTGCAAGATGACACAGCAAGTCATGATCTCCCACATTTGATCTTTCGACCAGGTCCGAGCAGGAACCGGACAACAAGAAATCGAGATTGGAGCACACCAAATGCCCGCCGACGTCCTTCCCCGCAAGCCTCCCGAATCTTCGCAAACCAGGCGTTCTTGCCTCTTGGCACAGGGTTTGAGATAGTCTTCACAAATGTCGACCATCTCGGATAGATGCCATCAGCTAGATAGTACCCTTGTTGTACTCCCGTCCATTGACCTCGAAGTTTACCGGAGGAGAATGACCTTCAACAAGCTTGGCAAAGACTGGGGAGCACTGCAGGACGTTGATGTCATTGTGAGTTCCTGGCATCCCAAAGAAAGAGTGCCAAATCCAGAGGTCCTGTGTGGCCACTGCCTCAAGCACCACATTTCAACCGCCTTTGGCGCCTTTGTACAACCCCTGCCAAGCAAATGGACAGTTCTTCCATCTCCAATGCATGCAGTCGATGCTTCCAAGCATCCCAGGAAATCCTCTTGCTTCATTCTGTGCTAGGATCCGGCAAAGGTCTTCCGCATTGGGTGTTCGCAAGTACTGCGGTCCAAACACTGCCACCACTGTCCTGCAGAACTTGTAGAAACACTCAATGGTGGTGGACTCGGCCATGCGCCCATAGTCGTCGAGTGAATCACCGGGATCTCCGTATGCAAGCATCCTCATAGCTGTCGTGCACTTCTGGATCGAGGTGAATCCAAGTGTGCCGGTGCAATCCTTCTTGCACTTGAAGTACCTGTTGAACTCCCGGATGGAATTCACAATCCGGAGGAAAAGCTTTCGGCTCATCGGATAACGGCGCTGAAATGTTTTCTCACCGTACAATGGAGCGTCCGCGAAGTAGTCCGAGTAGAGCATTGATACGTCCATTTTGCATCATGCTTTTGTATCAATATTTATTGCATTATGGGCTGTTATTACACGTTATGTCACAATACTTATGGCTATTCTCTCTTATTTTACAAGGTTTATCATGAAGAGGGAGAATGCCGACAGCTAGGATTCTGGCAAGAAAAGGAGCAAATATTGGAAACCTATTCTGCACAGCTCCAAAAATCCTGAAACTCCACGGAAGTCAATTTTGGAATTAATAAGAATTATTGAGCGAAGAAAATACCAGAGGGGGCCCACACCCTGGCCAGGAGGGTGGGGGCGTGCCCCCCCCCCTACTGGGCGCGCCCCCCTGTCTCCTGGGCCCCCTTTTGGCCATCCGGTGCCCATCTTCTGCTATATGAAGGCTTTTACCCTGAAAAAAATCATAAGCAAGCTTACGGGACAAAACTCCGCCCCACGAGGCGGATCCTTGGCGGAACCAATCTAGGGCTCCGGCGGAGCTGTTCTGCCGGGGAAACTTCCCTCTGGGAGGGGGAAATCATCACCATCGTCATCACCAACGATCCTCTCATCGGGAGGGGGTCAATCTCCATCAACATCTTCACCAGCACCATCTCCTCTCAAAACCCTAGTTCATCTCTTGTATCCAATCTTGTATCAAAACCACAAATTGGTACCGTGGGTTGCTAGTAGTGTTGATTACTCCTTGTAGTTGATGCTAATTGGTTTACTTGGTGGAGGATCATATGTTCAGATCCTTAATGCATATTAATACTCCTCTGATCATGAACATGAATATGCTTTGTGAGTAGTTACGTTTGTTCCTAAGGACACGGGTGAAGTCTTGCTATTAGTAGTCATGTGAATTTGGTATTCGTTCGATATTTTGATGAGATGTATGTTGTCTATCCTCTAGTGGTGTTATGTGAACGTCGACTACATGACACTTCACCATTATTTGGGCCTAGAGGAAGGCATTGGGAAGTAATAAGTAGATGATGGGTTGCTAGAGAGACAGAAGCTTAAACCCTAGTTTATGCCTTGCTTCGTAAGGGGCTGATTTGGATCCACTAGTTTCATGCTATGGTTCGGTTTACCTTAATACTTATTTTGTAGTTGCGGATGCTTGCAATAGGGGTTAATCATAAGTGTGATGCTTGTCCAAGAAAGGGCAGTACCCAAGCACAGGTCCACCCACATATCAAATTATCAAAGTACCGAACGCGAATAATATGAGCGTGATGAAAACTAGCTTGACGATAAGTCCCATGTGTCCTCGGGAGTGCTTTTCTCATTATAAGAAATCGTCCAGGCTTGTCCTTTTCTACAAAAAGGACTGGGCCACCTTGCTGCACTTTATTTACTTTCATTGCTTGTTACCCGTTACAAATTATCTTATCACAAAACTATCTGTTACCTACAATTTCAGTGCTTGCAGAGAATACCTTACTGAAAACCGCTTGTCATTTCCTTCTGCTCCTCGTTGGGTTTGACACTCTTACTTATCGAAAGGACTATGATAGATCCCCTATACTTGTGGGTTATCAAGACTCTTTTCTGGCACCGTTGATGGGGAGTGAAGCGCCTTTGGTGAGTGGAACTTGGTAAGGAAACATTTATATAGTGTGCTGAAATTTTCTATCACTTGTTACTATGGAAACTAATCCTTTGAGGGGATTGTTCGGGGAATCTTCGCCCCGACCAGTAGAGCAAAGAGTTGCTCCTCAACCTACTGAACCTACTGAGAATGTTTACTTTGAGATTCCTTCGGTTATGATAGAGAAACTGCTAGCTAATCCCTTTGCAGGAGATGGAACATTGCATCCCGATTTACACCTTATCTTTGTGGATGAAGTTTGTGGATTATTTAAGCTTGCAGGTATTCCCGATGATGTTGTTAAGAGGAAGGTCTTCCCTTTATCTTTTAAGGGAAATGCATTGACTTGGTATAGGCTATGTGATGATACAGGATCTTGGAACTATAAACGACTGAAGTTGTAATTTCACTAGAAGTTCTATCCTATGCATCTTGTTCATCGTGATCGTAATTACGTATATAATTTCTGGCCTCGCGAAGGAGAAAGCATCGCTCAAGCTTGGGGGAGGCTTAAGTCAATGTTATATTCATACCCCAATCATGAGCTATCAAGAGAAATGATTATTCAAAAATTTTATGCTCGGCTTTCTCTCAATGATCGCACCATGCTTGATACTTCCTGTGCTGGTTCTTATATGCTGAAGACTACTGAATTCAAGTGGGATATATTGGAAAGAATTAAACGCAAATCTGAAGATTGGGGTTCCGACGATGGTAAGGAGTCAGGTATGACACTTAAGTTTGATTGTCTTAAATCTTTTATGGATACCGATACTTTTCGTGGATTTAGCGCTAAATATGGACTTGACTCTAAGATAGTAGCTTCTTTCTGTGAATCTTTTGCTACTCGTGTTGATCTCCCTAAGGAGAAGTGGTTTAAATATAATCCTCCCATTGAAGTAAAAGTAGTTGCACCTGTTACTGTTGAAGAAAAGACTATCACTTATAATGATCCCATTGTTCCTACTACTTATGTTGAGAAACCACCTTTTCCTGTTAGGATAAAAGATCATGCTAAAGCTTCAACTGTGGTTCGTAAGGGTAATACTAGAAAATATACACCTCATGAGTAAATTAATGTTGAACCTAGTATTGCTATGGTTAAAGATCTCTTGGATGATAATATAGATGGGCATGTTGTTTACTTCTGTGGTGAAACTGCTAATATTGTTAGGCCAGATGCTAAGATACATAGACTTGTTGTAGGCATGCCTGTTATTTTTGTTAAAATAGGAGATCATTGTTATCATGGCTTATGTGATATGGGTGCTAGTGCTAGTGCAATACTTCATTCCTTATATAAAGAAATTATGCATGATATCACACCCGCTGAAATAGAAAGTATTGATGTTACTATTAAGCTTGCCAATAGAGATACTATTGCACCAGTTGGGATTGTTAGAGATGTTGAAGTCTTGTGTGGGAAAGTTAAATATCCTGCTGATTTTCTTGTTCTTGGTTCCCCACAAGATGACTTTTGTCCCATTATATTTGGTAGACCCTTCTTGAATATTGTTAATGCTAGGATTGATTGTGAAAAGGATGTTGTTACAATTGGCTTGGGGGATATGAATCATGAGTTTTATTTTGCTAAGTTCCATAGACAACCCCTTGACAAAGAATTGCCTAGTAAGGATGAAATTATTGGTCTTGCTTCTATTGTCATGCCTCCTACTGATCCGTTAGAACAATATTTGCTAGACCATGAAAATGATATGTTTATGAATGAAAGAAGGGAAATAGATGAAGTATTCCTTCAACAGGGTCCTATTCTGAAACACAACTTGCCCGTTGAAATCCTAGGGGATCTTCCTCCACCCAAGGGTGATCCCGTGTTTGAGCTCAAACCATTACCTGATAATCTTAAATATGCTTATCTTGATGAAAAGAAGATATATCCTATTATTATTAGTGCTAACCTTTCTGAGCAAGAAGAGGAAAGATTATTGAAAACTCTGAAGAAGCATTGTGCTATTGGATATACTCTCGAAGATCTTAAGGGCATTAGTCCCACTCTATGCCAACATAAAATTAAATTGGACGAAGGTGCCAAACCAGTTAGAGATCATCAACGACGGTTGAATCCTAAGATGAAATAAGTGGTAAGAAAGGAGATACTAAAGCTCCTTGAGGCAGGTATAATTTATCCCATTGCTGATAGTGATTGGGTAAGTCCTGTCCATTGTGTCCCTAAGAAGGGAGGTATTACCGCTGCTCCTAATGATAAAGATGAATTGATCCCGCAAAGAATTATTACAGGTTATAGGATGGTAATTGATTTCCGTAAATTAAATAAAGCTACTAAGAAAGATCATTACCCTTTACCTTTTATTGATCAAATGCTAGAAAGACTATCCAAACATACACATTTCTGCTTTCTAGATGGTTATTCTGGTTTCTCTCAAATACCTGTGTCAGCGGAGGATCAATCAAAAACTTCTTTTACTTGCCCTTTTGGTACTTTTGCTTATAGACGTATGCCTTTTGTTTTATGTAATGCACCTCCTACCTTTCAAAGATGCATGATGGCTATACTCTCTGACGTTTGTGAAAAGATTTTGTGAGGTATTCATGGATGATTTCTCCGTTTATGGATCCTCCTTTGATGATTGCTTGAGCAACCTTGATCGAGTTTTGCAGAGATGCGAAGACACTAGTCTCGTCTTGAATTGGGAAAAGTGCCACTTTATGGTTAATGAAGGCATTGTCTTGGGGCATAAAATTTCTGAAAGAGATATTGAAGTTGATAAAGCTAAAGTTGATGTTATTGAAAAGATGTCTTGTCCCAACGACATAAAAGGTATAAGAAGTTTCCTCGGTCATGCCGGTTTTTATAGGAGGTTCATTAAGGACTTTTCTGAAATCTCTAGGCCTCTGGCTAATTTATTGCAAAAAGATATTCCTTTTGTCTTTGATGATGATTGTGTAGAAGCATTTGAAATAATTAAGAAAGCTTTGATCACTACACCTATTGTTCAACCACCGGATTGAAATTTACCCTTTGAAATTATGTGTGATGCTAGTGATTATGCTGTAGGTGCTATTCTAGGGCAAAGAGTTGATAAGAAATTAAATGTTATCCGTTATGCTAGTAAAACTCTTGATACTGCCCAGAGAAATTATGCTACTACTGAAAAAGAATTCTTAGCGGTTGTATTTGCATGTGATAATTTCAGACCTTATATTGTTGATTCTAAAGTTACTATTCACACTGATCATGCTGCTATTAAATATCTTATGGAAAAGAAAGATGCTAAGCCTAGACTTATTAGATGGGTTCCGGCGGAGCTGTTCTGCCGGGGAAACTTCCCTCCGGGAGGGGGAATTCATCACCAACGATCCTCTCATCTGGAGGGGGTCAATCTCCATCAACATCTTCACCAGCACCATCTCCTCTCAAAACCCTAGTTCATCTCTTGTATCCAATCTCGTATCAAAACCACAAATTGGTACATGTGGGTTGCTAGTAGTGTTGATTACTCCTTGTAGTTGATGCTAATTGGTTTACTTGGTGGAGGATCATATGTTCAGATCCTTAATGCGTATTAATAATCCTCTGATCATGAACATGAATATGCTTTGTGAGTAGTTACGTTTGTTCCTGAGGACATGGGTGAAGTCTTGCTATTAGTAGTCATGTGAATTTGGTATTCGTTCCATATTTTGATGAGATGTATGTTGTCTCTCCTCTAGTGGTGTTATGTGAACGTCGACTACATGACACTTCACCATTATTTGGGCCTAGAGGAAGTGTAGGACCTTGAAGTATGTCTAGAGGGGGGGGGTGATTAGACTACTTGACCAATTAAAAACTTAACCTTTTCCCAATTTTAGAGTTTGGCAGATTTTAGCTATCTTAGGACAAGTCAAGCAATCATCACACAATTCAAGCAAGCATGCAAAGAGTATATAGGCAGCGGAAATTAAAGCATGCAACTTGCAAGAAAGTAAAGGGAAGGGTTTGGAGAATTCAAACTCAGTTGGAGACACGGATGTTTTTGGCGTGGTTCCGATAGGTGGTGCTATCGTACATCCACGTTGATGGAGACTTCAACCCACGAAGGGTAACGGTTGCGCGAGTCCACGAAGGGCTCCACCCACGAAGGGTCCATGAAGAAGCAACCTTGTCTATCCCACCATGGCCGTCGCCCACAAAGGACTTGCCTCACTAGCGGTAGATCTTCACGAAGTAGGCGATCTACTTGCCCTTACAAACTCCGTGGTTCAACTCCACAATCTTGTCGGAGGCTCCCAAGTGACACCTGGCCAATCTAGGAGACACCACTCTCCAAGAAGTAACAAATGGTGTGTTGATGATGAACTCCTTGCTCTTGTGTTTCAAAGGATAGTCTCCCCAACACTCAACTCTCTCTCATAGGATTTGGATCTGGTGGAAAGAAGATTTGAGTGGAAAGCAACTTGGGGAAGGCTAGAGATCAAGATTCATATGGTAGGAATGGAATATCTTGGCCTCAACACATGAGTAGGTAGTTCTCTCTCAGAAATTGTAAGTTGGAAGTGTAGGTTCAGTCTGATGGCTCTCCACGAATGAAGAGGAGGTGGAGGGGTATATATAGCCTCCACACAAAATCTAACTGCTATACACACAATTTACCAAACTCGTGGGACCGATTCAACAGACTCGGTCGGACTGATTTAGTAAACCTAGTGACCGTTAGTGATTTTCTGGGATCGACATGCAACTCGGTGAGACCGACTTGGTTAGGGTTAGGGCATAATGTAATCTCGGTAAGACCGATTACACAAACTCGGTAAGACCGACTTTGGTAATTAGCTAACCAGAGAGTTCGTCAGGTAAACTTTGTGGGGCCGATTTGCTCTTTTTGGTGAGACCGAAATGTTACAAAAGGGAAACAGAGAGTTTACATTGCAATCTCGATGGGACCAATCGCTCACTTCGGTTTGACCGAAACGTTACGAAGGGAAACAGAGAGATTACAATCCCATCTCGGTGAGACCGGGATCCCTATCGGTAGGACCGATTTGCCTAGGGTTTGTGGCAGTGGCTATGACATTTGAAATCGGTGGATCCGGAGAGGAAGATCCGGTGTGACCGATTTTGGCTTTGGGTTTAGGTCATATGTGGATGTGAGAAAGTAATTGAGGGTTTTTGGAGCATATCACTAAGCACATGAAGCAAGAGGCTCATTAAGGAACACCTCATCCCTCCTTGATAGTATTGGCTTTTCCTATAGACTCAATGTGATCTTGGATCACTAAAATATAAAATGAAGAGTCTTGAGCTATTGAGCTTGAGCCAATCCTTTGTCCTTAGTATTTTGAGGGATCCACTTTCATCATCCATGTCATGCCATTCATTGAGCTTTCCTGAAATATATGTCTTGGAATAGTATTAGCTCAATGAGCTATATATTGTTATGAATTAACAAAACCACCTAGGGATAGTTGCACTTTCAATCTCCCCCTTTTTGGTAATTGATGACAACATATAGATCAAAGCTTCGACAAAAGATAATAAGATTGAAAAACATCGTCGCTTTGAGAAGTATGTGATAAGCAAGATCTCCCCCTAAATTTGTGCATAGTTTAAGATTTGCTTTGGACTGCAAATGCACAAGGAATTAGGCTTATGGGTTACTCTTCCATGTCACATACATCTTGGTGGAGCGCTCAAAATGATAAAGATTGAATACATGCACTCATCACCAAGCAAAGTGAATGATCACATAGGATAGATAAGATAATATCATCAAACATGCATAAGTGTAGCTTATGATCAAACACATGATCATCAATGTCTCACAAGAATAGCATAGTATCTCAAGCAATCAAAAGCAAACAAGTTTAACCAAGAAGACAAGAGAGAAAAAAACATCAAATCTCTCTCTCAAAGCCTATGATCTATACATTTTTCTCCCCCTTTGGCAACAAGTTACCAAAAAGTTCATAGAAAATGCATAGTGCTAGATCGTCTCTCAGGCTTGGTCTTCAGTTGGTGGTGTAGAGACGGCTCCTTGGACGAAGGCTTCAGTTGATGTAGAGGGAGCTGGAGGAGTTGGTGCTGGAGCTGGTTGCACTCGAGCTGTAGGAGCTGTGGCTGGTGCAGATGATGTTGCTCTTGTGTCTGGCACTGGCACTGCTGCTGGCCTCTGAGCTCTAGGCACTCTGGCAAATACATTAGTGGTAGTCTTGCCCTTCCTCTCCTGCATGTCATCCTGCAGCTGCTCCACAACTCACCGAATCTCAGTTACCTTGACATCAAGATCATAGAATTTTTTTTCCATGATTCTCTCCAAGCTTTCCTGATTCTGAGTTAAGGTGGCCAACCCTTTCTCAATCCTCAGTGTTGATGCTATCAAGTAACCAAGCTGCTCCTGCTGCCTTTATCTGAAGTGCTGGAGGGACTAGTGCCCTCACTCAATTGCATCTGCCCTTCCGACTGTTGCTCGATCACACCGTCCGACATGCCGCAAATTCTGATCACGACCTGTGAAGAATTATAGATGAGATGGAGTGGATGAGCATCACAAAATGCAGAGATTTTTGCAAAAGAATGATTCAAAAATTCAGTTTTAGTTTTCCAGAAAGCATTTCGATCAACCGATTTTCAAACTCGGTGATACCGAAGCAGTTTTGGAACCTAAATCGATGAACTCGGTTGGACCGAGTCACGCTTTGCGGCACCGAGACAGCTAGGGTTTCACAAAGTCCTAAAATCGGTCGCACCGATTAGCAATTCTCGGTCGCACCGAGAGTTACTAGTGCAATGGCATAAGCCAAATCGGTGGGACCGAGTTTTTCAACTCGGTGGGTCCAAGATGGTTTCGGCGGAAACCTAACCCTAAATTTTCAAATCTCATCTAATCTACGGATTGCATTGACTGGTTTGGAGTGTTTCAATCATGGCAAGAGTCAATTAGAACACAATGTGCTAGGAATCGGACGAGATTAGCACAATGATCGAGTCCATACCCTAGCTTGGCGATGAACTCGCTACGGCGGCAACGGCGGGGTTGAAATCCGTTGACGGCGGTGGAGACCAGCGACAGGAGGCGGCTGGAGATGAAGTCGACGATCCGTAGACCTAGGAGGCAGAGCGAGCTAGTGCACGGGCGAAGGGGTTCGGAGAAATTTCCAAAATTTTGCCCGTGACTATATATAGCCCGACCCTGTCAGTGTGACCGAGTGGAACAACTCGGTGGCACCGAGATGCATAACTGTGTTCAGTTACAGCAACTCGGTGAGACCGAAAACTTCAAATCGTTTGCACCGAGATTGAAAACCTAGATCAACTTAGTGATCTCGGTAGGACCGAAATGGAGGAACCGGTCAGACCGAGAATCACAAAGAAGTTTTGGAAGTTTAAGTCTATGACGAATCGGGGACTCCGAGTGCTCCTCACACAGAGTGGTTCGAATCTGACTTGATCAAATTTTGTGATGTAGCATGAATAGATTTGAGACGAGAAAAGCATAGATAGCTAGAGAAAGTTCTTAGGCATTCTTGTCCATCCACTTGGCCAAAAGAAGAGGAAACTAATCAATGAAAACAACAAGTGGATGTCCTCGAATGAGTAAAATATGCTCCAACATGCTCACACAATAAGATGGCAAATGAAATATGTTGCAAAGCATGCACAACCAATTCTAGCATCTATCAAACAATTTGCGATGACTAGGTCATCTATATATGAGTATATTGACTTAGGAGTCAAATGATAAACATTTGAGCATAGGTCATACTCATCGTTTAAGTCCAAGTGGGGTTACCACTTTTACATAATGCATTGATGTGTTCACACCATTAGAGTTGCTTTGACTCAAGTCTTAGAGTTAAGCTCCCCCTAGATGTGAGATCCCCTTTTTAGAGGGATGAACTAACCTTGGGTTTTGTCGATGATGACTTCATGTAGGTGTTGAAGATGTGGATGCTCAATGTTGATGTAGATCATTTGGAGCAATCCGTTGGAGTGAGTTGCACTTTCAACATACCTACATGGGTTAGTCCCACAAGGAACAAACAAGAATATCCATAGACATAGAGTGATGCACACACAAGATGATGTCCATGAAAACATTTGGTTACCTTGTTCCTTGCCTTACCAACATGAGGGTTTGTGACTCCTTGAACTAGTGCAAGATGTGGAAGTTGATTGCACTTGTCCTTGCCATAATAATATGAGTGAAGAATGTTGGCGGAGTCACCCTCAAGAACTCTCTAGTTCTTGTTCTTCGGGATCCACATCATCTTGATGGGAATCCTTGGAGTTGTAGTTGTACTTTATGAAGTAGAACTTGTCGTAGTCTTGGGAATCCACTTGACCGAGACCTTAGGTGCTTCTTCAAATGCATCAATCTCTTCTTGAAGCTTGTCCTTGCCTTTGTTCTTGTGGTCTTGTGGTGGAAGATCATCTTGATCTTGTGTTCCCTTGAAGGAAGTAGGATCATACTTCTCTTGTTGAGGAACAAACTTCGTCTTGGGGTATTGATCTTCTTCCCACTCAACTCCATTGGCATTGAACTTTCGTTCAAAACCAACACCTTGAATCTTCAGGTGTCTTCCTTGCTTATGCATAATTTCCTCGAATTGCTTACTCCCGGCAAGGCTCTTGTAAACACCTTTCTCTATAATTCCCTTCAATAAGCTATTTTCTTGCTCAAGTGTAACTTGGCTAAGAGAATCATTAGTGGAATCAACAGAACTACTAGAAGCAACAATATTGGATTTGACATTATTATTGTTACTACTAGAGGAACTATCTTTCTTGTACTTGTTACTAGACTTGACTTGAGGCATGTAAGTTGATAGGAGTAAACGCTTGGCAATGTAAGAAGAACTCTTCTTACGGAGATCATCATTGATTGCTTTTAAGAACTCATGCTCTTGCTCAAGATTGAGCTTTTCAAAGCGTAACTTCTCATGAGCCCTTAAAAGTTCTCGATGATCTTCGAAGATAGTTTCATGAGCCAACTTAAGAGTGTTTAATTCTTTAGTTAGAAGCTCAATCTTCTCCTTATCATTGTCATTCGTTTTATCTTGTTTAGCATGATTAATTGACGTTTCATCATAGTATTCATCACTAGAGTTGTCAACAAAGAAATCATCATCCACAAGCAAGTCATCTTCATCACTATTGAAATCAACATACTCAGGATGTGTTACCTTTGGACCTTTGGCCATGAAGCATCTTCCAATTCCTTCATTTGGTGAATCAAATATGTCGTAGGAGTTTGGTGACACAAGTGCTAGACCGGCAACACCTTCATCTTGAGTGTATTCGGAGTCGGAGTGATAGCTTCTCTCGGAGTGTTTGTCGGAGTCGGAGCCGGAAACCCATTCACCAACATGAACTTGATGTCTTCGTTTTGTATAGCTCCTTGATGAATTGCCCTTCCTTTCCGAATCTTTGCTTCTCCGTGAGGATCTTCGTTCATAACGATCATCTCTACTCCTCCTCTCTCTTGGTGGTGATTCTTCTATTTTGCTTCTTCTTTTTGGAGAATCTTCTCTTCTTTTGTAGGGTGCCGTACACTCATTGGAATAGTGTCCAGGCCTCCCACAATTGTAGCAATTGCGCTCTCGACTAGAAGATCTTTTGTCATGGTAAGACCTTGACTTAGAGCTTCTTTCTTTGCTTCTACTCTTGTAGAATTTGTTGAAGTTCTTCAACATTAAGCTCAATTCTTCATTGAAGGTTTGTTTTTCACTTGATGATGTTGGGGCTTCACTTGAGGCTTTGTAAGCACCACTTGACTTGTTGTGAAGTTCCTCCTTATCCTTGAGTGACATCTCATGAGCAACAATCTTCCCAATGACTTCCATTGGCTTGAGATCTTTGTAGTTGGGCATCATTTGAATCAATGTGCACACGGTGTCATACTTTCCATCCAATGCTCTTAAGATCTTCTTGATGATGAATCTGTCGGTCATCTCTTCACTCCCTAAACCGGCAATCTCATTTGTAATAAGAGCAAGCCTAGAGTACATTTCAACGACACCTTCACCATCCTTCATTTTGAACTTGTCAAGCTGACTTTGGAGCACATCCAACTTGGATTCCTTGACGGATTCGGTACCTTCGTGCATATCAATCAAAGTGTCCCAAATTTCCTTTGCATTCTCAAGACGACTGATTTTGTTGAATTCTTCGGGGCACAATCCGTTGAAGATGATATCACAAGCTTGAGCGTTGTATTGCAGCATCTTCAATTCTTCCGCATTAGCTTCACGGTTCGGCTCTCTCCCATCAAAGAATTCACCTTGCAATCCAATACAAATAATAGCCCAAACGGCAGGGTTATGTCCAAGAATATGCATTTTCATCTTATGCTTCCAACTAGCAAAATTAGTACCATCAAAGTAAGGACCTCTACGGTGATAATTTCCCTCGCTAGACGCCATACTCTCCTAGGTTGTGAAACCAAGGCTATGACCACCAAAAGTATGGAAATCAAAGCAAATGGAGATCAAAGCTCGATACCACTTGTAGGACCTTGAAGTATGTCTAGAGGGGGGTGATTAGACTACTTGACCAATTAAAAACTTAACCTTTTCCCAATTTTAGAGTTTGGTAGATTTTAGCTATCTTAGGACAAGTCAAGCAATCATCACACAATTCAAGCAAGCATGCAAATAGTATATAGGCAGCGGAAATTAAAGCATGCAACTTGCAAGAAAGTAAAGGGAAGGGTTTGGAGAATTCAAACACAGTTGGAGACACGGATGTTTTTGGCGTGGTTCCGATAGGTGGTGCTATCGTGACATCCACGTTGATGGAGACTTCAACCCACGAAGGGTAACGGTTACTTGCGAGTCCACGGAGGGCTCCACCCACGAAGGGTCCATGAAGAAGCAACCTTGTCTATCCCACCATGGCCGTCACCCACGAAGGACTTGCCTCACTAGCGGTAGATCTTCACGAAGTAGGCGATCTCCTTGCCCTTACAAACTCCTTGATTCAACTCCACAATCTTGTCGGAGGCTCCCAAGTGACACCTAGACAATCTAGGAGACACCACTCTCCAATAAGTAACAAATGGTGTGTTGATGATGAACTCCTTGCTCTTGTTCTTCAAATGATAGTCTCCCCAACACTCAACTCTCTCTCATAGGATTTGGATCTGGTGGAAAGAAGATTTGAGTGGACAGCAACTTGGGGAAGGCTAGAGATCAAGATTCATATGGTAGGAATGGAATATCTTGGCCTCAACACATGAGTAGGTAGTTCTCTCTCAGAAATTGTAAGTTGGAAGTGTAGGTTTAGTCTGATGGCTCTCTCCACGAATGAAGAGGAGGTGGATGGGTATATATAGCCTCCACACAAAATCTAACCGTTACACACAATTTACCAAACTCGGTGGGACCGATTCAACAGACTCGGTCAGACCAATTTAGTAAACCTAGTGACTGTTAGTGATTTTCGGTGGGACTGACATGCAACTCGGTGAGACCGACTTGGTTAGGGTTAGGGCATAACGTAATCTCGGTAAGACCGATTACACAAACTCGGTAAGACCGACTTTGGTAATTAGCTAACCAGAGAGTTGGTCAGGTAAACTTGGTGGGACCGATTTGCTCTTTTCGGTGAGACCGAAATGTTACAAAAGGGAAACATAGAGTTTACATTGCAATCTCGGTGGGACCGATCACTCACTTCGGTTTGACCGAAACATTACGAAGGGAAACGGAGAGATTACAATCCCATCTCGGTGAGACCGAGATCCCTATCGGTAGGACCGATTTGCCTAGGGTTTGTGGCAGTGGCTATGACATTTGAAATTGGTGGATCCGGATAGGAAGATTCAATGTGACCGATTTTGGCTTTGGGTTTAGGTCATATGTGGATGTGAGAAAGTAGTTGAGGGTTTTTGGAGCATATCACTAAGCACATGAAGCAAGAGGCTCATTAAGCAACACCTCATCCCTCCTTGATTGTATTGGCTTTTCCTATAGACTCAATGTGATCTTGGATCACTAAAATATAAAATGAAGAGTCTTGAGCTATTGAGCTTGAGCCAATCCTTTGTCCTTAGTATTTTGAGGGATCCACTTTCATCATCCATGCCATGCCATTCATTGAGCTTTCCTGAAATATATGTCTTGGAATAGTATTAGCTCAATGAGCTATATGTTGTTAAGAATTACCAAAACCACCTAGGTATAGTTGCACTTTAAGGAAGGCATTGGGAAGTAATAAGTAGATGATGGGTTGCTAGAGTGACAGAAGCTTAAACCCTAGTTTATGCGTTGCTTCGTAAGGGGCTGATTTGGATCCACTAGTTTCATGCTATGGTTAGGTTTACCTTAATACTTCTTTTGTAGTTGCGGATGCTTGCAATAGGGGTTAATCATAAGTGGGATGCTTGTCCAAGAAAGGATAGTACCCAAGCACCGGTCCACCCACATATCAAATTATCAAAGTACCGAACGTGAATCATATGAGCGGGATGAAAACTAGCTTGACGATAATTCCCATGTGTCCTCGGGAGTGCTTTTCTCATTATAAGAAATTGTCCAGGCTTGCCCTTTGCTACAAAAAGGATTGGGCAACCTTGTTGCACTTTATTTACTTTCATTGCTTGTTACCCGTTACAAATTATCTTATCACAAAACTATCTATTACCTACAATTTCAGTGCTTGAAGAGAATACCTTACTGAAAACCGCTTTTCATTTCCTTCTGCTCCTCGTTGGGTTCGACACTCTTACTTATCGAAAGGACTACGATAGATCCCCTATACTTGTGGGTCATCAAGACACTTTTCTGGCACCGTTGCCGGAGAGTGAAGCGCCTTTGGTGAGTGGAACTTGGTAAGGAAACATTTATATAGTGTGCTGAAATTTTCTGTCACTTGTTACTATGGAAACTAATCCTTTGAGGGGCTTGTTCGGGGCATCTTCGCCCCGACCAGTAGAGCAAAGAGTTGCTCCTCAACCTACTGAACCTACTGAAAATGTTTACTTTGAGATTCCTTCGGGTATGATAGAGAAACTGCTAGCTAATCCCTTCGCAAGAGATGGAACATTGCATCCCGATTTACACCTTATCTTTGTGGATGAAGTTTGTGGATTATTTAAGCTTGCAGGTATTCCCGATGATGTTGTTAAGAAGAAGGTCTTCCCTTTATCTTTGAAGGGAAATGCATTGACATGGTATAGGCTATGTGATGAGACGGGATCTTGGAACTATAAACGATTGAAGTTGGAATTACACCAGAAGTTCTATCCTATGCATCTTGTTCATCGTGATCGTAATTACATATATAATTTCTGGCCTCGCGAAGGAGAAAGCATCACTCAAGCTTGGGGGAGGCTTAAGTCAATGTTATATTCATGCCCCAATCATGAGCTCTCAAGAGAAATGATTATTCAAAATTTTTATTCTCGGCTTTCTCTCAATGATCGCACCATGCTTGATACTTCCTGTGCTGGTTCTTATATTTTGAAGACTACTGAATTCAAGTGGGATTTATTGGAAAGAATTAAACGCAACTCTGAAGATTGGGGTTCCGACGATGGTAAGGAGTCAGGTATGACACCTAAGTTTGATTGTGTTAAATCTTTTATGGATACCGATGCTTTTCGTGGATTTAGCGCTAAATATGGACTTGACTCTAAGATAGTAGCTTCTTTCTGTGAATCTTTTGCTACTCATGTTGATCTCCCTAAGGAGAAGTGGTTTAAATATAATCCTCCCATTGAAGTAAAAGTAGTTGCACCTGTTACAGTTGAAGAAAAGACTATCACTTATAATGATCACATTGTTCCTACTACTTATGTTGAGAAACCACCTTTTCCTGTTAGGATAAAAGATCATGCTAAAGCTTCAACTGTGGTTCGTAAGAGTAATATTAGAACATATACACCTCCTGAGCAAATTAATGTTGAACCTAGTGTTGCTATGGTTAAAGATCTCTTGGATGATAATATAGATGGGCATGTTGTTTACTTCTGTGGTGAAACTGCTAATATTGCTAGGCTAGATGCTAAGATACATAGACCTGTTGTAGGCATGCCTGTTATTTTTGTTAAAATAGGAGATCATTGTTATCATGGCTTATGTGATATGGGTGCTAGTGCTAGTGAAATACCTCATTCCTTATATAAAGAAATTATGCATGATATCGCACCCGCTAAAATAGAAGGTATTGATGTTACTATTAAGCTTGCCAATAGAGATACTATTGCACCAGTTGGGATTGTTAGAGATGTTGAAGGCTTGTGTGGGAAAGTTAAATATCCTGCTGATTTTCTTGTTCTTGGTTCCCCACAAGATGACTTTTATCCCATTATATTTGGTAGACCCTTCTTGAATACTATTAATGCTAAGATTGATTGTGAAAAGGATGTTGTTACAATTGGCTTGGGGGATATGAAACATGAGTTTAGTTTTGCTAATTTCCGTAGACAACCCCTTGACAAAGAATTGCCTAGTAAGGATGAAATTGTTAGTCTTGCTTCCATTGTCATGCCTCCTACTGATCCGTTAGAACAATATTTGCTAGACCATGAAAATGATATGTTTATGAATGAAAGAAGGGAAATAGATGAAGTATTCCTTCAACAGGGTCCTATTCTGAAACACAACTTGCCTGTTGAAATCCTAGGGGATCTTCCTCCACCCAAGGGTGATCCCGTGTTTGAGCTCAAACCATTACCTGATAATCTTAAATATGCTTATCTTGATGAAAAGAAGATATATCCTGTTATTATTAGTGCTAACCTTTCTGAGCAAGAAGAGGAAAGATTATTGAAAACTCTGAAGAAGCACCGTGCTGCTATTGGATATACTCTCGATGATCTTAAGGGCATTAGTCCCACTCTATGCCAACATAAAATTAAATTGGACGAAGGTGCCAAACCAGTTAGAGATCATCAACGAAGGTTGAATCCTAAGATGAAATAAGTGGTAAGAAAGGAGATACTAAAGCTCCTTGAGGCAGGTATAATTTATCCCGTTGCTGATAGTGATTGGGTAAGTCATGTCCATTATGTCCCTAAGAAGGGAGGTATTACTGTCGTTCCTAATGATAAAGATGAATTGATCCCGCAAAGAATTATTACAAGTTATAGGATGGTAATTGATTTCCGTAAATTAAATAAAGCTACTAAGAAAGATCATTACCCTTTACCTTTTATTGATCAAATGCTAGAAAGGCTATCCAACCATACACATTTCTGCTTTCTAGATGGTTATTCTGCTTTCTCTCAAATACCTGTGTCAGCGGAGGATCGATCAAAAACTACTTTTACTTGCCCTTTTGGTACTTTTTCTTATAGACGTATGCCTTTTGGTTTATGTAATGCACCTGCTACCTTTCAAAGATGCATGATGGCTATATTGTCTGACTTTTGTGAAAAGATTTGTGAGGTATTCATGGATGATTTCTCCGTTTATGGATCCTCCTTTGATGATTGCTTGAGCAACCTTGATCGAGTTTTGCAGAGATGCGAAGACACTAGTCTCGTCTTGAATTGGGAAAAGTGCCACTTTATGGTTAATGAAGGCATTGTCTTGGGGCATAAAATTTCTGAAAGAGGTATTGAAGTTGATAAAGCTAAAGTTGATGTAATTGAAAAGATGTCGTGTCCCAACGACATAAAAGGTATAAGAATTTTCCTTGGTCATGCCGGTTTTTATAGGAGGTTCATTAAGGACTTCTCTAAAATCTCTAGGCCTCTGACTAATTTATTGCAAAAAGATATTCCTTTTGTCTTTGATGATGATTGTGTAGAAGCATTTGAAATACTTAAGAAAGCTTTGATCACTACACCTATTGTTCAGCCACCTGATTGGAATTTACCCTTTGAAATTATGTGTGATGCTAGTGATTATGATGTAGGTGCTATTCTAGGGCAAAGAGTTGACAAGAAATTAAATGTTATCCAGTATGCTAGTAAAACTCTTGATACTGCCCAGAGAAATTATGCTAATACTGAAAAAGAATTCTTAACGGTTGTATTTGCATGTGATAAGTTCAGACCTTATATTGTTGATTCTAAAGTTACTATTCACACTGATCATGCTGCTATTTAATATCTTATGGAAAAGAAAGATGCTAAGCCTAGACTTATTAGATGGGTTCTCTTGCTCCAAGAATTTGATTTTCACATTATTGATAGAAAGGGAGCTGAGAACCCCGTTGCAGACAACTTGTCTAGGTTAGAGAATGTTCTTGATGACCCACTACCTATTGATGATAGCTTTCCTGATGAACAATTAGCGGCCATTAATGCTTCTCGTACTGCTCCATGGTATGTTGATTATGCTAATTATATTGTTGCTAAATTTATACCACCTAGTTTCACATACCATAAAAGAAAAAGTTCTTTTATGATTTAAGACATTACTTCGGGATGACCCACACCTTTATAAAGAAGGAGTAGATGGTGTTATTAGGCGTTGTGTACCGAGCATGAACAGAATAGATCCTACGCAAGTGTCACTCCGAACCATATGGAGGACACCACGCTGGAGATAGAACTGCACATAAGGTATTGCAATCCGGCTTTTATTGGCCTACTCTCTTCAAAGATGCTCGTAAGTTTGTCTTATCTTGTGATGAATGTCAAAGAATTGGTAATATTAGTAGACGTCAAGAAATGCCTATGAATTATTCTCTTGTTATTGAAACATTTGATGTTTGGGGCTTTGATTATATGGGACCTTCTCCTGCCTCTAATGGGTATACACATATTTTAGTTGATGTTGATTACGTTACTAAGTGGGTAGAAGCTATTCCAACTAGTAGTGCTGATCATAACACCTCTATTAAGATGCTGAAAGAAGTTATTTTTCCGAGGTTTGGAGTCCCTAGATATCTCATGACTGATGGTGGTTCACATTTTATTCATGGTGCTTTTAAGAAATGCTTGCTAAGTATGATGTTAATCATAGAATTGCATCTCCTTATCACCCACAGTCTAGCGGTCAAGTAGAGTTGAGCAATAGAGAGCTCAAATTAATTTTGCAAGAGACTGTTAATAGATCTAGAAAGAATTGGTCCAAGAAACTTGATGATGCATTATGGGCCTATAGAACTGCATAAAAAGATCCTATGGGTATGTCTCCGTATAAGATTATGGAAAAGCATGTCACTTACCTCTTGAACTTGAACATAAAGCATATTGGGCTATTAAAGAGCTCAACTATGACTTCAAACTTTCCGGTGAGAAGAGGTTATTTGATATTAGCTCACTTGATGAATGGAGAACCCAAGCCTATGAGAATGCCAAGCAGTTCAAAGAAAAAGTTAAAAGATGGCATGACAAAAGAATACAAAAGCGCGAGTTTAACATAGGTGATTAGGTGTTGCTATTCAACTCTCATTTAAGATTTTTTGCAGGAAGAATTCTCTCTAAATGGGAAGGTCCTTACGTTATCGAGGAGGTCTATCGTTCCGGTGCCATAAAAATTAACAACTTCGAAGGCACAAGTCCGAGGGTGGTGAACAGTCAAAGAATCAAACATTATATCTCAGGTAATCCTATAAATGTTGAAACTACTATTATTGAAACCGTAACCCCGGAGGAATACATAAGGGACACTTTCCAGAACGTTTGCACTCCAAAACGAATAGGTATGTGGTACGGTAAGTAAACCGACTCCAAAACAGTTCTAATGGCAATTTTTCTACGTTTTGGAATATTTAAGAATTTTGGAAAGCAAGAAGTAATCCGGGAAGGACACGAGGCCTCCACGAGGGTGGAGGGCGCGCCCACCCTTACTGGGCGCGCCCCCTGTCTCGTGGGCACCTCGTGTGCCTCCCGGACTCCGTTTTCTTGCATGTTACTTCTTTTGGTCGGTAAAAATTCATTATATAATCTCCCGAAGGTTTTGACCATCGTATCACGCAAAATTCTTCTGTTTTCGTTTCGAGCTGTTTTTCTGACAGATCTAGAGCATCATGACGTCACCCTCCTTCAACAATGAAGACAAGGATGCTTGGCTATTGAAGATAGAGCTGAAAAGAGAAGAACCTGAGGAGATCAACAAGGATGAAGGTATCAAGAAGGCCATGGAGGATCAAGCTCCGGCGGTGGAAGAAGAAAACATCCCTCAACCTTTACCTAACCTCTTTACCCCAACTAAGATTGAAGCTTTCAAGATGATTGAGTTAGCTCGCATACAAAACAAGTACCTCACACAGGAAAATATCTTGTTGAAGGATCATATCACCGGACTGAAGGGCATTATCCACAAGTTGGAGGAGCTTTTACGCTTGATGTGCGATTATCCACCATCATCATCGCCACCTTCATCACCTCCGAGGACATAATCACATGGGTATGGGCACTCCCCTTGGCAACTGCCAAGCTTGGGGGAGGTGCCCCGGTATCGTATCACCATCGCACTCCTATATTTACCGTTTTACTTAGTTCGATCCTTTTAGTAATATCTTTCTCTAGTAGATTGAAGTTTTGGTATGAATTAGTTTTGAGTTTTTCTTTGTGATCCTTCTATGTAATCAAGGCCGTGAGCTATCTGTAATAAAGATTAGTGTTCAGTCAAGGGCTTTGCTATCTTGCTATGATCTTGAGAAAATAGAAAGAATAAAAAGAATAAAAGAGTTCATATTGATCTTATGGATAGTAATGACTTCACATATAAAGAGTATGAGGCATAAAAGTTGTTGAGAGTTGACGAGCCTAGTTTTGGTCATCATTGCAACTAATAGGAAGTAATAAAGAAAGAGAGGTTCTCACATATAAATATACTATCTTGGACATCTTTTATGATTGTGAGCACTCATTAAGTATGACATGCTAAAGAGTTGATGTTGGACAAGGAAGACAACGTAATGGGTTATGTTTTCTCACATCTCAGTTAAAGTATATTGTCATGGATCGTCCAACATGTTGAGCTTGCCTTTCCCCCTCATGCTAGCCAAATTCCTTGCACCAAGTAGAGATAGTACTTGTGCTTCCAAATATCCTTAAACCCAGTTTTGCCATGAGAGTCCACCATACCTACCTATGGATTGAGTAAGCTCCTTCAAGTAAGTTGTCATGTTGCAAGCAATAAAAATTGCTCTCTAAACATGTATGACTTACTAGTGCGGAGAAAATAAGCTTTATACGATCGTGTGATATGGAAGTAATAAAAGCGATGGACTGCATAATAAAGGTTCATATCACAAGCGGCAATATAAAGTGACGTTCTTTTGCATTAAGATTTTGTGCATCGAACCCTAAAAGCACATGACAACCTCTGCTTCCCTCTGCAAAGGGCCTATCTTTTACTTTATATCTTTACATCATGCAAGAGTCAAGGTGATCCTCAACTTTCCCTTTTTCATTTTATCCTTTGGCAAGCACCTCGTGTTGGAAAGATCCTGATACATATATCCAATTGGATGTAAGTTAGCATGAACTATTATTGTTGACATCACCCAAAGGTGAATACGTTGGGATGCAAAATTATAAGCCCCTATCTTTCTCAAAGGTCCGATTAAAACTCCATAACCATAAGTATTGCGTGAGTGTTAGCAATTGTAGAATACTATATGATAGTTGAGTATGTGGACTTGCTGAAAAGCTCTATTCTTGACTCTTTCTGATGTTATGATAAATTGCAATTGCTTCAATAACTGAGATTATAGTTTGCTAGTTCTCAATGAAGTTTCTGAACCATACTTGACATTGTGAATAGATTGTTACTTGAGCATAAGAAATCATATGACAAAATCTATATATGTTGCTGTTGTAAGAATGATCTTGATGACCTCATGTCTGTATTTTATTTTTATCGACACCTCTATCTCTAAACATGTGGACATATTTTTCGATTTGGGCTTCCGCTTGAGGACAAGCGAGGTCTAAGCTTGGGGGAGTTGATACGTCCATTTTGCATCATGCTTTTATATCAATATTCATTGCATTATGGGCTGTTATTACACGTTATGTCACAATACTTGGCTATTATCTCTTATTTTACAAGGTTTATCATGAAGAGGGAGAATGCCGACATCTGGGATTCTGGCTGGAAAAAGAGCAAATATGGGAAACCTACTCTGCACAGCTCAAAAATCCTGAAACTCAACGGAAGTCATTTTTGGAATTAATAATAATTATTGAGCGAAGAAAATACCAGAGGGGGCCCACACCCTGTCCAGAAGGGTGGGGCGCCTCACCGGGCGCACTTGTCTCCTGGGCCCCCTGTTGGCCCTCCGGTGCCCATCTTCTGCTATATGAAGGCTTTTACCCTGAAAAATAATCATAAGCAAGCTTACGGGACGAAACTCCGCCGCCATGAGGCGGAACCTTGGCGGAACCAATCTAGGGCTCTGGCGGAGCTGTTCTGCCGGGGAAACTTCCCTCCGGGAGGCGGAAATCATCACCATCGTCATCACTAACGATCCTCTCATCGGGAGGGGTCAATCTCCATCAACATCTGCACCAGCACCATCTCCTCTCAAAACCCTAGTTCATCTCTTGTATCCAATCTTGTATCAAAACCACAAATTGGTACCTATGGGTTGCTAGTAGTGTTGATTACTCCTTGTAGTTGATGCTAATTGGTTTACTTGGTGGAGGATCATATTTTCAGATCCTTAATGCATATTAATACTCCTACTCCTCTGATCATGAACATGAATATGCTTTGTGAGTAGTTACGTTTGTTCCTGAGGACATGGGCGAAGTCTTGCTATTAGTAGTCATGTGAATTTGGTATTCGTTCGATATTTTGACGAGATGTATGTTGTCTCTCCTCTAGTGGTGTTATGTGAACGTCGACTACATGACACTTCACCATTATTTGGGCCTAGAGGAAGGCATTAGGAAGTAATAAGTAGATGATGGGTTGCTAGTTTATGCGTTGCTTCGTAAGGGGCTGATTTGGATCCACTACTTTCATGCTATGGTTAGGTTTACCTTAATACTTATTTTGTAGTTGCGGATGCTTGCAATAGGGGTTAATCATAAGTGGGATGCTTGTCCAAGAAAGGGCAGTACCCAAGCACCGGTCCACCCACATATCAAATTATCAAAGTACCGAACGTGAATCATATGAGCGTGATGAAAACTAGCTTGACGATAATTCCCATGTGTCCTCGAGAGTGCTTTTCTCATTCTAAGAAATTGTCCAGGCTTGTCCTTTGCTACAAAAAGGATTGGGCCACCTTGCTGCACGTTATTTACTTTCATTTCTTGTTACCCGTTACAAATTATCTTATCACAAAACTATCTGTTACCTACAATTTCAGTGCTTGCAGAGAATACCTTACTGAAAACCGCTTGTCATTTCCTTCTGCTCCTCGTTGGGTTCAACACTCTTCCTTATCGAAAGGACTACGATAGATCCCCTATACTTGTGGGTCATCAAGACTCTTTTCTGGCACCGTTGCCGGAGAGTGAAGCGCCTTGGGTGAGTGGAACTTGGTAAGGAAACATTTATATAGTGTGCTGAAATTTTCTATCACTTGTTACTATGGAAACTAATCCTTTGAGGGGCTTGTTCGAGGCATCTTCGCCCAGACCAGTAGAGAAAAGAGTTGCTCCTCAACCTACTGAACCTACTGAGAATGTTTGCTTTGAGATTCCTTCGGGTATGATAGAGAAACTGCTAGCTAATCCCTTTGCAGGAGATGGAACATTGCATCCCGATTTACACCTTATCTTTGTGGATGAAGTTTGTGGATTATTTAAGCTTGCAGGTATTCCCGATGATCTTGTTAAGAGGAAGGTATTCCCTTTATCTTTGAAGGGAAATGCATTGACATGGTATAGGCTATGTGATGATACGGGATCTTGGAACTATAAACGATTGAAGTTGGAATTTCACTAGAAGTTCTATCCTATGCATCTTGTTCATCGTGATCGTAATTACATATATAATTTCTGGCCTCGCGAAGGAGAAAGCATCGCTCAATCTTGGGGGAGGCTTAAGTCAATGTTATATTCATTCCCCAATCATGAGCTCTCAAGAGAAATGATTATTCAAAAATTTTATGCTCGGCTTTCTCTCAATGATCGCACCATGCTTGATACTTCCCGTCTTTGGTTCTTATATGCTGAAGACTACTGAATTCAAGTGGGATTTATTGGAAAGAATTAAACGCAACTCTGAAGATTGGGGTTCCGACGATGGTAAGGAGTTAGGTATGACACCTAAGTTTGATTGTGTTAACTCTTTTATGGATACCGATGCTTTTCGTGGATTTAGCGCTAAATATGGACTTGACTCTGAGATAGTAGCTTCTTTCTGTGAATCTTTTGCTACTCATGTTGATCTCCCTAAGGAGAAGTGGTTTAAATATAATCCTCCCATTGAAGTAAAAGTAGTTGCACCTTTTTATTCTTTGTTGAAGAAAAGACTATCACTTATAATGATCCCATTGTTCCTACTACTTATGTTGAGAAACCACCTTTTCCTGTTAGGATAAAAGATCGTGCTAAAGCTTCAACTGTGGTTCGTAAGAGTAATACTAGAAAATATACACCTCCTGAGCAAATTAATGTTGAACCTAGTATTGCTATGGTTAAAGATCTGTTGGATGATAATACAGATGGGCGTGTTATTTACTTATGTGGTGAAACTGCTAATATTGCTATGCCAGATGCTAAGATACATAGACCTGTTGTAGGCATGCCTGTTATTTTTGTTAAAATAGGAGATCATTGTTATCATGGCTTATGTGATATGGGTGCTAGTGCTAGTGCAATACCTCATTCCTTATATAAAGAAATTATGCATGATATCGCACCCGCTGAAATAGAAGGTATTGATGTTACTATTAAGCTTGCCAATAGAGATACTATTGCACCAGTTGGGATTGTTAGAGATGTTGAAGGCTTGTGTGGGAAAGTTAAATATCCTGCTGATTTTCTTGTTCTTGGTTCCCCACAAGATGACTTTTGTCCCATTATATTTGGTAGACCCTTCTTGAATACTGTTAATGCTAAGATTGATTGTGAAAAGGATGTTGTTACAATTGGCTTGGGGGATACGAAACATGAGTTTGATTTTGCTAAGTTCCGTAGACAACCCCTTGACAAAGAATTGCCTAGTAAGGATGAAATTATTGGTCTTACTTCTATTGTCGTGCCTCCTACTGATCCGTTAGAACAGTATTTGCTAGACCATGAAAATGATATGTTTATGAATGAAAGAAGGGAAATAGATGAAGTATTCCTTCAACAGGGTCCTATTCTGAAACACAACTTGCCTGTTGAAATCCTAGGGGATCTTCCTCCACCCAAGGGTGATCCCGTGTTTGAGCTCAAACCATTACCTGATAATCTTAAATATGCTTATCTTGATGAAAAGAAGATATATCCTATTATTATTAGTGCTAACCTTTCTGAGCAAGAAGAGGAAAGATTATTGAAAACTCTGAAGAAGCATTGTGCTGCTATTGGATATACTCTCGATGATCTTAAGGGCATTAGTCCCACTCTATGCCAACATAAAATTAAATTGGACGAAGGTGCCAAACCAGTTAGAGATCGTCAACGACGTTGAATCCTAAGATGAAAGTAGTGGTAAGGAAAGAGATACTAAAGCTCCTTGAGGCAGGTATAATTTGTCCCGTTGCTGATAGTAATTGGGTAAGTCCTGTCCATTGTGTCCCTAAGAAGGGAGGTATTACTGTCGTTCCTAATGATAAAGATGAATTGATCCCGCAAAGAATTATTACAGGTTATAAGATGGTAATTGATTTCCGTTAATTAAATAAAGCTACTAAGAAAGATCATTACCCTTTACCTTTTATTGATCAAATGCTAGAAAGACTATCCAAACATACACATTTCTGCTTTCTAGATGGTTAGTCTGGTTTCGCTCAAATACACGTGTCGTGGAGGATCAATCAAAAACTAATTTTACTTTCCCTTTTGGTACTTTTGCTTATAGACGTATGCCTTTTGGTTTATGTAATGCACCTGCTACCTTTCAAAGATGCATGATGGCTATATTTTCTGACTTTTGTTAAAAGATTTGTGAGGTATTCATGGATGATTTCTCCTTTTATGGATCCTCCTTTGATGATTGCTTGAGCAACCTTGATCGAGTTTTGCAGAGATGCGAAGAAACTATTCTCATCTTGAATTGGGAAAAGTGCCACTTTATGGTTAATGAAGGCATTGTCTTGGGGCATAAAATTTCTGAAAGAGGTATTGAAGTTGATAAAGCTAAATTTGATGCTATTGAAAAGATGTTGTGTCCCAACGGCATAAAAGGTATAAGAAGTTTCCTTGGTCATGCCGGTTTTTATAGGAGGTTCATTAAGGACTTTTCTAAACTCTCTAGGCCTCTGACTAATTTATTGCAAAAAAATATTCCTTTTGTATTTGATGATGATTGTGTAGAAGCATTTGAAATAATTAAGAAAGCTTTGATGACTGCACCTATTATTCAACCACCTAATTGGAATTTAACCTTTGAAATTATGTGTGATGCTAGTGATTATGCTGTAGGTGCTGTTCTAGGGCAAAGAGTTGATAAGAAATTAAATGTTATCCAGTATGTTATTAAAACTCTTGATACTGCCCAGAGAAATTATGCTACTACTGAAAAAGAATTCTTAGCGGTTGTATTTGCATGTGATAAGTTCAGACCTTATATTGTTGATTCTAAAGTTATTATTCACACTGATCATGCTGCTATTAAATATCTTATGGAAAAGAAAGATGCTAAGCCTAGACTTATTAGATGGGTTCCGGCGGAGCTGTTCTGCCGGGGAAACTTCCCTCCGAGAGGGGGAAATCATCACCATCGTCATCACCAACGATCCTCTCATCGGGAGGGGGTCAATCTCCATCAACTTCTTCACCAGCACCATCTCCTCTCAAAACCCTAGTTCATCTCTTGTATCCAATCTTGTATCAAAACCACAAATTGGTACCTGTGGGTTGCTAGTAGTGTTGATTACTCCTTTTAGTTGATGCTAATTGGTTTACTTGGTGGAGGATCATATGTTCAGATCCTTAATGCATATTAATACTCCTCTGATGATGAACATGAATATGCTTTGTGAGTAGTTACGTTTGTTCCTGAGGACATGGGTGAAGTCTTGCTATTAGTAGTCATGTGAATTTGGTATTCGTTCGATATTTTGATGAGATGTATGTTGTCTCTCCTCTAGTGGTGTTATGTGAACGTCGACTACATGACACTTCACCATTATTTGGGCCTAGAGGAAGGCAAAGTAATAAGTAGATGATGGGTTGCTAGAATGACAGAAGCTTAAACCCTAGTTTATGCGTTGCTTCGTAAGGGGCTGATTTGGATCCACTAGTTTCATGCTATGGTTAGGTTTACCTTAATACTTCTTTTGTAGTTGCGGATGCTTGCAATAGGGGTTAATCATAAGTGGGATGCTTGTCCAAGAAAGGGAAGTACCCAAGCACCGGTCCACCCACATATCAAATTATCAAAGTACCGAACGCGAATCATATGAGCGTGATGAAAACTAGCTTAACGATAATTCCCATGTGTCCTCGGGAGTGCTTTTCTCATTATACGAAATTGTCCAGGCTTGCCCTTTGCTACAAAAAGGATTAGGCCACCTTGCTGCACTTTATTTACTTTCATTTCTTGTTACCCGTTACAAATTATCTTATCACAAAACTATATGTTACCTACAATTTCAGTGCTTCCAGAGAATACCTTACTGAAAACCGCTTGTCATTTCCTTCTGCTCCTCGTTGGGTTCGACACTCTTACTTATCGAAAGGACTACGATAGATCCCCTATACTTGTGGGTCATCGAGCATGAAGTAGCCTTTCAGACGATGCCGGTTCTTTTCTTTCACCCACCCAAGCTCCGAGCCACCTCGCCACGGCTTCTCACCGCCATGAAAGCGCCGGGCGAGGGCGGCGAGCACCATGAGATGCTCCCGCTCACGGGCGTCGACTTCGCTTCCTCATCCAAAGAACGCCGTGGCGCCTCCTCATCTTGAGTCCATCCCGCCGGGAAATTCACCGAACACCTTGTGGGCGAGGCGTCTGAGCCTTCTTGGCAGCCGGAAAAAGGTGCCGGCGGCGAAGAGGCTGCCTCGGCGACATCCTTCTTTTTCTACCGAGACGGTCTACCCATCTGCGAGTGGTGGTCGGCGCCGGATCGCTCGGTGGTCTTTGGGTGGCGGCCGGCAAAGCGAGGCGAATCTGGGCGGGTGGATTGACTTTTCGCTGTCAATGTGGCCCCGAGCACTTTTCCCTTCTTGGAGCCCCGGCGCCCCCAGCGTCGGGTTCGACTGCGGCGCCGGGCGCAAAAACGGGCCGAGCCGATGGAATTCGGCGTCCTGGAGGCGCGACTGGGCCGTTTTTCGACGCCGACGCAAATAAATCGCCTGGGGATGCCGTCCTAGGGGCGCGGCTGGAGATGCTCTGAGGCTGGACAGAGTAGCGTCGGGTCCCGCATTGTACTCCCACTGCTTGTGCACGCCCACACCCGCGTGCGAGACGCCATGCCTGGACGAGAAGAGGGTGAGCCGCGCCGGTATTGCACGGCGGCGGCGGATGGAGCGGGGGTGGGGTAGGTGTCGGCAGCGGCTCTAGCCTCAAGAGTATTGAAACCTCCCAGAGTATTTTAGTTTGGCATAGTTAACCCACATCATCAGCAAAGATTGACAAGCGCTGAGCACCAAACTTGTTGTTAGTGGTGTTCCTGGGAGTATATAGGATTCAATATGCCAAGTCCACCCACCCGGCTGAAGAGCACAAGACCAAACAAATTCTATCAACAAGACTACCCATGCGAAATTCAAGTCCTCCTTGTCTATCTTTGTTCTATTATCTGCTAAGTCCTCCTTGTCTATCTTTATCTTTACCTACTACGTCGTCGCCATTTTATAAAAAAGTCCCTTTACTTTTCGAAAATAGAACCCGCGGTCCTTTCTTTAGTGAATCTGGGAAAACGCTTCGGTTTTACAAAAAAGACCCTACATTTGTTTGATATTGAGTCCGCGGTCCCTGATTCATCTTATTCAAAACTCCTCCCTCTCCAGCGACGGCAGCGACGGCGGAGCACGAGCAGGTGAGGGCGGCGCCTTCGTCGGACGGCTAGCCGCGGCGGAGGAGAAGGCGGACGCCATGGGTGCGGCTACATACGAGGCGGAGGAGAAGGCGGACGCCGTGGGCTTGCTGCACGGCTACAGCCGAGGCGGAGGAGAAGGCGGACGCCGTGGGCGTTCATGGAGGATGGTACGCCGGCCGCGTCAAGTCCCCTGCCCCCGGCCGCCGGCGCCTGTTCTCGGCCTCCATCGCCCGGAGGCGTGCCCCTGCTGTCGGCCTTCGCGTCTGCTTCGTCTGCATCACGCCAGCGCCGCCCTCGTCGTCGCGGCGTTCTTCTGCTTCCGGCGTCGCGCCGTCGCCCATGCGCCGAGTTCCTGCGGCCTCTGTTCTTCCGCAACGAGTAGCAGCAGGTCGTCTGCGGTTGCGGCAGCGGTGTAGGCGAGCGAGGCAGAGGAGCGGTCAACACCGGCGTCGAGGGCAAGGTAGGCCGGGCGCAGTGTCCTCCGGCGTGTGGTGGCGCATTTGGACGGCGAAGGAGGCTGGGCGCGTCGATTCGGGTGAGGGGAGTGGGGTCCAGATCTGGTCGAGGACGGGGCAATCGGCGGCGGCGGCGTGGCTGACGCTGGACGGAGAGAGAGGCAGAGCAAGGCACGCCGAATCGCTGGATGGCGCACCTCCCCTAGCCTCCTTCCTCTCCCGGTCGTTGGGGAAGCAGGACGGCCACCTCTGCTGGACGCCCTTCCCTGGTCGACGACGAGCGTTGCGGGCTGACACGGTGGCGCCCTTCCGTTGTGGAGTACCGTACTAGGACGACGGCGGTTAAGGTCAACGCCTTGCTCGACGCCCCCATCTGCTGCTCGATGCGCCCATCCCCTCGCTGGTTGAGCTCAACGCCACCTTGCTCTGCCTCCGGCAGTCATCTCATCCAATCTGGCTGGTCCGCTCCCCACCTCGGCGGCTCCTTCAGTCCGGCAGCACACCACGCTCAAGCCTCCACCACCCCAACTCCTCAAGGTATAAGATTTGCTTTTTGTTTATACAGAGGATGCAAGATTCTACTGCTGCCGCGTAATAAGTAGCACTTGCAGTTACAGTAGACAAGGAGCTCCGCTCTACCTCTCATCTCTCTCCCTGTCCTGGTGGTCACGGGCTGATGTTGCTGCTCCTCTCCTTCAGGATCTATCTCTTTCTCTTTGTCTCTCACCCTCTCATGTATTGACAACTGCATTCTTCCCAAATTAATGTGTGCCTCTGTTCTTGATATTACGCCCACACAATGAGTTGAACTTCATTTTTTTTTCAGGCTTTTCTTTGGTGTATCAGGCATTCAGGCTGGTGTAATTTGTTTTCAAAAGTGAACATGTTGTACAGTCCAATGTATCTACAAAAATTAAGTTATGGTGAGTTGTTCATCATGTTGCTTGCATATTTTTTGTCTAACAAGCTGGATACTTCAGTTTGAATATAAACATTGAGTAGGTGCTCAAATATTTTGCTAATGATAGTTTCCAACTTGCTTTTTAGCAGAACTACAGAACTATTAGCAGCTTTTAATTATGTGTACTTAAAATGGATTTGGTGTCCAGGACATGTGGAGTTGAGATCAGGTTGAATTATGTGCTGATGTTCTTCGATAGTATAATTGTTCTTCTCCTTTAACATGATGCACCATTGACTTATTTTTTTAGATGCTCAAATACACAGAGTAATGACATCCTGTATGCGCTTGGACACCCAGCAGATTGAAAATATAGAAGCAAAGATATCCAATACGAGGCCACGATGCCCGACAGAGATGCAGCCAATACGCGCCCAATCTTTATTTCTTGATGTTGGAACAACAAATAAGAGCATGTTCATGTTTATTTATTATGTTTTTTTCGAGAAATTTTGGGGATTTACAAGCTGAAATTATTGACTGTCTGAAAAAATGTTTTAACCAAAACTGTTTGAACAATGTGCCCTGGTTCTGCATTCATGGAACTGTAAAAAAAATTGAACAAGTTCAGTCGGAGTTTTGTTCCTGTTAAGGCCTCTTTTGGTTCATAAGATAGGATTATTGTAGGAATAGGAATTTTGTAGGAAATGAGATGACATGTATCTCAAATCCTATGAATAGAAATAGGAAACGAGATGTCATTTGGTTGACATCAAAGGAATTTTTCCATTGAGTCTAGGCTCATTTTTATTTTCCTATGAAATGTGGAGGATAGGAACCAATCCTATGTAGTAATAGGAATCCATTCCTATGAATCAAAGGGCTCTAAAGGAAAACATCCTATAAGAATCCTATCCTCTAGAATTCCTATGAAATTCCTCCAAACCAAAGGAGGCCTAATATTCCATTCTTAGTGTCAGTTTCTTTCCACTTGCTCATCTTTTAATGTTGAACTATACATGTACTTATTATTAAATTTTTGTTGTCTTCCTAAACTAATTAGATTTTTTAAGCACTACTGAACTAATTGGATGCCATCTTAAATTACCTTCCCTTTGACATTATTGTACAGATTCCTGAAACACTGTCCAGAATTCCACTGCTACAGAATTGAAATTCGATTAGCACATGGTAAACCAGCTTTGATTCAGCAGGGTTATCAGCTTAGATTCGACTATTTTTAGTTCCTACAAGAGCAAATGATACGCTTATGTCAGTAGTTTTTAGATATATTCACTGGCTTCAGATTCTGCTGATGGATTTTTATGCTCTGTTCTGCTTCTAGAGCTTGTGAATGATGTTCATTGTTGTTTGAAAGATGCACTTTTTTATGCCTATATGTAAACGATGCAATTACTGGCTGAGAGATACACTTATTGGTGCTGTTCTGAAATGATGTTCATTACTGTTCTACAGATGCAGTAGACTGATGTTTATTGTTGTTTTGTTATTGTACAGAACGAGGACGGATCCAAGGTTGAGTACTGGGTGTGGAACCCCTTCAGATCCAAGTTGGTTGCTGTTGTACTCTGTGGTGTGGACAACATCTGGATTGTAAGTCTTTTTTGATGATTCCTTCCGGCGCCCTGTCATACTCATTGCTCTTCAGTTAACGAAATGAATGCACAGCGGCAACACAGGCAGTAGCAGAATGGGGTATAATGAATGTTTTGTTTGAGTCTGACTGTCAAACGCTGGTTCGTGTTTCTAGATTTTCTAGCTAAGGGCTGGTTTTGTTTAGCTGGAACACAAACCACGATCAGATGTACCTATTATGACGATTTCGGGTCCATGCTAACTATTTCTAATTTTGAAATTATTCCTCAGAACACATGATTACATTACATTACACACTGAAAAATGGTGCAAAGTGGAAGTTGGTACTAAAGCGGATAGCTCTTTTTGATCTGCACAGAAATTTTAGTAATAATATGTGCCACTCATTTTGTTACCAAAAGCTGGGATGATTTTTACACTTTGTTTCCTGGTCCCCTTTCCATTTTGACAAATTTATTATCCCGAAGTTTATGCATAATGATGAAATATTCTGTGGTAGTATGTCGAATGCAGTTTAGTATATTCCCGTTGGTTCTGTAGTGATTGTTAGCTCCGACCATTTTCTCTCTAATTTTATTTTAAGGTCTACTCTTTTAAAAGTTTTTATTATGTTTTTCTTGAAAATAAAAGATTGATACAAAAATGGCACCTACTATCATTACAGGTCCGAGGAATTACAGCTTGGGGACTTGGGAGGCGATCGTAAAAGCGGTGTGCTACAGTATAATGCACTAGCAATATGTGAAGATTTTTTTAAGGAGGGGGTTAATAAACAATCAGAAAATTCTTTTGCCCCCTCAAAAAACTATGTTCCGTGTTTGGCCCCTCTGGGCATTGATGTGAAGCTCTACAGTCGTGTAATATGACCAAACTCATCACCTCGGGGTTGATCACATTCGTCGTGAATAGGTGGATAACATGACAATCATCGACAATGGTGGCAAGCAAGAGAAGTGGAATCATAGACTAGGACGAGCGAGGATTTGTTTAACCCGTTGCAACGCACGGGCCCTTTTGCTAGTGTATATATATATATATATATATATATATATATATAGTGTTGGTATTATTACGGTTTGATGCGCACAAGATTCCATGCCACAGTTAGCTCATCAATTCGGTGAGATCAACCCGACTGACTGAATTCAGGACAAACTCCTGCAGCACGAATTAGGAGTGTAGGATATATTTTACTACATTAGATAGAAAAAGTTACAGCCATTAGAGAACAATATCCCAGTTTATAGGGCTGATGGGTAGGCTAAAATTCTGATGCCAGTAATAACAAGTTCACATCCTTGTGCAAACGAGATGCCAGTACTTAACGAGACCTTGTCATATATAATCCACCACACCATTTTTGTCATACGCAACCACTAGCACATCACATTGCGGCCAACACAAGAAACTAATCCAAACCAAGCGAAATCAGGCCTCGTCCCCGCTTTCTTCATCACTTTCGTAAATGAAGGGGAAAACAACATCCTTGTGCCCACCCAAGTAGCCACCGCTAGTGGGATGCATTAGCTCTTTTGCACGGTCCTTGCACCCATAGCAGAAACCTTATAAAACAGGGAAAGTTTATTAGCAGTAGAGATGCATAACAAAAATATCTGCAAAAAACTATCAATCTGAACAGCATAAAGCTAAAGGATAGTTACCCGAGTCATTAGCTTCCAAAGGGGCGCAAAGATACACATCCTCCTCCTCTCTACAATCTGGATGAACCTCTGCAAAGAACAAAATAGATGGGCCACCTCGCATCTTCACAAGAAAGTTGAAGTGCACATATCCTTTCCCCCCCCCCCTCGTCAATTAGGTTTCGTTCTTTCACTTCTATTGCTTCGAGCTCAGCACGCTGAAATACAAATGACACATGTAAATTAACTAGCCTGATGAGATATATATTTTATTGCATTTCTGGTCTGCAAAATCAAATCATGGAATTTTAGCTATTCCAAGTAAACAATTAACTAACAAACTAGTCTAAAAGCAAGGTGAAATATTTGAGTATGATGATCGCATACTTGCTTATTGTGTTGATTGGCATAGACGTTCAACGCTATCATCAAGCTCTTCTGATCGTGCTCTTGTCTGCGCCTTAGCAGCTCCTCACGGGGCGGTGTCTTGACCCTGCGAATGAGCTGGCACTTTGCAGCAGCAACCCAGGCATCACCAAACTCCTTGGGAGTAAAGGGTGATGGCCTAGGAATGGGGTCCTCCCAGCTCTCCAACCCAGCAAATCCGTCCCTACATACCAAAATTAACACATTAAAGCATAATCACTAGTGACTTAACATAAAGTTATCTCAAAAAATTAGATGACAAGGCGATTAGACGAATATCTTGTCTAAACAAGTTGTTCTTAGAGGAAAAAACCACATGTACATGTGAGCACATATACAATATTCATAGCTACAGATTATTCATTGAAGGAATATTGCAATGATTAGAAGAGCATCTCTTTGGCAAAGTGGTTGTTATACTGGCAAACACGACGATATGCTATGCTATGTCAAATATGCATGAGATTCAAAAATAAAATTTTGAAAACACTCACTTGGTCCATTGCCAAGTGATGGGTGGTTTGACAAGAGCATGAACAAAGCGAGCTACTTTGTCCATTAGCAAGAGTGCCACATCACTCCAGTACCAAGTCCTTCCCTTCCAGTTTGTACTTCCTCCTAAGTATCAGATCGGACCGACGATTAAGTTATGTCTTTGTCCCTCAATATGCTAGCGAAGGCTCAATGCATAACTTGAAGAAAATATAGTTTTACTTTTGCTATGTCATAATCGGAATGTTGGTGGCGGTCTTGGTACCAGGTGGGCTGCCAGTACCACAAATTTTCTAGCTTGGACACCCCCTCTTGGTGTTGCAACTTGCTCAGTTCGGTCCTATGAGTCCTTGGTACCGTGGAAATGAGCACATTGTTCATGCTCCAAAGAAATCAAGTGTGTAGTTATTGCAAGATTTCCTAATCTATACCCCTATTTTAATAAGAGATTGTGACTGAAAAGGTATACATCAATATACCCCAATTTGCATATAAACTAACTCGTATCGCACGTGAATCAGAATGCTCCTGCACGTAGTTGAGCTGTTAATGACAAGTGAAGTCCATGTGAATTAGACTGTTTATGCACTTCGCAACCAAGGGGTGAGTTTTCGTCTCAACCACTGGTATGCATCGAAAATCATAAAAAAAAAGGGGTGAGCTGAAGCCAAAATCATGTTTCGTCGACATTAACTCTCTGTTGGACTTGGTGTATCCTTGCCTCCTTGGTATGCATTGTAACATCCCAAATTTCCTATTTGGAATGTTTTACAATTATAGCTAAGCATCTATGCATTCTGTTTGAAATTGAGTGGCATTTGAAGTTTCAGAAGTTTTTGGAGTTGTTGGTATTTGAATTCAAATTTTGGCAGTGGAAAGTTATTTCAAAACTATACCTGATAAATACTTGAGAAAAAGTATGAGAGGAGTAAACATGACACTCCAAAAATATCAGAGGAAAAACATTGCCAAAAAGTTTGAATTCAAATTTGAGTTTTATTTGGAATTTTAGAAAAAATGATTTTTTATAAAGTTTGAGTTTTGCCCCTAGAAAAATGTTCAAACTATAGGGAATATTCCCCTGATCATTTTGATATATATATGTCCTATTTTATATATTTTTTCTCTCTCTTTTATTTCAAAAAAAAAAACCAGGCGCCCAGCTAACTGCCCAGCCAGCACCTAAGCGGCCCACCATGAGCCAAGCCAACTGCCCAGCCACCAGGCGCCAGCCCGAGCAGCCGCCCGAACCCCTTCCCATTCGGTCGCCTGACCGAATCCTCTCTCTCTCTCCCATGACACCCCGGCCCCACCTTCTTCCTCCTCGTTAACGCCATCACTGCTTTCACGGAATCCGAGATCCCCGGGATCTCATCCCGATCTCCTCGCCTCCCCGATTCGCCCCCTCCTCCAAGCCGGTTTTCCCCTATAACCCCTCGCCCGCCTGCTCCGCCTCGCCTCCTAACCTCCCTTCGCTCATTAATCGCCGCCGGAGCTCCCGCACCATTGCCACCGCCCCCGGCCATCCCAGGCTTCCCGACTCCAACCGAACCCCTTGCTCCCCCCCACGGACACCTCCGTCGTCCCCGACCACCGGAATCGAGCTGCTGTCGCCCGAAACGCCGTCAGCCGACCCATGATGAAGTCGCCGAGTTCCCCACCGTTAGATCTAAGCGTGGGGTTTAGATTAGAAGCCGAAGGGGTATGGTTTTATTTTAGGTTTAGTTTTAGTGAACCGGTTTTAGTTCCGGTTTAGTTAGGGATTTATTAGACCGGCCCGAAGCGGTTTAAAGCCTCGGCACGATTTAGTTATATTATGCCGAGCGCTAGATAGGCCCATTAAGCGCCGGTTTCGTTTTAGTTTAATTTTAGTTTTCTGTTTTAACAGAATAGTTTCAGTTTTGTAAAATTCATATCTTTTAATCTACTTAATATTAATATTTTTGAGTGATTCTGTTTTTGTTGGTTTGCAAATTTCTTATAGTTTCTGTAGAAAATATAATTAGCCATGTTAAAATTATTTAAAATTGCTTTATTTTAGATTTAGACAGAATAGTAAATCTGCTATAAAATGAGTTAGGAATATTATTTTTTAATGATTCTTTTGTCACAACTTTGTTTTAGCATTGCCTAACCGTAGGAATTTATTTGGGCATTTTAGAAATTAATAAAAATAGTTTTAATCAGAATCATGATATTCCTATTTATTTAACTAGTTACTGTTTTCCTATTGTTTTAATTAGCAAATAAATTTATTTTTCAGGAGAGATAGTTTATTCTAGGTTAGTTTCTGTAACTTTAGAGCATGAACTTTTATTTGCAATAAATAAAACTTTTATTTTATTTTTCTTACTAGAATTTGCTTTAGGCTTAATAGGAGTTTTATAATAGATTTTAAAGTGATTCTTTTTGCTCCTAGTTGCATGATGAATTCTTTTCTGTTAGGTAGCATAAACCCATGCTTAGGTTCTGTTAAGAAAATTTTTGTTATGTAAAACTATTTTAGTTGTTGCTTGAAGTAGGAAAACATTGAGTTGGATTTCTTGAGTTTTCCTTTGGGTTTTGATTCGCTTGTTTGGTGTGTTATGTTAGCATGCTATTATGTTAAGTGATCATATGCTATATGCTTATTGTGATATTTGTTTGTCTCGGTAGAATTTACGGAGTGCAAGCTTGCTACCACGAGTCCCTAGCTTACGAAGATCGTCAAGAAGGCAAGTCATTGATCATGTTTCTTTACAATACCTATGATTTTGTTGCATTAGAATTATACCTCCCACCATGCATGCAGTAGGTGAAATTTTGAAGTTATGTACTTGAGTAGTATCATGAGGTAGGATGAACCAATTCCCCTTTTTACCATGACCCTGGAAGAAGTAGTTTATTATTGCTATGCTCGTTGTCGGGATTGGTTGAGTGAATTTATATTGGAGATGTGAGAGTCAAGATGATGACAACCCCATGAACTTCAAGCTCAAGATGGACTTGAAATTCACTCTTTGGGTGGAGGATTTGTTGACGGGCACCTGGAGAATCCGGTGGTTGGTGGGATGCATGGAGAAGTGCCATGACATCTTACGGAAAGCTTCACCCAGCCACGAAGAGACGGATGGATACCCCATTGACGGAAGCTTACCTGCAGCCGCAAGCCATTATGGGCTCTGGCTTGGTCGACCCTAGGTGTGACTCTGGCCGGACGGTCTTTGCGGTATGAAGAAACGGTAGGATTGGATGGGCACCAGCGGTGGCCCGGAGGAACTCTTCGGAAGACCCTGTTTACGTTCGTCCCGTCTTCAAACACCGTGAAGTGCGAAGACTTAAAAGGAGGAACGATTCTTGCGGGTAAAGTCGCAAACCTCTGCAGAGAAAAGATCTAATCGATTAGCCGTGTCCCCGGTTACGGACAATTTGAGCCTCTGGAACTTGGAGTATTTCGGATATCTCAACACCGAACTTAATAAATTAATTGAGGGGTTTATTTAATAATTGGGAATGAGACATTGGTTGGCGGAACCATCTCAATAACTATCAACATATTGTAGTAATTGCAAACAAGTCCTTGTTATAGGAAAACTGGCTTTTCAAGAAAACAATGAAACTTAGAGCCCCACACCAAATTGCATATAGTGTTAGAAATTTTTATTGTTGTTCTCTCTTTGACTTGCGGCATATTCAAAATGTCGACCTACACTACTGCAACGTCTTATGTTGCGGAGGATTATTCCGATCAGAGTGAGGCTACGATCCGCGCTTGGCGATTGCCCTATGGAGTCGGATGTACTGCTATTTTTCTACGCTTCCAGCTTTACTTAGTTTATTTCTCATGAGTTGGCCTTGGTAGAATTTATTCCATTGTAATAAAGACTTGATATGAGAATCGTGTAATAAATTCAGGTGTGATTGAACTTTGATTATTTCATCAATGTAATCGTGAGTGCCAAAGATGATCTTGGGATGGTACAGACATAGAGACTTGACCGATTTTGGGTCGGTCGCTTCTGAAGATGGTATCGAGCACCTACGACCGTAGGGCGTAACCCCTAGGATCGGAAAGCCATAGGAAGAGACTATTTATTTTATGTCCTTATCATTCCGTAATTCTTCCCTGTTCATTTCGACTTCTCTCCGATTTTCAACATTCTAGATGGCCGAAGTTCACCCCGCTTTGCTACCGGAGTTTTTCCACCAGATGAGACGATGCCCTTCGGCAGAAGCTGGTCTAGATCGTGAAGAAGTCAAGATTGCTCTGCCTCGATCACCGGAAGCCTACCAATGCACTTCCGACGGATACCCGCTACGGGATCGAGGTGCACATTCCCGGGAGAACCTTCGGAGGACATACAGAGCCTATTGACTTTGAGTTTACCGACTTCAACTGGATCCTCGGAAGAGACATGGCGATTTATCATGCACTTGGACATCTCCGAGAAGAGTACAGGCCGAGCTCGATCCATCGACCTCGCCATGGTTTCTCGCAGAGCAAGGAATGGAGATATCATCCGCATCAGAGGACGACTCCATTCTCTCGTATGTCCAAGACTTGGAGTGTCTCCTCGTGAAGCAGGAGATCCGGACTTGCCGTAACTTCGAAGGTACACAGGAGGCTGTTGTTCCGTGAATCGAATCGGAAGAGAAGGCACACGCAGACTTCCTTGACCATGAGGAAGAAATCGCGGACTTCATGGAGAGAATCGACGACCGAAAATGAAGGTTGCAGCGTTAGAGGAAAAGATGGACTTGGGAGAGGACCTTTTCCGAGTGGAGATGACGGACCTCTCGTGAGCAATGATCAGGATTATGAAGGGAGTTCCACTGAAGAAAGCCGCAAGAGGAGGCGCCGCATCAGAGGACGCCACACCGGAGGACGCAAGGCTTAGGCTTAGGCTTAGGCTTAGTTGATTTCTCCTCCCGCGGAACTGACGCGAAGGGACTTCTAAGGGTTTTAGTGGGCAACCCATACTTTTCCACAACTACCCTTGATATGAATGAATGTGTTGCACCCGAATCAAAGAGTACCAATACTGAACGTGAATTCAATAAAACTTACCAACCACAAAGTCCGGCGATCATAGACGTCCTCCACGTCAATGTGGTTCACCCGAGCGAGGAAAAGGGTTGGGCTTCTTTCTTGAGCTTCCATTGCCGCTTTCCATTCCTCCGCTTGGCCTCCGGGCGATCGGTGGCATAGTGCCCTGTTTTACGGCACTTGAAGCAGTGATGTGACTCGAGATCTTTCCGAGCCGGGCAGACGATGTTGGTTACCAGTGCCGTTTTCATTGCCTGACTTGTTGTCGTGGTTGCGGTTGTTCCCATTCCCTCCATGGTTATGTCCTCCATGGGTGTGATGGGTATGTCCTCCCGAGTATGGAACATAACGGGCTTCATTGAGCTCGAGTTGTACTTCCCCCGCCATACTTCCGCTTATGCTATCAATCTGCTGCTGCTTGCCTTCAAGTATGGTGGCCTTGTCTACCAGCTCCCGGTAGTTGGTGAAGGTAGCCGCCATTAGTCGCATACCCGGCTCGTCATTGAGTCCCTCGAGAAACTTTTTCCTGCTGCGGCATCCGTGGCCACATCATCCAAGGGGCATAGCGGGCTAACTTGTCGAACTCATCCACGTCGCCCCACAAGACGGTTCCTGGCGTAAGTTGCGGAACTCACGCTTCTTCGCACTCATGGCTCCAAATGAAACATGAGCGGTGCGGAAGGCTGCTGGAACCGATCCCACGTGATGGTGCCGATGGGATAAGTGGCGGTGTAGTTCTCCCACCAAGAAGCTGCAGTCCATCAAGTTGATGTGCGGCAAAGCGCACCTTCTCGCATCGGTGCATCCAAAGTACTAACTCCTTCCGACCTTGCGGAGCCAATCATCGGCCACAATCGGCTCAAGGTCTTTGCTAGAGAACAACCGCGGATTAAGCCTTAGGAACCGAGTCAAGTTGTCAGCGAGGGTGGTGGCGGTGGATTGTTGTTGTTGTTGTTCGGTTACGGATGAGCATCTGCATGAGGGCATTCTCTTCTGAATCACCGGGTGAGCTCCGCGGGAAGTTGAGACCGGGTCACGCCCTGAGGCATCTGGTGTTTTGGAGTGGATGAGAAAATTAGAATAGAACAAGGGTCTAATGAGAAAATATCACTACCCATATGAATGCACAATCATAATCACACCAATCATTTATTCAATCATCTCAAACATGGTTCAATCTCAGATTACAAAATATCTCACGACTAATCGAAAATAACGGCCTAACTGATCGACGGAAAATAAAATAACATGGTGGTCGGCTAAATGTCTTCATCAATAATCCTTGCGTCCTTCCAGTGCGATGTCCTCCGGTGTGGCGTCCTTCCGATCTGGCGCCTCCTCTTGCGGCTTTCTTGGTGGAACTCCCTTCATAATCCTGATCATTGCTCACGAGAGGTCCGTCATCTCCACTCGGAAAAAGGTCCTCTCCCAAGTCCATCTTTTCCTCTAACGCGGCAACCTTCATTTTCAGGTCGTCGATTCTCTCCATGAAGTCCGTGATTTCTTCCTCATAGTCAAGGAAGTCTGTGTGTGCCTTCTCTTCCAGTTCCAGTTCACGGAACAACAGCCTCCTGTGTACCTTCGAGTTACGGCAAGTCTGGATCTCCCGTTTCCTGAGGAGACACTCCAAGTCTTGGACATACGAGAGAATGGAGTCGCCCTTCACTGATGCGGATGATATCTCCATTCCTTGCTCTGCGAGAAACCATGGCGAGGTCCGATGGATCGAGCTCGGCCTGTACTCTTCTCGGAGATGTCCAAGTGCATGATAAATCGCCATGTCTCTTCCGAGGATCCAGCTTGAAGTCGGTAAACTCAAAGTCAATAGGCTCAGTATGTCCTCCGAAGGTTCTCTGGAATGTGCACCTCGATCCTCAGAGCGGGTATCCGCTTGAAGTGCATTGGTAGGCTTCCGGTGATCGAGGGCGAGCAATCTTCAGCTTCTTCACGATCTAGACCAGCTTCTGCCAAGGGCATCGTCTCATCTGGCCGGAAAAACTCCGATAGCAAAAGCTGGGTGAACTCGTGACCATCTAGAATGTTGAAAATCGGAGAGAAGTCGAAATGAACAGGAAGAATTACGGAATGATAAGGACATAAAATAAATAGTCTCTTCCTATGGCTTTCCGATCCTAGGGGTTACGTCCCACGGTCAGTGCTCGACATTATCTTCAGAAGCGACCGACCCAAAATCGGTCAAGTCTCTATGTCCGTACCATCCCAAGATCATCTTTGGCACTCACAGACATTGATGAAATAATCAAAGTTCAATCACACCTGAATTTATTACACGATTCTCATATCAAGTCTTTATTACAATGGAATAAATTCGGCCAAGGCCAACTCATGAGAAATAAACTAAGTAAAGGCTGCGAGCGTAGAAAATAGCGAGTCCATCCGACTCCATAGGGCAATCGCCAAGCGCGGATCGTAGCCTCACTCCCGATCGAATAATCCTCTGCAACATAAGACGTTGCAGCCGTGTAGGTCAAAGATTTTGAATATGCCGCAAGTCAAAGAGAGAACAACAATAAAAATTTCTAACACTATATGCAATTTGGTACGGGGCTCTAAGTTTCGTTGTTTTGAAAAGCCGCTTTTTCCCTATAACAAGGACTTGTTTGCAATTACTACAATATGTTGATAGTTATTGAGATGGTTCCGCCAACCAATGTCTCATTCCCAATTATTAAATAAACCCTCAATTAATTTATTAAGTTCGGTGTTGAGATATCCGAAATACTCCAAGTTCCAGAGGCTCAAATTGTCCGTGAATCGGGACACGGCTAATCGATTAGATCTTTTCTGCGCAGAGGTTTGCGACTTTACCCGCAAGAATCGTTCCTCCTTTTAAGTCTTCGCACTTCCCGGTGTTTGAAGACGGACGAACGTAAACAGGTCTTCCGAAGAGTTCCTGGGCCATCGCCGGTGCCCATCCAATCCTACCGTTCTTCTACATCGTAGCACCGTCTGCCAGAGTCACACCTAGGGTCGACCAAGCCAGAGCCCATAATGGCTTGGCTGCAGGTAAGCTTCCGGTCAATGGGGTATCCATCCGTCTCTTCGTGGCTGGGTGAAGCTTTCCGTAAGATGTCATGGCACTTCTCCATGCATCCCAGCCAACCACTGGATTCTCCAGGGTGCCCGTCAACCGTCCTCCACCCAGTAGTGAATTTCGAAGTCCATCTTGAGCTTGAAGTTCATGGGGTTGTCATCATCTTGACTCTCACATCTCCCATATAAATTCACTCAACCAATCCCGTCAACGAGCATAGCAATAATAAACTACTTCGTCCCGGGTCATGGTAACAAGGGGAATTGGTTCATCCTACCTCATGATACTACTCAAGTACATAACTTCAAAATTTCACCTACTGCATGCATGGTGGGGAGGTATAATTCTAATGCAACAAAATCATAGGTATTGTAAAGAAACATGATCAATGACTTGCCTTGTCGACGATCTTCGTAAGCTAGGGACTCGTGGTAGCAAGCTTCAGACTCCGTAAATTCTACCGAGACAAACAAATATCACAATAAGCATATAGCATATGATCACTTAACATAATAGCATGCTAACATAACACACCAAACAAGCGAATCAAAACCCAAAGGAAAACTCGAAGAAATCCAACTCAATGTTTTCCTACTTCAAGCAACAACTAAAATAGTTTTACATAACAAAAATTTTCTTAACAGAACCTAAGCATGGGTTTATGCTACCTAACAGAAAAGAATTCATCATGCAACTAGGAGCAAAAAGAATCACTTTAAAATCTATTATAAAACTCCTATTAGGCCTAAAGCAAATTCTAGTAAGAAAAATAAAATAAAAGTTTTATTTATTGCAAATAAAAGTTCATGCTCTAAAGTTACAGAAACTAACCTAGAATAAACTATCTCTCCTGAAAAATAAATTTATTTGCTAATTAAAACAATAGGAAAACAGTAACTAGTTAAATAAATAGGAATATCATGATTCTGATTAAAACTATTTTTTTATTAATTTCTAAAATGCCCAAATAAATTCCTACGGTTAGGCAATGCTAAAACAAAGTTGTGACAAAAAGAATCATTAAAAAATAATATTTCTAACTCATTTTATAGCAGATTTACTATTCTGTCTAAATCTAAAATAAAGCAATTTTAAATAATTTTAACATGGTTAATTATATTTTCTACAGAAACTATAAGAAATTTGCAAACCAACAAAAAAAGAATCACTTAAAAATATTAAGTAGATTAAAAGATATGAATTTTACAAAACTGAAACTATTCTGTTAAAACAAAAAATTAAAAATAAAACTAAAACGAAAACCGGCGCTTAATGGGCCTATCTAGCGCTCGGCGTAATATAACTAAATCGTGCCGAGGCTTTAAACCGCTTCGGGCCGGTCTAATAAATCCCTAACTAAACCGGAACTAAAACCGGTTCACTAAAACTAAACCTAAAATAAAACCGTACCCCTTCGGGCTTCTAATCTAAACCCTACGTTTAGATCTAAGCAGTGGGGGGACTCAGCGACTTATCATGGTCGACGGCAGCTTTCAGGCGGCAGCGGCTCGGTGGCTCCGGTGGTCGGGGACGGCGGAGGTGTCCGTGGTCTTGAGAAGCAAGGGTCCGGTTGGTGGAGTCGGGAAGCTCGGGGATGGCCAGGCGGTCAGGCGGTGGCAATGGCGGCGGCGGCTCAAGCTCCGACGAGCGATTCATGGCGAGAGGAGGTTAGGCGAGGCGAGGCGGGCAGGCGGGGGTTTATATAGGGGGAAACCCGGCTTGGAGGATGGGGCGAATCGGGGAGGCGAGGAGATCGGGATGAGATCCCGGGGATCTCGGGATTCCGGCGAGCGGCGCGGTGGCGTTGGCTTGAGGAGGAAGAAGGTGGTGAGGCCGGGGTGTCATGGAGAGAGAGAGAGGATTGCCTGCCACCGAATGGGAAGGGGTTCACAGGCGGCTCGGGCTGCGCCTGTGGCTGGGCAGTTGGCTTGGCTCACAGCGGTGGGCCGCCTAGGAGCTGGCTGGGCCGGTTGGCCTGGCTGGCGCCTGGGTTTTTTTTTTGAATTAAAAGAGAGAGAAAAAAATATATAAAATATAAATATTTTATATAGGACATATATATATCAAAATGATCAAGGGAATATTCCCTATAGTTTGAACATTTTTCCAGGGGCAAAACTCAAACTTTATAAAAAAATCATTTTTTCTAAAATTCCAAATAAAACTCAAATTTGAATTCAAACTTTTTTGGCAATGTTTTTCCTCTGATATTTTTGGAGTGTCATGTTTACTCCTCTCATGCTTTTTCTCAAGTATTTATCAGGTATAGTTTTGAAATAACTCTCCACTGCCAAAATTTGAATTCAAATACCAACAACTCCAAAAACTTCTGAAACTTCAAATGCCACTCAATTTCAAACAGAATGCATAGATGCTTAGCTATAATTGTAAAACATTCCAAATAGGAAATTTGGGATGTTACATGCATAGTGTGCATGCACTTATAGAGTGAAATGGGGGAGCAATAAGCTTTTTAACAGCAAAATAATAAAATGCATAGGCCACCTGGTCGGGTATTTTGGCATGGATAACGACTGAGAGAACTGTGCAAACAGTCTGTTGCAACAGATATCATTGTCGAAGGCTGAATGCCTATTTGTTGAAGCAATTAGATCGTTTAACACACTAACTGTCACAGACCAAGCTCCTGAGAGCACAGCCGTGAGGAGAGGCCTCCTTTTCAGTTTTATTATTGATCCGTTGTTGCCTCTTAGGAGGTGTTTGGTTCACGTTTTTTTGTCCATTATCAGATTACAGCGCAATCTAATACCATTAAACATGTTTGGTTTCCTTGGCCCATAATTGATTACCCTGGAAACAAATAACAGGGCAGCAGCACAAGGCCCATTTCGCCCATGACCAACCGGTAACAATTCGCGTTACCGCCTTGTCATCCCTCATGGAACGCTGTCTTCTTCCTCCCCCAATCTCTGCCGCCTCAGATCCCTCCGCCCAGAACAGCGACCACCCAACCCTGCCCCCAGCCCTGCCAGCCATGGTTGCAGCCGTCCATCCCACCCAACGTGCTCTGCATGACGAGAAGTGGCGCCCGCGAAAAGCAGCATCGTCTGCCGATCCCCTTCACTGCCTTTGGAGCACCTTCTTCGGATCTCTATGCCGCCCTCCTCTGTCCAGATTTCTTTGGCGCACCATGGCCTTCCCATCAATTCTTGCTGAATTTTATTTCTTAAGCTGATTGGTTCTAATTGGGTTGCTGGTGGTATTGATATGTTCTTGATTTCTGATTTATACAGATTACTATGAACAACCAAACCCCGTCTTGCAACCAGATACTGTTACTGGATGGAGCCAAACAGAGTGGAGAATGGTCCAATTACACCGTTAATGCCACCGCAATCTATTTACGTTACCTTTCACGTTACCATTTCTAAACCAAACACCTCCTAGGTCTTACACGCTAGTCCATGGACAAATTTATTGATCCACGAGTTGGATCAGACCATACCTAACAAAAGCTTGGTAATAGAGATCACAAGGTATGCCCAATTAACCTGGTATTTTTTAAATGGCAAGTCAGTCTTCCTAAGGGCATGTTTGGTTGGGAGCCATAACTTGCCACACCTTAAGTTAGGCATGTCATACTACTTCAGGCTGGTGTTCGTTTCTCTACCTTAGCTTAACGTGCAACAAAAATCTGGCCACACTTCCTACTGCTTTGCCGCACTTTTTCGCCCATTTTGTGGCGCCGGATTCGTCTGAAAACAGGGTTCCTCTGACTGCCCACGGGAGGGAAATAATAGCGCATACATGGGTACCTCACCACCCTGGGCAAAAAGAAAGCGTGAACTCTCTCGTACCTTTTCCCCTCCTCCCATTCTCCTCCAATCTCGCTTTCATCTTCTCAACTATTTCTCTCCTCACAGATCTTCCTCTCCCCAGATTGCTCTCTTCTCCAAATCTGAAAACCCCTCCGTGTTCAAATCTTTTCGTTCTATATTAGGCCACTCCAAATCCCCCTTCTATTTTGTTTCCAAGACCCCTACTCGCTCCACTCAAAATCCCCATCCAGATCCAAGAAAAATCTTGAGCACCATGGTTGGTTTCTGAGAGCTGCGGATGCTGCCCATTTCATCACTTCATAAGAAGTCATTTCTTCTCACTGGAATGGCAATGGCAAAGGGAAAGTTGGATGGCGATGGAGCTTCCCAGCAGAGAACCATAAGTTAGGATGATGAACAGGCCAAGTTCATGCTGGATTGTTACATCGAGTACCAAAAAAGAGCAGCATGTAGGCTCCGTGTTCAAAAAGCAACATCATATGAAGTGTGTTGGTACTTTGAACGAAGAGTTTGTTGTGGGGGTTCCACTTGACCAAGCTGATCGTCACTACAGATTCTACAAGGAGAATTGGAAGATAGTCGAGACAGCTATGAATAAGAGTGATGGCTTTGATGCAGCCAAATGTATAGTGCCCATTTCAAAGTCTGGAAAAGAATAACCTAGTGTAAGTTTTTTCTGTTCGAATAAAATACATCATCCTAAAGAATTTTATGGTACTGATTCAAATTATATGCATGCATGCAGGATAGGGCTATGAACTTGCTCTTTAACCCCATCAAGTCCTTTCATGAAATGCAAGAAGTTTTCTCGGGCATTAGTGTTGATGATTCCCTGTCATGGGTCCAGAAACAGGCTTGGATGATGGAAGTGGATCACCCAACTGTAACTCACAAGTCACAAGAACTGGATGACATTAAGAATGCAAGTCGGGCGGTAGCGGCCAAGGTCACAAACATGAGCATAAGAGAGTAAAGTCACCTCTTCATTGAACGAGGATGACTATCAGATTTGGCTACCAAACAATCACTATCCACACATTTTTGGCAGACCCGTGGCAGGTTACATGCAATCATCGAAACGGGTGGCCTCACCCAATTTGCCACAACTCAACTAAGCTGTGGGAGACAACCAAAGAACCTTGTTTGTGCCACAACTTAGCCATGCCACAACTGCGTCACCCGCCTAACCTTTGTTGTGGCAAAATGTGGCTGCCAACCAAACATTGCACTAAGAATCCCGTACAATATGCATGCTTCTAGTTACCTATATAACCTAGCTCGTGTGCAAGTGGTAGGGAGATGGAATCAAATATAATTAAAACGACCAAATCGAATTGAGCGCACACGTACACGTGCAAATGCAATAAATAAGATGTCTACACACCTGTTGATGTGTTCTTCACCAGAAACTGAAATCCGTTCGCTGGGAGGAGAAGCAGTTCCACTCGAGGCTGAAGATGAGCTCCGGGTTAATGACATCTCAGCTGATCAAACCTGCAACAAGAGTGGGTGGTGAAATTGCCGGCGACCGGATCTGCAGCCGTTAGGGGGCGTCGAACTTGACTCCACCCCTCAACTCCACTTCACCTCTGTATATAGGTCTAGAAAAGAGTTTGTTTGAATAACATAACAAATTACTAGCTACGGCTCGAGTTTGTGAAAAGATTGTCACGGAAAGTCTGACTACCCCTTGTTGTGGCTAACAAAAATTTGTAAAGGGGGAGGTCGGCTCGGCTACCTTCGAAGCGGCGGGATTGGAGAAAGTGGTCGCGAGGTATTGGACGCAGCGGCGAATTACTGGAAGCAGGTGGCGGCTTGACCTTGATGTACCGTCGCTGGGGTCTTGGGAGTTGGCGGCGAATTCCTGGAAGCAGGCGTGGAAGAGGTGGCGGCGAGATCCACCTCTTCGATGGCGTCGGGCTGTAGAACGACGGCGGCTGCGTATAGACGGGGCGGGGGCCGACGGGAAGAAGTTGGCCCAGACGATGAGAGGCGGCGCCGTGGTCCAGGTACGGCTAGGGTTGCGCCATGGAGGGCATGAGAGACGACGAGAGCCCTCGGGTGGGGGGATTGGGGAAGCGAGGAAAATCCTATTCGCCGCATACTGCGTCAAAGTGTCGACCCGACGCACAGAGAGCTAGCGATAGCGATCAAGATGGGCCGGCCCAGTTAGAAGATAGCGCTGGCGCTGCAGCTTCCGGTTTTGCGAACCTTCTGGAGGGTTCCTCAACGGTTTTGGGAACCTTCTAGAAGGTTCTTGAACCGGGGTTTCACTGATTTTTTCTGTTTGTTTTTTCTTTGTTCTTTTTCCTTTTTTTTCTTTTCTTTCTTCGTTTTTCTGTTTCTTTATTTCATCTTTCAATTCCTTTTTCTTCTCTTTTTGTTTTCTTTTTGTTCACATTTCAAATTATGTTTGGGAGTTTCAAAAAATCTTCCCATTTCAAATCGTGCTTCTAAATTTGTTCTTCATTTCAAAATTTGTTCTCAACATTCAAAAATTGTTCGTGCTTTAAAAAATTGTCCGCGCTTCTAAATTTGTTCTCCATTTCAAAATTTGTTCTCAACATTCAAAAATTGTTCGTGCTTTAAAAAACTTTCCGCGCTTCTAAATTTGTTCTCCATTTCAAAATTTGTTCTCAACATTCAAAAATTGTTCTGCTTTAAAAAATTGTCCGCGCTTCCAAATTTTTTCTCCATTTCAAAATTTGTTCTCAACATTCAAAAATTGTTCGAGCTTCCAAATTTGTTCTCCATTTCAAAATTTGTTCTCAACATTCAAAAATTGTTCGTGCTTTCAAAAATTGTTCGAGCTTCCAAATTTGTTCTCCATTTCAAAATTTGTTCTCAACATTCAAACATTGTTCGTGCTTTAAAAAATTGTCCGCACTTCTAAATTTGTTCTCCATTTCAAAATTTGTTCTCAACATTAAAAAATTGTTCGTGCTTTAAAAAATTGTCCGCGCTTCTAAATTTGTTCTCCATTTCAAAATTTGTTCTCAACATTCAAAAATTGTTCGTGCTTTCAAAAATTGTTCGCGCTTCCAAATTTGTTCTCCATTTCAAAATTTGTTCTCAACATTCAAAAATTGTTCGTGCTTTAAAAAATTGTTCGAGCTTCCAAATTTGTTCTCCATTTCAAAATTTGTTCTCAACATTCAAAAATTGTTCGTGCTTTCAAAAATTGTTCGCATCGTTTCAGAAACTGTTCACCTTTCAATGTTTTATTCACAAAACCAAAAACATTTTGTTTGAAACAAAGTTCCCATTTCCAAAATTTGTTCACAAATACAAAAACTTTTAGGTATAAAAAATATACACTTTTTGTACATATTCTGTACACTTTTTGTACAGAATATGTTCCTGTGTACAAAGTATGTTCAGAAATGAAAAAAATGGTCGCACTTTTTCAAAATATACACTTTCAGAAAAAATCTACAATTTGTTTTAAGATGTTCACTACAGTGTGTAATTCTAGTTGTACGGTTGTCCTAAGTTATTAAAGGTGCGCGTTTGTTTGCTACAAGCAATGCTACTCAGGTGTAGTGGCTGGGAGCATGCGCTTCGACCTACAGGTTCGAGTTCGAGTTTCCATCGCGTCTCCCTTTCCCCTTTTTTGCTCTCTTTTCTCACCATCGGTACAGCGCGATGGGCCGGCCCAGTCAGGCTGCGCCCCTGTGCGTGGCGACGACATTTTGACGCAAAGCGCGTCCTATAGGAGCTCTCGGGAAGCGATACGTGGCCACTGGCCAAACCGACAATTTTTGCTCTCTTTTCTCACCATCGGTACAGCGCGATGGGCCGGCCCAGTCAGGCTGCGCCCCTGTGCATGGCGACGACATTTTGACGCAAAGCGCGTCCTATAGGAGCTCTCGGGAAGCGATACGTGGCCACTGGCCAAACCGACAAGTGGGCCGGAAGGCAGGCCTAAACGGGCCAGGCCTAATACACAGGCCATGCTGGGCCGGCAATCGTCGCAACAACTATTATTTATCGCCTTAAGCGAGCACAGGACTGAAGGGGTCTACTAATTGGGCCGGCCCATTCACTTGCAGTAATGAACAAAAAAGAAGAAGAGTAATGGGGGTGATTCTCTTGCCATTAGAACCCTGCTCTCCTTCACAGAAAATGCCGCTAGCCATTGTGCTAGACTCATGTTTGTGATACATACAAATAGAGCAACTGTTTTTAACGCAAACAAGCCACATTTTTCTCTGTTTACTAGAACAATGCCCGTGCGTTGCAACGGAATATAAATATTCTACTACGTTTACTTGTGATTTACCTGTTCATAGTAATGCAATTATGTAAATAAATATTCATTAAATTCTGCCTGTGAATTACCTTGTATTTTGATCAGTAGTTTGGTAAGTAAATTAAAGTGGAATTGGTTCAGAAGATAAGTAAATTAAGTTGATTGATTATCATACAAGGAAGGTTGGACAAAGGGTTGATTGGAAGAAAGGTGAAATGGGAACCTTACGTTCTTTTTAAGTAGTAGAGATAGAGATTTTGTGTTTTATTTTCAGTTTTTTCTCCATTTTTTCTATTTTTTCAATTTTTTTTCATTTTCTTTCCTTCATTGTTGTCTATCTTTAGTTTTTTTATTCTCCATTTTATTTGGCTTTCCCTTTTCTTCTCCATTTTCGATTTTTCTTTTGTTTTTTTATGTTTGTTTTCGTTTTCACTCGATATTTCATATATGTCAAAAACATTTTTTTAATAAGTGATCACTATTTTTCATATACATGTTCAACATTATTCAAACGCTTATTCAACATTTTTTAAATACTTGTTCATCATTTTAATAATTATTCAATATTTTTCAAATACATGTTCAACATTTTTCAAATACTCATTTAACATTTTATAATAGTCATTTAACTTTTTAAAATACTTGTTCAACATTTTTAATACTTATTTAATATTTTTAAATATGTTTTCAATATTTTTATACTTATTCAACATTTCTCAAATACTTATTCAAAATTTTTAGTACTTATCCAAAATTTTCAAATACTTGTTCAACATTTTTCTAATGTGTTTTTAAAGAGTGTTTTTGGTGTGTATATATACACACACATGCACACATGCACACATGTGTGTGTAGAATATTTTAAAGTATAAAGAAAAGTACAAAAATAAAGCAAAAAAGATAACAGAAAATAGAAAGAAAAAGGAGGCCATGGCCTCCCACGCGACTGGTCGGCCCATCTGGGCTCCCCAAACACGAGGCTGTCCCTTGCGCTCGCTTAAAGCGAGACATAGGGGCGCCAGACAATCCTGATGTGCTCCTTGGCCGAGGCACCACAAAATAAGGAAACGGGCCAGCCCACCAGCCCGCCTAGTTTTGTGTTTATTTTTTGAACATTTTTGGGTTGTTTTGGAGGCTAATATAGAAAAAATATGAAAAAACGAGTCGTACCATGCCGGCACTTGTGCCAGAGCATGGCCCTAGGAGGGCCACATGCCGGGTCAGGCCCACCATGGGTCGGGCATGCAGGCTATCGGGGCGGCATGCCAGGACCGATCCATTTGGCCACCTTTGCGTGTGAGGAACGACACGACCCACCTATACACATATATAAGTGGGTCGTGTCGTGTCGGCATGCGGGACTCGCCCTCAGGCCCAAGCATGACACATGTGTTAAACAGCCCGGCTAGCGAGGCTACGACACGTTTAGTCCTATTTGGGCCCCGTGTTTTTTTGGGTTGGCTGTGCTGTGTTTTGGCTTATTTTTGTCTTTTGTGCCAATTTTTGGCTATAAATATCAATCAATAAATAAATAAACGGGTCATGTTGTGCCAACACATGGGCCACACCTCGAGGCCCATGCATGGCCCGAGGTGTGCTACGGGCCAGGCATGGCCCATTTAGCCAGGTTGGACACGAGCCGGGCACGCGTGCTCAAGCTGGTCCAGAGACACAACCAATCTAGGCAGCTTTGCGGGTGGCTCTTTCGGTCACCTAATGTGGCCGCGGTGTGCGCAAACACATGATCCAACCCACCATTAAATGTGCCAAGCACGACACAACCCTCGGCCGCACTTCAAGGCCTAGGCACAACATATTAGTTAAACTTCTTCGTCTCATGGCCCATTTAGCCCTTATGGGCCGTTTGGCCCTTTATAGTCCTTTCTAGCCCATTTACTTTGAAATTTTTAGAAAAATAGGAAAAATGCAAACGAAATGTCATATGGGATAAAGGGCCACAACCTAATTTTTTTAAGATGTGAGGCAAAATGCCATATGTCATAAATGGGCCACACACCAATTTGTCCCTCGAGCTAAAAATTCAAAAATATGCTTAAACGGTACATAAATGCCCCTAAATGCCCCCCTAAGCTAAATGTGTCGTGCCCTCCGCTACCCCAATGGCTCGAACCACCCCTTCTCCACTGATGGAGTCAAATACAATAGATCTTATGTAGGGGGTCCTGAGTTGGGAGCCTTGACACAATGGCAACAGGGGGACACAAGGTTTTACCCAGGTTTGGGCTCTCTCAAATAGATAATACCCTACGGTCTGCTTGATTGTATTGATTTTAAGGGAGTACATGTTACAAGTTGATCTACCACGAGATCATGTGTATATGAGGGTTGTCGTCTATGGTCCTCACACTTAGTATTTATAGATATTGGGGGTTCCTAGGCTTTACACATAGGTCGGTTACATCTAGGGGAAATTGTGACGAAGACGTCTTGTAAAGTCTTGGAGTATGCACCAAGTCTTCGGAAGACATCCATCATGGCACTCCTGGCCCGATGATCGTGGGCTACTGGTTGATTATCATGGGGGTCCTCGGCTCGGCCCATATGATCGGGAGCTGATGTGGTAAGCACCCCCTAGTGCAGAACACCATCAGTAGCTATAGCCTCTGAACCAGTCTTAAGTCGAGGACGGTCCTCGGTTCTTTCAGGTCGTTCTCTATCTTGGTCATTGGCCTTGCAAGCTGGTTCAACAAGTCCTCCATCTTTTTTTGAGACAACCTCGCGATACTTTTATTTAACTCGTCACAATGTTTACATGGACGAATGAAATACCGACGGGCTGGCCAAACCAGACATGGCGGCCAGGCCCCAACTTTAGAGCATGTCTCGCTAAGTTGTGAGCCTCAACATTTGAGCTCCTAAATTCATGAACTAAATTACATGAAATAAAAATAGTTTGTTGTTGCTTGATCTCCTGGATGATTGCCCCATAATTAGCTCCACTTCCTCTTTGAATTTCTTCGACTACGCCCTTACAATCTGATGCCAACTGTATATGCTGAATATTCAAGTCTGTAGCCAGATCCAACCCCTCACGAATAGCTAACGCCTCCAAAGTAGCCAGATCTCCATTGTTAAAAACAATAGCAGATGCTCCGAGAAATGCCCCACCTCGATCACAACATATAGCCCCCACAGCTCCAACACGCCCTTGACGATGTACTATAGAATCTATGTTGAGTTTTGAGAAATTCTCCGGCGGTGCAATCCATCCTGAAGGACGTACATTTGTGATGCTTCTGCTACTTCTAGCTGGCATCGTGGATTTTATTTCATCCAGATAGGAGTTGATAAAACTGTGAATGGCATGAGGGCTCTTATGAAAATCTTCATAGATAGCTTTCCGACGGGCACCCCAAATGGCCCATAGTGAAACCGTCAATTTGGTTAACTCCTCTCCAGATAGTGCTTTTTGCGCTTCAAAGATTCACTTCCTTGCACAGTCCAAACCATTCGAAATAAGATGATCCGGGATTAACTCCGATGACAGAGCCCAGGTGCTCCTAGACATGGAACAGTCAAAAAGTGCATGTCGCCATGAATCATGAACTCCGCACAGGTTACATGAGGCCGAGGTAGCCATGTTACGCCGGTGCAGAAGCTCCCCCACTGGCATTGAGTGTCGGGCTAAATGCCATATGAAAACCTTGACTTTGGGCGGGACCTGAAGCTTCCACAAGGACTTCCATTCTTTCCCTTCAGCTTCTGTGCTTGAAGACCCCTATCGGCCTTCAATCCACCCCTCTGTGTTAAACTTAGTTCGAACCAACATGCTATAAGCCAAGGTGACAGTAAAGTTTCCCCATAGGCTCCTCACTCCATGCCCAAAAATCGTCAACTCTCCTTGTGCACACTGGAATTTTGAGTATTGCCTCAGCATCAAAAGGAGTAAAAATCGAATGTATCAGCTCCACCATCCATGAGGCAGTAGATGTCTTAATGAGCTCAGAAACCATCTGGGGTGGCGTTGCACCAGAGATGTGATCGACCGTTTGTAACTCTCTCTAGGTATCCAGTTATGTTGCCAAATATTGGTGGTCTCACCATGGCCAATCCTGCGGATGATCCCCTGTGCCATAACATCTCTACCATCTAAAACAACTCTCCAAATCTGAGATGGGTGGGATCCCAACTATGCTTGTAGCAAGGAGCAATTAGGGTAATATATGGCCTTCAAAATTCTCGCACTCAATGATTCTGATTCGGTCATTATTCTCCAAGCTTGTCTGGTAAGGAGTGCCAAGTTGAATAGTTCCAGATCACGGAAACCCATTCCTCCCATATACTTTGGTCTTATCATGACATCCCGTGCTACCCAAGCAGGCTTTCGCTGCCCTCTTTTAGAACCCCACCAGAACTGTCTAATAACTGATGACACACTTTCAAACAGGCCCCTTTGGTGTCGAAAACAAGACATGGAGTAAACCGGGATTGCTTGATCAACCGATTTTATAAGCACCTCTTTCCCGACAGCTGACAATAGCTTTTCCATCGACCCTTTTACCTTCTCCCACATCCTGTCACGCAGATATTTAAAAGTGCCATTCTTGGAGTGTCCCACATCAGTTGGTAACCCCAAATATCGATCACTAAGAGATTCATTTTGCACATTTAAACAATTTTTCACTCCATCTCTCGAGCTCTGAGGACACCCTCTGCTGAAAAATATGGACGATTTGCCATTGTTAACTCTTTGTCCTGACGCCCTGCAATATGTATCCAACATGTTTGAAACTTGCTCTGCTCCCTCCACGCTTGCCTTGAAAAGTAGTAGGCTATCGTCTGCAAATAAAAGATGATTCACGACCGGGGCCGTGGGAGCCACCTTAATACCTGTCAGAGATGGCTGAGAACTGGATTTCAAGAGGCACGAAAGGCCCTCTGCTGCAATCAAGAAAAGTTAAGGGGAGATAGGATCTCCCTGCCGAATTCCCCTTGTAGGTTTAAAACTTTCAAGTTTTTCTCCATTAAATAGTACCGAGAAAGAAACCGATGATACCATGGCCATGACTGTGTTTATCCAACCTTGTGCAAAACCCAACTTACACATAATAGCTCTTAAGTAAGACCACTCAAGCCTAACATATACCTTCATCATATCCAACTTCAGGGCACAATAGCTATTACTCTTCGACCCGTTTCTCTTCATAAAGTGTAAGCATTCATATGCACATATAATATTATTTGTTATCAATCTACCTGGCACAAATGCAGACTGCTCCTCAGATATTATATCTGGCAACACGCACTTCAATCTGTTGGCCACCACTTTTGAAGCTATCTTATATAAGACGTTACACAAACTGATAAGTCTGAATTGAGCGAGTAGATTAGGATTTGTCACCTTTGGGATGAGAACAAGAATAGTATCATTGATGCATTCCGGGCTCTCTTCTCCCCTTACAATTCTCAACACAATATTGGTGACATCCTCCCCACAGACGTCCCAATGTTTCTGGTAAAATTTGGCTGGAAAACCATCAGGGTCAGGTGCCTTAGTAGGAGACATTTGGAAAAGAGCTACCTTGACCTCATCATGTGTATAAGGAGCGCATAATTCATCATTCATGGCTGGGGTGACCTTGCAAGGGACATGTGCAATCACATCCTCTGTGCCTTCTACTCCTTCTGATGTGTACAACTCCTTGTAAAAATTATTAGCCATTGCTCTCAACTCGCTCGGATCATCAATCATCACTCCCAGAGAGTTCTCCAAAGCCCTGATCGTATTCTTTTTTCTTCTCAGACTTGCGCGAAGGTGAAAAAACTTGGTGTTCTTATCCCCCGAGGAGAGCAACTTGATGCGTGCCCTTTTCCTCCACATGATTTCCTCCTGATGATATAATTCAATTAACCTTTCATTAATCTTGAGCTCCACATGATACGGTGCTACCCTCAACGGATCTCCTCGTAACTCATCTAATTTTCTCTTTAGCTCGTTTATCTTAAGCCGGAAACTCCCAAAAGAGTTTTTATTCCACTTGTCGAGCCCCCTCGTGACTCGCTGTGACGCCCCCGATTCAATCGTACACTAATCATACACGCAAATGTGTACGATCAAGATCAGGGACTCACGGGAAGATATCACAACACAACTCTAGACACAAATTAAAATAATACAAGCTTTATATTACAAGCCAGGGGCTTCAAGGGCTCGAATACATCAGCTTGAATACAAACGAGTCAGCGGAAGCAACAATATCTGAGTACAGACATAAGTTAAACAAGTTTGCCTTAAGAAGGCTAGCACAAAAGCAACATGATCGAAAAGGCAAGGCCTCCTGCCTGGGAGCCTCCTAACTACTCCTGGTCATCGGCGGCCTCCACGTAGTAGTAGGCACCCTTGGGTTTGTAGTAGTCGTCGTCGAAGGTGGCATCTGGATCCTGGACTCCGTCATCTAGTTGCATCATCCGAGAAGAATGGAAAAGGGGTAAAAGAGGGAGCAAAGCAACCGTGAGTACTCATACAAAGTACTCGCAAGCAAGGATCTACACTACATATGCATCGGTGTAAATTGAAATGGGCTCTATCTGTGGACTGAACTGTAGAATGCCAGAAGAGAAGGGGAAAAGCTAGTCCTATCGAAGACTAGCATCTTCTGGAAACCACCATCTTGCAGCAACATGAGGGAGTAGAGTAGTATAACATAAGTCATATTTATGTTGTTGTATCAATGCTCCGGGATCCTTTCTCGACTCCCGAAGCAACATATCCAAATCATGCCTCAGCATCCAGTTCTAGTTGTATCGATCAGGATACAACTCCGAGTGTCCGTTACCGTAGGACATGCTATCGATAGATGTTTTCTTCCCTGCAGGGGTGCACCAACTTACCCACCACACTCGATTAACTCCGGCCAGACACACTTTCCTGGGTCATGCCCGACCTCGGCCAAACAATACGCCGCAACTCGACCTAGGCTTAATAGAGAGGTCAGCACGCCAGACTAAACCTATGCCCCCAGGGGTCATGGGACATCGCCCCAGGAACTCCCCGTGCAGCTGCGTCGCGCCGGTGAGCGAACCTAGATACCTCCTTAAAAGGCGAGAGCTTACGCAGTCCAACTGGCCCGGCGCCCGCTTCGGTCGGACGTCTATTAAGCTTCACCGATGCATACGACGCAGAACGCCCATACTATGCCCACGTGATGGTTAGTGCTATCAGGCCAGAGGCCCCTCAGATCAAATATCCAAATCGTAGTGGACTAGGAACGCGCGGTAACAAGCACAGACTCACGAAAGATGTGACCCCGTCGCCCGTTTCTAGGACTTGCGACAAGGGCTAAGAATGCCCGACCACGCCTCGTAATTATCTCGCGGGCACCTTCCAGGTCAACTCGACTCCACATCACTCGCAATTAAGCTCGCGTGGGTACCCCTCAGGGCCGACCCGTCTTTAGTAACATGGTTCAGTGTGAAGTCATAGTAACCATAGTAATTGTGTGTCTAACACCAAGGGGAACCCTGAGGAACCACCCTCGATGGATTCCACTCGATGTAATCATCAAGGTGAACGTAAGAGGAACCATCCTCGACGTTCGCACTTGAGGGGTTGCACGACAGAGTCATATCGGAAGTGTCTAAGGAGGAAATCACCGTCGATGACCACGACCGAATAGCTACACTACAGAGATCTCATCAGGAGTGATGTATGAGGTTCCACCCTCGGCACTCGATGGTAACTCTTCAGAGTCGAGCAACAAAAGGGGTGTGATGTGATGTGAGGTGTCGAGCTCTGGTCGTCGATCACGTTGATCGAGTCGTCGATGATGAAGCAGGGGCAACAAGGACCAGGTGGGGGTCACTGATGGATCACTAACCAACATATACTAAGCAGTTTAGGATAAGGTGTAGGTAACAATAAGCAGGTTACAAAAGCAGGCTATGCATCAGAATAGGAGAAAACAATAACAGTAGCAAAATCTAATGCAAGCATGAGAGAATGGTGTGGGCGATATCGGGATGATCAAAGGGGGGGGGGGGGGCTTGCCTGGAAGCTCTGCAGACGAAAATGAATCTTCGAAAGCGTATCCGGAGTCGAACACCGAAGCATCAACAGTCTCGGGGTCTATCACAGTATCGGGGTCTACCGAAAGAAGCAATGAAGGGTAAACAAATAAATAATAGAGCAAATAATAGCATCACAAAGCATGATATGGCAAAAATGATGTGCTAGGGCTGACCTAACGCAATGCTATGCGTTACAGACGGAGCAGGGAATTACCGGGAAAGTTTTCCCGGTTCCGGACATTTGTCAGAAAGATGATCCGGAGGGGACGGTTCCATGTTCAGGTAGTTAGGCGCATCTGACAGGCTTGTGGTTAGCGTATCCGAGTTCGTCTCATTTTTTTGATCACCTTTGATGTATAAAGTTTTTCCATCTGAGTTACGGATGAATTTCTATGAATTTCCGAAGATTTAAACAGTTATTTGGAATTCCCTGAAAATTGGCCGTCTGAGAAAACCTCAGTTTGAAACATCACTTGGCTGTTTTCCGAAGGCTATAACTGTAGCTCTGTCCATCCTATGGCTTAGTACCCTTTACCAATTTTTATCATCTTTCTATGATCTACATGACAGTTTCAAGTTCATCTACATTAGTGTCCGTTTGCTTGTCCAAATCTTTGTTTGAAAAGTGCTACTCGATATCAATTCCAGAATCTGTTTTTCAGTTCTTCCAATTAACAGAACATAGACTTTTGTCATTTTTATAGGAATTAATCTAGGCGACTTTTTAATTTGGACCAATGGAAAGAATTGAACCCTGCCAAGTGTAATACACGTCCATATAATTTTTATCTATGCTCAAGCTTGTTTTGTTGTTGTTTTGAGGTTGTTCAGGGGGCTAGCCAATGCTGTGTTATAAAAGCTAGCAGCTGCTACAGTAATTGAATTTTACTGTAGCAGCAGGCAGCGAGAAACGCAGCAGCGGAGCAGCAAGCAGCGGCGGCCGGAGGCGGGCGAGGCCAGAGGCAGACGCGGCCGGAGGTGGGCACGGCCACACTCAACACACACACACACACACACACACACACACTGCACGCCACCACACAAACACTGCACGCACACACCACACACACAACGCACGGTGGTCAGAGCCAGCCGACGCTGGGAGGCAAGGGCGGCAGCGAGCGGTGGTAGCGGTGGACAGCAGCGGCAGCAGCATGCAGTACAGGAGCAGTAGCAGGGCACGGGCGCGATGCAGGAAGGAGCGGCCAAGGGGGCACGGGCGCGGCACGGTGAGCGCAGGCGGGCGCGTTGGATCGGGCGGAGCGAGCCGCGCCCGATGGCGGCCGTTGCAGCGTGCGAGGAGGACGGAAACGTCGACGGCGACCACCGCGGCGGTGCCGGACTTTGGCCAACGATGAAAACTTAGCTACGGCTCGAGCGCGAGCGAAAGGAGGGCACTGGCCGCACCACTGGAGTGCCCTGAGCACGTCCATGTGCTCGGGTGGACATGACAGCAAGGGTAGCGACGGATCGAACGGCGGGAGCTTCGGGCTCCACTGGCAGCGGCGACTAGAGGGCGAGAGGGGAGGTGTTGGCGTGCGTGTTGGATGCTTGGGAGCTCCATGAGCTCGACTGCGTGCACGGGCACGAGCTTTGCGGTCAGTGGCCGCGATGGCGAGGCGAACGACGGCGGCGAGCTACTGCTACAAAGGAAACGGCGGCGCAGCGCATCCTAGAACTAAGCAAGGGGTCAGAGGGGGAGCTGGAGCTTACGGCGCGGCACACGAAGGCCCTCAAGTGAACGGGAGCGCAGAGGGAGGCCGAATCAACGGCGGCGGTGTCCAGCGACCGGAGAAGGGCATCGAGTCGTCGACGTTGCTGTGCTGCTCCCCGCCTTCACACAATGGCACCGGACGAAGAGGAAGACGGCGCTGGAGCTCCAGGACAGTTCGGCGAGGCCGGAGGGGCTCTGTGGCCGCGGGATCGAGCGATGCTCGGAGGCGAGCTTTGGGCGAGCTCGAGATCGAGAGAGAGTGAGAGAGAGCGTGAGCACATGGCCGAGAGAGAGAGCGAGCGGGCAGGGGAAAATATCTGGGGACCGCGGCATCAGCCTTATCCCCTCGCTGCGCTGACGAGGCGCGGGACGGCGAGCTAGTCCGGGGGCGACGCGCGGGCACGCGCCCTCGGTCGATTGAGCAGGGGGAGGGGAACACGATAGAGGAAAGGTTGGGCTGGGCCGTCTTGGGCCGCAGGTGGAGTAAGGGGAAAAGAGTTGGTTACGAAATTCTAACAAGTCTTCATGGTCTTGGTTGCCCTCCCCAAAGTAGGTGATCCTCGTCGTTGACATCCTTATGTCTTCCGCTCCGGGATATCATAATGAAGTCATCACCCTCACTTCGGGGTCTTCATCATACTTATGAATAGGTAAGGGGGAGCTCAGCAACGATAGAATGTTATAAGGTAAACATCTGGGGTTATCCCATGAATGAACATATGACTCTCGAGTTGTGTCGTGGAATTGTCACGTCAGATGTCCTATGAAAGGACTTACTCGTGGAGCCATCGCAACTAGGAAGCTTAAAGGGGTTAATCGGGACAAAGGACACGGGGTTTATACTGGTTCGGCCCCTTACGGTGAAGGTAAAAGCCTACGATCCAGTTTTGAGTGGGATTGCTTATGTCTTGATTACCAGGGAGCGAACTCGCTTGACCTAGTTCTCGATCTGATGTTAATTGCCCTTAACCGCCGCCGGGTCGTCCCTTTATATACAGAGGTCGACGCCCAGTGGCTCTTAGAGTCCCGGTCGGCTCATAAACAGTGTCCGGCTTGGTCTCTGTCTATTCCTGCCTTACAATACAAGTTACATACACTACACCACAACATTGTATTCCCTACCGACGTGTGTTGGAAAAGATGTCTGTTACCGACCGATCATTGGCTAGGAAAACTCTCGTCAGACAGTCGGTTGGGAAAACCTTCGTACGCTAACAAACTATCGGTCGGGAATGCATGCATATTTGCCATCGAGCGGTCGATGGGAATTTGTCCTATCCCCATCAAACTGTGGGTCGGTAAATAACGCCGACTGACCGCATGTGGCCTTGAATCACCTTTGGGCTTTGGGCCCTCAGCTGAACCACCATCTTCAAATGTCATCTTGGGCTTCATATCTTGAATCGCCATAGGTACAACCCGGCCCCTCCTGGGTGGGTCATACCTAATAGTTATATCCCCAACATTAGGCCCCAGATTGATTTGAATTGGTTCATGTCAATCTTCAACACTTAGAAAAAAATCTTCTCCTCTTTGTTTCTACAGAAGTTTTATAACCCGCCATGACGTCATTATCTGGATCTGTGATAACCCGTCATGATGTCATCTGCCATTATTTCACACTTTGTCCAACATATCTTAACGAATCCTTATCTTAATGACCATCGCGAGAATCGAGGCGTCCTAGTAGCTGGATAACCATATTTTCGGCCTCCTTGTTTTTCGCGCCCACTTAAGAACCTTTCCTTATAAATAGGCTCGACCGAACTTTCCTCATTCTCCCCCTTTCCATCGTCTTCCACCTCTCGCACCCCTCTGCCACTCGAGCTCCGCCGCCACCGCAGAACGCACCGGCGTCCTCGTCCAGGCCGCTGCATCAACCTGAGTCGATCCAAAGAACGACGACGACCCTCCGTAGTAGATCTGCAGCTGTAAATTCTTGCTTTCCCGCAAACTAGATCCGCATTAGGGTTTCTGCCTGTTCTTCGTGTTCTTCACTGTTTCTTCATAGTTCCTCCACTGCAGCCTCTTTTGATCCAAAATTAATATAGAACTCATGCGGTAGTTGTTTTGCGTTCATTTTTTATACTAGCGGATCCCTTTTTTTTCTGTAAAGAGGCCTCATTAGAACTCATGAACTTATCTGAACTGGTTTTTTAGGTCTAGACTATTTCCTTTTCCTGAACAGTCGTTGATCCAAAATAATAGCTGCAGCCTGTGAAACATGTTTGTGCAACACTTAGGCAAAACCTGTATTTTGTTAGATCCACCTAGCCATGGCGACTCTTATCACCGACTTAAAATTGCAATGCTCAATTGATAATCTTAACCACTCGTGGCGGTTTAGATAACTTGACTGCTCATGGCACTCATGGCGACTTAAATAACTTGACATAATTAGCCATATACGATTAGGCCCCTTTATAAGCCGCTATCTTGAATATGCACTGTAATGTTTCTGTCCAGCTTAAATTTGAACCGGAAATTTTACTCTTTGTTAGGCTTCCTTCACAATGCCGCCCAAACAACCCACTTCATGCAATTGGGTCAAATCCATCGTCACAAATAGCACACTCAATGACTTTGTGAAGACTGGCTATTTACCAAAGAAAGAAGTCATGTCATATCGCCCTCCTAACCCAACAGAAGAAAAACCTCAGCCCAAAGAGGGGGAGGTCATCGTCTTCACTGACCATATGAACCAGGGGTTTTCACCACCTGGCTCAAAGTTCTTCAGAGACGCCCTGCACTTTTTTGACCTCCGTCCTCAAGACATCGGACCCAACTCCGTGTCTAGTATTTGCAACTTTCAAGTGTTCAGTGAGGTGTATCTTGGAGAAGAGTCCAGCTTACTACTCTTTAGAGAGTTATTTTATTTGAATCGCCAGAATGGATGTGCCAATGGACCTAGCTTGTAGCTTGGCAGGGTCTCAATTCAACGACGGAGAGACGTCATTTTTCCTTATGCGAATCCACCAAGTCACCCCAAAGACTGGAACCAGACATGATTCTATTGCCAAGACACTTCTCCGGCTGAGGAGAACCCTCTACCCGGCTTTCGTGCTCTGCGTCTTGACTCCAATCATCCGCTTCCTGATAAGGTGACAGCCACCGAACGCCAGATGCTCGCCCCTACCGTGGCTAAAACAAGGCTCTTTTGGGGAATGGGATAAATGGTATCGACTTGGTCCGGGTTTGGCTTGCCTAGTGGATCATTCCGTTGGGCCACCGCTCCGGTTTGATGTGCACTTTACATGGGAGAGAAGAATGACCCTCTGCGGCACAACCCTGATGATTTACCTGACGACGTCATCAACGATACGACCAAGTCGCTCTTGAATGAGAGCCTAGCAGATTGTGGCAAGGTGGGCTTAAGCCCTTTCTGCAAAGCTAACCCGGCTCCAGCGGTAAGTTGCCAAACTGAGTAAATTACCTTCATCCTTGATGTTTTGTCTGTACTCAAACCTTTGCTGATTTTCGCAGGCTGATGATAAGTTCTGGAAGGCAAAGTATGATCATGAGGCTGCAAAGAGAGCCAGGAAGGCCAAGAGAGCCACCAGGAAAGACGCTGCGAAGAAAAGAGGAAAAAAGTCTAGCGCTTCTGAGCTGTTTCAACTAGAGGATTCTTTGAATAAGAGGTAGCCCTTGACTCTCTTGGCGCATTTTTTAATCACCTTATTGATACCGATTATGATCAGGATGACACGGGAACGAGTCATGGGGTAGATGCAGAGGTAACTATTATTTCCTCCGACTCAGAGCCTTTGCCAAGATAAAAAATACGAAGAGTAACCTGGAAAGTAAGATTTTCACATCCCTTAGCTTATCAAGATCCTCAATTTCTTTTGAAGCAATAGATTAATGAGAGCCGGAGGCAGACCCGGACCAGCAAAAACGTGGAACTCTCCTCCGGCTTACCAAATACACCAAGGAAACGCTGGAACGAGGTCACTTCCGATTTAAATCCCTTTTATCCTTTGGCGGGTCTCACTCGCCAACCACTCAACTCTTCGGACTCAAATTATCAGGAAATGTCACCTTCCTCCGGTGACTCAATTCAGTCCAACATGCCGACTTTTAAGACCGCTTCAGGGTAATGATGACTTACTTATCCTGTATTCACTTCAATTCTTTATATTTGTACTGATCTTTTTATCTTTAAGCAGCGGAAAAGCAAAGCCTAGCAAGAAGGCGAAGAAGAACAAGCCGACCGAAGAACCGATCTTCAAAGAGCCGGAACTCCAGACAGCCGGAACTCCAGTTGTAGATAACTTGACACCAGATCCGAATTAAAATGCATCAACCGCGTGTGTAGCCGTGATGGTCTCTTTTCGGCGGAGTCCGGGAAGTGAACACGGTTTCTGGGTTATGTTTGACGTAAGTAGGAGTTCAGGATCACTTCTTGATCATTGCTAGTTCACGACCGTTCCGTTTGCTCTCTTCTCGCTCTTATTTGCGTATGTTAGCCGCCATATATGCTTAGCTGCTGCAACCTCACCACTTTACCCCTTCCTGTCCCTTTAAGCTTTGCTAGTCTTGATACCCATGGTAATGGGATTGCTAAGTCCTCGTGGCTCACAGATTACTACAACAACAGTTGCAGGTACAGGTTCACGCGACGTTCATGACGCGAGAGCGATTCTTGATTGCATTGAGTTCTTCTTCTGCTTCTTCTTCGATCAGGGGATAGGCTCCAGGTCGGTAGCCTAGGCTAGCAGGGTGGATGTCGTTTGAGTTTATGTTTGTGTTTCATCCGTAGTCGGATGATGCTCTATGTATTGTATTGTTGTAGTCGTGTGGCATTGTATGCCTCTTGTATGTATCCCTTTCTATTATGTAATGTTGATGTAATGATATCCACCTTGCAAAAGCGTTTCAATATGCGGGTCTATCCTTGGTGGGACCTTCGAGTTCCTTTTGGATAGGGTCGCATATTGGGCGTGACAAGTTGGTATCAGAGCCTCGACCGACCCTAGGAGTCCCCTTGATTGTTGGCCGTTGTTGAGTCTAGAAGAAAACTATTTTGAGTCTTAGGATTATATATATCGGAGAGTAGGATTCTTTTACTCCTCAGCCCCTTCGTCGCTCTGGTGAGGTCTCCTGACGTAGATGTTTTGACTGTCCTCTTCTCAAATTTCACCAAAAAGTTTTTTTAGGATCACGCGGGTATCTTGGAATCGTTCCGATGGTTTTGTGACGAGAACATTGTTCTTGGTGCCTCCTGTCTATTTATGTGGCTTTGACCCGGGGAGTTGAGCTCTGAGGTGTTGTCGTCACAATTTTATCGTTGCGATTACGGAATACGAGTTTTGCCGACATCAAAAATCTATTTTATGCAGTTGTTGGTGAGATAACCTCGGCGTTACCCGATCGGGAGTTCGGGAGTATTGCCATAACTCGTATAACGGATGTTTTTCGAAGGTTGAGGTACACGATTTCCAAAGTTTTCTTGGTTATGTGTTGGCGGATGGATACAGCTGGATGTAGGTAATGTTAGTTTGGGTGAGATATATTGCTTCCCCTGTATCCCCAACACCAGATTGCATAACCAGAAAGTTTCGGGAGTTTTATAGGTGGGAATTCAAGTAGCTCCTAGAATATCTTTCCGACAGATACATGGTATGGGATTGGGTAAATCTCTATAATATGTATTTGTTCCGGCTTATTTCTGCAAGCTAATCCTTTGTTTTGTTTTGAGTTGTGGTATTTGAGTTGCTTCAATGTCAAGTGTTGATTCCATACCATTCAAGCGGTGTTCTCATATTTCTATGGGAGTACTAATCCTTCTTGATCACTGAGGTTGTCATGTCAACTATTTTCCAAACCGGCGTGCTTCTCTTCAAGTGGATCCCATCATTTTTTCCCATCCGCAAGATCAATTCTAAGTTTTCTGAACGGTGTTTATTCCACCTGCCCCAAGTTTCCTTTGTTTTTCTCCACCCTCCCACCCTTTTTCTTCAAGGACCCAGATTTCTTAATCAAGTATCCATTTATTCATGTGAAGTCTCTTTATTCTTTTCTTTCAATGTTCTTATCCGGTGCATTTCTCGTCAAGTCGACTCGACCCTCTTCATCATTGAGCTCTATCCTCAGTTGTTTTCTTTTCCCACCCGCCACCCTTCTTCTTCTCGGAACCGGAGTCCGTAATTGAGTATCCCTATCCAAAAGGAACTCGAAGGTCCCAACAAGGATAGACCCGCATATTGAAACGCTTTTGCAAGGTGGATATCATTACATCAACATTACATAATAGATGGGGATACATACAAGAGGCATACAATGCCACACGACTACAACAATACAATACATAGAGCATCATCCGACTATGGATGAAACACAAACATAAACTCAAACGACATCCACCCTGCTAGCCCAGGCTGCCGACCTGGAGCCTATCCCCTGATCGAAGAAGAAGAAGAAGAAGAACTCAATGCAATCAAGCATCGCTCTCGCGTCATGAACGTTGCGTGAACCTGTACCTGCAACTTTGTTGTAGTAATCTGTGAGCCACGAGGACTCAGCAATCCCATTACCATGGGTATCAAGACTAGCAAAGCTTAAAGGGACAGGAAGGGGTAAAGTGGTGAGGTTGCAGCAGCGGCTAAGCATATATGGCGGCTAACATACGCAAATAAGAGCGAGAAGAGAGCAAACGGAACGGTCGTGAACTAGCAATGATCAAGAAGTGATCCTGAACTCCTACTTACGTCAAACATAACCCAGAAACCGTGTTCACTTCCCGGACTCCAGCGAAAACAGACCATCACGGCTACACAGCGGTTGATGCGTTTTAATTCGAATCTGGTGTCAAGTTATCTACAACCGGATATTAACAAATTCCCATCTTCCTATATCCGCAGGCACGGCTTTCGAAAGATTATACCCTGCAGGGGTGTCCCAACTTAGCCCATGACAAGCTCTCGCGATCAACGAAGGAATAGACCTTCTCCCAGGAAGACCCGATCAGACTCGGAATCCCGGTTTACAAGACATTTCGACAATGGTAAAACAAGACCAGCAAAGCCGCCCGATGCGCCGACAATCCCGATAGGAGCTGCACATATCTCGTTCTCAGGGCAACACCGGATGAGACATCCTACGAGTAAAACCAGCCCTTGAGTGGCCCCGAGGTGGCCCCGCAGTCTACTCAGTTCGGACCAACACTTAGACAAGCACTGGCCCGGGGGGGGGGGGGGGCTAAAATAAAGATGACCCTCGGGTTGGCCGACCCAAGGGAAAGGGATAGGTGGTGGTGAGGCAAATGGTAAAACCAAGGTTGGGCCTTGTTGGAGGAGTTTTATTCAAAGTGAACTGTCAAGAGGGTCCCATAAATCACCCGACCGCGTAAGGAACGCAAAATCCGGGAACATAACACCGGTATGACAGAAACTAGGGCGGCAAGAGTGGAACAAAACACCAGGCAAGAGGCCAAGTCTTCCACCCTTTACCAAGTATATAGATGCATTAATAATATAAGAGATATTGTGATATCCCAACCAAAATCCTGTCCACCATGGAGAAATCTTCAACTTCACCTGCAACTAGCAACGCTATAAGAGGGCTGAGCAAAGCGGTAACATAGCCAAGCAATGGTTTGCATAGGAAAGGTGTCAAAGGTTAGAGGTTCATGGCAATTTGGGATGGCTTGATAAACAGGTGATAGGTAGCGCAGCAAAGCGATAGAACGAAGCAACTAGCATAGCAATGATAGTAGTGAGATCCAGGGTAGCGGTCATCTTGCCTGAAATCCCGCAAGGAAGAAGAACAAGTCCATGAAGAAGACGAACGGATGAAGCCACGAAGATGAACCAAGCGTAGACGAACGAATCCTCACGATCGCAACGAAACAGGAACTATCGAAAGAAGCACACAACATAGTAAACACACCACACATGAACAAGGCATGATGCACAACAAGCATGATGCATGGCACTGCTACATGAAGCTACTCATGGCAAGGGATGATGCAAACAAGAGCAACACATCAAGGCAAGTTTAAATGAGGCCGGGAACAACATATAACAATTCCGGTAAGCCCTCATATGCATATTTCAAAATTGGTCCAGATCTGAATAAACTTTATGTTCAAGTTGTTAAACAGCAATTTAAGATGCACCAAGATGATCTACAAGAGATTCTAGTCAAGTTATATATAAAGTTCACTTAGTTCGGAGCTACGGCCTAGAAGATATGAGCAACACAAGTTAAACATGGCATTGATGCAAAATGCATACAAACATCAAGCAAACACCTCAAAACATGGATGCAACATGATAATATGAAACTATATGCAAAATCAAGCAAGTTTCATATAGAGCACACTCAAAACGGAGCAACGGTTCAACACACACACATGAAACAAGTTTAAAGGACAAGCTGTCCAAAACAGCAACTAGGCATATTGCAAGCATCAAAACTATATGCTACAGCACCTCAACATAATAACAAAAGGCATGGTCATGAAGTAAAGGGAAAGCACAACAAAACATGAACACTGAGCTATCTCCAGAAATCACTAGAACATGCTCAAACACACGTGGTAAGATTGCAAGTTATAACAATTTCAGACTTTGCAGAAAATAACATCACGATGCAATATTTAGAGCTATCAAACAACATGTTACAGGAACTTATAATGGCAAAAAAAGGCATGGCATGAATCTACTAATTGCATAGATAAAAAGACCCTTACTGACCATAAGCCAAAAAGGATCATAAAATATAATGGCACCCACGTAAACATAGCAAGTTTCGTTAACAGATTCAGCAAACAAAGCATGGCATTGACATAATTACGAAGGCACCTTCGTGAGCTCGATGCACTCACTACAGAGCATTTCATGATATACTAAGCATACATCCATCAAGAAGACATGTCATGGAAGCTATACATGGCAAGAAACAACATCATAGCATACCCGGATCAACTACAACAACCTTGGCAAAATTGAATAACATGTAAACAATCTGCCAGGAAACATTTTGAAGCAAAGGTAGAGCACGAAAACAACATGCTAGACTACATAATTGCAACCAGGACCATGGATGGATAGAGCATAACCATGTTTTCAAAATACCCTTAGTGAAGCATCTCAAATTATGCATGGATCTCTCTGTAACAACATGTTTACATGGCATCAAAATTACAGCAGAACAGGGACTAAAATCAGCATCTACACGAAGCCTAGTTTGCATGCTTGTGCTAGTCACCACATTGATCACAACAATACATGGCATACATCCCTGTAAAGATGGCATGGCATAGTTCAAAACACATGTAGACATCAACCTCATAGGATGCACACATCAATTATGGCAAAAATGACAAAAGAGCTCGTACTGTTAACAGACAGCAGAAAACATCATGAAGCACTCTTGCAACGATGATTCGGGCATCTAGATGAGCTCAAATGAATATGATGTGATGGAATGAAATGATGTACTCGTTGAGGCGAAGAATTTGACATATTACACGCGCAAAACGGAGATACGGATGCAGAGATATGATGCGTCGAACATGCCATGAAAATTACTAAATTTAGGGACAGACGATTTCGGGGGGAAAGTCAACCTTCGGCACGGATTCCGAGGCAGGCCGGATTTCGCCGGAACTTCGCGGAGGGAGGACGGAATGCTCGGGGTGGGGCGGATCCGGCGGCGCCGTCCGGATCTAGTGGCGCCTGGCGGCAGCGGCGAGCGGCCGGAGAAAGCGGCCTTGGCCAGCCGGCGAAGATCGCCCGGCGCTCAGCGGACAGCGCTAACCCTTGAAGCGAGGCGGGCGAGCTCCAGCTTCGAAAGCGTAGCGGCGCCCATGAGGCCGGGAGGCGGAGGCGAAGCGGCGAGGCAGCGGCAATGGCAGCGTCTGTAGGGCGGGAGGCCTTGAGCTCGCCAGCCAATACCAGGCAGGCGGGCAGCCAGTGGCGGCTGCGGCTGCCGTGTGGCGAGATTGGGCGAGGGGGCGCGGGGCGGACGTGTCCGGCCGAACCGGACGTGTCCGGCGGCGCGTCGTGGAAGAAGGCTAGGGTTTCGGGGAAAAAATGGACGGGGAGGACGTTTTTATAGGCATAGGGAGCTAGGAGAGTCCAAATGAGGAGCAGTTTTCGGCCACGCGATCGTGATCGAACGACCGAGAGCATGAAGGGGAGTTAGATGGGTTTTGGGCCACTTTGGAAGGGGTGTTGGGCTGCAAAGAGAGAGGGGCTTTTACGGTTACCCGGTTAACCGTTGGAGTACCAAACGACCTCCAAATGGCACGAAACTTGACAGGCGGTCTACCGGTGCTATACCAAGGCCGCTTGGCAAGGCTCGGGTCATTCCGAGAAAGTTTAACACCCACTCATAACGAGAGACAAAAGGGGAACGCCGGATGACATAGGAGCGCCGGATTGCAAAACGGACAACGGGGAAAAGGCTCGGATGCATGAGACGAACACGAATGCAAAATGAAATGCACATGATGACATGATAAAATGCAACACGCAAGCAAATGACATGGCAATGACGGCGAATAACTGGCAGACACCTGGCGCATCGGATCCGGGGCGTTACACCTCTCTCTCAAATAGAATTGCAACAATGATTACCGGTCTAGTTATCGATTGCCTTGGACAAATAACTTTCTCGTATCAAAAAGCTCTCTATTAATATTTACTTTATTGTGTCTTTATCTAAACAGCCCCTAGTTTATATTTACATGCTCTTTATTGTCTTGCAAACCTAGTCTTTCACACCTACAAAGTATTTCTAGTTTCATACTTGTTCTAGGTAAAGCGAACGTCAAGCGTGCGTAGAGTTGTATCGGTGGTCGATAGAACTTGAGGGAATATTTATTCTACCTTTAGCTCCTCGTTGGGTTCGACACTCTTACTTATCGAAAATTGTTGCGATCCCGTATACTTGCGGGTTATCAAGACCTTTTTCTGGCGCCGTTCTTAGGGAGTCATAGCGTGGGGTGAATATTCTCGTGTGTGCTTGTTTTCTTTATCACTAAGTAATTTTTATTTGCTGCTCTAAGTTGTTCTCTATCTTTAGTTATGGATATGGAATGAAAAATACCAAAAAATTAGATGTACTTGCTACTCATATTAGATGGGGTAACTCCGAAAACCCCCGACTCTCATTATGCGAGAGATATTATGTACTACTTTGATAATCCCGAGAAAGCCCCATTCAACTTTATAATGGGAGACACGTTAGATCAACGTGAATACATTAGGGATTATCGCTCGACACAAAAAGGGAAACTATTATGGGATCAATTTATTATGTTGCGTTGATATGCCTGGAATCTATGCTTGCGATACGATATTACTTGTTGCTCTAGGATGGAGGCTCCACACCACCCCTTTTCATGCAAATTTAACGATAATGAAACCTTAGCTTCCTATGCTAATGGTATATATAATTACTATGATGTGGAACAAATAGAAGAATTTGTTGCTTTTAAGGCTGCCTATGATATTGAAGCTTTGTTTGAAAAGTATGAAGCTTTTGATGATGATGGTTATAGGCCGGAAAATCTTGCTATACTTGGATATTGCTATGAAAATTATGAATACAATTACTATTAACGCTTTTATGAAGAAAGTCAACGCTGTCCAAGAAGAGATTAATATTTTGCGGGAAGCTATGGAAGAAGAAATTGATGAAACAGTGAGCTCATTGGATGAAAAAGATGATGAGGAGAGCAAAGAACAAAAGGAGGAAGAGCGGATTAGCTACCCGTGCCAACCTTCTAATGAGAGTAACCCTCCAACTCATACATTGTTTAATTCCCCTTCGTGCTTACCGAAGGATGATTGCTATGATGATTGCTATGATCCCTTGAATTTGTTTGAAATATCCCTTTTTGATGATGCTTGCTATGCTTGTGGCCAAGATGCCAATATAAATTATGCTTATGGAGATGAACTTGCTATAGTTCCTTATGTTAAACATGAAATTGTTGCTATTGCACCCACGCATGATAGTCCTATTATCTTTTTGAATTCTCCCTACTACACTTTATCAGAGAAGTTTGTGCTTATTAAGGATTATATTGATGGGTTGCCTTTTACCATTGCACATGATGATTTTGATGAATGTAATATGCATGTGCTTTCTGCTCCTACTTGCAATTATTATGAGAGAGGAACTATATCTCCACCTCTCTATGTTTCCAATACGATAGAATTGCAAGAAACTGTTTATACTATGCATTGGCCTTTACTTTGTGTGCATGAATTGTTCTTTTATGACATGCCGATGCATAGGAAGAGAGTTAGAATTCGTTGTTGCATGATATATGTTACTTTGTGCTCACTACTAAATTACAAATCATTGTTAATTAAAATTGGCTTTGATATACCTTGGGATCCGGGTGGATTCATTACTCGAGCACTAAATGCCTAGCTTAATGACTTTAAAGAAAGCGCTGCCAGGGAGACAACCCGGAAGTTTTAGGGAGTCATTTATTTCTATTGAGTGCTTTCATATAGTTTAAAAACAAAAAAATAAAGAGGGGAATCTAAAAACTTTTCAAAAAAGAAAGTGAAAGTGAGAAAGACAAGCATTGTTGAAGTGGGAGCTAGCCTTGAACTTTGTTCATGCTCACGTAAACTTTGTGAATCTTGATTACAGAAACTTTTCAACAAAAATAATTATCCCCTTGTACAATTCCGTTGTATTATAAAAATAATGTGCCAAGGTTTGCCTTTAGGATGTTTACAATGCTTGTTGGTTTGTACGGTGTAGGACAGAAACTTTGGCTGTAGTGCACGATTTTACATTTTTAACTGGAACGTCAAATAGTTCGGATTCCTTTTGCACTGTCTTGATATATAACGTTTTTATTTTTCCTAATTTTTGTAGAATTTTTGGGGTACCAGAAGTATGGTGAATCTTCAGATTGCTACAGACTGTTCTGTTTTTGACAGATTCTGTTTTTAATGATTAGTTTGCTTGTTTTGATGAATCTATCAATTTATATTAGTGGATTAAGCTATGGAAAAGTTATATTACAGTAGACACAATGCAAAAACAAAATATGAATTGGTTTGCTACAGTAATTAGAGTGGTGATTTGCTTTATTATACTAACGGATCTTACCGAGTTTTCTATTGATGTTTTGTGTGGATGTAGTGTCTAATCGAGGATGTCTCGATATGAGGAAAAGGAAGAGAGGCAAGTGCTCAAGCTTGGGGATGCCCGAGGCACCCCAAGTAAATATTCAAGGAGACTCAAGCGTCTAAGCTTGGGGATGCCCCGGAAGGCATCCCCTCTTTCTTCAACAAGTATCGGTATGTTTTCGAATTCGTTTTGTTCATGCATTATGTGCAAGTCTTGGAGCGTCTTTTGCATTTAGTTTTCATTTCTCTTTTATGCACCATGCTGGTATGATATAGTACTTGGTTTATTTATAGAATGCTCATTGCACTTCACTTAAATCTTTTGAGTATGGCTTTATAGAATGCTTCATGTGCTTCACTTATATCATTTGAAGTTTGGATTGCCTGTTTCTCTTCACATAGAAAACCGCCATTTGTAGAATGCTCTTTTGCTTCACTTATATTTGTTAGAGCATGGGCATATCTTTTGTAGAAAGAACTATACTCTCTTGCTTCACTTATATTAATTTAGAGAGATGACAGGAATTGGTCATTCACATGGTTAGTCATAAAGTCCTACATAAACTTGTAGATCACTGAATATGATATGTTTGATTCCTTGCAATAGTTTTGCGATATAAAGGTGGTGATATTAGAGTCATGCTAGTGGGTGGTTGTGGATTCTAGAGACACTTGTGTTGAGGTTTGTGATTCCGTAGCATGCACGTATGGTGAACCGCTTTGTGATGAAGTTGGAGCACAATTTTATTTATTGATTGTCTTCCTTATGAGTGGCGGCGGGGGAATGACGATGGTCTTTTCCTACCAATCTATCCCCTAGGAGCATGCGCGTTGTACTTTGTTTTCAATGGCTTGTAGATTTTTGCAATAAGTATATGAGTTCTTTATGACTAATGTTGAGTCCATGGATTATACGCACTCTCACCCTTCCATCATTGCTAGCCTCTTGATGCAGTGCATTGCCCTTTCTCACCTTGAGAGTTGGTGCAAACTTAGCGGTGCATCCAAATCCCGTGATACGATACGCTCTATCACACATAAGCCTCATTATATCTTCCTCAAAACAGCCACCATACCTACCTATCATGGCATTTCCATAGCCATTCCGAGATATATTGACATGCAACTTCCATCATCATCATATACATGACTTGAGCTTTTCATTGTCATATTGATTTGCATGATCGTAAGATAACTAGCATGATGTTTTCATGGCTTGCCCGTTTTTGATGTCATTGCTACGCTAGATCATTGCACATCCTGGTACACCGCCGGAGGCATTCATATAGAGTCATATCTTTGTTCTAGATATTGAGTTGTAAGTAAATAAACGTGTGATGATCATCATTATTAGAGCATTGCCTCAGTGAGGAAAGGATGATGGAGACTATGATTCCCCCACAAGTCGGGATGAGACTCCGGACTTTATGAAAAATAAAAGAGGCCAAAGAAGCCCAAATAAAAAAAGAGGCCAAAGAAGCCCACCAAAAAGAAACAAAATAATAAAAAAAGAAAGAAAAGAAAAAAAGAGAGAAAAAGAGAGAAGGGGCAATGTTACTATCCTTTTACCACACTTGTGCTTCAGAGTAGCACCATGTTCTTCATATAGAGAGTCTCTTGAGTTATCACTTTCATATACTAGTGGGAATTTTTCATTATAGAACTTGGCTTGTATATTCCAACGATGGGCTTCCTCAAATGCCCCAGGTCTTCATGAGCAAGCAGGTTGGATGCACACCCACTTAGTTTTCAGTTTGAGCTTTCATACACTTATAGATCTAGTGCATCCGTTGCATGGCAATCCCTACTCCTCGCATTGACATCAATTGATGGGCATCTCCATAGCCTGTTGATTAGCTGCGTCGATGTGAGACTTTCTCCCTTTTTGTCTTCTCCATATAAACCTCCATCATTATATTCTATTCCACCTATAGTGCTATATCCATGGCTTGCGTTCATGTATTGCGTGAGGGTTGAAAAAGCTGAAGCGCGTTAAAAAGTATGAACCAATTGCTCAGCTTGTCATCGGGGTTGTGCATGATGGGAGCATTTTGTGTGACGAAAATGAAACGTGGCCAAACTATATGATTTTGTAGGGATAAGCTTGCTTTGGCCTTGTTGTTTTGAAAAGACATGATTGCTTTATTGGTACGCTCGAAGTATTATTGTTTTTTATGTCAAATGATAGACTATTGCTTTGAATCACTCGTGTCTTAATATTCATGCCATGATAAGACTTATGATCAAGATTATGCTAGGTAGCATTCCACATCAAAAATTATCTTTTTTATCATTTACCTACTCGAGGACGAGCAGGAATTAAGCTTGGGGATGCTGATACGTCTTCGTCGTATCTATAATTTTTGATTGTTCCATGCCAATATTCTTCAACTTTCATATACTTTTGAAAACTTTTTATACTATTTTTGGGACTAACATATTGATCCAGTGCACAGTGCCAGTTCCTGTCTATTGCATGTTTTATGTTTCACAGAAAACCAATATCAAACGGAATCCAAACGGGATAAAAACGAACGGAGAATTATTTTGGAATATTTGGGATTTTCCGGAGGAAGAATCAACGCGAAACGGTGTCCGAGGTGGCCACGAGATAGGGGGGCGCGCCCTGGCCTCTCGCGGGCCACCCGTAAGGCGGTTGATGCCCTTCTTTTGCCTCAAGAAAGCTAATTTTATGAGAAAAATCTGGGCGAAAGATTCACCCCAATCGGAGTTACGGATCTCCGGATATTTAAGAAACGGTGAAGGGGTAGAATCTGAGAACGCAGAAACAGAGAGATAGATCCAATCTCGGTGGGGCTCTCGCCCCTCCCACGCCATGGGAGCCAAGGAACAGAGGGGAAACCCTTCTCCTATCTAGGGAGGAGGTCAAGGAAGAAGAAGAAGAAGGGGGGCCCTCTCCCCCTTGCTTCCGGTGGCGCCGGAGTGCTGTCGGGGGCCATCATCATCACCGCGATCTTCACCAACACCGCCGCCATCTTCACCAACATCTCCACCAACTCTTCCTCCCTCTATGCAGCGGTGTAACCTCTCTCTTACCCGCTGTAATCTCTACTTAAACATGGTGCTCAATGCTATATATTATTCCCCAATGATGTATGGCTATCTTATGATGTTTGAGTAGATCCGTTTTGTCCTATGGGTTAATTGATGATCGTGATTGGTTTGAGTTGCATGTTTTATTATTGGTGCTGTCGTATTGTGCCCTCCATGTAGCGCAAGCGTGAGGGATTCCCTTTGTAGGGTTTGCAATATGTTTATGATTTGCTTATGGTGGGTTGCGTGAGTGACTGAAACACAAACCCGAGTAAGTAGGTTGTTTGCGTATGGGATAAAAGGGGACTTGATACTTTAATGCTATGGTTTGGTTTTGCCTTAATGAATCTTTAGTATTTGCGAACGTTTGCTGGAGTTCCAATCATAAGTGCATATGATCCAAGTAGAGAAAGTATGTTAGCTTATGCCTCTTCCTCAAATATAATTGCAACAATGATTACCGGTCTAGTTATCGATTGCCTTGGACAAATAACTTTCTCGTAACAAAAAGCTCTCTACTAATATTTACTTTATTGCATCTTTATCTAAACAGCCCCTAGTTTATATTTACATGCTCTTTATTGTCTTGCAAACCTAGTCTTTCACACCTACAAAGTATTTCTAGCTTCATACTTGTTCTAGGTAAAGCGAACGTCAAGCATGCGTAGAGTTGTATCGGTGGTCGATAGAACTTGAGGGAATATTTATTCTACCTTTAGCTCCTCGTTGGGTTCGAAACTCTTACTTATCGTAAACTGTTGCGGTCCCGTATACTTGCGGGTTATCAGAGAGCCGCCAATCGTGCCGCCGTGGCGATCATGTTCTCCGAAGGGTTAGAATAGTGACCCGGTGGTGTTGGTACATAATGAGGCGGAGTAGTATTCAGACAAGGAGGTTCCATCACCCGTGGTTGAACCGGCGTCCCAACCCCGAGCGTTGCAACCCGGTTTAATTCCGGCGGGTTACTGGGCCCTACACCGGGTGTACGGAAGAGGTTTCGAGGATCATAAATCGGAGGCAGACGGGATTGAGTCTTATGGTACCTTCTCCTCATGACCTCATTTGATGCGTTCTGATCCATCATGAGCTGGAAAGCCTGCGACTGAATCTGCTGAGCTTGGGCATCCAGAGCCGCCTGCTGTGCGGTCATCCTGACGTCTTCCGCCGCCGGGTCTTCCTTAGCTTGCACTATATCCCGCTTTAACTGCGCCACTTCCGCATCATGTTGAGCTTGATCCACCGGGTTGACCACAACGGTTAATAGAGCTGTCATCTTATCCATGAGATCCATCAGCACCTGAGCCGGCGGGCGTCGGTGTCAAAACCGGCGGATCGCGGGTAGGGGGTCCCGAACTGTGCGTCTAAGGCTAATGGTAACAGGAGGCGGGGGACACAATGTTTACCCAGGTCCGGGCCCTCTCGATGGAGGTAATACCTTACTTCCTGCTTGATTGATCTTGATGATATGAGTATTACAAGAGTTGATCTACCACGAGATCGTAGAGGCTAAACCCTAGAAGCTAGCCTATGATACGGACTAAACCCTCCAGTTTATATAGACACCGGAGGGTGCTAGGGTTACACAGAGTCGGTTACAGAGAAGGAAATCTACATATCCAAGCTTGCCTTCCATGCAAAGGAGAGTCCCACCTGGACACGAGACGAAGTCTTTAGTCTTGTATCTTAATAGTCCAACAGTCCGACACAAGTACATAGTCCGGCTGTCCGAGGACCCCCTAATCGAGGAATCCCTCAGTAGCCCCTGAACCAGGCTTCAATGACGATGAGTCCGACGCGCAGTTTGTCTTTGGCATTGCAAGGCGGGTTCCTTCTTCGAATACTCCAAGGTAGATTTTGAACACATGAATCGTGTCCGGATCTGCAAAACAAATTCCACATACCACCATAGAGAGCACAATATTCCACAAGTCTAATCTTCTGACAACTTTTCATAGCATGACACCATGTCGCGGCCCAGTCGTTATTCGAACCGTTTTTCTCAACCTGCTACTGCACATCTTGCGAGGCAGTTTCATAGGCACGTCTTGTCGAAGCAGAGATCGTGTCCCCTTATCACGGGATTCTCATCAATACGGGTGTGGGTAACCCAACCGCGCCATCAACGCGGCACTTGGGGAATAAGCGAGTTTACGGGGCAAGTGGGGAGGCGCACAGTTTCTACCGCCTTTATAAAGAGATAAGGATTCCCCTTTTTCGCCCACGCCTTCTTCTTCCTCTGCTCATCCATTCTCTCTCGCTCAAGCTCTAGCGCCCAAGCTTTCACCTTCTCCCCAAAGTAATTCCAAGCATGTACGGAGTGGGAGGCACATGGGTGGCCTCCTCCGTCACGGAGGAGGACATTACAAAGCTTCGGGAGGCTGGATACCTGTCCGCAAACATCACGCACCGGCTTCCGACCGAAGGGAAGATCATCCCCACCCTGAAACCCCATGAGAGGGTAGTGTTCCTCTCTCACTTCATTCGCGGACTGGGATTCCCCCTCCACCCGTCCGTCCGCGGGCTCATGTTATACTACGGGCTGGACTTCCATGATCTGGACCCCAATTTCATCCTCAACATCTCGTCGTTTATCGTCGTGTGCGAAGCCTTCCTCCGCATTACGCCCCACTTTGGCCTATGGCTGAAGACCTTCAACGTGAAGCCGAAGGTGGTGGTCGGCCAGCAAGCGGAGTGCGGGGGCGCCATGGTGGGCAAGATGCCCAATGTCACCTAGCCCGAAGGCTCCTTTGTGGAGACCGTGAAGGGGTGGCAATCGGGGTGGTTCTACATCACCGAGCCGCATGACACCAACTGGGCGGCGACCCTCAAATTTTGATCCGGCGTCCCCATGCGGCTCACCTCCTGGAAAGAGAAGGGCTTAGCCCGGGGCTCATCGGTGGAGCTGACCGGACTTCAGACCTGCGTCCAAATTATGATAGGCAAGAAAATCAAGCTTGTCAACGTGGTCCAGGTCATGCTCATCCTCCGGATCTTTCCGTGTCAGAGACGGGCTTACAATATGTGGGAGTTTGACCCGCCCGAACACCAGACGATGCGAGAGCTCTTCGACAGGACGCACGAAGACGTCTGGAAGGTGCTGTTCAAGGCCACCGAGGTACCACCGCCCATAACCGAAGATCGTGGACTCAGCGCAAAGCGCCCCGCCAATCCGGTAAGTTTTTTATATTTTGCAAGATGTGCCCTTTACCAGCACATTCACGGGAGGAATCTAAACCTCCATGCCGATTTAACAGGACTGGGTAGCGATAGCGGAGCAGATCGACTGTCCGGCTCTGCTACCTGAAGAACCATCATCGTCTCTTCTAATGAAGATGATGCTTCCGGCGCCCTATGAGGTGTCGGGGAAGAAGGCCAAGAAGAAGGCCGCTGGGACCAGGAAAGGTCTCTGGCGCAAGGTTGTATCGGATGTGACGTCCGAAGACACCGAGGCACACTCCTCCAATGAAGACAAGGAGGAGGAAGAGGAAATCCCTCCCCCCCAACTGGGGGCGGGGGGGGGGGGGGGGGGGGGGAAGAAGAGAAAGGCCACCCCACAGGGGGAGGCCGAGGCGTCCAAGAAGGGAAAGACCTTCCTTCTGGACCATTCCACCACGGCCACCTACAGCGGCGAGGAGTGGTTGCCCAGGGACAAGCCCCGGGCTAAGTCATAAGTATCCGGACACTATAATACTTCCAGTATGTTTTGCTTTATTGCTTCTTATCATGCCGAACATGCATATGCAGTCCGGCCAAATCCCACATCGAGGTATCCTCTTCGGAGGGGTCCCTGGGCCCGTCGGTGATGAACAACGATTCACTCTCGACAGCCTCCTCCCCTAGAACCGCGGACGACACCAAGGTGTTGTCTTAGAGGATACCGGACTAGGGGGAGACAGTTCTGGAGACACCCCCAGGAGAAATCCCAGTCGCCAGGCACATGGGAGGGAAGACCCCCATGGACTCCGATAACGGGGGCCATAGCAAGTCTGGCCCCCAGCTGAATACAACTCCAGAACCCAAGTGGTTCTGGATTCAGGCTGGCAGCCTCTCTCTAAGGAGGGTGAGCCGCCTGTGCCAATGACCTCTGTCCATCCATAGGCATCGGATAACTTGCTGGAAGCGCTTCGCGGCGCTTCCATTGATGAAGAACACCATACCATTATGAGTACGGTGATTGAGAAGGTCCGGTCCGCCAAAAGCGGATTGACTGAAGCCTGCGCCAGCCTCCTAACAGGCTTTGAGGTAAGTAACAAAATTGTAAGAAAATATCACAGTATAGACAGTAGCCCCTGATGCTCTGTTTGGTGTTCGGAAAGAAAGGCCGAACAGAGGATCAAATAACATTCACAGGAGTCTAACAGAAGATGTGTATATGAATAAGCAGGCGTCGCTGCTGGCCACTGCCTCTGGACTGAAGCGGGACCTGGAGCGGATCGAGGGAGAGCTCGGCCTCGTGAAGAGGCAGCTCGAGGAAAACAAAGGTACACAATACCCCGTCTGTATATTTAAAAAGGAAAATTGGTTTCTGCTGATGAAAGCGTCATGAACTTTACTAGGGGCCACGACCGAAGTGGCGGCCCTTAAGACGGCGCTGGCCAAGGCCAAAGACAAAGCGGCCAAGGAGCACGCCGAGCGCGAGAAGCAAGAGGCCCGGGTCAACGAGGTCGAGCAAGAGCTCCAGGATTTCATCCAAAAATATGAGTCCTTGGAGCGTGACTCCAAGACACAAGAGTCTGAGCTTGCTAAGGCCCTCCAGAGCGCGCGAGACGCCAAAGCCGAAGCCCAAAAGGCCCTCCAGGAGATTCAGGCGGCCAAGAAGATTGCGGCGGGTAAGGCATTCATTATGCAAAGCAAGCATGTGAAGGAGACTTTCCTTTTACTTACCCGAATTTGGAGCTGTCCAGGAGCGTTCGCAGATCTACCCCGCAGCATATCTGATGCCGCAGAGTTCTACCGAGTCGAAGAAGGGAGCTTGACGGAGAATTTGTTCTGGTCTCAGTATATTGGGACCGAACATCCGATGCCCTTGAGCGACCAGCTGAAGCAACTGGTCGAACTGCACAAGGCGGCCGAACTAACCTTGAAGGACCTCATAGTCCGGCTGTGGCCTGCCGAGCCTCTGCCCAACAGCTACTTTGGCCTAGTAAAGCGGCTTGTGAGTGCCTGCTCGCGGCTTGAAGTTATAAAGCAGTCAGTTTGCATTGAAGGTGCGCGAATGGCCTTCGCCCGCGCAAAAGTGCACTGGGCGAAGATGGATGCCGAGAAGCTGATGACCGAAGGGCCGCTGAAGGGCAAGGAGCATCGCCACCCCGAAAAGTATTATGATAGTGTCCTGAAGGGCTCCCGCCTTGTGGCGGAGCAATGTGCTAAGGATGTAATCTTTGAGTGAATGTACTCACTTTATTCTGTAATATGAAACAAGTTATTTTGCGCAATATAACGCTTGTTGATTTAAAATTTTACCTTCTGTGCGGCCGTTTATAAAATCTGAGAGTTGGCCAGTTGTCGGCTTTTGCCCCCATGTAACTAGTACAAGGGTGTTCGGGATAAATCTAAACACTCTTTATCCAAATTTTTGGTCCTTTAAGGAGGTGTTTAGCGCAACGAACAAGGCAATCAGACTATACAGCTTTATCTCTCTCACTTAGCCATAGAAGTTCTATAATTTTAAATATCAGCATAGCCCCTGGTATTCGGAAGGCCGAACTTGTTGCGCTATACACGCCTAAATCGGACAAAGACCTATTCCTCGCCCAAAGCGGAAAAAATCTTTAAGGATTTGAAACCTCTCGAACAGCGACCAGCTCTTGCCGCATCATGACAGTCAGTTTTCGGCTTTCTCTACTGAGGTGCTCGTCCGGAAGAACCGAGACACAATCGCAGTAGTTCTCCCTCTGCCACCCTAGCCGATATAGCGGAACGTAAGGCAGCAAAACATGGGAGCCATGCAACCCAACTATTGACCCAAGACATGATACAGAGCTGATGCATATAATGCTATAAGTTCGGGGTGCCGCACTGTCGAAAGTGTTCGGACTTTTCTTGCCGTGTTATGGGGTACAATGAAGCCCCTGGCGAACTAAATCGTACCAAAATGTACGGGTGCAACTTGTAATAAATAAACAGTCAAGGAAAAATAAAAATAAATGTAATAATAAGCTGACGCTGTACATTATTTCCATTGTTATTTCGATGATACGTCAAGGCGTATGTATACAAGTAGTGTGATAAGAAAAATAGGACTATTTGACATGTCCTAACCAAGAGCGAGCTGCGTGCGGGTATGGAAAAACAGGTATAGCGATCATTATTAGAGACCACCTGGGGATTCCCTCGTACGTCAAAGCTTCTTGCCTCCTTGGTGTTTCCGTCCCGTGATGGGTCTGATAATCAGGTTATCGGAAGAGCCTCAGGAAGATAGGGACCCAAAAGAAAGAAAAGGGTGAAGGTATACGGATCCTGAGGCGGTTGAGCCGCATTGTGGACCACATTCTAGCTGTGCCTCCGTCTATGCCCATGGTATTTTAAGTGTGTAATTATGTACGCGCGGCACAAATTTCACCGCTTGACTGGGACTAGGGCGGAGGCCGAATTGCTACGCGAGCTCTGGACGTGTCGGACGATCCTGTTGTAGAGTACTTCAGACTCTTTGCGGTGTTCGGGGGCTTTATTGCCGAATTGGAGGTCTGCCTAAGAAGGCTGCTCTGTACTTCTGCTGTGAGGGCTGCAGTGTGCTCCTCCGTATGGAGGGATCTCTGTGTTTCCATTGACTGTTATAACCCCACGAGGTCCTGGCATCTTGAGCTTGAGGTAGGCATAATGCGGCACCGCATTGAATCTGGCAAATGCGGTTCGTCCGAGCAGTGCATGATAGCCACTGCAGAAGGGGACGATATCGAAGATTAACTCCTCGCTTCGGAAGTTGTCCGGAGATCCGAAGACTACTTCTAGTGTGATTTTGTAACATGTGCCACTAGTCACATTAAATACTTTGCAATATACTGAGTTGGTACAAAAAGTTTGAGGCAGTTTGGAGTCCACTTGAATTTTGCTGACATTTAAAAAGGCTGGAAAAGTGTTCCCGGGCCACTGTTTTAAAACCAGAGGCATTTTGGGAAACCAAATGAGGTTGGTTTCATCATGACAATTAGGTGATGAATATTCCCAACCTAACGAACATTTTTATTTGGCGGTTTAAAGAAATAAGAATTTTACTTGTTATTTGAATTTTAAATTGACTTTGTTTTTTAACAAGGGGCAATTTGGCTTAGGAAAACATGATGACATAGCATCATTAGCAGGAGTTTACTGTAGTATGATTCTCCGGGTGTTACACTCGCACAAGCTTCTCAGGTAGCTGATGGGCAGTACCATAGGGGCCTGTAGTCTCCCATTCGGATGTAACCGTCTCTCTGAAAGATTCATGTTTTTCCCACATAGCCTCGTATTGGAATGAGTGCCTTTCCTCATTGCACTACTAGGGAAAACCCTAGCAGTAGCGCGGTTATTTTGCCTATCAGTAGCGTGGGATGGCGCGCTACTGATAAGGCACTACAACTAACGTATAGCAGTAGCATGTGTCATCCCACGCTACTGCTATACATGGCTAGCAGTAGCGAGCTTTAGTGCGGAGCGCTGCTGCTAATATCTGCAGCGCTTTTTAGCAGCAAGCGCTACTGGTAAGGGAGCGCTACTGCTAACTTTATTCCCCTCGCTACTGCTAATTTTATTAGTTTCTATTTTTCTGCATATTTGTTTTGTATTTGAATAGGCTTTATACAATAATCTTTAGCATATCATACACATACAAATGTAATCATAGCATATACATACAAATAGTCTCATCAAATCATGTCATCATCTTCCAACACAAAGTGGTCTCTCGTCATCATCTCGAAAATAGCGATACAAGTCTCGATTACTTGCAACTACATCGTCATCCATCTAAACACGAGAAGAGCTATCACCATGAGTGAGAGCGGAACTATGCAGTACATGAGTTCGTATCCCTCTCTCGCATTAGCGTGAACCTAAACTAACTACTGGCTGTCGCTCGGAAACCAGAAACCGGTACACCTGGGCCTGACACTCCGGCCACTCGTCGTATACTCCTGGAATAGCACTTCTTCGCCATCGATGATCTATGCACCTGCATCGTCACATGAGTCGATGATATGCAACATATATAGTTGAGCAATAGAAAGAGACAGACTTGGCAAAAATAGAAGCAACATATCATAAGCATAAATAACAAAGTTCATCGTACCCAAAATGCCCTAACTAGAGTGATCTTCGCTAGTCGAGGAGGACGGTTTAATTACATCACAAATAAAGTTTTGTCGTGCATAACTCAAAGTTTTGTCATACATAAAGTATGGACTAAACGGACACATTGTCATATTCGACAATCACTCCAACATGTCGTGCCATCCATCCACGTCAGGGAGATAGTCCCCGAGCTTAGTGAAAGGCTTCAGGTCGAGACGCTGAGAGGGTACGTGTGTTCGGACGTCTTCCCGCGACATTTGTCCTTCTTCGTAGAACATCCCTGTTTTTTCGACAACCTCCTTCATGATGATTTGGGAAAGTTCGCGCTGGATGTGATAGAACTCATCTCGAAGTCGATGATCCTCGATATCTCCTAAGTTCTTTGCCCATTGCAGAATATGGGCATCGCCGGATCTAGGTGACATGTGAAGGTTCTGGTGATCCCGTCTGTACTCCAGCATGTGGTGTAGGACATAGAATCCATCATTAAGAGAATCACTCGGTTGTTGGATGGAGCAGAAGTCGGTCTTATGGCCGAAGGCGGGCCTGTCGTCCCTTCACTTATTGTCCTTGACCTCTCCACCCCGTGTGCCGTAGTAAAACATAGCACTGTCGAGAACAGACTTGATGTGGGTGTAATCCTTTTTGTTAATGTTCTTCGACGAGTCCAAGTAAAGAGCATGGGAGTATTCGGGGTAGAGGATGATGAGGACGGCGCGCCCGCCGCTGTGCAAAATAAGTACACCTCAAATTAATTAGCCTCCACCGTGCAAATGAATGATTGAAATCGAAGGAAGGATATCCGCGCGGATGACTTACAGGGGATGATAAGGCACGAGAATCGCCTCCTTGTCCATATTGGCGAGCATGAAATTGACGAGGTAGTCCCTCGCGTATTCACGGTGCTTTGTGCAGACTGCCAAGAAGCCCTCGTGCATGAAGTACGGGTCAGCAACACAGATAAAAGGTATCTGCTCAACCCCGATGAGGTAGTTCATGTGCAAGGCATAAAGGCGGACAAACGTAAAATCTAGCTTATTCAAGTGAAACATGTCGAAGATGTAATCGAATCGAAGGAATAACTTCTTCGCGGGGAATGTGTCGACGTACGACAATTGCCACGGCACGTTAACCACGTAGAGTGGGTATCCTGGATTTTTCGAGGCGATGAGGCCTTTCTCTATCTGTAGCACATCGTCATGAAGTCTCCTTACATCATCGAATCTGGCCCCTATCACTGCTTTAGGTAGGATTGGTTCACCGGGGATATGCCATTTTGCCGCACCGGGGATATCTATACGGTCTTGAACCCGAGGCTGCTGAGGCGGCTGGATCATAGAAGCAGCTTTGTTGCCTTTCCTCGATCTCTTCCTAGGCTTCTTTGCTACTGGCAGGTCGTCCATAATACGTTCAGACTCCGGAGGCGCCAATTGAGGCACCGACTCATGACGCTCAAACCCTAAGTAGGCGCCAGTATTAACATACTGTTGAGTGTCATCGTCATCCTCATCCTCATCTATGGCGACGTCACCAACGACTAATGGAGCCTCTTCCTCACCCCGTCCGCTATCACCCAGCACGACAGCCGATGCTAATTGGGTAGGTGGTGTGTTGATGTTCATACCTAATTGTGTGCTCGTGGGTGTGCTCTCGGCCGCCTCCAAATGAAGCAGACTCTTTGGCCACAATAGGACCCCCCATTGCAATCACCAAGCCGCCGCTGGGTCTCATCGTCATCCCCCCCAGTACCAGAGGAGCCAAATTCTCGTGGCCTAGTTTGACACTGGCCACGGAAACCTTGAAGACATCCAGGGGGATCAGCCGGCTGTGGAACAATGGTTTCTTCGGCTCCATTATCGTCGTCTTCCCCACGTCCACCTTCTGGTCGCCGATGGTGAACAATATGGTGCACGGGGTTACGTCGGCCTGCAAAGAAATGTCTGCGACGTGAGACATCTGAAAGGCAATGAAAGTGGGAGATTATACATTTATTGAAGAGGGCCGGTGTGACAGATATCGTGAGGTCGTCGAGCTTAGGCAAAGAGGAAGACCGCCGAGCACGTGCGGTGCCAGAGCCGGTGCCGGAGCAGGTGTAGGATCAGGTGCAGGAGCAGGTGCAGCTGCACGTGCTGGTGCAACGCTAGTCGAGCTGCTCCCAAGAAGTCAACAAGGGGAAAGTCCGCTGCATTTTTTTCTGAATTTTTCCTACTCCAATTGAAAACGGCCAGAACCAAGACAATATACATATCTGCAACCACCTGTTTTGCGGTAGCTACCGCTGTTGCGACTGCCTGAGATGATTTCTTCTCAACCGCAATCTCAACCTTCTTATCGATGTTTTCTTCAGTTAACCTCCGTCTTTCCTTTATCTCCTTCATGTTCTCACGGTAGTACTTCTTCCACGTGGCGCTGTCTCCGACACCGTGCACGCGTCCATACGATGGTCGAGTCTCCACCGGGAGTCCTTTCAATATGTTCAACGTCCGGTTGAATGGAGTGTCCCACTTGGGCCTCGCCAATGCCTCAAACGACGAGTCGCTTTCGGCCGCAATCCTTTGCTGCTCTCTCTGCAAAAGGCACAAGGATCATTTACAAATATGAACATGGAGTCGAATTGATCAGAAACTAAAATTACCAGTAGTCTCATGAACTCCGTCGTGACCGCGTTCGTCTCGAAAACCTTCTTCACTGGGTCCTAACGGTGCCGGGCCCTGAGGACGTCACGCTCCTGCGGGACGGTGAACTCCACCAAGGGGTCTAGGATGCCGAGACTCTCGCATTCCGCGTCCTCCTTGGCCCATATGGACCTCTTCCCGCCGTAACCACGGCTTCCGAGGTGGTGGCACCCCATGTTCCTCTGTTGAAGCCCCTTCATGTACTTCAACTTTTTTTTGGCAGCTTCGGCCTCGCAAGTTACCTTGAATATTTCAAAGTGCTCTTTCGTGATTGTCGGATTATCCTTTACAATCTCGGAGTAGGGTTCCCTTTTGTCGATGATCCAATGTTTCACCCTTGCTTTCTAGGCGGCCAACGCGTTGCTAAACTTGGTCATGGAATGCTTGTTTATCTTCTTCATTGCCGGGTCCTTATCTGGATCTTTATAATCCTTTTCATTCCGGTCCGGGAACAAGAATATCTGGTGCAGCTTCTTTAGGAGGGAGGGCCTCATACTATCTATCTTATTTAGTTTCTCACCGGTGATGGTGGCGGTTGTCCATACGATGCAGCCTATTTGATTGCCATAGCACGTGCGCGCTTCCGCGAGCGCGTTTGGCTCAAAATTGCCGTCGTCCACCTCCGTGACCACCAGTCTAGTAGTTCTGAGCTTGTTAGGAAGCCGTTGCCTCTTTGCTTCCGGTTCTATACCGGCTCCGCTAGTCTTGGCCCCGGTCTTAGTCTCATCGCCGGTCTCGATGCCAGTCTCAGTCTCAGCGCCGGTCTCAGTCTCAGCACCGGTCTCGATGTCGGTCTCAGTCTCCGATGTGACAGGTGGACCCAACAACATCAACCATTGATCGTCGGCTTCCCTCAAAAATTTGGCTGCCGCCAGGTAGACGTTGTCGCAGTCACCAGAACCCCGTCCTTCATCGTTGCTAGCCATGTTTCCTACGATTAAATCTAGTCAATTAATTCTAGACCTAATAAAATGAATAATGACATAAAAAAGGCCTATGCTTTGCAGGAACGTTGACTCCTTCCCGATGCGGCAAATCCCGGGCACTAGATATGTCCTAGTTTGTAGCACAAGTCATGCCGAAATTCATGGAAAATTTCCGCATGACTTTTGCTAAAAAGTGGACAAATCGAGAACCTGAAATTTGCTGGAACGGAAATGAATCAACATTCCGGAAAAACATAGGCCACTCGGCTTCATTCCCTGGAAACAGTGTTCAAATATCCATCTTCAACACCGCAACACATGTCCAAATATACACGAGCAACCACATGTCCAAATTTGACAAGCTAATTCAAAAACTAAGTGTAGAAGAAAATTTATTTCACTACTAATAGAACAAAATTCAGTTTACGTTAGTGCTCTATAATGATGAAAGGAAAAAAATTCAGTTAACTACTAATTTCATTCTTTCAGGTTATTCATTTAACTTCACCTAATTAACCTACTATACCACTACTACTAGGAGCAATAATGACCTCGTTAACCTAGCAAAACCCTACTTCCCTAACTAAAAAGCATCTAATTAACCTCTACTAGTACCACTACTGCCCTAACCTAATTAACATCTACTAGTATCACTATATACTACTAGCAGCACTGCTACAACATTTTCTTCATTTTTTTCTTTAAAAAACATCTATGAAAACAAAAACCCTAATTACACCCTACTACCCTAACTAACTTTTGCTGTAAACCAAATTTTTTTCTCTAAACTAATTTTTGCTCTAACATCTACTACTTGACATCTTCTGCTCGAAACTAATTTTTTTGCTATAAACTAACTTTTACTCTAAACTAATTTTGCTCTAAAATGCATAGAGAGAGAGGAGGGGCGGGGGGAGGGGTGGGGGGCTTATAGAAAGGGGAGAGACTGTGGTGGGGAGGTGCTTGTCAACGGAGGCAGGGGCGGGGAGGGCGGGCTGGGGCTCGGGCAGCGACGGTCCTGGGCGGGCTCGGGCGGCGGTGAGGTTGAGGGCGGCAATAGTGAGATCGAGGGAGGCCCGAGAGGCGGCGGCGGCGAGGCTGAGGGCGGCCTCGGGAGGTGGAGGTGAGGATGAGCGCGGCCTCGGGGGAGGCAGTGAGGTTCTTGAGCGTCGGCGCCGGCAGAGGCAATGGCCGAAGTGGACAGTAAATTGGGGAGGCAATGGCCGAAGTGGGGCGAGGATTTGGGGAGAAGTGGTGGCGGGAGGAAACCGTTGGTTAAGTGAAACATAACAGTAGCGCGTTACTGAAAACGCGCTATAGCTAAGTTAGCTATAGCGCGTTTCAGTAAACGCGCTACTGCTATGCCTTCCTCCTTTTTTCCCTTTTTCATTTATTTTTCTTTACATTTTTTTCCTTTCTCCTTTTTCTATTTCTTTAATTTTCATTTACTTTTCTATTTGTTTTTCATTTTATTTTTTTCGTTAGCAGTAGCGCCTTACACCTAAACGCGCTGCTACAACAATATTAGCAGTAGCGCGGTTTCCGAAAGATCGCTACTACTATGTGTAGCCTATCGGCTTAGTGGTGGGAATTTTAGTAGTAGCGCTTTTACAATGAGACGCGCTACTTCTATATATGTATCTGCAGCACGCTTATTCTACACGAGCTACTGCCGTGTACCAGTAGCACACTTTTTTAACAAGCGCTACTGCTAAAGTTCTGTGTATAAGGTTTTCCCTAGTAGTGTTGTTTTTCTCTTGGCCTAGCTTTAACAAGATAGGCCCATGATCCTAGGTAGCCAATGAGTGATGTTCCAGACTTGCCAGCGGAAAACACTCCATCCAATCAGTGGTGACCATTGCCCGATCCAGTCTACATCTAGTATAAGTTCCCCCGGCCACCTTTTTTCAAAGGTCCAAAAATGTCCTTTGTACCCAATATCTAGTAGCATGCAAACATCTGTAGCTTCCCGAAAATCTTGTATTTGTGCATTGCTACATGTACCAATACCTTCATGTTCATTTGGACGTAGAACTTAATTAAAATCGCCTAGACACAACCAGGGTAAAGCGCTCAAAGTACTGATATTTTTCAATACGGTCCAAGTCTCGTGTCGCAGATGGGTTTGGGCCTCCCCATATACGCAGGTCAGCCTCCACATATCATGGCCTTCTTCCTTCACAGAAACATCAAGATGATAACAAGAGTAACCCAAAATATCAACCTTTATTTCATTGTTCCAAAAATGTCCTATTCCACCACTTCTACCTTGACTGTCAACTGCATAAGATCTATCATATCCCAAAGTACTTGCTAAATTTTCTACCCTAGCTCCTTCTATTTGTGTTTCAACAATGCACAAAAGGGTAGGGGCAAACTTCCTCGCGAATTCACGAAGTTCCTGGACTGTCGTGGCGTTGCCCACTCCGTGGCAGTTCCAACACAAAGTACTCATTGTGCTCGGCGGTGCCCCTCGAAGGAGCCCGCCAAATTCTTCATCGTGGTGCTTTGGTTATCTCTTCCCTCCTCCTCTTTTCTGGTCCACTTCGGATCGTTATGAGGCGGTGGGCTAATAACATTAGTGCCCGCAGGCACAATAGCTAATTCTGTGAGTTGTGGGTCTGAACTGAGAAGGGTAGGTGCCTTGCTGGAGTTTGGCCGAAGCTCGGCCTCTGACCTCTTTCTGATGTGATCCTCGTTAACCATGTCAATATCTTTATCTTGATCTGAACAATAGCCTGTATCCCCAAGGTCCTCCTTTCCAGCAGTCTTGTTTCCTCCAGGTTTACCTCCTCGCCTTCCTCCCCGGCGCCCTCGGGCTCCACCAGGGCCACGACCTACACGCATAGTCCAAGTGGCGCGAAGATCCTTAAAGACTAGTGCTGACTTGGGGTGAACACCATCCCCATACTCTTTAAAAACATGGCCTAGATGGCCACATGCCTCACACCAATTCGGCAAACACTCATATTTCACTCTATAGATCTGCCTCTTGAGGTCCCTTACTAGTGACACGACATTCTTCAAAGGCTTATGGACATTGATTCGCACCCAGACACGGTAAAATTCCCCGTGAAATCATAAGAAGTAGTTTCAGCAAACAAATCCTCCCCTAGTTAAGCCGCCAACGAGGGTACCAAATGTGCATACAAGGTTGGGACATCATGGATTTGAATCCAGATATCCAGAGTGTCAAGCTTCACCTTGGAGGGTTGGGTCACACCATCATAGGGGGTCATGATCACCGCCCTGAAAGTTCTAGGCCCCCTCTTGCATCACCCTCTCCCAGTCGCCAAGGCACTGGAATTGCATTGTATACAAATCTGCTTCAAGAAGCTTGAAAGTCACCTGCTGAGCTAGATCCCACACAACACTCATGTTCCTGAAGAACCATACCTGACTGTAGGGTTTATCGATATGAACCCTTGCCACAGCCATCCATCTAGTCGCGTGTTGAGGAACTGCATCTTCATCTACCACAACATCATCTATATCCTCTTCCCGGAGACCTAATTCCGCCATCAGCTTCTCGATCTCAGTTGCGGATGAGGATCCGCCAGCCTCCGCTGGCCCTCCTGCAGCTTCCACATCCATGTTCAGAAAAACCTTACCCGATCTATTCATCGGGTATTGCACAAGCCAGAAACCTAACCCTAGCCGCCCAAGAGATGGGGAAAAACAACCAGGCCCGAGTGAAGCAGGCCTAGTCGATCCCCGAGGGAGTCCTGGATTAGGGGGTCCTCAGGTGTCCGGACTATTTGATATGGGCCGGACTGATGGGCCGGGAAGATAAAAGCAAGAAGACTTTGCTCCGTGTCTGGGTAGGACTCCATTGTGCGTGGAAGGCAAGCTTGGTGTCTGGATATGTTATTTCTGTTGGGGAACGTAGCAGAAATTCAAAATTTTCCTATGAGTCACCAAGATCTATCTATGGAGAGACTAGAAACAAGGGGAAGGAGAGTGCATCTACATACACTTGTAGATCGCTAAGCGGAAGCGTTCAAGAGAACGGGGTTGAAGGAGTCGTACTCGTCGTGATCCAAATCACCGGAGATCCTAGTGCCGAATGGACGGCACCTCCGCGTTCAACACACGTACAGCCCAGTGACGTCTCCCATGCCTTTATCCAGCAAGGAGAGAGGGAGAGGTTGAGGAAGACTCCATCCAGCAGCAGCAAAACGGCGTGGTGGTGGTGGAGGAGCGTGGCAATCCTGCAGGGCTTCGCCAAGCACCGCGGGAGATGAGAAGGGAGAGAGGTAGGGCTGCGCCAAGGAGAGGTCAAACTCATATGTTGGCAGCCCTCAAGACCTCAACTATATATAGGGAGAGGGAGGGTGCGCCTCTAGGGTTTCCACCCCAAGGGGTGCGGCAGCCCCAATCCCATCTAGGGTGGCGGCCAAGGGGGGGGGAGAAGGGAAACTTGCCCCCCAAGTTAGGTGGGTGCGCCCCCTCCCCCAACCCTAGGCGCCTTGGGCCCTTGTGGGGGGGCGCACCAGCCCACATGGAGCTGGTCCCCTCCCACACTTGGCCCATGCAGCCCTCCGGGGCTGGTGGCCCCACTTGGTGGACCCCCGGGACCCTCCCGGTGGTCCCGGTACGTTACCGATAAAACCCGAAACTTTTCCGGTGACCAAAACAAGACTTCCCATATATAAATCTTTACCTTCGGACCATTCCGGAACTCATCGTGACATCCGGGATCTCATCTGGGACTCCAAGCAACATTCGGTAACCACATACAAACTTCCTTTATAACCCTAGCGTCATCGAACCTTAAGTGTGTAGACCCTACGGGTTCGGGAACCATCTGACATGACGAGATGTTCTCCGGTCAATAACCAACAGCGGGATCTGGATACCCATGTTGGCTCCCACATGTTCCACGATGATCTCATCGGATGAACCACGATGTCAAGGACTCAATCAATCCTGTATACAATTCCCTTTGTCTAGCGGTATTGTACTTTCCCGAGATTTGATCGTCGGTATGTCGATACCTTGTTCAATCTCATTACCAGCAAGTCTCTTTACTCGTTCTGTAACACATCATCCCGTGATCAACCCCTTGGTCACATTGTGCACATTATGATGATGTCCTACCGAGTGGGCCCAGAGATACCTCTCCGTTACACGGAGTGACAAATCCCAGTCTCGATTCGTGCCAACCCAACAGACACTTTCGGAGATACCTGTAGTGCACCTTTATAGCCACCCAGTTACGTTGTGACGTTTGGTACACCCAAAGCATTCCTACGGTATCCGGGAGTCGCACAATCTCATGGTCTAATGTAACATCCCAAAATTCTAAATTTTGGAATGTTAATATTAAATAAATAAAAAATCTGATTGTTTGTTTGATTGTTGAGTGATTGCTTGTGTGAAATTGAGTGAAATTTGAATCTTTCTGAAAGTTGAATGAGAGGGAATGAAATGATTTTTCCCAAACTTCCACCTTGCATTTATGATCTCCGTGAATTCAAATTCATTTCATCACAAAACCCTAGAGTGAAGATGATATGACTCTTCCATTTAAATAAATGAAAAGGGTTTTGAAAAGATTTGAATTCCATCTGAAAATATTTCAAATTTTAGAAACTTTATGCAACTCAATGATTTTCATGAGAGAAGATAAAATGACTTCTTAAATGATATGAAATATGAGTTGGAGGTTAAAAAGAATCAAATTGAAAGTCATTTGAAAGTATTTTGAAACTCCCTTTCAAATTTGGAATTGTTTGGATTTTATTCAAATTATTTTTCTCCTCAAAATAAATAAATATAAATAAGGGTAAAATGATTCCCTTCAATGGAAAATTAGGAGAAAATAATTTTGAAATCATTTTGGTATTTTTAAAATGATTTTTTTGGATTTTATTAGAGCAGAAACACTCTTTGTTTTATTTGAATTTTTGTGTATTTTATTTGAAGCTGGAATAAAGTTCATCGTGTAGGATATAATTTTCTGAAAATTTTGATATATATATGTCCTATATAAAAATACATATATTATATATATTCCCCCTCCCCCTATTTCCAAAAAAAAGGGAAAAAAAGAAAACCCTAGGCGCCAGCCAGCTAACTGCCCAGTAGCCCGAGGCAGCCCATCAGCAGCCAGTGACCACCGCGCCCGAGCCGGCCTGCCCCAACCGACGAACTCCCTTCCTCGGTCGCCCAGCTCGCTCACTCCTCCCTCTCTCACCGACGCCCGACCCCACCTCGTCCCTTTCCCTCGCCACGCCTGCTTACGCCAGAAACCACCGCCGCCCGCAATCACGGAGACCCGGGATCCTCCCCGATTCGCCCCCTCCTCCAAGCCGACCCCCCCCCTTATATATACCCCCCCTCACCCCGTTCCGCCCCTCCCCGACCCCCGGAACCCTCTCCCCTCGCCGCAATCCCTCGCCGGAGCCCGACGCCGCCGCCGCGCCATTGCCACTGCCCCGGCCGCCTCCGACCCCCCCGAGCTCCACCGACTCCACCTCGACCTCCCCCTCGCTCCGCCGCACCCGCCGGACGCCTCCGCCGTCTTCCCCGACCACCGGAGCCACCGCACCGTCGTCGCCCGAGCCGCCGTCGACCGTCGCCGTCGTCGCCACCGCGGTGAGTCGCCGGAACCCCCGCCACCGTTCGATCTAAATCCTACGCGTTAGATTAGATCCCCCGAAGGGGTATGTTTTTATTTTAAGAGCCGGTTTAGTTACGGTTTATTTAGGTTTAGTTAGCGGTTTAGTTGGACCGGCCCGATCGGTTTATTTCCTGTTAGCCGCGGGCACGTTTTAGTTATATAACGCCCGAGCGTTAGATAGGCCCACTAGCGCCAGTTTTTCTTTTTAGTTTTATTTTTCGTTTCTGTTTTTAACAGAATAGTTTCAGTTTTGTAAAATCCTAATCTTTTAGGTTACTTAATATTTTTAATTGATTCTTTTTTTGTTAGTTTGCAAATTTGTTGTAGTTTCTGTAGAAAATATGTTTGGCCATGTTTAAATTATTAGAAATTGTTTTATTTTAGTTTTAGACAGATTAGTAATTCTGCTATAAAATGAGTTAGGATTATTTTATTTTGGTGATTCTTTTTGTCACTGCTTTGTTTTGACTTTGCCTAGTAGTAGGAATTTAGTTGGGTATTTTAGATTTAATAAAAAAAATATTTTTAATAAAAATCATGTGTTTCTTATTTATTTAACTAGCTACTGTTTTCCTATTGTTTTATTTAGTAAATAATTTTATTTTACCTATGTTATAGTTTATTTTAGATTAGTTTCTGTAGTTTAAGAACATGAACTTTTATTTACAATAAATAAAAATTTTATTTTATTTTTTCTTGCTAGAATTGTTATAGGCATAATAGGAGTTCTATAATAGCTTTTGATGTGATCCTTTTTGCTCCTAGTTTGCATGATGTTTCCCTTTTGTTAGTTAGCAAAACCCATGCTTAGGTTCTGTTAAGAAAAGTTTTAGTTGTGTAAAACTATTTCTTAGTTGATGCTTGATGTGGTGAAAACCTTGATTTGTTTTCTCCGAGTTTTTCTTTGGTAGTTTTTGTCGTGTAGTTTTCCTTTGTTTTTATTTGGTGTCCCTTGATTTGCATTTTTATTTGTTGGTTTTATTATGAGTGTTAGAATTGTTTGCTAGGATGTTTGCTTATATGAATGCTATGACTATATAGATTTTCAACGGAGTGACGAATAGTTCTACCAAGTCATTATTCGAGAGTGTTGTTACCTTCATCAACTTACCAGGCAAGTTCACTTTGACCATGTTTTTCATACCTATGTGTTTTATTGCATCTAGTGTCATCTTCGCAACAATCCCTCCAAGAGTGACATTGAATTCTTGTAGTTGAGTAGTATGCATGAGGTAGGAACCCATCACCCTGTTACCAAGCCCGGACGTCATTTATTTTAATGCTACGCTATAGTAGACGGGTTGGTATGAGTGCTCGAGAGTGGTGTGAAGAAGGAGGACTCTACGTCAATGACGACAACTCCATGATGGCATCTGCAAGGACTGCATTTTCGAGGCCTCAAGACTTCAAGACTCAAGACAAGAATTCAATACACACTCTTTGGGTGAAGGATGGTTGACGGGCACCTGGAGAAACCAGTGGTTGGCGGGATGCATGGAGAAGCGCCATGACATCTTGCGGAAAGCTTCACCCAGACTCAAAGAGACGAAAGAATACTTCATGCCGGAAGCTTAGGCAGTGCAACCGCAAGTCAATATGGGCTCTGGCTTGGTTGACCTTAGTTGTGACTCTGGTGGGGACGGTGCTAGCGGATGTAGAACTACGGTAGGATTGGATGAGCACCGGACGGTGGTCGAGGAACTCTTCGAAGACCATGTTTCGGTCATCTTGTTCTCAAACACCACGAAGTGCGAGAACGTAAAAAGAGGGATCGAATCTTGCGGGTAAAGTGTACAAACCTCTGCAGAGGGTTTAAACCTAATCGATTAGCCATGTCCCCGGTTATGGACAATTTGAGCATCTGGACTTGGATCTATCTCGGAACTCTCAACACCGGACTGATAACTTAATTGTGGGCCACTTATGATGATTTGGGCTATGAGACATCGGTTGGCGGAACCATGTCATGATAGAAAACTTCATAGTACAGACTTCATTTATTCCTTTGATGTAGGGAAAATAAAACCAGCTTTTATGCAAAACAAAACTCAGACACAGAGCCACAAAGCCATATTGCATATAGTATAGTTTTATCATCTATTTTCTCATGTTGTGATCTTGCGGTACATTCAATGTAATCGACCTACACGGCTGCAACGTATCATGTTGCAGATATTTCCTCTGAGTAAGAGTTACGATACAGGTTACGGTCTACACTCAACTTTGCCGAGGGCGTTGATGGGACTCCACACCCGACTAATTGTTTCATTGTGACTTATGAGGTATATATCAGTTTTATGTTAATTATACATGTGGTTGCACTTTGATATATACATTGATGTCTTGTGTGTGCCAAAGATATCTTGATCCAGGGATGGCACAGCAACACAGAGGCTTGACCGTCTGAGGTCGGGTCGCTACAGATATGGTATCAGAGCACATGTTGACTGTAGGACGTGACCCTAGGAAATGACTTAGTAATATGAAGACCCCAACAGGAACGACCTTTGTTTTTGTTACTACTCTCGTGACACATGATTCCTTTTACTGAACCTTCCTTATTTCAAACTATAGATGGAGAGCTACATTCTGAACAAAAGAGAACACTACGAGAAGGTTCTTGGAGGCCCCTTCCTTGTGGAGCTAGTCAGGCTGCTGAAGTTACCGATACCTGAGATCAAGGCAACTAAGAGGACGTCTAGATCATGGGGAGTCAAGACCCAAGTTTTTGGCCGTAAAGAAGACCCCAAGACTGCAGACATCAGCTTCGGCACCATAAATGGTGACTGTGATATGGGCATCAACACTGTCGTCCATGATGCTATTATGCCGCTTATGCTATCGTCATCGTCTTTGCACTAAACCCACACTTCTTTGGAAGGATTGGATGGCAGAAGTTTGATGGAGCAACTATTGCCTTGACGGAAGTGCAAAAGATGAAGTTCTCCCCCTTTGTTAGTGTACAATCAGGATCTAGAACAATACATCAAGAATCTTCAGATGGACCTCCGGAAGCCCTATTTGACAATGAAGCACTACGAGAAGAGGTTGAGACCCGTAGAGATCAAGGTAAACAACCTGGAGGAGGAGAACCTCGAGATCCCGAGAATGCGTCAAGAACTGAAAAACAGCAGGACCATGTCACATGCCAAGGACGTTGAGATCCAGAAGCTCAAGGAACAACTTCAGGACATACAGGGTCGTCACAAGAAACTCCGCATCGACAGGGAAAATCTAGCAGAAAAATTGGAGGAGATTAAGTCCACACAGAAGAAGCCCCAATGGGGACAATGATCAAGTTCCCGGTAAATTAGCTTAGTAGTAGCCCACCATGAGAGAAATAAAGATGAACGCTTTCTTGATTTAAGTATCTGACCATACCAACTTATGTGGGTGGCGATACTAAAGAATTGATTGAATAAATGAATGCTTGGTTGCTATTATTTTACGTGTTTATTGAATGGTTGGTTAGATGCGATATTCGTGAAGGCTTGTTATGTCAACCTTGAGAGACGTAAGTTACGGAAGAATGGTAGAAGGCCTTCATATGGGAAAAGCATCGAGTTGGAAACTCCTGAGCATTGAAGACCTGAAGAAATGAGGACTTAGAAACGAAACCATAGTAGAACGGCCCATTACAAACGGTACTTTTGAGCTAGGATTCTTTTGTTGATGGGTGGGTATTTGCTTTCTCTTTCTATCTCAACCAGACCCCGAAATCTTGAACCCATAGACAACTGAACACCAAACTTTTCTGGAGATAATTGCAATTTCCCCATGGAGATACATTCTTTGTTCTGAGTACCCCTCTTATCCTACACATGCAGATGACAACCCTTTGTGAGTCTTTCCTTAAGGGCCCTGAAACGATCATGACCCTGACAAGTGATCATGATTACCTGAAGATCCTGAAGGACATGATGAAGCATATTCACCTTGAAGGAGATGCAGTCTACAAAGGCTACCCCTTCATGCAAAAGGGAGTGGAACTTTGGTATGTGGAGGTACACCTCCACCGTTTGAAAGGAGTTTGCCCAAAGATGATGGGGCAGTACTTTTTCATCTCACGTGTACCACAAGCAACTTTCTTCGACGCTGTTCGTGAAGCAGCCATGGAAGCCATACACCAGATCGGAGAAATACTTGAAGCAAGACTTCGTTATACTCAGGAATACCTAAGAGAAGTGCATGCAGAGATGATGGAGATGAAGCTCAAGGCCACCACGATGAAACAGAAGATTGAAGATTTCAAGGCACATGTTGCACAATTCCAGTGGGACTGAAGAATCCTCAAGGAGGAAAAATGAATAAAGTTGGAAGTAATGTCTGACCATACCGAACCATGTGGGTGGCAGCATTTGTAATAATTTTTTTTTGGAATTTGGATTTACGAAAAATGGTTAAGGATGTAATAAAAGATTGATATGAAAATAATGTGATTTATGGATAAACTAGTGCATTTCATTTTAAGGGTGGTAATACTCCGTAAAGCCACAAGATCAATGAAGAAAGAAATGTGTTATTCATGACGGTCCATAGAAGGGAGCTGGACCAAATAAGTTGGAGTTTTGTATGATCGTCACCACAAGGGTATGAAGGAAGAAGTACTATTGGATTTAAAGGAGATGTAATGTTGGAATACGGAATGATAATCCTCGAAAGGATGAGTTAAATTTTACAAGAGTTGAAGTGGGCCATAACTCACTGGCCTAGGAGTTAATAAGAAGCAAGCACACTCTTGCTGAAGGAAGATATTTCGGAAGAAAAACTCTGGGTTAATCATCCGACATTTTTAGGAGGATACGAAAACCCGAGGGTTGTGAAGACACGTTAGATGTCTTGTTCAGCTTGCAGAAACCATGGATTTATTCGAACTCAGTTCGTCAACAAGAGAAATTCCGCAATGCTTGTGAGTATGCCCAAGTGTTACAATACGTGATTCGATGTCTGCATATGTAGTAATGGTTCAAGTACGGGATGGATTGGCCCCCATACCGGAGACTTCTATCATGAACTATCATATGTTGATGGAAAATCAGAGAGCCTTGAAAACCTTAGAAGAGTGCCGACACGTCAAGCCATAAAACCATAGAATGGTAGGGCGATGGAACCCTTACAGTCAACCGATGCCAATCGTAGAATATACGGTGAGATTCAACCCCGACCATTTTCCTGCAGTAGAAACCATGAATTGTCGACCACCATGAGATTTTCGATAGTTGTTTAGTATTGGCGACAGACCCGTCAGAGATGAAGACCCAGTCTCAGAAGAACCTTACCATGATGAAATGACACATGATATTGTGGAAAGGGTTATGCCCTACCGAAAGAGTATCAATAAAGGATTCACACCGAAGATATGAGAAGATCGACACCGCCAACCCTAAGGATGAAGTGCATGAATTTTGTCGGAACCATGACCCTGCTTTTAAGTGTGGTAGCACACTAGACCATTCCGATCGATGGAATTGCTGGAAGACCCCCAAACCCTAACCTTTTCTTGCTAGCCTCTTCGAATCTCGAGGACGAGATTCATTTTAAGTGTGGTAGATTTGTAACATCCCAAAATTTTAAATTTTGGAATGTTATATTAAATAAAAAAATTCTGATTGTTTGTTTGATTGTTGAGTGATTGCTTGTGTGAAATTGAGTGAAATTTGAATCTTTCTCGAAAGTTGAATGAGAGGGAATGAAATGATTTTTCCCAAACTTCCACCTTGCATTTATGATCTCCATGAATTCAAATTCATTTCATCACAAAACCCTAGAGTGAAGATGATATGACTCTTCCATTTAAATAAATGAAAAGGGTTTTGAAAAGATTTGAATTCCATCCTAAAATATTTCAAATTTTAGAAACTTTATGCAACTCAATGATTTTCATGAGAGAAGATAAAATGACTTCTTAAATGATATGAAATATGAGTTGGAGGTTAAAAATAATCAAATTGAAAGTCATTTGAAAGTATTTTGAAACTCCCTTTCAATTTTGGAATTGTTTGGATTTTATTCAAATTATTTTTCTCCTAAAAATAAATAAATATAAATAAGGGTAAAATGATTCCATTCAATGGAAAATTAGGAGAAAATAATTTTAAATCATTTTGGTATTTTTAAAATGATTTTTATTGGATTTTATTAGAGCAGAAACACTCTTTGTTTTATTTGAATTTTTGTGTATTTTATTTGAAGTCGGAATAAAGTTCATCGTGTAGGATATAATTTTCTGAAAATTTTGATATATATATATGTCCTATATAAAAATATATATATATATATATATTCCTCCCCTATTTCAAAAAAAGGGAAAAAAAAACCCCAGGCGCCAGCCAGCCAACTGACCAGCCGAGGCAGCCCACCAGCAGCTCATCATGAGCCGGCCTGCCCCCGAACCGACACGCCGAACTCCCTTCCCCTCGGTCGCCCGCTCGCTCACTCCTCCCCTCTCTCACTGACGCCCCGAACCCACCTCGTCCCTTTCCCCTCGCCCACACCTCGCCCCACTCCGGAAACCACCACACAGACTCATGGAGACCCCGGGATCCTCCCGATTCGCCCCTCCACCAAGCCGACCCCCTATATACCCCCTCACCCCGTTCCGCCTCCCGACCCGGAACCCTCTCTCCTCGCCGCAATCCTCGCCTGAGCCCACGCCTTGCCGCCAGCCATTGCCACTGCCTGCCGCCGACCTCCCGAGCTCCACCGACTCCACCTCGACCTCCCCTCGCTCCGCCCGACTCACGGACGACTCCGCCGTCTTCCCCGACCACCGGAGCCACCGCACCATCGTCGCCCAGAAACGCCGTCGGCCGTCACCGTTGTCGCCACCATGTGAGTCGCCGGAACTCCCCGCCACCGTTCGATCTAAATCCCTACGCGTTAGATTAGATCCCCGAAGGGGTATGTTTTATTTTAAGAGCCGGTTTAGTTACGGTTTATTTAGGTTTAGTTAGCGGTTTAGTTGGACCGGCCCGATCGGTTTATTTCCTGTTAGCCGCGGGCACGTTTTAGTTATATAACGCCTGAGCGTTAGATAGGCCCACTAGCGCCAGTTTTTCTTTTTAGTTTTATTTTTCGTTTCTGTTTTTAACAGAATAGTTTCAGTTTTGTAAAATCCATATCTTTTAGGTTACTTAATATTTTTAATTGATTCTTTTTTTGTTAGTTTGCAAATTTGTTGTAGTTTCTGCAGAAAATATGTTTGGCCATGTTTAAATTGTTAGAAATTGTTTTATTTTAGTTTTAGACAGATTAGTAATTCTGCTATAAAATGAGTTAGGATTATTTTATTTTGGTGATTCTTTTTGTCACTGCTTTGTTTTGACTTTGCCTCGTAGTAGGAATTTAGTTGGGTATTTTAGATTTAATAAAAAAATATTTTTAATCAAAATCATGTGTTTCTTATTTATTTAACTAGCTACTGTTTTCCTATTGTTTTATTTAGTAAATAATTTTATTTTACCTATGTTATAGTGTATTTTAGATTTGTTTCTGTAGTTTAAGAACATGAACTTTTATTTACACTAAATAAAAATTTTATTTTATTTTTTTCTTGCTAGAATTGTTATAGGCATAATAGGAGTTCTATAATAGCTTTTGATGTGATTCTTTTTGCTCCTAGTTTGCATGATGTTTTCCCTTTTGTTAGTTAGCAAAACCCATGCTTAGGTTCTGTTAAGAAAAGTTTTAGTTGTGTAAAACTATTTCTTAGTTGATGCTTGATGTGGTGAAAACCTTGATTTGTTTTCTCCGAGTTTTTCTTTGGTAGTTTTTGTTGTGTAGTTTTCCTTTGTTTTTATTTGGTGTCCCTTGATTTGCATTTTTATTTGTTGGTTTTATTATGAGTGTTAGAATTGTTTGCTAGGATGTTTGCTTATATGAATGCTATGACTATATAGATTTTCAACGGAGTGACGAATAGTTCTACCAAGTCATTATTCGAGAGTGTTGTTACCTTCATCAACTTACCAGGCAAGTTCACTTTGACCATGTTTTTCATACCTATGTGTTTTATTGCATCTAGTGTCATCTTCGCAACAATCCCTCCAGTAGTGACATTGAATTCTTGTAGTTGAGTAGTATGCATGAGGTAGGAACCCATCACCCTGTTACCAAGCCCGGACGTCATTTATTTTAATGCTACGCTATAGTATTGGTATGAGTGCTCGAGAGTGGTGTGAAGAAGGAGGACTCTACGTCAATGACGACAACTCCATGATGGCATCTGCAAGGACTGCATTTTCGAGGCCTCAAGACTTCAAGACTCAAGACAAGAATTCAATACACACTCTTTGGGTGAAGGATGGTTGACGGCACCACTGGAGAAACCAGTGGTTGGCCGGGATGCATGGAGAAGCGCCATGACATCTTGCGGAAAGCTTCACCCAGACTCAAAGAGACGGAAGAATACTTCATGCCCGGAAGCTTAGCTGTGCAACCGCAAGTCAATATGGGCTCTGGCTTGGTTGAACTTAGTTGTGACTCTGGCTGGGACGGTGCTAGCAGATGTAGAACTACGGTAGGATTGGATGAGCGCCGGACGGTGGTCGAGGAACTCTTCGAAGACCATGTTTCAGTCATCTTGTTCTCAAACACCACGAAGTGCGAGAACGTAAAAAGAGGGATCGAATCTTGCGGGTAAAGTGTACAAACCTCTGCAGAGGGTTTAAACCTAATCGATTAGCCGTGTCCCGATTCACGGACAATTTGAGCATCTGGACTTGGATCTATCTCGGAACTCTCAACACCGGACTGATAACTTAATTGTGGGCCACTTATGATGATTTGGGCTATGAGACATCGGTTGGCGGAACCATGTCATGATAGAAAACTTCATAGTACAGACTTCATTTATTCCTTTGATGTAGGGAAAATAAAACCAGCTTTTATGCAAAACAAAACTCGTATACGTAGCCACAAAGCCATATTGCATATAGTATAGTTTTATCATCTGTTTTCTCATGTTGTGATCTTGCCGGTACATTCAATGTACTGACCTACACGGCTGCAACGTATCATGTTGCAGATATTTCCTCGACGAGTAAGAGTTACGATACAGGGTTACGGTCTACACTCAACCTGCCGATGGCGTTGATGGGACTCCACACCCGACTAATTGTTTCACTGTGACTTATGAGGTATATATCAGTTTTATGTTAATTATACATGTGGTTGCACTTTGATATATACATTGATGTCTTGTGTGTGCCAAAGATACTGATCCGAGGATGGCACAAGAACAGCAGGCTTGACCGTCTGAGGTTGGGTCGCTACATCTAAGGAAATGATACTTGACATTAGAAAAGCTTTAGCATACGAACTACACGATCTATGTGCTAGGCTTAGGATTGGGTCTTGTCCATCACATCATTCTCCTAATGATGTGATCCCGTTATCAACGACATCCAATGTCCATGGTCAGGAAACCGGAACCATTTGTTGATCAACGAGCTAGTCAACTAGAGGCTTACTAGGGACATGGTGTTGTCTATGTACCCACACATGTATCTGAGTTTCCTATCAATACAATTATAGCATGGATAATAAACGATTATCGTGAACAAGGAAATATAATAATAATAACTAATTTATTATTGCCTCTAGGGCATATTTCCAACAGTCTCCCACTTGCACTAGAGTCAATAAGCTAGTTCACATCGCCATGTGATTAACACTCACAGGTCACATCGCCATGTGACCAACATCCAAAGAGTTTACTAGTGTCACTAAACTAGTTCACATCATCATGTGATTAAGACTCAATGAGTTCTGGGGTTTGATCATGTTTTGCTTGTGAGAGAGGTTTTAGTCAACGGGTCTGCAACATTCAGATCCGTATGTACTTCGCAAATCTCTAGGCCATATTGTAAATGCTGCTTCCACGCTCCACTTAGAGCTATTCCAAATGGTTGCTCCACTATACGTATCCAGTTTGCTACTCAGAGTCACTCGGATAGGTGTTAAAGCTTGCATCGACGTAACCCTTTACGCCGAACTCTTTATCACCTCCATAATCGAGAAACATGTCCTTATTTACTCCAAGGACAATTTTTGACCGCTGTCCAATGATCCCCATTCCTGGATCATTCTTGTACCCCTTGACTGACTCATGGCAAGGCACACTTCCGGTGCGGTACACAAAGATAGCATACTACTGAGCCTACGCCCTAAGCATAGGGGCGACCTTCGTCCTTTGTCTCTCTTCCGCCGTGGTCGAGCTTTAACTCTTAACTTCATACCTTACAACTCAGGCAAGAACTCCTTCTTTGACTGATCCATCTTGAACACCTTCAAGATCATGTCAAGGTATGTGCTCATTTGAAACTACTATTAAGCATTTTGATCTATCTTATAGATCTTGATGCTTATTTTTCAAGTAGCCTAATCCAGGGTTTTCATTGAAAAACACTTTTCAAATAACCCTATATGCTTTCCAGAAATTCTACATCATTTCTGATCAACAATATGTCAACAACATATACTAATCAGAAATTTTATAGTGCTCCCACTCACTTCTTTGGAAATGCAAGTTTCTCATAAACTTTGTATAGACCCAAAATCTTTGATCATCTCATCAAAGCGTACATTCCAACTCCGAGATGCTTACTCCAGTCCTTAGAAGGATTGCTGGAGTTTTGCATATTTGTTAGCGTTCTTCAGGATTGTCAAAACCTTCTGGTTGTATCACATACAACCTTTCCTCACGAAAAACTGGTAAGGAAACTTGTTTTGACATCCTATCTGCAAGATTTCATAAATCATGCAGTAATTGCTAATATAATTCCAACAGACTCTTAGCATCGCTGCGAGTGATAAAGTCTCATCGTAGTCAACTCCTTGAACTTGTCGGAAAACATCTTAACGACAAGTCGAGCTTTCTTAATGGTGACACTTACCATCATTGTCTGTTTTCCTTTTAAAATCCATCTGTACCCAACAGCCTTACAACCATCAAGTAGTTCTTCCAAAGTCTACACTTTGTTCTCATACATGGATCCTTTGTCGGATTTTATGGCCTCTAGACATTTGTCGGAATCCGGGCCCACCATCGCTTCTCCATAGCTCGTAGGTTCACTGTTGTCTAGCAACATGACCTCTAAGACAGGATTACGTACCACTCTGAAGCAGTACGCATCCTTGTCGACCTACGAGGTTTGGTAGTGACTTGATCGGAAGTTTCATGATCACTATCATAAGTTTCTACTTCAATTGGTGTAGGTGCCACAGGAACAACTTCCTGTGCCCTGCTACACACTAGTTGAAGTGATGGTTCAACAACCTCATCAAGTCTCCACCATCCTCCCACTCAATTCTTTCGAGAGAAACTTTTCCTCGAGAAAGGACCCGTTTCTAGAAACAATCCTTTTGCTTATGGATCTGAAATAGGAGGTATACCCAACTGCTTTTGGGTGTCCTATGAAGATGCATTTATCAGTTTTGGGTTCGAGCTTATCACGATGAAACTTTTTTCACATAAGCGTCGCAGCCCCAAACTTTCAAGAAACGACAGCTTAGGTTTCACTAAACCATAGTTCATACGGTGTCATCTCAACGGAAATACGTGGTGCCATATTAAAGTGAATGTGGTTGTCTCTAATGCCTAACCCATGAACGATAGTGGTGATTCGATAAGAGACATCATGGTATGCCCCATATTCAATAGGGTGCATCTATGATGTTCGGACACACCATCACACTATGGTGTTCCAAGCGGTGTTAGTTGTGAAACAATTTCCACAATGTCTTAATTGCGTGCCAAAGCTCGTAACTCAGATACTCATCTCTATTATCATATCACAGACATTTTATCCTCTTGTCACGAAGATCTTCAACTTCACTCTGAAATTGCTTGAACCATTCAATAATTCAGACTTGTGTTTCATCAAGTAAATATACTCAACATCTACTCAAATCATCTGTGAAGTAAGAACATAACGATATTCACTGAATGCCTCAGCACTCATTGGACTGCACACATCAAAATATGTTACTTCCAACAAGTTGCTATTTTGTTCCATCTTACTGAAAACAAGGCTTTTCAGTCATCTTGCCCATATGGTATGATTTGAATATCTCAAGGGATTCAAAATCAAGTGAGTCCAAACGATCCATCTGCATGGAGTTTCTTCATGCGTATACACCAATAGACATGGTTCGCATGTCTCAAACTTTTCAAAAACGAGTGAGTCCAAAGATCCATCAACATGGAGCTTCTTCATGCGTTTTATACCAATATGACTTACATGGCAGTGCCACAAGTAGGTGGTATTATCATTACTATCTTATATCTTTTGGCATGAAAATGTGTATCACTACGATCGAGATTCAATAAACCATTCCTTTAGGTGCAAGACCATTGAAGGTATTATTCAAATAAATAGAGTAACCATTATTCTCCTTAAATGAATAACCCTATTGCGATAGACATAATCCAATCATGTCTATGCTCAACGCAAACACCAAATGACAATTATTCAGGTTTAATACTAATCTTGATGGTAGAGGGAGCTTGCGATGCTTGATCACATCAACCTTGGAAACACTTCCAACACACATCGTCATCTCACCTTTAGCTAGTCTCCGTTTATTCCATAGCTCTTTTATTTCGAGTTACTAACACTTAGCAACCGAACCGGTATCTAATACCACAGTGCTACTAGGAGTACTAGTAAAGTACACATTAACATAATGTATATCCAATATACTTCTATCGACCTCGCCAAACCTTCTCATCTACCAAGTATCTAGGGTAATTCTGCTCCGTTGGCTGTTCCCTTATTACGTAAGCACTTAGTCTCGGTTTGGGTTCAACCTTGGGTTTCTTCACTTTGGAGCAAGAATCGATTTGCCGCTTCATGAAGTACCCTTCTTGCCCTTGCCCTTCTTAAAACTAGTGGTTTCACTAACCATCAACAATTGATGCTCCTTCTTGATTTCTACATTCATGTGTCGAACATTGCGAATAGATCAAGGATCATTATATCTATCCCTGTTATGTTATAGTTCATCACGAAGCTCTAGTAGCTTGGTGGCAATGTCTTTGGAGAAACATCACTATCTCATCTAGAAGATCAACTCCCACTCGATTCAAGTGATTGTTGTACTCAGACAGTCTGAGCACAAGCTCAAGATTGAGCTTTTCTCCCTTATTATGCAGGCTAAGAAAATCGTCGGAGGTCTTATACCTCTTGACGTGGGCACGAGCCTGAAATCCCAATTTCAGCCCTCGAAACATCTCATATGTTCTGCGACATTTCAAAAATGTCTTCGGTGCCTCAATTCTAAACCATTTAACATTACCGAACTATCATGTAGTCATCAAAACGTGTATGTCAGATGTTACGCAACATCCACAGACCACGTTCGAGGTCCAAAGACACCGAGCGGTGCATTAAGGACATAAGCCTTCTCTTGTCCGCATACACCGCCATCACAACTTTCAACTATATTTTTCTCTAGGAACATATCTAAAACAGTAGAACTAAAGCGCGAGCTATGACATATTTTGCAAAGGTTTTTGACTATGTTCAGGATAATTAAGTTCATCTAATGAACTCCCACTCAGATAGACATCCCTCTAGTCATCTAAGTGATTACATGATCCGAGTCAACTAGGCCGTGTCCGATCATCACGTGAGACGGACTAGTCATCATCGGTGAACATCTTCATGTTGATCGTCTCCCCCATACGACTCATGCTCGACCTTTCGGTCTCTTGTGTTCCGAGGCCATGTTTGTACATGCTAGGCTCGTCAAGTTAACCTAAGTGTTTCGCGTGTGTAAATCTGGCTTACACCCGTTGTATGTGAACGTAAGAATCTATCACACCCGATCATCACGTGGTGCTTGAAGCAACGAACTTTCGCAACGGTGCACGCTTAGGGGAACACTTTCTTGAAATTTTAATGAGGATCATCTTATTTACTACCGTCGTTCTAAGCAAATAAGATGCATAAACATGATAAACATCACACGCAATCAAATAGTGACATGATATGGCGAATATCATTTTGCTCCTTTTGATCTCCATCTTCGGGGCTCCATGATCATCATCGTCACCGGCATGACACCATGATCTCCATCATCATGATCTCCATCATCGTGTCTTCATGAAGTTGTCTCGCCAACTATTACTTCTACTACTATGGCTACCGGTTAACAATAAAGTAAAGTAATTACATGGTGTTGTTTAATGACACGCAGGTCATACTATAAATTAAGACAACTCCTATGGCTCCTTCCGGTTGTCATACTCATCGACATGCAAGTCGTGATTCCTATTACAAGAACATGATCAATCTCATACATCACATATCATTCATCACATTCTTCTTGGCCATATCACATCACATATCATACCCTGCAAAAACAAGTTAGACGTCCTCTAATTGTTGTTTGCATGTTTTACGTGGCTGCTATGGGTTTCTAGCAAGAACGTTTCTTACCTACGCAAAACCACAACATGATATGCCAATTGCTATTTACCCTTCATAAGGACCCTTTTCATCGAATACGTTCCGACTAAAGTGGGAGAGATCGGCACCCGCTAGCCACCTTATGCACCAAGTGCATGTCAGTCGATGGAACCTGTCTCACGTAAGTGTACGTGTAAGGTCGGTCCGGGCCGCTTCATCCCACAATACCGTCGAAACAAGATTGGACTAGTAACGGTAAGCATATTGAACAAAATCAACGCCCACAACTACTTTGTGTTCTACTCATGCAAAGAATCTACGCAATAGACCTAGCTCATGATGCCACTGTTGGGGAACGTAGCGGAAATTCAAAATTTTCCTACGAGTCACCAAGATCTATCTATGGAGAGACTAGCAACGAGGGGAAGGAGAGTGCATCTACATACCCTTGTACATCGCTAAGCGGAAGCGTTCAAGAGAACGGGGTTGAAGGAGTCGTACTCGTCGTGATCCAAATCACCGGAGATCCTAGTGCCGGATGGGCGGCACCTCCGCGTTCAACACACGTACAGCCCGGTGACGTCTCCCAAGCCTTGATCCAGCAGGGAGAGAGGGAGAGGTTGAGGAAGACTCCGTCCAGCAGCAGCACAACGGCGTGGTGGTGGTGGAGGCGTGGCAATCCTGCAGGCTTCGCCAAGCACCGCGGGAGAGGAGAAGGGAGAGAGGTAGGGCTGCGCCAAGGAGAGGTCAAACTCATATGTTGGCAGCCCTCAAGACCTCAACTATATATAGGGAGAGGGAGGGGTGCGCCTCTAGGGTTTCCACCCCAAGGGTGCGGCAGCCCCAACCCCATCTTGGGGGGCGGCCAAGGGGGGGGTGCGGGGAAACGTGCCCCCAAGTTAGGTGGGGGCGCCCCCCCCCCCCCAACCCTAGGCGCCTTGGGCCCTTGTGGGGGGCACCAGCCCACCCGGGCTGGTCCCCTCCACACTTGGCCCATGCAGCCCTCCGGGCAGTGGCCCCACTTGGTGGACCCGGGACCCTCCGGTGGTCCCGTGCGCTACCGATAAAACGCGAAACTTTTCCGGTGACCAAAACAGGACTTCCCATATATAAATCTTTACCTCCGGACCATTCCGGAACTCCTCGTGACGTCCGGGATCTCATCTAGGACTCCGAACAACATTCGGTAACCACATACAAACTTCCTTTATAACCCTAGCGTCATCGAACATTAAGTGTGTAGACCCTACGGGTTCGGGAACCACGCAGACATGACCGAGATGTTCTGCGGTCAATAACCAACTGCGGGATCTGGATACCCATGTTGGCTCCCACATGTTCCACGATGATCTCATCGGATGAACCACGATGTCAAGGACTCAATCAATCCCATATACAATTCCCTTTGTCTAGCGGTATTGTACTTTCCTGAGATTCGATCGTCGGTATGCCGATACCTTGTTCAATCTCATTACCGGCAAGTCTCTTTACTCGTTCCGTAACACATCATCCCGTGATCAACCGCTTGGTCACATTGTGCACATTATGATGATGTCCTACCGAGTGGGCCCAGAGATACCTCTCCGTTACACAGAGTGACAAATCCAGCCTCGATTCGTGTCAACCCAATGTACACTTTCGGAGATACCAGAGTGCACCTTTATAGCCACCCGATTACGTTGTGACGTTTGGTACACCCAAAGCATTCCTACGGTATCCGGGAGTCGCACAATCTCATGGTCTAAGGAAATGATACTTGACATTAGAAAAGCTTTAGCATACGAACTACACACGATCTATGTGCTAGGCTTAGGATTGGGTCTTGTCCATCACATCATTCTCCTAATGATGTGATCCCGTTATCAACGACATCCAATGTCCATGGTCAGGAAACAGTAACCATCTGTTGATCAACGAGCTAGTCAACTAGAGGCTTACTAGGGACATGGTGTTGTCTATGTACCCACACATGTATCTGAGTTTCCTATCAATACAATTATAGCATGGATAATAAAGATTATCGTGAACAAGGAAATATAATAATAATAACTAATTTATTATTGCCTCTAGGGAATATTTCCAACAATTTGCTTCTCCCACAAACCGACTCTGTACAACCCTAGGCCCCTCTAGTGTGTATATAAACCGGAGGGTTTAGTCCATAGAGGCTATCAGAATTCTCATAGGCTAGACAATTAGGGTCTAGCCATTACGATCTCGAGGTAGATCAACTCTTTTAACCTCTATACTCATCGAATACAATCAAGCATGACGTAGGGTTTTACCTCCTTTAAGAGGGCTCGAACCTGGGTAAACATTGTGTCTCATTGTCCCTTGTTACAATTGATCCTCAGACGCACAGTTTGGGACCCCCTACCCGAGATCCGTAGGTTTTGACACCGACAATCCCCTCCCCCGGATCGTTGGGAAGGAACAACTGCGATCTCAACGGCGGCAAGAATCTCCACCGAGAGGAGGAAACCCTAACTCGAGGTAAAAAACCGAGTCACCCCTCCATCTGCTCCCGAAGTGGTCAGGTTCCGCCGAGGGGTTATCACCTCTGGCCTCCAAGGAGCCCTTCCCAGTTTTTATTTTGGACAAAGGCTTTTATCATCCCCGAATAATTCCTTGGGTTCGAGATCTTTTCCTGTGTGGAGCTGCCTTAACGGCGAAACCTTCCAGCGTGGAGCTACCTTAACTCCGACAACTTTAACCAACCAGAACCATCAATACGTGCCTTAGAGCCATGTAGTCACTTCAGAGGTCATTAGGCTGGTCGTAATGGTAGTATCATAGGTAGTATCATGCATGCCAACTAAACACTTTAGATGAGGTGGCATAGAATTAAATGAAGAAAGAGATGCTTGAGTATCATATCATGATACCGTATCATATTAAATGATGTGCTACTCTGTGTCATACATGATACTAGTGTATGATACACCCCATTACAATCAGCCTTATAACGTGCTAGCGCCGCTCGAGGCCACTGCTATTGGCATGTTTAATCAATAAAGTGATCATGCCCGAGATATGTAGAGACACTATTTTAACTGGCCCCTTGATTCCCATGACACTATTTAACCGGCCAGAGCACACATTTGCCGGCATTGACGTTGCGACGTGACCGGAGAGATGTTGGGCGGCGCTAACCAACGCGACCTGTCAGTAGCCACCGCTTCAATGCCGATACAACTTTATGAGGAACAGACTCCAACCATTGCGCCGGATTGAAGCGGGCTCGACCATCCCTTCACATTGCCTGGTCGCGGCTTTATAAGCCGTGCTCCAGCAAAGCACAGAGCTGCAATCCTCCTCCCCCAGCACCGCCGCAACCTCCACCTTCCCGTCAACCACCTCGCCGAGCCCTTCCTCCTCTCTAGTCCTAGAAGTGACATCGAAGTCATGGTGCTCCGCGCCGGCTGGCGATGTCGGCGGAAGCTTCCTTCGTTGGTTCTAGGCGTCGCCGCCATCGCTCTTCGAGCCCTTCGGCATCCATGGCTGCCGGTTCCTCCGCCCAGGAGGAGATCATCATCTCCTCTAGCGAGGAGGAGGACCAGGACCCATAACAGCTGCCTCACCTTCTCTCGGACGCCGGGGTGACGGACAAAGAATTCATCCATCAGATCGACCTGCTGATGGAGGATTCGCTCTGTCAGATGGGGTCGTCACTGCTATCACCGGCATGCATGAAGGTGGAGCCGCCGTCCCTGCCACGCAACCAACCACTGCGTCTGGTGAAGGATAAGCCCGTCTCGCCCCCGCGCAACCACAACGTCCAGATCGGACGCCACTTCAAGACCGAACCGTCGTCACCCCCTCCCTCGCGCAACAATAGCATCTAGATCGGACGCCATGTCAAGGACGAGCCAACATCCCCGCCACGGTACGCCGCACCGCCACGCCTGCAACGCCGCGACGTCAAGGAGGAGCTGCCACCGACGATCGCGAAGGCGCGGGGACGCATCCTCCGCTACGAGGCGGATATGTCAGAGCCTCCAACTCTCGATTCATGGTGTTCGATGCGGAACACGCAGCGTGGCGATAGTCGAGGTACGGCCAACACTATGTCGGTCGTCGCTTCGTGTTGCCCAAGAGTATCGTGGTGACGGAATGGATCCGAAATGACCCAGACCTCGCTGCTGCATGGGCGCTCGACCGCTCGGTGACCATTGCGGAGACGGCCACCATGCGCCGTCACGGCTTTATGGGAGCTCGCCAAGATTGGCGAAGAGTGGTCGCTTAGCGACTGCTCCGTGAACACTGTCGCAGCAAGGCCACTGTCAGGGCTCCGAAGGTCACGTCGGTAGTGGCCATGGCGGCGGCGGCCCTCCGCACAATGCAACATGAGGTGGACAGGCTCCCCCACGAGCGGCAGGCAGCCCTCAGACAAGAATGTCGCGGCCCTCCAGTGATGTACCCACTTTGGGAGGGATGACGACGACGACGACGATGGCATGGATGGCGACGGTGGTGCGGCAGAGCAGGGTGGCCATGCGTACGAGGTGGTCTCCAGTATAGGGTTTTTGTTTCTTTAGTTAAACAATAGAACTATCGACCATTTTATGTAAATTATATTCGAATCTTAATGAAATCCGTCTTGTTCGCATGAAATTCGTCTTGTTGGTTCAAATGCGGGTTGAAATGTATGCGAGCAGCATTGAAGGACGTCCTCCCGCATCCGTGTCCGCGAGCGGATATGGGAGCAAGTTTACGAGTTAGCGTTGGAGATGCCCTTGTTTTCTGGAAGTCTATTCGAGGGCTACACAATGTGGAACTTGTAGTTTCAGGTGTTCCTTATGTTTGTTGCTAGAATTATCAAGTTAGTATGGAGAAAGGACATGGTCTCTCAAGTATGGGAGCCTTAAAAGCATTGAGAACCCATATATTCGTTCCAGGAACCGATGCCATGCAAACCGCCGATTGGCCGGTTGCCCGTGTTATGGCTCGCTACGTGCTATTCATGGATACCGGCCGTCGGGTATGCTACTAAAATCGATTTTAGTGTCATCTACCAATTCATGTACGCACATCCTGCATGCGTGTTTCACCTTTATAACATTTTAATTTGATCTGTGTTAGGAAACACAAGAACTGGGTAGAAGTGAGAAGTTATGCAGCCCTTTGTCTCTAAAGGTTGTCTCAGCAGACTCCAGAGCTGAATAGGAGGCTGAGATTGCCTGGCTGCCCAAAGATGCAGCAAGATGATGTACTCCCTGCTGTTATTGGGTAATTTATCACCTCAATCCTCACTTCCTAGTCGGTCCAGCAATGTGTCATGTGGGCAATGTGCGCAATTGATAAACTTTCCAATTCATGTTTGCTAGTGTAACGGCCTCGATCGATCTACAGCTAGCAGCTAGGGTTCATGGTGAAATGGGGAATTCGGTAGCGTGTATTTTCCTCCCAACCTCCCTCACAGCTACAAGTCAATTACAATCGGCCGCAACCACCGTCCAAGTGCTAAGCCAAAGCAATTCGAACATTACACTAGTAGAAAAAGAGGCTTCCATACGCCCCCATTAGTCCCCAAAATAATCGAACCGCGACCAAAGGGGTCTTTAGTCGCGGTTCGGGAGGAGACCCGCGACCAACTATCTGGGCCCAGCGTGCGCTGGCGGACGGGTGGGGCTTTAGTCCCGTTGGCACTGGCCAACCGGGACTAAAGGTCCTCGAGCTGGCCGAAGGCCTTTAGTCATGAGGTAGCCCAGCCAACCGGGACTAAAGGTTAGACCTTTAGTCCCGGTTGGTCTGCCAATCATGACTAATGGCTCCTAACTTAGTCATGGTTGGCCGGACCAACCGGGACTAAAGCTTAGACCTTTAGTCCCGGTTGTCCGCCAACCGCGACTAAAGGGATTTGAGGCCTCATTTTCAAAATGGGCATAACTTTTGCATACTGAACTTCGGATGAAAAAAAATTATATGAAAAATCATCTACTCGAAAAGTTACATCCGTATTTAACATTTTCAAAATCCTCAAAAACCTAACGAGAAAAAAAGATACGGGCTTTTAAGATTTGGAGAGGCAAAAAATTCAAAAATTTCAAATTGTGGTCAAACTGTGGTCAAACAATGGTCAAACTAATTATTCTAGAATATTAGTGTTACTAAATAATTATTTCAGTTTTTTAAATTTTGGTCAAATCTGGTCAAACAGTGGTCAAACAATGGTCAAACTAATTATTCCAGAAATATTAGTGTTACTAAATAATTATTGTTTTTTAAAACAATAGTTTCAAACTCAAACAGTGAAATGTGTCACTTCATGCTCAAGCTAAATTCACGAGGGTTAATAGAATTGACATCCTACTATTGTCGGAAAACAACAAGTGCAGACTTGGAAGCGAGGAGAATAGAATCCGGAAGTTAAGCGTGCTCAGTGGAGTAGTGAGAGGATGGGTGACCGTCCGAAGTTAGATGATTTGGAATGATGAGGGGTGATTAGAGATTAGAGGTTAAATTGAGCGGTGATGAGGGGTGGTGATTAGAGATTAGAGGTTAAAATAATTCAGAAATTTGAAAATAAAAAATTTAAAAATTACTTAAAAAAACCTGCGGAGGAGGCCTTTAGTCCCGGTTAGCCACAAGAACCGGGACTAAAGGACGGGCCTTTAGTCCCGGTTACAGAACCGGGACTAAAGGACGAGCCTTTAGTCCCGGTTGGCCACGAGAACCGGACTAAAGCCTTTAGTCATGATTAAAGAGGCGCCGACTAAAGGGGGTCTTTAGTCGCGCATATTTAGTCCCGGTTGCACAGCCGGGACTAAAGGCCTTTGCGAACCGGGACTAAAGGCCTTTTTTCTACCAGTGTTATACAGTGATATTTAACTACTGAACCCATTCTGGGCCATCGTTCCATCTGGGCTTTGTCTTGGTTTGAGTGGGCCGCGCCGCGGGCCCACTCGAGGACTGGTTCTTTGCTGTTGCTTCCTCGCTTGCCGGATCATGAACAGTATCTGAACCTGTTGTCGCCTGATGATGATCTTTAGTGTCCGGTGCCCGCGCGTCACTGACAATCCTCCATCCTTGAGAGCCGGCTTGTCCCCAAGCCGGAGCACGGGGAAATTGTTGCTTCAAGAACTCCAAATCTTCCCAAGTGGCATCAGCTGGCGAAGAATCTGACCACTGAACCAGCCCTCGGACGGTAGTGCGGTGACCCACCTGACAGACCTTGCGCTACAACACTTGGACTGGAACTTGAAGTGCATCTTGGGGTATAGGCAAGGATTGACTAACAACAACTTCCCACGGTAGAAATCTCTTCAGTTGTGAAACATGAAACACATGATGCAAACGGCTGGTAGCAGGAAGATCCAACTTGTATACCCTGTACCCAATTTTTTCCACAACTTGAAATGGCCCATAAAACTTAAAAGCAAGTTTATGGTTTGCCCTGGAATACAACGACAGTTGAGCATATGGTTGCATCTTCAAAAACATCTGGTCTCCAATGTCAAAACTTCTGTCAGATCTATGCTTGTCAGCTTGGCTCTTCATGCGGTGTTGTGCTCTTAGCAAGTGTTGTCTAGCTGTCTCTGTAATGGCTAGGCGAGATTGCAACCACTCTTGCATTTCTACTGGTGCAATTGTATCAGAACACTAATACCAAAATATCTTGGAGTGTACCCATATAGTATTTCAAAGAGAGATTTCCCCAGAGCAGAATGCCAATTAGAATTATATCAAAACTCACACAAGGACATCCACTTACTCCATTTATGAGGTTGAGCACTAATGAAGCACCTGAGATAACACTCCACTTGCTGGTTGACCCTTTCAGTCTGCCCATCTGTCTCAGGATGATTTGATGTGCTCATGTTCAACTGAGTTCCAGTTCTAGCAACCAACAGTTTCCAGAATTGGCTAGTGAATATTGGATCTCTATCAGAGATAATAAACTTTGGCATGCTATGTTATTTATACACATTATCCAAAAACACTTCTGCCACTTTCTGACCATTGAAAGGATGTCTCAGAGGAATAAAATGACCATACTTGGAAAACTTATCAATTACTACCAGAATGCAGTTAAACTGAGAAGACTAGGGAAGACCACTAATGAAATCCATGGAAATAGTATCCCAAGCTTGGTGTGGTACTGGCAGTGGGGATAATAAGCTAGGATAATGGACTCTCTCTGGCTTAGCTTCCTGACACAGCAAACAGGACTGCACCTGAGTCAAAATGAACTTCCTCATACCATGCCAAGAAAACAGAGCATGAATTCTCTTGTATGTAACTTGGAAACCTAAATGACCACCCAATGGACAATCATGGAAGGCAGCAAATTTTTTTTGGTGCAAGGCAGGAACAGGATCCACCCATATGCTCTGCTTGTATTTCAGTAACCCATTTACTAAACTGTAGGAGGTTTAGATGCTGGCTGGATAGCTAGTTGCTGTATTATAGCCAAAGCTTTCTCATCCTGCTGATAACTCTCTATGATTTCAAGCAACCAAGTAGGTTGACTACTGGATATTGAGAACAGTTGAGACTGATCTGGAGGTCTTCTAGACAATGCATCAGCTGCAGTATTGTTTGAACCTTGTTTGTACTAAATTTGGTAGTTCAATCCCAATAGTTTAGTGAGACACTTCTGTTGCCACACTGTGTGTAATCTCTGATCTTGTAGATGAGCCAAGCTTCCCTGATCTGTTTTGGTAGTAAAGTGTTGCACTTGCAGATAAGGCCTCCATTTATCCACTGCTAATAGTATAGCCAAATACTCCTTTTCATAAACTGAGAGAGCTCTGTTCTTGGGCCCCAATGTTTTGCCGACAAATGCTAGTGGGTGTCCTTGTTGCATGAGCACTCGCCCAATACCATATTCACAAGCATCAGTCTCAATCATGAAAGGTTTAGTAAAATCTGGTAAAGCCAGGACAGGAGCAGACACCAGTGCTTGTTTTAGTGTTACAAAAACTTCATTCGTTATGCTGATCCAGACAAAAGGAATACCCTTCTTAAGCAGATCAATCAACGGCCTTGCAATAATCCCATAATGCTTAATAAACTTCATGTAATAACCACTCAGCCCAAGGAATCCTCTCACCTCTTTCACATTCTTGGGAACAGGCCATTGTTGGACATGTACAGGGTCAGTAGAAACCCCCTCTACTGAAATAACATGCCCCAGGTATGCTATCTTAGGTTGAGCAAAATCACACTTAGACATCTTCACCCTCCACTGTTCTCTATGCAGAATAGATAAAACCTCATCCGAATGCTCCCAGTGCTCTCTCAAGGTCTTACTGAAGACCAAAATATCATCAAAGGACATTAATGCACATTTCCTCAAAGCAGGGGAGAGATCATAATTCATTGTTCCTTGAAATGTCCCTTGTGCTCCTGACAGCCCCATGCCCATGAATAGGATTTCAATAGAGAATCACATTGCAGTGTGCCTCCACCAGCTACAGCCACTGACACAGGAGGTTGTGACTGAACATTCGTCAATCTGTGCTGTAAGTTACTGTCAATGAAAGAGTGTCTACTGCCTGAATCCACCAGGAAAATTAGTTCCATGCCTTGTATTTCAACCAAGAGTTGCAGTGTTGGTGCATTAGAGTGCTTCCCTACAGCAGCAACAGACAAATGCATACTACAAACAGACATTCGATCTTGCTCCTGATCACTACCAGCAGATGACCTTGTTTCCTCTGACTGAATATGATCTATAAGCTCCTGCACTATGTGCAACTGGACTGAGGACTTGCATACATGATCTTTAGACCATTTCTCACCACAAACAAAACAAAGGCCTTTAGACTTACGAAAATTCCTTAGTGCAGTCCATTTATCTTCAGTCTGAGCTGGTTTATGAACTTCCAAGCTACGTTTGTCGTCAGAGCTGCGATGTTTATATGGTGGCAGTGGCAATGGCATAGGCCCCGATCTAGCAGACGAGACATGATTAAGAGGAGTAATGCCCTCACCCAACTCCTCATGTAACAAGGCGAGATCATACGCTGCATCCAGATCCCGTGGTTTCTGCAGAGCGACAGCAACCCGAACACCAGGCTTGAGTCCATCCAGGAACCTGGTAGTGTAATGCAGCGAATTGGGCGCCTCTTCATATGCAGACAGTTGGTCATACAAATCAGCGAAACGCTCCACATAATCAGCTACGGAAGAAGTCTGAGCTATCCTAAACAACTGACGCAGAAGTGTCTGATGTTGATTGTGCCCGAAATGGTTCTGCAGACTCTGACAAAATTCAGACCAACTAGCGTGCGGCTGGCGACGTTGCATCGACTCCAACCAACGAGCAGCGGCACCCTCAAATTGAGCCGTGGCCAGAGAAATCCAGTGGTGAGTTGGTGTACACCATAGCCTGAACTGATCTTCGCAACGCGTTTGCCACAGACGTGGATTGGCTCCATCAAATCACGGCAATTCTAGGCGAGCACCAAACGCAAACGAATCAGCAACATCAAAGGAACTCGACTCGTAGCCCAATGATGGACGGAACGAAAAATTGGACTCGCGCGCACCTCTGACCGGAGGAGGGACATAATTATTATGCGCCTTCCCCCGGTGATCATGGTCGAAGCCGAGGGAATCAGTCGGGCCACCGCCACGACCATTCCCAGCCATACGCGACGGGGACGGATCTTCAGGTTGCGGAGGACTCCCGTTCACCTGATAGCCATGGATCTGCTCCATCTCCATCAACAGCTCGTCACAGACCTCGTCCACCCGCGAAGAGAGCAAGCCGTCGAGGGTCGAAGTATTCATCGAGATCAGCTTATCCATGTCCTTGAGGAGATCCGCACCTTGTTATCGGAAGCGCTTGTCGAGGTCGACCGCGAGATCCGCCCGGAGGAGCTCGTAGACGTCGCGGCCATCCTTCAACAACTTCTCCATCGCCACCGCTCGCCGCCGATCTCGCCACCGCGTCTCGTGATGGTGTTGAGGAAGCGCCAGGACCGCCAAATCTGATACCAAGTGTAAGGGTCTTGATCGATCTACAGCTAGCAGCTAGGGTTCATGACGAAATGGGGAATTCGGTAGCGTGTATTTTTCCTCCCAACCTCCCTCACAGCTCCAAGTCAATTACAATCGGCCGCAGCCGCCGTCGAAGTCCAAGCCAAAGCAATTCGAACGTTATACAGTGATATTTAACTACCGAACCCATTCTGGGCCATCGTTCCATCTGGGCTTCGTCTTGGTTCAAGTGGGCCGCACCACGGGCCCGCTCGAGGCCTGGTTCTTTGTCGTTGCTTCCTCGCTTGCCAGATCATGAACAATATCTGAACCTGTTGTCGCCTGATGACGATCTTCAGTGTCCTGTGCCCGCGCGTCGCTGACAGCTAGTTTGTCCCCTAGGCGTCACATGAAGAAACAAGGCCCCCGGGTAAATCCAGCTGCTGTCGCCGGTGCAATCAAGGGGAGGCATAACATATTCACCTTCAGATGGATTAACTTCTCCTCTGTCTAGCTCCTTCTGAATCTCATGTTTCTTTTGCTTTTTGCAGTCGGCGCTATATTAGGCGCCTCAAACTGTCAACTTTTGGTATGATTATTCCTGATCCCCCTTGCTGGCATCTTGCTAAAAAAGCTTGAATTTTCAAACATACTCCCTTCGTCCCAAAATTCTTGTCTTAGATTTGTCTAAATATGGATGTATCAAGCCACGTTTTAGTATTAGATACATTTGTATCTAGGCAAATCTAAGACAAGAATTTTGGGACGGAGGGAGTATGATTGAGTGATGTAGCTATGTCGTAAATTCTACTCCATACAGGCGTGGCAATGAATAACAATGCTCTTTTCTCCCATTGCACAGGAACCTTTGACAAAGCAAATAAATGGCTCTCCACTATCATTGGTAAACTACCCTCTGCTCTCGATTTAACTTGCCTTTGTCTATTTTTCTTCTTCTGCATCACATGTCCTTGAATCCTTGTTGGTTCTGCTAGTTTGAGAAGGCATCTAGACTATGCCTGGTATCATTTGATAATCTGTTGCCAGCTATCACAACCAGGACATATTTCTACATTTTAGTTATTTGTTGAACATTAATAGCTTAAGATTACGTATATGTATATTCTGTCGCAACTGATGAATGTTTACGATTTGGTATACGTAGGGGGGGGGGGGGGGGATATTTACAGCTGCCAAGTCGGAAGGAAGGTAAGCTCACGTGCATGGTGCACCAAATCTTCAGCTTGTCACTCAGTACTATTTTAACATGCTACCTGCGGTCCTTCCTCTCTCTCGATATATTGTTATGTTGTTTGTCTTCGAAATACAAATGAAATGCTGCCAAAATTTTAGATTTATGGGGTTTCATTTTTTCATTCCATCTATCCAACCAAACACAAGAATGAAACCGACCCGTTTCACATTTTTGTTGGTACCAAACACAGGAATGAAATGGACTCGTTCCCGTGAAATGGAACCATCCCATTCCGTTCCACTTGGTTCCTCAACTAAACACACCCTTATTTGCACGTGGGATCCTGCTTGGAACTGAAACCCTGTTTGGCCAACAACCTACAGATTTCGAATTAACTAACTCTTACGGCATTGAGCCATGAAGAACTTCCATGCTTATAACAACCAGATCTTTGCTCTTGCTGCACTAGTTTAATATAAGTTGTACTCCCTCCGATCCCTTTTGCTCTGGCATAACTTTTTTTCATTTTCCCGAATTGCTGTACGCGTTCAGCTTTTGCCTCGCCTCTTTCCCAGTCTGCCCCTCATCTACTGCGTCCATGCAGGAGAGGAGTACGCGTGCGCGTTAATTGATTTCCTAGTTATCCGCTCACCTCCTCGTTTGGTGCGGCGCTGCATGCAAACCACCATTAACTGCTCTCCTAGTATTGGCCGTTCGCTTGTTGCATCAAACAGGTACAGCTTTCCTAGTTATCTGTGGCCAGCTACATGCATCTAAACCAGTAAAAAAGAAGGGGCAAATTTGTCCAAAAGAAATTGAGCAGTGCTTTTCTTGGTATGCGGGATGGAAGTTATACGCAGGGTAAAGAGGATCGGAGGGAGTATTTTTATGAGAAGTCAAACTCCTCTATGCTTAGGATTTACCAAGTTTTATAGAGAAAAATATTAATATCTAAAATACCAAATCAGTATCATTAAATTCATCATGAATTTTTTGTTGTTGAGAGAATCATGGAATATAATCGCATATTTAGTTAGTTGGTAATTTTTTTATAAATTTGGTCAAATAGAGAAGTGTTTGACTTCTGGAGAAATTAATACACCTTATATTTGGATTGGAGGGAGTATTTGTTACCTTTGTAGTTCTTCACTAGCAAGGTTTATGCTATGGACATCTCTGCATTGGCCCGTGTTCATGTTACCTCACATTGTGCTACGTTATGTGACAATCCATTGTTTGGTTAGTAAGCATGCCCACTGCTTGGCCGGTTGGCCCTTAGTTGTAAAAGTAGTAGTTTTTTTAAGATGTAGCTTGTTACTGACTTAATAGTAGTATTACTTCAAGGCGAGCGCTAGGCGGCTGGCTGATCCCGCGCAAGGATCAGCCAGCTTGACAGCCGTCTTATGCGACCTGCCCCTGGCCGTCTAGTCCTCTCCTCTACCGTCGAAAACCGCTCGTGCTGCAGAAGGATCCCTCGTCTCTCTTCTCAGCACCTACTTGCAGCAGTCCGTCGTCCCGGTTTATATCATTTTGTGTGGTAAAGTACAGAAATTTCTTTTATTTATCAGAAACCAATTTACGGTGCTTTCCAGTAAAAAGTGACCATGGAGAAGGGAAAAAACCTTACCCTCCACAAGACTAGCACAACAGTGGTAGTATTAAGTCAATCCATATCTTTAAGTTTGATTATTTTTATATAAAGAAATATCAAGATTTAGAATACCAAATAAATATCATTGCATTTACCATGTTCAATTAATGTATTAATACAGTGCCTGAATAATATTATAATTCTTTTATAGGCAAAGAAAAGAGTCGAGAGGGTTGTAACACCAAGGCAGAGAATGATATACTTGTTATGGCTGAACAGCATGTTATTGGGACTTTTTTGGTACAATGAGAAAAGCAACGCACCATTGGGGAATTGAGGACCGTATGGTAAGACACTGGATTTGGGTTATTACTTGCATTATTGCCATGCCAGAGTTGGCAATACCGCAATAGAGCATCACACTCAGAGTATGTTCTTTTTTTTCGGAACAGAACAACTCAGATTATGTCGTGTGCGTCTATCTAAGTGACAAAAATCACTTCTGCCAAGGATGTTGCAGAACATTACACTGGTCCTAATGTGTTGTAGAGTGGCAATATCAGTAGTGTTGACTATATTGGACTAATAAATGCAATATAAACTTAGTTAGCTGCTTCATGTATTAAGTTCCATGTATTTGTATAAAACACCATAGTTTGTGTTGTGAGTTGATGCACGACACTGGCATGCCGCCACATCTAAAATAGCCCAGTTCTTCTTTTTTTGACGTAGAATTGTATGAAATGTCGTGTAATTCTTAACACTGTTAACGTGTAGAATATTGTTGGACTGCAGGGTCCGCTAAATGAAGTTGGTGTTGAAGGTCATCTCATTGGCGGGTTGTCACTCAAACTGCTAGCTGAGGGGTAGCTGGCATCAACGTTGCACACTATGATTTTCTTGCTGAAAAGCGTCGGTGATGCTGTTGGGGCATTTTGTTTGTTCCGTTGCCGTTGCGTCCTCTTTGTTTTTGCTACATAATACTTGAATCTTTTATGCAACCTAGAACCTCTAAAGCTATATGATAATCATATGCAATCCTATTTCTGGTGCGTACTTATAAACCGCCATGTGATCAGACTTTTGTATGTTTACCAATCTTCTATGTTTTGCCTGGTATTTTCTCTTCTCACTGCCTGCGATGGGCTAGTTCAAGTGCTATTATCTTATTATTAAGATTAATTTATACAAGAAGTGATGGAACATGATTTGCATCTGAACTGTATGGAATCTGTCAATAAACCTTGCACCCCCTTCCCTCCCGCGCCGCTCCCGCGCGGCGACCGGGAGGGCAAACCCCAGCGCCGCCAAGCGAGCTCTCCCTTCCCCTGCCCTCTCCTCGCCGCTGGGCAAAGCCCGGTCGGCTTCGGCAGCGGCGTGGCATCTCCTCCCCACGCGTGGTGTCGGCAGGCGCGGCGCTCAGATCGAAGCGGTGGCGGCGCGCCGGGCGGCGGGCATGACGGCGCGGCCGAGCGGCGCGGCCTGCTACTCCCGCCGACGCCTGGCCGAGGCGTGGAGGCTGCGCAGGGCCGCCGGGCTGGCTCGGCCAGATCTGGCCGCCTGGGCTGCGCAGGCACTACTGGGGCTGCCGTCGGTGGGTGGTCCTGTGCTGGTACGCTGGGGCGGCGGCCCCAGGCTGAGGCGGATCCGCTCTCTTCTCCCCGGAGTGGAGGCGCGTCGTGGTGGCTGGTCGGGAGTTGCAGCGGATGTGCGGCGGCGTCCCGGGGGAGGCGCTCCCTGGCCATGAGGGCGGCAGGGATGTGGCAGGTGGAGGCAGGCGCTGGTCTCCCTCAACTAGGGGCTGCGGTGGACGCGCATACTAGGCGGCGTGGTGGTCTGCGGAGGGTGGTGCGGCGGCATTCGGTTCCCCTCTCCACGGTGATGGCCCAAGGTGGCAGCTTTGCCCCCCACTTCCAGTTTGCCGAGCTCCGGAGATGATGGGCGTGACCAAGGAGAAATCCGGCGTGGCTACGGCTGCGGGCAACGACGACACTCGTGGGCATCGTCTCCTCCATGGAGGCGTTATCATGGCCATGTCCATCCGCTCTACTGACACCGGAGGAAACTCTAGGCTCGGTTCACCGGGCCAGGCAGCGGCGGCGTATCGGCGCCATCCCCTTCTTGGAGGCGCTGCCTAGGTGCTTGGGGTGTCGTTCGGGGACGCGGCTGGTGGGTTGCCTCGCTCACCTCGGCGGTGTGGCTTGGGGTGCAAGGCTGTCATACGCAAAAAGAAGTAAAAAAATATATCCGCGCTCAAAGTTTTTCTATGCTTGCATCCAAAGTCTTTTCTAATAAGAAGGACCAACCCTCAGATAGGAATGAAGCGGGTCATCAGTAGAAAACACATCAATATAATTTTTTTCACTAGGTGAATGAAGCGGGTCATCCACAATGCTAACAATGGGTGTGTCCCGCTCATGTTTAGAAGGTTGTAACACCTCAGATAAGATATTGATCGCTAATGGAGCTTAGTTCGTGTAAGGGGGGCCGCTCCACCCAGCCTTAGACAGATCTATGAAGGGGAAAAGAGATTGCTTAGATTAGAAAAAAAGAAGTCTTCTGCCCCCTCGAATGTTTAGGGTTTGTCTTTTGTCCCTACAAAAATTCTTAACTAGCTCGAAGTGTTGATGACAACAAAACTGACTAATACAGTAGCAACAACTTTGATGTAGTTCAAGTGTTCAACAGATGGGGATCATGATCAGTGAGCATTTCTAGAAGGGCAGCAATTCAAACCTAGATCTTGAGACCGTTTGAAGCAATAGCAATTGTTGCCAGAAGGGGTGTTTTTGTCCTCATGGTAGTCACTCAAATCATTATCTAGCAAACCTTCAAGAACATGAATTACCAATTAGCGGATTCACAAGGTATTCCAACATGGCTTGTCTCCATGTCCTGTATACAACACTAATCTCTACCATTAAAATGGAGTTCCTACATTTCGCTCCTATCACTTCCCCCTCCTCCCACCACGTACATGCCTCCCCCCTCGCATCATGTTTTTCTTTGAAACAGATACCCCACGTCCTATTTATAGCTTATAGCAATTTTTTCTCCCCTAATGTTTACTCCCCCACCTCTCACCGAAAAACCTCAAAAGACGGAGTAAGCATGCACCAAAAAATTCAGAAAACCATCCAACCCCTTCCTTTCATCACTCCTTTGGTACTAGCCTCATACACATGCACGATTTGATAGGGCACAGAAGAAATATGTGCTGCTTGGCCGCCCTTTTTTGCAAAAAGAAATCTTGCATTACTCGAAACTTAGGGATCACAATCGCCGCACAACGGTTTAGCATTGCAACTTACTAAAATTAGCCATGAAATGACTAGCATTATTTTCGTTCTGTCGAATACGAGTAATGCAAGAATTGCTTTCCTCCATACCACTAATGATCTCTCTAATCAAGAATGAATACTTTGATTTGTCACGGTCTCCACCTTCGATCATGGCTACAACCTACAAGCAGTTAGAGTCAAAGAAGCACCTTCCACGATTGCCAAAATTTTAACTTAAAAAATGCTTGTGTGGAGATATTAATAAGAGCTAAAGATTATGGAGCCCACATGGCCCCTTGGGATCATACCCTCTCCCGTCTTTTCTTCCAAGACTCAGTCGTTCGTTGTTCAACTTCACTCGTCCAGGGACCGGTTTAGTCCATGGTATGGCTACATCCAAGTTGGTCATATTACATGTGGACCTTGTGTGTTGAAAACCTGTGACGCCTCCGATTCAATCATACACTAATCATACATGCAAACATGTACGATCAAGATCAAGGACTCACGGGAAGATATCACAACACAACTCTAAAAGTAAAATAAGTCATACAAGCATCATATTATAAGCCAGGGGCCTCGAGGGCTCGAATACAAGTGCTCGAACATAAACGAGTCAGCGGAAGCAACAATATCTGAGTACAGACTTAAGTCAAACAAGATGCCATAAGATGGCTAGCACAAACTGGGATACCGATCGAAAGAGGCGCATGCCTCCTGCTTGGGATCCTCCTAAACTACTACCAGTCGTCAGCGGCCTGAACGTAGTAGTAGGCACCCTCGGTGTAGTAGCACTCATCGTTGGCGGTGGCGTCTGTTGGGGAACGTAGCAATTTCTAAAAATTTCCTACGCATACGCAAGATCATGGAGATGCATAGCAACGAGAGGGAAGAGTGTATCTTCATACCCTTGAAGATTGCTAAGAGGAAGCATTTAACAACGCGGTTGATGTATTCGTACACCTTCACGATCCGCCCCGATCAAGTACCGAACGTACGGCACCTCCGCGTTTAGCACACGTTCACCTCGATGACGTCCTCGCCTTCTCAATCCAGCAAGACGGGCGAAGTAGTAGATGAGTTCCGGCAGCACGACAGTGTGGTGACGGTGTTGGTGAAGAACAATCTCCACAAGGCTTCTCCTAAGCACTACAGAAACTATGACGGAGGATAAACTAGAGGGGACAGGGTTGCCGGCTCACGGCTTGGTGTTTCTTGATGTGTCTTTGGTGCTAGCCCTGCCCCTCTATTTATATGTTGAGCCCTGGGGTCAAAACTTGGAGTAAAAGCCTCCTCAAAGTTGGTTTTGCCCGAAAGGCAAGAGTCCTACACGGACTCCAGGGCTAGACGCCAGGGTTCCCGGCGTCTACCCCCTAGACGCCAGGGTTCCTGGCGTCTAGCCTCTGGTCTTCGCAAAACTTCCTTTTGCACTTTCCAAAAGCCTTGTGGGCTTTCCCCTTTGGCCCAAATACCGTGTTCTTGTACCCAAACATTTCGGGAAACATCTGGAACCCCTTCCGGTGAATTTCGGAACCCTTCCGGAGATCAAACACTACTATCCCATATATCAAACTTTATCTCCGGACCATTCCGGAGTTCCTCGTTATGTCCGTGATCTCATCCAGGACTCCGAACAACATTCGGTCACAAACATAAATAACTCATATAATACTGTATCGTCAACGAACGTTAAGCGTGCGGACCCTACGGGTTCGAGAACTATGTAGACATGACCGAGACATTTCTCTGGTCAATAACTAATAGCGGAACCTGGATGCCCATATTGGCTCCTACATATTCTACGAAGATCTTTATCGGTCGAACCGCATAACAACATACGTTGTTCCCTTTGCCATCGGTATGGTACTTGCCCGAGATTCGATCGTCGGTATCTTAATAACTAGTTCAATCTCGTTACCGGAAAGTCTCTTTACTCGTTTTGTAATACATCATCCCGCAACTAACTCATTAGTCACATTGCTTGCAAGGCTTATAGTGATGTGCATTACCGAGAGAGCCCAGAGATAACTCTCCGACAATCGGAGTGACAAATCCTAATCTCGAAATACGCCAACTCAACAAGTACCTTCAGAGACACCTGTAGAGCACCTTTATAATCACCCATTTACGTTGTGACGTTTGGTAGCACACAAAGTGTTCCTCCGGTAAACGGGAGTTGCATAATCTCATAGTCATAGGAATATGTATAAATCATGAAGAAAGCAATAGCAACATACTAAACGATCAAGTGCTAAGCTAACGGAATGGGTCAAGTCAATCACATCATTCTCCTAATGATGTGATTCCGTTAATCAAATGATAACTCATGTCTATGGCTAGAAAACTTAACCATCTTTGATTAACGAGCTAGTCAAGTAGGTGCATACTAGTGACACTATGTTTGTCTATGTATTCACACATGTATTAAGTTTCTGGTTAATACAATTCTAGCATGAATAATAAACATTTATCGTGAAATAAGGAAATAAATAATAACTTTATTATTGCCTCTAGGGCATATTTCCTTCAGTCTCCCACTTGCACTAGAGTCAATAATCTAGTTCACATCACCATGTGATTTAACACCAATATTCACATCTGTATGTGATTAATACCCATAGTTCACATCATCATGTGATCAACACCCAAAGGGTTTACTAGAGTCAATAATCTAGTTCACATCGCTCTGTGATTAACACCATACTAAGGTATGATCATGTTTTGCTCGTGAGAGAAGTTTAGCCAACGTGTTTGTCACATTCAGAGCCGTATGTATTTTGTAAATATTCTATGTCTACAATGCACTGCACGGATCTACTCTAGCTAATTGCTCCCACTTTCGATATGTGTCCAGATTGAGACTTAGAGTCATCTGGATCAGTGTAAAAGCTTGCACCGATGTAACTCTTTACGACGGGCTCTTTTATCACCTCCATAATTGAGAAATATTTCCTTAGTCCTCACTAAGGATATTCTTGACCGTTGTAAAGTGATCTACTCCTAGATCAAAAATTGTACTCCCTTGCCAAACTCAGAGCAAGGTATACAATAGGTCCAGTACACAAAGATAGCATACTTTATAGAACCTATGACTGAGGCATAGGGAATGACTTTTCATTCTATTTCTATTTTCTGCCATGGTCGGGTTTTGAGTCTTACTCAACTTTACACCTTGTAATACAGACAAGAATTCCTTCTTTGACTGATCCATTTTGAACTATTTCAAAACTTGCCAAGGTATATACTCATTGAAAAATCTTATCAAGCGTATTGATCTATAGATCTTGATGCCCAATATGTAAGCAGCTTCACCAGAGGTCTTTCATTAAAAAACTCTTATTTAAGTATCCCTTTATGCTATCCAGAATTTCTATATCATTTCCAATCAACAATATGCCATCCACATATAATATTAGAAATGCTACAGAGCTCCCACTCACTTTCTTGTAAATACAGGCTTCTCCAAAAGTCGGTATAAAACCATATGCTTTGAACAACTCATCAAAGCGTATATTCCAACTCCGAGATGCTTGCACCAGTCCATAGATGGATCGCTGGAGCTTGCACATTTTGTTAGAACCTTTAGGATTTACAAAACCTTCTGGTTGCATCATATACAACTCTTCATTAATAAATCCGTTAAGGAATGCAATTTTGACATCCATTTGTCAGATTTCATAAAATGTGGCAATTGCTAACATGATTCAGACAGACTTAAGCATCGATGCGAGTGAGAAAATCTCATCGTATTCAACACTTTGAACTTGTAGAAAACATTTTTGCGCCAAGTCGAGCTTTCTAAATAGTAACACTACTTATTAGTGTATGTCTTCTTCTTGAAGATCCATTTATACAATATGGCTTGCCAATCATCGGGCAACTCCACCAAAGTCCACACTTTGTTCTCATACATGGATCCTATCTCGGATTTCATGGACTCAAGCTATTTCGCGGAATCTGGGCTCATCTTCGCTTCCTCATAGTTCGTAGGTTCATCATGGTCTAGTAACATGACTTCCAGAACAGGATTACCGTACCACTCTGGTGCGGATCTTACTCTGGAAGACCTACGAGGTTCGGTAGTAACTTGATCTGAAGTTTCATGATCATGATCATTAGCTTCCTCACTAATTGGTGTAGGAATCACATGAACTGATTTCGGTGATGAACTACTTTCCAATAAGGGAGCAGGTACAGTTACCTCATCAAGTTCTAGTTTCCTCCCACTCACTTCTTTCGAGAGAAACTCCTTCTCTAGAAAGGATCCATCTTAGCAACGAATATTTTGCCTTCGGATCTGTGATAGAAGGTGTACCCAACAGTTTCCTTTGGGTATTCTATGAAGACGCACTTCTCTGATTTGGGTTCGAGCTTATCAGGTTGAAACTTTTCACATAAGCAGCGCAGCCCCAAACTTTAAGAAATGACATCTTAGGTTTATTGCTAAACCATAGTTCATACGGTGTCGTCTCAACGGATTTAGATGGTGCCCTATTTAAAGTGAATGCAACTGTCTCTAATACATAACCCCAAAACGATTGTGGTAAATCGGTAAGATACATCAAACACTACTAGGAAAAGGGCTATAGATGAAATAGACACTAATGGCGCACCAGACATGTGGTGCGCCACTACTATATACTAATGGCGCACCCCATTAGTAACAATTTTTTACATTTTTTTCAAAACTAGTAATGGCGCACCAGGGGATAGTGCGCCATTACTAGTTAAACTAGTAATGGCGCACCACATCCACGGTGCGCCATTAGTAAAAAAAATTCAAATTTTTTTCAATTTTTTTTTCAAAACTAGTAATGGCGCACGAGGGGATAGTGCGTCATTACTAGTTTTAACTAGTAATGGCGCACCACATCCACGGTGCGCCACTAGTAAATTTTTTTCAATTTTTTTTTCATTTTTTTATTTTCTTCAAAACTAGTACTACCTCTCTCTCAGTTTACAGGGCGTGCGCGTACCTCTAGGTCGTCAATTTGACCAACCTAATACAAGTCATATATTACAAAAAATATACCAATATGAACTTTAGATGTTCTATTTTCAAACGATATAATTTTTGTGTTATATAGTTTATATTAGGGTGATAAAATTGGCAACCTAGGTATACGCGTAGGACTTGTAAACTGAAACGGAGGTAGTAATGGCGCACCATGGGAGGGGTGCGCCATTACTAGTTGAACTAGTAATGGCGCACGACTCCCACGGTGCGCCATTACTAACTTGGCCAAAAAATTCCACCGAATGCTCCCCTCGTGGACCGCCTTTTCAGTTTAAAAATAAATAAAATAAAATGATAAAAATGTCAAAAAAATAAAAGAAAATAAGTTTCCCATGTGATATGTGGTCTAGTTGTTGGGAAAATTTACAAATATGAATTTCCACTTTATTTGCAAAATCTCTCTGGAAATTTGTAAAATGGGCATAACTTTTGCATACGAACTCGGATTAAAATTTTTTTTATATGAAAAATCATCTACTCGAAAAGTTACATCCAAAACGTTTTCAAAATCCCCAAAAACCTAACAGAAAAAAAGTTACGGGGCTTTCAAGATCTAGAGGCAAAAAAATTCAAAAAAATTCAAACTTACTTGTGGCGCACCGTGGATGTGGTGTGCCACTAGTAACAGAAAAAAATTGGTTTTGAATTTTTTTTTTGATTTTTTTTCAAAAAATGATACGTAATATGACCGGGAAGTTTGAAATGTTTTTCAAAATTTCATCATAGTCATGAACATGAACAAAGTCCTAGACATCAACAAGGTATAATAGGATTGATATGCTAGATATATCAACAAGTGTCTGTGAAGTGAGCTGTTGCTGGGGTTGGATAGAACTCTGAAGTTAAGCGTACTTGGGCTGGAGTAGTGTGAGTATGAGTGACCTTTCGGGAAGTTTGACCACGGAGTGCGATTTGACCTGAGATTAAGCATATTGACCCGAGATTAAGCCATAGTGACCTGAGATTAAGAAAAAAATGAAAAAAAAATTGAAAAAAATTGAAAAAAATTTCTGAAAAAAAAATTGAAAAAAATTGTTAATAATGGCGCACTTCTGTGTGTATACCAGATACTAATGGCGCACCGTGGGCTATACTAATGGTGCACCAGCGGTGCGCCATTAGTATACCAGATACTAATGGCGCACCACAGGTGCGCCATTAGAAAAAAAATCTAATGGCGTGGTGCTAGTGGCGCACCTGTAGTGCGCCATTAGTAGCGAAAACAGGTGCGCCACTAGCAGCCTTTTTCTAGTAGTGATAGATCGCACCATATCCAATAAAGTGCGGTTACGACATTTGGACACACCATTATGCTGTGGTGTTCCATGTGGCGTGAACTGTGAAACTATTCCACATTGTTTTATATGAAGGCCAAACTCGTAACTCAAATATTCTCCTCCACGATCAGATCGTAGAAACTTTATTTTCATGTTACGATGATTCTCCACTTCACTCTGAAATTCTTTGAACTTTTCAAATGTTTCAGACTTGTGTGTCATTAAGAAGATATACCCATATCTGCTCAAATCATCTGTGAAGGTGAGAAAATAACGATACTCGCCACGACTATCAACACTCATTGGATCGCATACATCGGTATGTATTATTTCCAATAAGTCAGTAACTCGTTCCATTGTTCCGGAGAACGTAGTTTCAGTCATCTTGCCCATAAGGCACGGTTCGCAAGCATCAAATGATTCATAATCAAGTGATTCCAAAAGTCCATCTTTATGGAGTTTCTTCATGCGCTTTACACCTATATGACCCAAACGGCAGTGCCACAAATAAGTTGCACTATCATTATCAACTTTGCATCTTTTGGCATCAATATTATGAATTTGTGTATCACTACGATCGAGATCCAACAAACTATTTTCATTGGGTGTATGACCATTGAAGGTTTTATTCATGTAAACAGAACAACAATTATTCTCTGACTTTAAATGAATAACCGTATTGCAATAAACATGATCAAATCATATTCATTCTCAATGCAATGCCAAATAACATTTATTTAGGTTTAACACTAATCCCGAAAGTATAGGGAGTGTGCGATGATGATCATATTAATCTTGGAACCACTTCCAACACACATCGTCACTTCACCCTCAACTAGTCTCTGTTTATTCTGTAACTCCTATTTCGATTTACTAATATTTAGCAACCGAACAAGTATCAAATACCCAGGGGCTACTATAAACACTAGTAAGGTACACATCAATAACCTGTATATCAAATATACCCTTGTTCACTTTGCCATCCTTCTTATCCACCAAATATTCAGGGCATTTCCGCTTCCAGTGACCATTTCCTTTGCAGTAGAAGCACTCAGTTTCAGGCTTAGGTTCGGACTTAGGTTTCTTCTCTTGAGTGGAAACTTGCTTGCCGTTCTTCTTGAATTTCCCCTTCTTCTTCCCTTTACCCTTTTTCTTGAGACTAGTGGTCTTTTTAATTATCAACACTTGAGGCTCTTTCTTGATTTCTACCTTCATTGATTTCATCATCATGAAAAGCTCGAGAATCGTGTTCGTCATCCCTTGCATACTATAGTTCATCACCAAGTTCTACTAACTTGGTGATGGTGACTAGAAGATTAACTCCCACTTGATTCAAGCGATTGTAGTACCCAGACAATCTGAGCACATGCTCACTGCTTGAGCTATTCTCCTCCATCTTTTAGCTATAGAACTTGTTGGACATTTCATATCTCTCAACTCGGGTATTTGCTTGAAATATTAACTTCAACTCCTGGAACATCTCATATGGTCCATGACATTCAAAACATCTTTGAAGTCCCGATTCTAAGCCGTTAAGCATGGTGCACTAAACTATCAAGTAGTCATCATATTGAGCTAGCCAAACGTTCATAATGTCTGCATCTGCTCCTGCAATAGGTTTGTCACCAAGCGGTGCATCAAGGACATAATTTTTCTGTGCAGCAACGAGGATTATCCTCAGATCACAGATACAATCCTCATCATTGCTACTAACATCTTTCAACATATTTTTTCTCTAGGAACATATCAAAATAAAAACATAGGGAAGCAACAACGCGAGCTATTGATCTACAACATTATTTGCAAAATACTAGCAGGACTAAGTTCATGATAAATTAAAGTTCAATTAATCATATTACTTAAGAACTCCCACTTAGATAGACATCCCTCTAATCATCTAAGTGATCACGTGATCCAAATCAACTAAACAATGTCTGATCATCACATGAGATGGAGTAGTATTCAATGGTGAACATCACTATGTTGATCATATCTACTATATGATTCGTGCTCGACCTTTCGGTCTCAGTGTTCCGAGGCCATATCTGTATATGCTAGGCTCGTCAAGTTTAACCTGAGTATTCCGCGTGTGCAACTGTTTTGCACCCGTTGTATTTGAACGTAGAGCCTATCACACCCGATCATCACGTGGTGTCTCAGCACGAAGAACTTTCGCAACGGTGCATACTCAGGGAGAACATGTATACCTTGAAATTTAGTGAGAGATCATCTTATGATGCTACCGTCAATCAAATCAAAATAAGATGCATAAAGGATAAACATCACATGCAATCAATATAAGTGATATGATATGGCCATCATCATATTTTGCTTGTGATCTCCATCTCCGAAGCACTGTCATGACCACCATTGTCACCGGCGCGACACCTTGATCTTCATCGCAGCATCTTGTCGTCTCGCCAACTATTGCTTCTACGACTATCGCTACCGCTTAGTGATAAAGTAAAGCAATTACAGGGCGATTGCATTGCATACAATAAAGCGACAACCATATGGCTCCTGCCAGTTGCCGATAACTTTGTTACAAAACATGATCATCTCATACAATAACATTTAGCATCATGTCTTGACAATATCACATCACAACATGCCCTGCAAAAACAAGTTGGACGTCCTCTACTTTGTTTTTGCAAGTTTTACGTGGCTACTACGGGCTGAGCAAGAACCATTCTTACCTACGCATCAAAACCACAATGATAGTTCGTCAAGTTAGTGATTTTTTAACCTTCTCAAGGATCGGGCGTAGCCACACTCGGTTCAACTAAACTTGGAAAAACTGACACCCGCCAGCCACCTATGTGCAAAGCACGTCGGTAGAACAAGTCTCGCTTAAGCATACGCGTAATGTCGGTCCAGGCCGCTTTATCCAACAATACCGCCGAACCAAAGTATGACATGCTGGTAAGCAGGATGACATGTATCTCCCACAAATCACTTGTGTTCTACTCGTGCATATAACATCTACGCATAAAACCTGGCTCGGATGCCACTGTTGGGGAACGTAGTAATTTCAAAAAAATTCCTACACACACGCAAGATCATGGTGATGCATACCAACGAGAGGGGAGATTGTATATTCATACCCTTGAAGATCGCTAAGTGGAAGCGTTTATCAACGCGGTTGATGTATTCGTACACCTTCACGATCCGCCCCGATAAAGTACCGAACGTACGGCACCTCCGCGTTCAGCACACGTTCAGCTCGATGACGTCCTCGCCTTCTCGATCCAGCAAGACGGGCGAAGTAGTAGATGAGTTCTAGCAGCACGACAACATGGTGACGGTGTTGGTGAAGAACAATCTCCACAGGGCTTCGCCTAAGCACTACGGAAACTATGACCGAGGATAAACTAGAGGAGATGGGGTTGCCACCTCACGGCTTGGTGTTTCTTAATGTGTCTTTGGTGCTAGCCCTGCCCCTCTATTTATTTGTTGAGCCCTAGGGTCGAAACTTGGAGTAAAAGCCTCCTCAAAGTCGGTTTTGCCCGAAAGGCAAGAGTCCTACACAGACTCCAGGGCTAGACGCCAGGGTTCCCGGCGTCTACCCCCTAGACGCCAGGGTTCCATGCGTCTAGCCTCTGGTCTCTACAAAACTTCCTTTTGCACTTTCCAAAAGCCTCGTGGGCTTTCTCCTTTGGCACAAATAACGTGTTCTCGTACCCAAACATTTCGGGAAACATCCGGAACCCCTTCCGGAGATCAAACACTATTATCCCATATATCAAACTTTTTCTCCGGACCATTCCGGAGTTCCTCGTTATGTTCGTGATCTCATCCGGAACTTCGAACAACATTCGGTCACCAACATACATAACTCATATAATACTATATCGTCAACGAACGTTAAGCGTGCGGACCCTACGGGTTCGAGAACTATGTAGACATGACCGAGACATTTCTCTGGTCAATAACCAATAACGTAACCTGGATGCCCATATTGGCTCCTACATATTCTATGAAGATCTTTATCGGTCGAACCGCATAACAACATAGGTTGTTCCCTTTGTCATCGGTATGTTACTTGCCCGAGATTCAATCGTCGGTATCTCAATAACTAGTTCAATCTCGTTACCGGCAAGTCTCTTTACTCGTTCTGTAATACATCACCCCACAACTAACTCATTAATCACATTGCTTGCAAGGCTTATAGTGATGTGCATTACCTTGAGGGCCCAGAGATACCTCTCCGACAATCGGAGTGACAAATCCTAATATGAAAATACACCAACTCAACAAGTACCTTCGTAGACACCTGTAGAGCACCTTTATAATCACCCAGTTATGTTGTGATGTTTGGTAGCACATAAAGTGTTCCTCTGGTAAACGGGAGTTGCATAATCTCGTAGTCATAGTAACATGTATAAGTCATGAAGAAAGCAATAGCAACATACTAAACGATCAAGTGCTAAGTTAACGGAATGGGTCAAGTCAATCACATCATTCTCCTAATGATGTGATCCCGTTAATCAAATGATAACTCATGTCTATGGCTAGGAAACTTAACCATCTTCGATTAACGAGCTAGTCAAGTAGAGGCATACTAGTGACACTATGTTTGTCCATGTATTCACACATGTACTAAGTTTCCGGTTAATACAATTCTAGCATGAATAATACAAATTTATCATTAAATAAGGTAATACATAATAACTTTATTATTGCCTCTAGGGCATATTTCCTTTAGCGTCTGGCTCCTGGGCTCCAACATCTAGTTGCGTCATCTGAGAAGAATGTAAAGGGATAAAAGAGGGAGCAAAGCAACCGTAAGTACTCATCCAAGGTACTCGCAAGCAAGGACTACACTACATATGCATGGGTATCTATGTAAAGGGGCAATATTGGTGGACTGAACTGCAGAATGCCAGAATAAGAGGGGGATAACTAGTCCTATCGAAGACTACGCTTCTCGCAGCCACCATCTTGCAGCATGTAGAAGAGAGTAGATGGTAAGTTCACCAAATATCATCACATATCATAATCCTACCCCGCGATCCTCCCCTCGTCGCCCTGTGGGAAAGAGATCACCGGGTTGTCTCCAAAACTTGTCTGGGTGTGTTTTATTAATTATCGGGTTCTAGTTGTCATAAGGTCGAGGTACCACTCCGGGTCGTCCTGTTACCATGGACACGACTATTCGAATATATCAACTTCCCTGCAGGGGTGAACCACAATTCCCAACACGCTCGATCCCTCTGGCCGGACCCACTTTCCTGGGTCATGCCCGGCCTCGAAAGATCAACACGTCGCAACCCTACCTAGGCACAACAGAGAGGTCAGCATGTCGGTCTAAATCCTAAGCGTGCAGGGGTCTAGGCCCATCGCCCATTGCACACGTGCACGTTGCGTACGCGGTAGGTGAGCAGACCTAGCAACCTCCATTACAAGGGAAGTTGCGTTACTCGGTCCAACCTGACGCGCGCCGCTCAGTCGCAGACGTCAAGAAGGCTTCGGCTGATACCACGACATCGAGTGCCCATAACTGTTCCCGCGTAGTTGGTTAGTGCGTATAGGCCAGTGGCCAGACTCAGATCAAATACCAAGATCTCGTTTAGTGTGTTATTATGTAGTAACCGCGGACGCCGACCAGGGCCAGACCCACCTGTCTCCTAGGTGGTCACAACCTGCCCTGTCACTACGCCACAAAGTAACACTCGGGGGCTGTCAGGAACCCAGGTCCACCACTACCTGGATGGAACCACCTGTCCTTTCATCCCCCATATCCGAATCACTTGCGGGTGCTCTACGAGCACTACAAAAAAAGACACATCCATGACATTTTGGGCCGAACGAATTTTTTTTCTGTCATACTTATGACACTTCTATGATGATAATTGTGACAAAACCCGGTATCATCATAGATGTGGTGGGCTCCTACTTCTATGACAAAAAATCATGACAGAAAATGGGCTTTTCTTCCTGGGCGGGCCGGAGACGCAGCTGCATGACATTCTTTGGGCCATCCATGACGGAAAAACCCGTGGGAGAAGCGAGGGCGAGGAAAGTTTCAAGGAGTTCCCGGTTACGATGGATGGTCGGGGGCCGAGCGATGCGCATTTCTCTCGTACACGTACGCGCGTGTGTGCGAGGCGTTGGCTCTAACTGAACCCGAGCGAGGCGTTGGGCTCTTACTATACCCGAGCGATTGCACTACAAAGCTACGCGTTCATCGAACCCGAGCGATCGATCGATGGTTGTTAATCGAACCCGATCGAGCGATTCCTTCGCCATCTGCTGCTAATCAAGCGGATCGATGCCTCTCTGGGATGAACAATGAGCGCTATGCGGGGGTTGGATGAACAGTGAGCGGTGGCATTGCCTCTGGATGAACAGGACCCCGATCGATCGAGCCGGTTGGGGCTGGATTAACAGGACCCCATGGAGGGCTGGATGAACAGGACGACCCCGTGGAGGGCTGGATGAACAGTAGATGGTGGAGGGGTGCCCGTGGAGGGGTGGTTGAACAGTAGCCAGTGGAGTAGCGCGCGGTGGAGGCTGGATGAACAGGAGCCCGTGGAGGCTGGAGGAGGTCGACGGTAGCCTGTGGAGGCTGGAGGAGGTCGACGGTGGACATGAATAGTGTCCCGTGGAGTCCTGCTTATGCACGCCACACCCTCCCGATGAACAGGACCCCCGTTTCGACCGTAGCGCTCCAAAACAAGTCCGTTTCGTCCGTTTTGCGGTATGCCACACCCCTCCCGATCAACATGACCCCCGTTTCGACCGTAGCACTCCAACACAAATCCGTTTCGTCCGTTTTGCAGTACGCCACACCCCTCCCGATCAACAGGACCCCCGTTTTGACCATAGGAGGTCCGTTTCCTCCATTTTGCGGTACGCCAGACCCCTCCCAATGAACAGGATCCCGTTTCGAACGTGGCCGGTCGAACACTAGTCCGCTTCCTCCGTTTTGCGGTACGCCTGGCCTCGTTTCCATCGCTTGTTCCGTCCAAGCCCTCCCGATGAACACGATGACGCATTCCATTCCGACCCAGCCGGTTGGCTCCCTATGAACACGACGACGATGTTGTTACTCCGTTCCGACCCAGCCATGTACACGAGCCCTGGCCGTACGTATGCGCGAGTAGACGTTCGAGATCCCACCCGTATGTACACATATGTGGCTGTATTTTCTTTCTTGCACACTGGCCGTTGTACGTACGTGTACATGCTACATGCGCGCCTCTACTACAACACATATGCGCCTCTACTACGACATGTGCGTGCCTCTACTACGACACGTGCGCGCCTCTACATCCACCAGTATGTACGTACACGTTCGCGACCAGAATGACAATGCTATGTACGCTTTGACCAGGTGGGTCCCGACTGTCAGGCACTTCCTTGCGTGCGAAAATGTAGATGGTGGGTCCCAGCAGTCAGGGGGGCGAATTGATTTTTATTTTTTGCCCGGACGCACTTCCTTGCGTGCGAAGATGTAGCTGGTGGGTCCCAGCTGTCAGGGGGGCGAATCGTTTTTTTTCGGACGCACTTCCTTGCGTGCAAAGATGTAGTTGGTGGGTCACAGCAGTCAGGGGGGCGAATCAGTTTTTTTTTCCCGGACGCACTTCCTTGCGTGCGAATGTGTAGCTGGTGGGTCCCAGCAGCCAGGGGGGAAACATTTTTTTCACGAAATACGGTGGCCTGTCCGGTGGGTCCCTGCTGTCAGGTGGAGGAATAATTATTTTGCTTCTAATAAGGAGGCACTCCCTTGCGGCTGCCGTGGACCCAGCTGTCAGCCTCTCCACGTATAGTACTCTTCCGATGGAAGTCGATCATTGACCACATTGACCACGCCGCACCGGGAGCACCACGGCGGTGGACGACGGCGAGGCCTAGGAAGGGAACAACGCGGAGCCGGGGAAGACGCGGCAGTGGATGCCAACACATAGAGGAGTATGAGGGTTCACTCATTCGGCTGCGTTGTGAGGCTGCCGTCGTCGCAGAATAACAAGGGGTGTGGGTGAGTGGAGGGATGACCTAGCCAGCGGTAGGAGTAGTAGGGGGCGGTGAGGCCTCCGCGGCATCACAACCGGCCACGGGAGGCAGGAGCAGGCGACACGACCGGCGCTGCTTTGGCCGGCTGGAGCAAGAAGACCAGAGGTGGAAGAAGCACGATGGCAGTTGGATGGACATCGTACGGTCACTACAGCTAGGATCGTTCATATTGACTAAGTTGACAACGCCCTCCGTCCCCGTCAACTTAGTGGGCCCACAAGTCAGCCTCCCACCAAGGTGGGTCCCAGCTAGCAGGGGGAGTATTCATTTTTTCTGCTTAACAAGGAGGCACTTTCGGTGGGTCCGAGCTGACAGTGGGGGAACGTTTTTTTTGTGAAATACGGTGGCCTGTCAGGTGGGTCCCAGCAGTCAGGGGGCAAACTTTTTTTCACAAAATACGGTGGCCCGTCCAGTGGGTCCTTGCTGTCAGTTGGAGGAATCGTTATTTTCCGCGTAATAAGGAGGCACTTCCTTGCTGCGGCCATGGACCCAGCTGTCGGCCTCTCCACGTAGAGTATACTTTCGATGGAAGCCATTCCTTGACCACGTTGACCACACCGTGTTCTGTTGCATGCATGCATCCATGGGCGTGGTGCCTCCCCACTGTCAACCTCTCACGTATAGTCATCTTCCGATGACTCTCGGTTGTTGACCATGTTGACCACACCGTGCCGAGCGCACCAAGGCCGGTGGACGACGGCGAGGCCCCAGACTGGAACGACCCGGAGATGGGGAAGACGGGGCAGTGGAGTCGCAGATGGAGAGGAGTGGGAAACTTCACAGGTTCGGGTGCGCGGCAGCACAGCCGCGGTGCCGCCCATGGGAGACAGGAGCAAGAACAGAGGTTGAAGAAGGAGCACGGCTTTTGGATTAACATCCAACGGTCCAGCTGCTAGAATCATTTGTTGATTAAGTTGACAAAGCCATGCGTACACGTCCGCTTAGTAGGCTCACAAGTCAGCCACCAAATCTGACGGGTCCCAGCTGTCAACGGGGTGAATAATTTTTTTTGCAAAACAAGGAGGCACTTCCTTCCGTGCAAAGATACAACCGGTGGGTCCCAACTGTCAGGTGGAGGAAACATTTTTTTCCAGCTTAATAAGGAGGAACTTTCCTTGCTTGCGACCATGGACCTCGTGGGTCCCAGCCGTTAGGCTCTCCACGTACAGTCCTCTTCTGATGACTCTCGTTTGTTGACCACGCCGCACCGAGCGCAGCGAGGCGGTGAACGACGGCGAGGCCCCGGACGGGAACGACTCGGAGATGGGAAGACGCGGCAGTGGAGTCGTAGATTGAGAGGAGAAGAAGGGTTATAACTGGTTCTGTTGCGGCGTCGGGCTGCAGTCTGTGGAGAATAACAGGAGGTGTCAAGGGGTGGAGGGATAGCCTGGCCGGCGGTGGGGTAGCGCTTCGCAGCGATGCGTGCTAAGCAGAGCCGCTAGCCGCCGGAGGCCGGACCAGGCGGTCTCGGTGTTGGAAATATGCCCTAGAGGCAATAATAAATTGGTTATTATTATTATTTCCTTGTTCATGATAATCGTTTATTATCCATGCTATAATTGTATTGATAGGAAACTCAGATACATGTGTGGGTACATAGACAACACCATGTCCCTAGTAAGCCTCTAATTGACTAGCTTGTTGATCAATAGATGGTTACGGTTTCTGGACCATGGACATTGGATGTCGTTGATAACGGGATCACATCATTAGGAGAATGATGTGATGGACAAGACCCAATCCTAAGCCTAGCACAAAGATCGTGTAGTTCAGATGCTAAAGCTTTTCTAATGTCAAGTATCATTTCCTTAGACCATGAGATTGTGCAACTCCCGAATCTTTGTAGGAATGCTTTGGGTGTACCAAACGTCACAACGAATCGGGTGGCTATAACGGTGCACTACGGGTATCTCCAAAAGTGTCTGTTGGGTTGGCACGAATCGAGACTGGGATTTGTCACTCCGGTTGACGGAGAGGTATCTCTGGGCCCACTTGGTAGGACATCATCATAATGTGCACAATGTGACCAAGGGGTTGATCACGGGATGATGTGTTATGGAACGAGTAAAAAGACTTGCCGGTAACGAGATTGAACAAGGTATCGACATACCGACGATCGAATCTCGGGCAAGTACAATACCGCTAGACAAAGGAAATTGTATACGGGATTGATTGAGTCCTTGACATCATGGTTCATCCGATGAGATCATCGTGGAACATGTGGGAGCCCACATGGGTATCCAGATCCCGCTGTTGATTATTGGCCGGAGAGTTGTCTCGGTCATGTCTGCATGGTTCCCGAACCCGTAGGGTCTACACACTTAAGGTTCGGTGACATTAGGGTTGTAGAGATAATAGTGCGCGGTAAGCCGAATGTTGTTCAGAGTCCCGGATGAGATCCCGAACGTCACAAGGAGTTCCGGAGTGGTCCGTAGGTAAAGATTTATATATGTGAAGTCCTGTTTTAGTCACCGGAAAAGTTTCGGGGTGCTATCGGTAACGTACCAGGACCACCGGGAGGGTCCCAGGGGTCCACCAGGTGGGGCCATCGGCCCCAGAGGTCTGCATGGGCCAACTGTGGGAGGGACCAGCCCCAGGTGGGCTGGTGCGCACCCCCCCACCAGGCACCAAGGGGCCTAGGGTTTGAGGGAACCCTAAAAGGGGGTGCCTCCCCTTGCCTTGGGGGGCAAGGCAACCCCCCTGGCCGCCGCCCCCTCCTCAGATTGGATCTGAGGGGGCCGGCCCCCTCTTCCTTGCCCATATATATATGTGGGGGGTGGGAGGGCAGCCGCACCCAAGTTCTGGCGCAGCCCTCCCCCTCTCCCAAGTCCTCCTCCTTTCTCGCGGTGCTTGGTGAAGCCCTGCTGGATTGCCATGCTCCTCCATCACCCCCACGCCGTTGTGCTGCTGCTGGATGGAGTCTTCCTCAACCTCTCCCTCTCTCCTTGTTGGATCAAGGCACGGGAGACGTCATCGGGCTGCACGTGTGTTGAACGCGGAGGTGCCGTCCGTTCGGCACTCGGATCTCCGGTGATTTGGATCACGACGAGTACGACTCCCTCAACCCCGTTCTCTTGAACACTTCCGCTTAGCGATATTCAAGGGTATGTAGATGCACTCCCCTCTCTATCATGGCTGGTTTCTCTATAGATAGATCTTGGTGACTCGTAGGAAAATTTTGAATTTCTGCTATGTTCCCCAACACTCGGCGACGCTGGAGGAAGAAGACGAGAGATTGAAGGTGCATGCCGGCCGTTGGATATAAATCCAATGGCTGTGGATCACACAATCATTTGTTGACCAAGTTGACAATGCCCTGCGTAGGCTTCAACCTATTGGCCCACATGTCAGCTTGCAAAAATGGGGCATATAATTAACCCATGTTTTCTAGAATGTACAGTCCATTTGCTGGGCTGGGTGAACAAATAATTTCACGTCAATCAGGCCCATTTATATTTTCTAAGAAATCCCAGCCCATTTGCACTTCCTTGAAATACACGAATTAGCTGGGCTTGTTATATATATAATATTATGTTAGAAGGAGCAATTAATATCAAAGAATAAACCGGAGAGGCACATTTTATATATATATAATTAACAAATTAGCGAGTTATTGTTCAAAATAAAAATGAGCGCGTTATTATTAAATTGGTCCTTAAAATCTTCGCAAGCTTTTGTATGGAATCACCAGGATTTTCCTTGCCTGTGAGTCAAAAACAACCAGGATTTTCCTTGCCAACTTCCGTTAAATATTTACTTTTATAAGTTAATAACACATGGGATGTTTTTATAATGTATATATAAGTCTCTATAAAATATACGATAATAGTGATAATATAAATATATATAATGTGGTTAGAAGGGAAAACATAAATTGGACACAACATTATTATTCTTATATATAGATAAATAGAACAGAGACCTGCGTTTTGTTAAAAAATACATTGGGTTGCCGATCTTTAAGAAAAAGCCCATAGGCCGGTATGGACCTCAAAAAATAAGTTGAAACCACTGTCTCCGTATGTCGTGGGCTACGCATGTGAGAATACAAAACCTAGGCCTAGCTGATACTTGTTCACCCTCTGAAAAAAATGATACCAGATCCCTGAGCGAACTGGATTAAAGAGGGGTCAAGGCACGATCAAGAAGCACATCAGGAGCGATTTTTTTTCTTCAGTGGATGGCTCTCAATAGCGTTTTTTTACTTGCCTCTGCACCATACAACTTGTATTTTTAGTCTCCCAGTCCAGCGTGGTGGACCAGTAGCCCATTTGCTGGGCGGGCCAACCTACAGAAGCCAGCACTCGATTTTTCATCAAGCCCCCAAAACAACGTAGTACCATGTTTGTTTTGAGGCCGAAAACATTACGGTAGGGGTTGAGCGGGGGAGAGGGGAAAACAGTGTAATAAAAATATAAAAAATAGCTGATGCGCCATTGCTACCCTAACAAAGCAGGTGCAATTCTTCTCAGGAAGAAGGTGTGCCGTTGACACCCACACGTCACATACCCCACAGTAGGCATACTAACAAGTTCACACACAAATACAACAGAAAAGGTAAACATTCATATCAAACTCAGGTTCACAGGACACGTTCGTATTCATAGCCAACATTCACTATCAACAATACAAAAGATTCATATATACACAAGCTCAACATATCTATGCGTCCAAATGATTGATAGATCACACGACAATATTCATACATAATTCACAAAAAGATTCAGATATACACATGTTTAGTATGTTTATGCATCCAAATGATTGAGATCACAGCCAATATGATCCATGGACGAAATTTAATTACCTAGGGTACAGACTGGTAAATGGTGTTCAGTCGGAGGTACTTCTTGCTAAAATTAGTTCTTGTACGAGTAAACTTTCGAGTACATAAGAGGTAGCACAGACAATCTGAACTTTTCTTGTAGGTTTATCCTCAAATAGTGGCCTTGTGCCGAGCGAGGTTTGAGCAACTTGGCTACTACTTTCATCCAACTAGTTTACTGGCTCATCTTGGTCATGTAGCTCGCCAAAATTCTACATTGCAGACGAGAAAGGAGCCGGTTGAGAAAATGAACCACCCAAATTTTTGTGCAGTTCAACTGAAATGGAGCATCCCTGGCATGCAGACTGATTAAGTGCCAGCTGAATATATGCGTCAACCAACTTGTCTGGAATCTTTAGACTCCATGCCATACAGTTCGCTACCATATCTGCCGATAACCAAAAGGCACAAGTTGGGACCAAAGACCGGACTGTGTTCTTCTGCACTACTAGGGAAAACCTTATACACAGAATCTTACCAGCAGCGCTTGTTAAAATGAGGCGCTACTGCTACTTAGCTGTAGCGTGTCGGCTAAAACCGCGCTACTGTTACCCCCTTAGCAGTAGCGCGGCAGGAACATAATGTGCTACTACTATAATTACCACACCATTCCTGACGTGCTAGGTATAGTAGTAGCGCCCTTCTAGAAACGACGCTACTACTACGGATTTTAGCAGCAGCGCGTTTTTCCTCCCAACGCTACTGTTAAAGCTATTTTCACCTAACCCCCCGCGTGGCCTGATTCCCTCTCCTCTGCTTCCTCCCCCAATTCCCCACTCTCTCTTCTCCCCTTCGTCGCCTCCGCCTCGCCGTCGTCTCGCTGCCGTCTCCCTCGACCCCGCCTCACGGCCGTCTCCCCCGACCCCGCCTCGCCGCCATCTCCCCCGACCCCGCCTCGCCGCCATCTCCCTCGACCCGCCTCACCGCCGTCTCCCCGACCCGCCTGCCTCCCCGACCCCGCCTCGCCGCGCCTCGGTGCCGTCGTCTCCCCCGACCCCGTCTCTCTCCCCGCACTCTGTAAGCACTCTCCCCTTCCGATCCCTCTTGTTTGCTTAGTATGAACCCTAGCTATTTAGTGCTAGTTAGTATGAACCCTAGGCTATTTTTAGTGCTAGTTAGTTAATTACAATTAGTATTAACCCTATTTAATTAGGGCAGTAGTTCCTAGGTACTAATTAGTTAGTAAGAACTAGGTACTAATTAGCTAGGTACTAGTTTATCTTTAGTTATAGTAAGTTTATTTTTAGTAAGAACTAATTGAATTAATAGAACTAGTTAGTAAGAACTTGTTGCTATTTTTTTAGTTAAAGCATTTTTCCCTGCATCGACGTGGGATTTATGCCTATCTCGCATCCTCGCTGCCGAAGTCGGCATGGCGACACCTGCTTGACCAGACGGGCCATGTCCGGGAGCAGGCACCGCCGGGGTGGTATTGGGAGGCGCTACCTACCGGGGGCGCAGGTTGGTGAGGAGCCAGCCTGTCATTGACCCGAACCTTCTTTGGTGGCGGTCGCGTGGGCCAGTGACGGTCCTGAGGCTCGAGGACCCCGCGGAGGTGGTGCGTAACCGTGTCAGTGAGGAGGACGCACACGTCCGTCGCTGCTTGTTTGCGTTGGAGCACAGGTTCTCCAATACCTGGCAGGTTCTCCAGGGATCTCACTTGAGCTATGATCCCGTGATGGTTCCTTCTCTGTGGTTGTCCACCGCCCGCGCCGATACCTGTCGTGTGCTAGGGTTTTAGTTGTATTAGTGATGTTATATGTATGACACTATTCGGGATGTATTAGTGATAATATTCGACGATGTACGGACGCATGAGATGATTTACTTTTGCTTATTGAATGCATGCTAATTTGAGTCCTATAAGATATTTTGAAATGTATGTCTTGTGTTGCTCAAATAGGATATGTGCTTGCCCAAGTGGCCGGTCATGTTTGCAGGTTACACCTCCGAGTTTGTTTTGCCAGAGTGTTGATTCATTTCCGTTCCGGCAAATTTCAGGCACTCGATATGTCCTATTTTAGCAAATGTCATGCCGGATTTTTCCGTGAGTTTTGGCATGACTTGTGCCAGAATATGTAGGAAATATCGAGTGCCACGGATTTGTGTGTTGAGTATCCTGGTAGTTGTCTTCGATCGATTTTCAATTAATGTTTCAACTATGAACATAGGAAATGTCCGATTTACCTAAAAGGATTTCGGTATTTGCAAAGACTGCGAAGACGAAAGCGGCTGTCGACGGAATCTTCCTAGATGATGATAGGCGCTCAAAGATCAAGCTGGACAAGAACTTCGAAGTGGATACAGTAAGTCACAACGACAAGTCTTCTTTCGTAATTAAGCATGACATCTGCTTCATTTGCTTCAACTTATTTTTTTTACAATTCTACTAGCGTATCCCCTGCCATGCAAGAGTTTTTGTATTGGATAAGATAGGTTGCAGTCATACTATGGAGGTAAAGAAAGTTTACTTGTAGACCGAGCATGGTTATATTTTCCACACAAAATTATACAATTCAGACGACTACACCTATTTTGGATGCAAAACATGGCGAGCACTATGCAAAACTTATGCATTTGAGCCTGATATGGTTATCACCTTTGGTATTCGTCCGAAAGATGATATTGAAGGTAATACCGACATCTGGGTCGATGTGCGACGCCTCCGATTATACCATTATGTAAGTTTCTCAACCATATTTATGTCTTTGATATTATTTATTCAAAAATAGTTGACAACTAATTTGTATTGTCACTTATTTCGTGCAAGGAAACATGTCCAAAGGCTTGGTAGACATGACCCGTTATCTTGTCTTAGGGGCTGAACTCAACTGCGAGGAGCTCAGTCATTATGTTTTATGGCTTGCGGATCTTGATACTGTCATGACAAATTTTCTTCCTGCATTTAGAAATGTTAGTACTGAAAAGTTGCGACCAATAGTGTTCGTAATGAACTACGGTCACATCTATTTAGGAAGGATGGTAAGATTTTTAATATTTGTCCTCAGTGCATCTTTTCCATACATTTTTTTGAAGCTAAACTTCATTGCTAAGTATGTTACCATACGATGTTCTTCAACAGGGAGTCCTGACGAATGTTGTGCCTTATGGGATCGAGACTAAAGGTACCATGAGTATTATTAGCTTACGGCCAAGATATCCTACAGATTACTTTAGTGCATTCAAGGTTAGCGACGGATGCTTAATAGTGCAAGACTGGACCAAATATGTGATGGGGGAGCGCAGAGAAGTACTAGGAGGCAACAAACAGATGCGCTACCCACGATTAGGAGACAGGTTCATCTGCATGCTCTAACTTGATCAAGGAGGAGAGCTATACATGTTTTATGTTATTTTACCTACGAGAGAGCAGCAGGAGTGATTAGCTAGCTAGAAATGAGTTTGAAGATGATGATGTGCTACACTATTACTATGATGATAAAATAGCTAGTGTTGGTGGTAATGACTATGATGATTATTATTCGCTAGTGTTAGTGGTGATTAAATAAATACTGTTGGTGATAATGACTATGATGATGATTAAATAGCTTAGGTCAAGCGGATTAGATTCAAGTGGAGGCAACATGTGGTGCACATCGAAAGTACTACTAGTCCAAACTAGATCAAGTTTGGATTAGTAATATACTTTTGACATATACCACATATTGCCTCCACTTGAACCTAATCCACCTTCATTTGACACACTTTATGGACATAATGATGTAAACCTCATAACTGGTATTGTACCAATATTTGTACGATGGAGAGAAAACCGCATAAATACACTAAAAATAAAAAAAATAAAAAAAATGAATACTAGTAGCGATGGAGAGAAAACGCGCTGCCACTAGTTTCATTAGCAGTAGCGTGGGGATGAACAAACGCTGCAGCTATTTGTCCTAGCCGAAGGCTACCGCACGCCAAGCATCGCTAAGTAATAGCTGTAGCGCCTTATTAGTAGATCGCCTACCCGCGCTACTAGTGAGCACAAAACCAGCGCTACTGCTAGGGTTTTCCCTAGTAGTGCTGGGCTATGCGCCAAGCAATATTTTTGGCGTTCACTCTCCTAATACTCGGGAGTTTGACAACTGGTTGACGCCGGTTGATACTCGAATGAATATAGGCACTTCTTGTCAACATCGATGCTTGTCCGAGTGAACTTTGGAGTACATGGCAGCAGCATAAGTATCTATCCATCTGATCATTTTGTGCAGTTCTATTGAAATCACCCAATGCAATGATTTGCTCATGAAGTTCAGCTCCAAGTTACTCCTTTATAAAATCGACAAACAAGAGCACAATACCAAATTACCAATACATGACAAGCACAATAATCAGGATAAAGACCAGTACCAACCTGTGTGAGGTAGCATATCAATTACTATTTCCTTTGACTGGAAGCCAAGATAAGCGAAGCGACTGACAGCGATGGAATAAAGCAAGCCGAGATTAGCGACTGACAGGAAAGGACGGAAGCTGTCGAGGCAATGAAGCACCCAAAGTTTTTGTGCAGTTCCACCAAAATCGAGCATCCCTGCTGGCACGTATATTGAGAGATGAGATTACTGTAATAGTGGGACTAGTTGATGAAACATACACTAACAAATAGAAGCACCCTCATTATCTTAATGGGTAAAGTTAGCAACATAGTAGTCTTGCTGAAAGAGAGGTATTAGATTATTTAACTAGTGCCAATTAGCTCAACACTCAAAGCATTTCCATTTATCATAGGTTGCAAAACTTTAACGTGCAAAGATAAAGGAGTTTCTCATGACAGTAGCACGATACAAATAGAGATGACAGCAAAGTAATATGGATGAAGGCCTTAGGCCCGTACCAACCTGAGAAAAAAAGCTTATTCATGTAGTCCCATAAGATATGATAAAGCAGTAATTGGAATCACACAATAGTATATATTTTTGTGCACTTCAAATGTATGGTTGAAATCACTCTTGTTTACCAAAGGTCTTTGAGATTATATCGAAAGATTATCAAGAACTTCCAGCAGAGTTAAAGCACTGGCTGGGATACAGTTCATTGTATTGTCTTGTGTAGTTCCACTAAAATGTATTATTGGCACAACATGATCCCGTATGCATAAGTAGGAACAAGGTGAAACCTTCATTAGCTTAGTGAGAAAGGATAGGAAGACATTAGCGTATTACTCAAACAGTACCATCAAATTCATGATGGACAATACGCAAAACATTGCCTCATTGAACCAACGGCAATAAATTGACATGCAAAACAATAGCACTATTATGTCATGACACTAACAATATTCCCTCCCTGCTCCACCACATGATTCACCTCCATAGAAAAACATACACACGTACATGATTCAGCATAGGGTCCTACTAAAGATTGGTTTAACTCCGACAGGAAAATTAAGCAGCAATAAATTAGTGGTACTTAAGTACTTCTAATTAATTAAGTGAGACAACAGAAGTGGAAGGGCTCCCTGGAGGATCGTCTCGCATGTAAGGTAGTCGTTGCCGGAGCCCTTGAATGGCCTCGACTGAGGCCTCCGCTTCAAAGAAGATTGCCTTGGCACTGCTTATTCTTCTTCTTCTTCCTCTTCATGCTCGCTTCTCTTTCTCCTCACCAGTTGGTGAAACCAAGTACATGATTGGACTTCTAATTCAGAATTGGTTTTATCAGTGAGGGGGTACAAGTGTACTAGTAAAAATAGCATTATTTTCTCATGGCAGTCGGAAAATAGAGATGAACACATGCATTAAATATCATTCTTACCTAAAGGAAGGTTATGGCGCCAATATGGATGATGAGGATTGGAACACATATCTCCCTTTGTGCAGTTCCACCGAAATGAACCAACTGTTCCATTCTGACATTCCAGTTAAACAACACAAAAGTCACTTCTTTTAAGAAGAGTTTTGTGCAGTGCACCAAAAGGTCACAACAAAGAACTGTGTGAATTGGATATCCTGTTTGCACAAAAAGGAACAGAGGAAATATTCGTAGTCTCAAACAATTACAGTAAAAACATTTGGCTAAACTTGTCATGGCTTATAACAAAGTGGCATGGCTTCATTTTTACCAGGGACATTAGATTAAGAACAACTAAATATTTGGTATAAGGGCATGGGACAAGGTGCACCAAAATCCAAAGACCATGTACGTAAATAGGGGCATAAAGTGGTGATTCATAGTTTGTTGCCCCGAGAAACAAACATCCAAGAAACATATCCGGTTGGTCCCATTTTTGTTCACTCTAGCCACCTACTCCTATGTGTGGATAGGAAATCTAGTCCTGGTCATACCAATCGTGTATAGCGTTACCCCTATATTTCCCTTTTTCGACCAAGAGACCGGTTGGATGACCAAATTGCATACTACTTTCACCCCCTTTCTTTCCTGTTTGTACCAAGTCCGATGTACATACTAAATTCCCCACCCCACTTTATTTCTTGTTTGAATTAGTATTCTCTCCGTCTGAATTACTTGTCATGAAAATGGATGTGTATAGAACTTAAATACATCTAGATACATCCATTTCAATGACAAGTATTTTCGGACGGAGGGAGTACAAGATTCGACTGCATGAAGGAGCTTTACCTCTAACAGTACAAGAAAAAAAAAGGTGACGTTGGACCATCCGATCGAGAGGGGCTGAGAGGTAGAAAATGATGCACATGCAGCGACGTAGCAAGCTGTGGAAGTAGAGCTAAGGCGGTTTCGAACGATGATATACCCGAAGGTCGTCGGGATGTGGATAGGTGGGCAGCGGGAGGTTGGATCCGCCCACAGGAAACGACGAAGGGATCGGAGGACCTCCCGCGCCGGCGCTCGGCCAGAGATAACGGTACGGCCGGCAGTGGGTCTCCTCCCTCGATGTCGACGACGGCCCAAACGCTGCCCCTCCTCCCCTTCACCGACAGAGGGGGATACGTCCGGATCTGTAACCAGCGGTGATGATAGAAAGACAGTGTTTTTTGAAGGGAGAAAGACAATGTTACTACCCTTATCTTGTTTAGATCTGGAGAGGATGAGAGTGTGTGAATAGAGCAACCCTAGAAAGCAAGCGAGGAGGCTCCGGCCTATATATACGTAGTGGGGTAGTTTTCCTTTTTCACTCCATCAAAACAATCGCTTAAAATTGTGTACTACTACATGCCAGGTCGCTGTTTTTTTAGTTGTTGATTGTTTTTTGAGATAGCTACCCGCTTGTTCCAAGTGGTGTTACGGTGTGCCAGCTCGCTCTTTGTGTCGTTCAAGTCTGGTACTACAAATCCCCCCATTAAATGAACAACCACCCACTCGTAAAAATTGTGAACAAGCCCACGGATAAATTAGCGGAAACGTGGGTTGCCCCAACATGCATTATTATTTATATTTTCTACTACCCCCGTTCCTAAGACAAGATTTTTTTATTAGCAGTGAGCCCCACATGTCATAGATACAAAAATTGTGGCAAGATTCCCTTAGGCAAGCCAAAGTGTGTCTAACAATTTGAGCAACTCATGTTAGGCAAGTGTGGCAAGTGTGGGAAAAATAATGTGGCAGCATAAGACAAACATAGTCACAATCCAAACAGACCCGTAATTTTTTGTGACATGCATGAAAATTTGGTCAGTTAAATTTATAGTCAAAATTTGGCAAGGTGCATCAAATCAACACATGCAAGTATCAAAAGGAAAGTCACGGCATGCATGCATGCGTTGTACTCCCTCCGTTTCCAAATATAAGTCTTTTTAGATATTGCAGCAAGTGACTACATACGAAGCAGAATATGTCTACATACATCCGTATGTTGTAGTCCATTTGAAATGTGTAAAAAGACTTATATCGAGTGCAGTGCTTTGATGTGTCGCGTCAACTCGTACAAGAGCGAGAAATTTGATTACTACAACGCCCTCTCCCTCGTGGACTGAGCGCCGGTGCCTTAACTGCACCTGCCTTTGGCTGCATGACAAGAGGGCCAACCACCTTTTGGGCCCACCTGTCATAGACACAAAGGCAGGAGCAGTAAGTAGAAGCTTTCGCTACATGATATCCCTTCCGCACGAGGTGGACGGACATGCAGCAGTGGATTCAATACTGTAGAAGTAGGAGTAACATCATTGTTCGTCTTCTCGAAGAGGCGAAGAACCAAGCGCAACCCAAACGTGACAGTTGCGAACGCTCGCGTGGTGCGCTGCCTTGGAGCACGCATATACTAGCCAGGCTCTTGCATGCGACAAAATTGCTACTATTGTTTAACAATTAAACTCCATCATCCATTGGTTGATACTCATTCTGCATAGGTCCACGTGCTCCTACTTCTATGACAAAAAATCATGACAGAAAATGGGCTTTTCGTCCTGGGCAGGCCGGAGACGCAGCTGCATGACATTCTTTGGGCCGTCCATGATAGAAAAAACCGTGGTAGAAGCAAGGGCGAGGAAAATTTCGGGGAGTTCCCGGTTACGGTGGGTGGTCGGGGGCCGAGCAATGCGTGTTTCTCTCATACACATACGCGCGTGTGTGCGAGGCGTTGGCTCTAACTGAACCCGAGCGAGGCGTTGGGCTCTAACTGAACCCGAGCGATTGCACTGCAGGCTACGCGTTACTGAACCCGAGCGATCGATCGATGGCTATTAACTGAACCCGATCGAGCGATTCCTTTGCTACTGCTGCTAACTGAAGCCGATCGATGATGCCTTTCTGGATGAATAGTGAGCATTGCGGCGGGTTTGGATGAACAGTGAGCGGTGGGAGTGGATGAACAAGACCCTGGCGTTGCCTCTGGATGAACAGGACCCCGATCGATCGAGTCGGTTAGGGCTGGAAGAACAGGACCCCGTGGAGGGCTGGATGAACAGGACAACCCCATGGAGGGCTGGATGAACAGTAGACAGTGGAGGGTGATACGTCTCCAACGTATCTAATTTTCCAAACACTTTTGCCCTTGTTTTGGACTCTAACTTGCATGATTTGAATGAAACTAACCCGGACTGACGTTGTTTTCAGCAGAACTACCATGATGTTGTTTTATGTGTAGAAAAGAAAAGTTCTCGGAATGACCTGCAAATCCACGGAGGGACTTTTCAGAATTACTAAGAATTTGGGTGAAAGAATCAGGGCCAGGGGGCCCAAGGCCTGTCCACGAGACATACCCCCCTAGAGCACGCCCCCCTGTCTCGTGGGCCCCTCGGACCTCCTCCGACCTCAACTCCAACTCCATATATACCGTCTCGCAGAGAAAAAAATCAGAGAGAAAGTTTCATCGCGTTTTACGACACGGAGCCGCCACCAAGCCCTAATCTCTCTCGGGTGGGCTGATCTGGAGTCCGTTCGGGGCTCCGGAGAGGGGGATTCGTCGCCGTCGTCATCATCAACCATCCTCCATCACCAATTTCATGATGCTCACCGCCGTGCGTGAGTAATTCCGTCGTAGGCTTGCTGGACGGTGATGGGTTGGATGAGATTTACCATGTAATCAAGTTAGTTTTGTTAGGGTTTGATCCCTAGTATCCACTATGTTCTGAGATTGATGTTGCTATGATTTTGCTATGCTTAATGCTTGTCACTAGGGCCCGAGTGCCATGATTTCAGATCTGAACCTATTATGTTTTCATCAATATATGTGTGTTCTTGATCCTATCTTGCAAGTCTATAGTCACCTATTATGTGTTATGATCCGGCAACCCCGAAGTGACAATAATCGAGATACTTCTCGGTGATGACCGTAGTTTGAGGAGTTCATGTATTAACTATGTGTTAATGCTTTGGTCCGGTTCTCTATTAAAAGGAGGCCTTAATATCCCTTAGTTTCCGCTAGGACCCCGCTGCCACGGGAGGGTAGGACAAAAGATGTCACGCAAGTTCTTTTCCATAAGCACGTATGACTATTTACGGAATACATGCCTACATTACATTGATGAACCGGAGCTAGTCCTATATCAACCTATGTTATAACTATTGCATGAGGAATCGTGATCCGCATAATTATCCATCACTGATCCATTGCCTACGAGCTTTTCATATATTGTTCTTCGCTTATTTACTTTTCTGCTACTCATATACAAGTTCTACAAAAACCCAAAAACATTTATCTTTTCTCATACTGCTACCATTACTATCATACCACTTTTGCTACTAAATACTTTGCTGCAGACATCGAGTTATCCAGGTGTGGTTGAATTGACAACTCAACTGATAATACTCAAGAATATTCTTTGGCTCCCCTTGTGTCGAATCAATAAATTTGGGTTGAATACTCTACCCTCGAAAGTCGCTATGCGATCCCCTATACTTGTGGGTTATCAAGACTAATTTACGGCGTCGTTCTTGGGGAGCATAGCTCTATTCTCTGAGTCACTTGGGATTTATATCTGTTGATCACTATGAAGAACTTGAAAGACGCTAAGACCAAGATTTTGCCCTGAACTACGAGGGGAGGTAAGGAACTGCCATCTAGCTCTGCACTAGATTCTCCTTCCGTTATTGATAGGCTTGCGACACCTAAACCTACTACTGCTATGAATTCTGATATGTCGCATGTTATCGATGATGCCACATCTGCTTTGCATGATACTTATGATGAAACTACTTCTGTGCGTGATACTACTTTGCCATTAGGTGAATTTCTTGATGAACAACTTGCTAGAGTTAGGGGGAATGAAAATGTTGAAGAACCTATTATTGATGATTGTGATGATGAACGTTCCCCCAATGATTATGTATTACCTGTTGTTCCTAAGGGTTATGTTATGAACAAAGAAGTTGCTGAAGCTATTCTTGCTTGCAATGATAGAAATGATCTTAAGAAATTATTAGCTAAATGGAAGCAGCAGTCTCTAAATGCTAGAATGAAACCCGATCCTACTTTTGCTACTTCACCTATCTGTGTTACTGATAAGGATTATGAATTCTATATTTTTTTTAACCAGGAACAGTAGGAAAGGCTCCTACCGTGTTACTATATTATAATAATAAGCAAACTGTACAATGGGTATTTACATAGTGGGGGGGGGGTGGAGATACAACTTGCCAACTTTGTGACAAGTAGACTAAGAAGACTAATAAACAGACAGAAACAACTAAAGGGAGTGTACAAGATTCAGCACAAGGAGCCTATGCTCCTCTTTGACTCTATGTTGAAGAAGCCCAAAGTCCCTCTTGAATCTGTCCAGCCAGGAGTTGAGGGAAGGTGTTATTGCTCTAAAATGTTTATTATTCCTCTCCTTCCAAATGCTCCAGGCCGCCACAATGAATTTCTCAAGGAAAAGTGGGGTGGGATGAGTGTTTCTGTGAGCTTCAACAGCTTGTATTCGGCCAAGGAAAGGTTCCCAAATAATCGCAAGTTTGGCCCAGCAAAGCTTACTGAAAGAGCATGTGAAGATCATGTGTTCCACTGTTTCCTCAATGTTCAATCCATGATTATGAATTCTCTATTGATCCTGATATTATTACTTTAGTTGAATCTGATCCTTTTTATGGCCTTGAATCTGAAACTGTTGTGGCACATCTTACCAAGTTGAATGACATAGCCACCCTATTTACTCATGATGAGAAGTCTCGCTATTTATATATCCTTAAGATATTTCCGTTCTCATTAAAGGGTGATGCTAAGACTTGGTATAATTCTCTTGCTCCTGGTTGTGTGCGTAGTCCCTGTGATATGATTTATTACTTCTCAGCTAAATATTTCCCTGCTCATAAGAAACAAGCTGCCTTGCGGGAAATATATAATTTTGTGCAAACCAAAGAAGAGAGTCTCCCACAAGCTTGGGGGAGGCTTCTCCGGTTGCTTTATGCTTTGCCTGATCATCATCTTAAGAAAAATGAAATACTTGATATCTTTTATAATGGATTAACCGATGCTTCCAAGGACCACTTGGATAGTTGTGCTGGTTGTGTTTTCGTGGAAAGAACAAATGATTTAAGCTGAAATACTATTGAATAATATGTTGACTAATGAAAACAATTGGACTCTTCCTGAGCCAGTTCCTGAAGTAATTCCTGAACCAATTGAGCCAACTCCTGAGCCCATTCCTAAACCCACTCCGAAGAAGAGAGGTGTTCTATTTCTCAGTCCTGAACATATGCAAGAGGAAAAGAAATCAATGAAAGAAAAATGTATTAAAGCTGAAGATGTTAAGAATTTACCTCCTATTGAAGATATACATGGTCTTAATTTACCGCCTGAAGAACCACATTGTCTTGATAACCTGACATAGGTAGTAAAGGTAAATTCTCTCTATAGATATGATAAAGTTGAAATACCCTCTACTAAATTTCATAGCCCATTCTTAGATGAATTTGATGACTTTATGGCTAGACAAGAAAGTTTTAATGCTTATGTTGGTAGAGAGTTAAAGAACAATGCTTTCGAGATAGGACGCGTAGGTGATAATCTCTCTAGAGTTAAAGATGAACTTCACCGCGTTAGCAAATATGCTTCTATGGTTGCTACTCAAGCTGAGCAAGTGCTCAAGGCTGAAAATGATTTGCTTAATGAGTTGAATAATAAAAATGACTTTGCTGTTAGAGTGGCTACTAGAACTGGTAGAATGACTCAGGAACCTTTGTATCCTGAAGGCCACCTTAAAAGAATTGAACAAGATTCTCAGAATAATAATCTAGATGTTCCTAGTTCTTCTAAGAAGAAGAAAAAGAAGAATGATAGGACTGTGCAAACTTCTAGTGAACCTAATATAGAAACACTTGAGAATCCCAATAATACTTCTATCTCTAATGCTGAAACGCAATCAGGTGATGAACATGAACCTGATGATAATGCTAATGATAATGTTCATGTTGATGCTCAACCTAGTAATAACAATGATGTAGAGATTGAACCTGTTGTTGATCTTGATAACCCACAATCAAGAAACCAACGTTATGATAAGAGAGATTTTGTTTCTAGGAAGCACGGTAAAGAAAGAGAACCATGGGTTCAGAAACCCATGCCCTTTCCTCCTAAACCATCCTAGTCAAAGGACGATGAGGATTTTGAGCGCTTTGCTGAAATGATTAGACCTATTTTCTTACGTATGCGCTTAACTGATATGCTTAAAGTAAATCCTTATGCTAAATACATGAAGGATATCATCTCAAATAAAAGAAAGATACCGGAAGCTGAAATTTCCACCATGCTTACTAATTACAATTTTAAGGGTGGAGTACCAAAGAAACTTGGAGATCCAGGTGTTCCAACTATACCATGCTCCATTAAAAGAAATTATGTTAGAACTGCTTTATGTGATCTTGGAGCTGGTGTTAGTGTTATGCCTCTCTCTTTATATCGTAGACTTGAATTGAATAAGTTGACACCTACTGAAATATATTTGCAAATGGCTGATAAATCAACTGCTATACCTGTCGGTATTTGTGAGGATGTGCCTGTTGTGGTTGCAAATGTCACTATCTTAACGGACTTTGTTATTCTTGATATTCCCGAGGATGATAGTATGTCTATTATCCTTGGTAGACCTTTTCTTAATACTGCAGGGGCTGTTATTGATTGCAACAAAGGCAATGTCACTTTTCATGTTAATGGTAATGAGCATACGGTAAACTTTCCGAGGAAACAATCTCAAGTTTATAGCATCAATTCTATTGAAAAAGTTCCAACTATCATTGTTGGAGGTTTTGAATTTCGTCACCCTACTGTCAAGAAAAAGTATGATATTCTTATTGTTGGGGATTTTCATATCCTTGTTGAGGTAACTTAGTGTTATTCGAAATTTCTCCGGTTCCATGTTATTCGGAATGAGTTTGTTAACAAGACTTGATCAACCTTGTTAGCGGGTTCATTTTGATGACCACGAGGTGGATGAAACTAGAAGGCACAACCTTCTGGACCCCCTTTTTACTTTCTGTCATTTAGATTAAATACAGCAAAATAGTATTATCCGTCTGTTTTCTGAATTATCCGTGCGATAAAAAATAGTCCGAAAATAAAAGTGCTCCAAATGCCCTGCAAATTTAGTATGATTTTTTCTGGAATATTTGAGGATTTTAGGCGCTGAGAACACTGCAAAAGGGGCAAGCACCAGGCCACGAGAGAGGAGGGGGCACCCCCCCTATAGGGCGGCCCCCCTGTCTCGTGGGCCCCTGGTGGCTCTCCTCCAATTATGCCAGCACCCACACACTCCATCTTCTACCCAAAAAAATCCCCATCCAGCTCAAGCACGAGTTCTAGCTCGTTTTGCTGCGATTTTCGATCTCTTAGCTCAAAGCTCCATTCATAAAACTGCTTTGGGAGATTGTTGCTTGGTATGTGACTCCTCCATTGGTCCAATTAGTTTTTGTTTTAGTGCTTTATTCATTGCAAATCCTTGCTGTCTTGGTGACCCTGTTCTGGAGCTTGCATGTTAAATTTTTGAGGTCCCAAGCAATTCTAATGCATGATATAGGCTCTAGGCACTTGTAGGAGTAGTTGCTATCAATCTTGTTTAGTTTTATGCATTTTTATTTTGAAGTTACTAAAATTTCAGAAATTTTCAGAAAATGTTGAAGAAACTTTTGAGGGGCTCTTCTAGCCAAAGCTCCCAGGAAAAACAAGCTAAAGAGAAGGAAAAAGTCAAGTATAATCTTCCTCGCTTAGCGGAAGTACGACCGTGTGAATGGCCATGTGATGGTTTCTTGAGAGAGGCTGGAATTCATGAAGACTTTTATGCTTTAATCAAGACCGCGGGCCTCACCGGCATCAATGACCGAATCGATCAGTATCTCTTACTCACCAATACTTTCGTGCAAAACTTTTATTTTTATCCTAAGAAGTCACCGCCTGAAGTATCATTTTATTTATATGACGAGTTCAAAGAAATGTCTTTACGTCATTTTTGCACGGTATGTAGGATACCTTATGAGGGAGAACTAGAGGAACCCCATCGTGAAGATGTGGTTGTCTTTGTTAATATTATTGCTGTAGAAGAGCCAAAGAAGGGTTCCGAAGCAAAAGTCTCTAGCATACACTTTCCTGTTTTACGCTACTTTATCATATTTGCTAGTAGATGCTTGATCGGTCGTGGGAATAGTAACTTGAGTGTTCCTGATATTATCATGCTTCAACAAGCTTTGCTGGGAGACAATAGCTTTAACATGGGTGCCTTCATTGCTAAACGGCTAGCCCTTAATCGTACAAAACGCCCCATATTCGGAGGTATCTATGTTGCACGCCTTGCTAGACATTTTCAGATACCCATTAGGCACCATGAGAAAAAAGAGACTAAATTGCCTCTTCACATTTTAGATTACAAGAGCGTGGTAGCACATAAGTTTATTGTTGATAACGAAGATAGGATGCTCTTGTATAAACTTAGATTCAATAAGAAACACTTTGAGATTATTATCTTGCCTGCACCTCTGTTCTTTGATTTGCTTGCGTAAAAATTTCTTGTCACACCGGAGGTCAGTAAACAATCATCGAGCTCAAGCTTTTACTCCGTAACCTGAACCGAACCTGAGCTGGACCCCTATCGTGCATCATCTGTCCAAAGGAATCCGGAGATGACCAACCAAAGGGTATCCTGATTACACCTGTCATTACACAGGAGAGAGTAGCGGCGGTCCTTGGTATTAAACCAACTTAGGCCAAAAGCTTAAGCTTGGGGGAGTACGTATTTCTCACCGAATTTACATTCATGTTCACACACTAGTCGTCGGTGCTCATACTCTTTCATTGTATTATCCATGCTAGTTTAAATTTCTTTTTCTAGTTTTCTTCTTGTGTGTTTGATAAACCTTGAGAAAAACCAAAAAAATTAGTTAGTTTAATTTCCTTGCCTGTAGTAGAAATTAAAATGAAAACCCAAAAAGATTTCTAGTTCTTCTTTTTACTTGGTGGGATCTTTCCCGTGTAAATAGTTTTCTTTTCTTTTCTTTCCTTTGGGGGTCGAGAAGACCTTATTAAAAATGCTTAGTGGCTCTTATATGCATGATTGTTTATTTAATTAGAGCCCATATTACTTGTATTCTCTCTTGAGTTGAATGCTTGCAGATTCCAGCTTAGTCCAATGCACGTACACTCTTATTATTATACACACCGTTCGGTCGTGTGAGTGAAAGGAAATAATGACGACATATGATGGACTTATTGGGATGAGAAAAGCTGGTATGAACTCAACCTCTCTTGTTTTTGTAAATATGATGATTCATCGTTCCCGAGTCAGCTATTATGAAGTAAACATATTTGCAATGACATTTGGAGATTATAGTTACTTATGCCATGCTTGATTAGCTATGAGTTATAATGGTTTACCTTGCGTGCCAACATGCTATTAGAATGATTATGATGTGGTATGATGGGATGGTATCCTCCTTTGAATGAATTGAGTGACTCGACTTGGCACATGTTCACGCATGTAGTTGAATCAAATCAACATAGCCTTCACGATATTTATGTTCATGGTGGATTATATCCTACTCATGCTTGTACTTGGTGTGAATTAATTTTAATGCATGCTTACGATCGTTGTCGCCTCTCTCGCTTGGTCGCTTCCCGGTCTTTTGCTAGCCTTCAATTGCATTTCAAGCGGAATACTGCTTGTGCATCCAAACTCCTTAAACCCCAAAGTTGTTCCATATGAGTCCACTATACCTTCCTATATGCGGTATCTACCTGCTGTTCCAAGTAAATTTGTATGTTCCAAACTCCAAACCTTCAAATGAAATTCTGTTTTGTATGCTCGAGCAGCTCATGTTACAACTAGTGCTGCCTATATCTTCCATGCTAGGTGTGTTATTCTCAGAGGAGTGGACTCCGCTCCTCATTCACGAGAAAGGGCCGGTAACCGGGATGCTCAGTCCCATGATCCAAAAAGATCAAAGCAAATCAAAATAATTAAAACAAAACTCCCTGTGGCTGTTGTATGTTGGAGGCACTCGTTGTTTCGAGCAAGCCATGGATTGATGCTTGTTGGTGGTTGGGGGAGTATAAACCTTTACCATTCTGTTTGGGAACTGCCTACAATGCATTTAGTGTGGAAGATACAGTCATCTCATAGGTGTTGCGTTGACAGCAAAAGTATGCCGCTCAAAATGTTATTCAATCTCTATTTTAAAATCGAGCTCTGGCACCTCTACAAATCCCTGCTTCCCTCTGCGAAGGGCCTATCTAATTACTTTTATGTTGAGTCATCACCCTTCTTATTAAAAGCACCCGCTGGAGAGCGCACTGTTATTTGCATTCATTATTATTGGTTTATATTGGGTATGACTTAACTGGATCTCTTTTACCATGAATTACAATGTTTAGTCAGTCCTTGATCTTTAAAGGTGCTCTGCATTTATGTTTTGTGGTCTCAGAAAGGGCTAGCGAGATACCATTTTGTTATATCATTTGATGATTACTTTGAGAAAGTGTTGTCATCCGAGTTTTATTATTATGGCTCGCTAGCTGATTATGCTATTGATATGAGTAATTGTGAGACCTTTGTGTTATTGTGAGTATGGTTAGTTCGTAATATTTGCTGAAACTTGAATGCCGGCTTTTCATGTTTAGAACAACAAGAGCAAACAGAGTTTGTAAAAGTTTTTCTTTTTCACTTTCAGTTTATCAACTGAATTGCTTGAGGACAAGCAAAGGTTTAAGCTTGGGGGAGTTGATACGTCTCCAACGTATCTACTTTTCCAAACACTTTTGCCCTTGTTTTGGACTCTAACTTGCATGATTTGAATGAAACTAAGCCGGACTGACGCTGTTTTCAGTAGAACTACCATGATGTTGTCTTATGTCTAGAAAAGAAAAGTTCTCGGAATGACCTGCAAATCCATGGAGGGACTTTTCAGAATTAATAAGAATTTTTGGCGAAAGAATCACGGCCAGGGGGCCCATGGCCTGTCCACGAGGCAGGGGGTCGCGCCCCCCCTAGGGCAAGCCCCCCCTATCTCGTGGGCCCCTCTGACCTCCTCCGACCTCAACTACAACTCCATATATACCGTCTCGCGGAGAAAAAAATCAGAAAGTTTCATCGCGTTTTACGACACGGAGCTGCTGCCAAGCCCTAATCTCTCTCGGGAGGGCTGATCTGGAGTCCGTTCGGGGCTCTGGAGAGGGGATTCGTCGTCGTCGTCATCATCAACCATCCTCCATCACCAATTTCATGATTTTCACCGCCGTGCGTGAGTAATTCCATCATAGGCTTGCTGGACGGTGATGGGTTGGATGAGATTTACCATGTAATCAAGTTAGTTTTGTTAGGGTTTGATCCCTAGTATCCACTATGTTCTGAGATTGATATTGCTATGACTTTGCTATGCTTAATGCTTGTCACTAGGGCCCGAGTGCCATGATTTCAGATCTGAACCTATTATGTTTTCATCAATATATGTGTGTTCTTGATCGTATCTTGCAAGTCTATAGTCACCTATTATGTGTTATGATCCGACAACCCCGAAGTGACAATAATCGGGATACTTCTCGGTGATGACCGTAGTTTGAGGAGTTCATGTATTCACTCTGTGTTAATGCTTTGGTCCGGTTCTCTATTAAAAGGAGGCCTTAATATCCCTTAGTTTCCACTAGGACCCCACTGCCAAGGGAGGGTAGGACAAAAGATGTCATGCAAGTTCTTTTCCATAAGCACGTATGACTATTTACGGAATACATGCCTACATTAGATTGATGAACTAGAGCTAGTTCTATATCACCCTATGTTATAACTATTGCATGAGGAATCGCATACGGCATAATTATCCATCACTGATCCATTGCCTACGAGCTTTTCATATATTGTTCTTCGCTTATTTACTTTTCCGTTGCTACTGTTACAACTACTACAAAAACCCAAAAACATTTATCTTTTCTGTTGCTACTGTTACAAGACTGTTGGACTATGAAGATACAAGATAGAAGACTTCGTCCCGTGTCCGGATGGGACTCTCCTTGGCGTGGAAGGCAAGCTTGGCGATTCGGATGTAGATCTCCTCCTCTGTAAACCGACTCTGTGTAACCCTAGCCCTCTCCGGTGTCTATATAAACCGGAGGGTTTAGTCCGTAGGACACAACAACAATCATAACATAGGCTAGCTTCTAGTGTTTAGCCTCTCTGATCTCGTGGTAGATCAACTCTTGTAATACTCATAACATCAAGATCAATCAAGAAGGAAGTAGGGTATTACCTCCATCGAGAGGGCCCGAACCTGGGTAAACATCGTGTCCCCAGCCTCCTGTTACCATTAGCCTTAGACGCACAGTTCGGGACCCCCTACCCGAGATCTGCCCGTTTTGAGACCGACATTGGTGCTTTCATTGAGAATTCCTCTGTGTCGTCGTTGCAAGGCTAGATGGCTTCTCCAACCTTCAACCACGTGGTCCTGGGCGAGACTTTTCTCCCCGGGCAGATCTTCGTGCTCGGCGGCTTCGCACTGTGGGCCAACTCGCTTGGCCATCTGGAGCAGATCGATAGCTACGCCCCTGGCCATCAGGTCAGGTTTGGAAACCTAAACTACACTGCCGACATCCGCGAAGACTTGATCTTCGACGGATTCGGGCCCGTTTCAGGAGCACTGAACAATCACGACGTGCATGACTTGGATCTGCAGCCGAACAATATTCGGAACATCGCACCTGCTACAACTCCGGACTTTGCTCCAGAGCAGGTCGTGCCTTCTGAGGACGGGTGGATGGACCCCGCCCCGAAGGCCGCACACTCATTGGCTTTGGAGCCGAACACAGAATCCTCTCCTAAAGGGATTTATATCTCCGGACCCCCGGACTCGCCTCTGGTCGTGTATTCCGGACCGCGCGCATCCGGGCCCGTTGAACCTACCTGGGCTCCGGTTATGGAATTCACCGCTGCGGATATCTTTCAGCACTCACCCTTTGGAGACGCGCTAAATTCATTAAATTCTCTCTCTCTGTCAGAAGACTCATGGTTGAACTATGTCTGGCCCGTGTGGGATACGGAGGACGAAGAAAATCGCAACCCACCCACCACCCACTTTATAGCCACTGTCGATGACCTAACAGACGTGCTTGACTCCGACCCCAATAACATGAACGGTATGGACGTTGATATAGGGGATGATATGGAACCACCGCCCACGAGGCGCTGGACAGCCACTTCATCATACGACATCTACATGGTGGACACCCACAAAGAAGACAATGTTGACAAAAAGGACACAACGGAGGATAAACCCCCCGGGCAAATGCAAAAACGACGGTGTAGGCACCGCCTTAGGTCCAGTCACAGTAAAAATAGCGATAACAACCCAAAACAAGATGACACTCCAGTTGATTTCAAAGGCAACAACGACCATAGGGATCCAGCGATGGAGCATGATAAACCAGGTCATACCGAACACAGCCCGGAGCAGATGCCCGAACAAAATTCAGAGGGCCGAACTCATCATGCTACCTCCAAAGAAGAGAACAGTCCGGTTGACGATGCGTTCATCATCCCGGAAGAACATTCGGAACAAGATAACCTCCGAAGAAAACTCCTGGCCATAGCGCAGAGCCTGAAGAAGCAGAAGCAAAGGCTTAAGGCCGCGCAGGATACGCTCAACCGAAGAAGGAATAAGGTGCTGGACACCGAAGGGAAACATGGCGATAATCGCCACACAAAGAGCTACCCAAAGCGCAAACTGCTACCCAAATTTGACGATGAAGCCGCAGCACTCGTTCGGCCCAAAAACAATACGGCTACTCACCCGGACCAACCACCTCATGGCCGCGATAGAGCAGCCACCGATACCACACACGATTTACGAGAGCTCCTGGACAAAAAGGCCAATGCGGCCATATCCATCTATGGGTCCAGAGGACATTCTCCGACGCGGGATTATGGTCACCACAACGGTCATACTGATCGAATACCGGCCCGGAATCAACACCGGGAACAACAGCAGACGGCAGCATGCCGCGACACGACCAGATATAGAGGGGCTAAGCACCCCCTGCGCTTCACGGACGAGGTGCTGGATCATGAATTCCCACAGGGATTCAAACCCGTGAATATAGAGTCATACGAAGGAATGACGGTGTAACACCCACGATGCGGCTATATCTCCCACGTGTCGAAGCACAACTTAGAGGCATAACCGCATTGTGGTTTTGTCGCAAGAAGGGTCATCTTCACACAATCCCATGTAATGAACAAGAATGGGATAAAAGAGTTGGCTTACAATCGCCACTTCACACAAGTACTTAAATAAATCATACATCATTCAGAGTGCACACATATAGTCCGACTACGGACGAAGCCAAAATAAAAGAAGATAACCCAACTGCTAGATCCCCGATCGTCCCAACTGGGCCCCACTACTAAACAACATGAAACGATACATAGCAACGACCAAGGTCTTCGTTGAGCTCCCATCTGAGCTCGGTTGCATCACCTGCACTGGTATCATCGGCACCTGCAACTGTTGTGATAGTATCTGGTGAGTCACGAGGACTCAGCAATCTCAAAACCCGCGAGATCAAGACTATTTAAGCTTATGGGAAATGAAGGGGTAAAGTGGTGAGGTTGCAGCAGAGACTAAGCATGATATGGTGGCTAACATACGCAAATAAGAGCGAGAAGAGAAGCAACAAAACGGTCGTGAAGCTAGCAATGATCAAGAAGTGATCCTGAACTCCTACTTACGTCAAACGTAACCCAAAACTGTGTTCACTTCCCGGACTCCGCCGAAAAGAGACCATCACGACTACACACGCGGTTGATGCGTTTTAATTCGGATCTGGTGTCAAGTTCTCTACAAACGGACATTAACAAATTCCCATCTGCCTCATAACCACGGGCACGGCTTTCGAAAGATAATATACCCTGCAGGGGTGTCCCAACTTAGCCCATCACAAGCTCTCACGGTCAACGAAGGATATACCTTCTCCCGGGAAGACCCGATCAGCCTCGGAATCCCGGTTCGCAAGACATTTCGACAATGGTAAAACAAGACCAGCAAAGCCGCCCGATGTGCCGACAAATCCCGATAGGAGCTGCACATATCTCGTTCTCAGGGCACATCGGATGAGACATCCTACGAGTAAAACCAGCCCTCAAGTTTCCCGAGGTGGCCCGTAGTTCATTTCCGATTCGGACCAACACTCGAAGGAGCACCGCCCGGGGGGGTTAAAATAAAGATGACCCTTGAGTCTCGCAGAACCCAAGGGAAAAAGGCTTAGGTGGCAAATGGTAAAACCAAGGTTGGGCCTTCTTTGGAGGAGTTTTATTCAAAGCGAACTGTCAAGGGGTCCCATAAATCACCCAACCGTATAAGGAACGCATAAAATAAAGGAACATAACACCGGTATGACGGAAACTAGGGCGACAAGAGTGGAACAAAACACCGTGCATAAGACCGAGTCTTCCACCCTTTACCAAGTATATAGATGCATTAATTAAATAAGAGATATTGTGATATCCCAACATAATCCTGTCCATCATGAAGCAATCTTCAACTTCACCTGCAAATAACAATGCTATAAGAGGGGCTGAGCAAAGCGGTAACATAGCCAAACAACGGTTTGCTAGGAAGGGTGAAAAGGTTAGAGGCTGACATGGCAACTTGGGAGGCATGGTAAACAAGTGATAGGTAATGCAGCATAGCGATAGAATGAAGCAACTAGCAAGCAAAGATAGAAGTGATATCGAGGGTAATGGTCATCTTGCCTGAAATCCCGCAAGGAAGAAGAACGAGTCCATGAAGAAGACAAGCGAACGTAGTCGAACGAATCCTCACAACTCCAGAACGAAACCGAAGCTAACGAGAGAAGCAAACCGGAAATAAGCAAACAACATGATAAACAACCATCACATAAACATGGCATGATGCACAACCAAATATGATGCATGTCTGGTTTAAAGAGGCATGGCATGGCAAGGTGCAACAAACAATACTACAAATTAAGTGGAGCTCAATATGCAACGAGTTGCATATTGACGGAACACCACATCAATTATTTAGATTATCTCTCGGTTAGGAACACAACAACATTAAATGTTATTATAAACATGGCAAGAGGTGAAACATATGAAAACTACCTATCTAGGCAAGTTTAAATGAGGCCGGAGCAACAAACAACAATTCCGGTAATTCCCACATGTCATGTAGTATTTAAAGCAAACAACAATTTTAACCATTTAAATGCTGTTAACATGATGCGGATGACATATACAAGTTTGTGCAATTTTTATGAAAATGATGCCATGAGCAAGATATGAGGCATTTGTTCACCATGGCGGAACGAAAAGGGTGCCACGGCGGCGAAACAAAAATGGTGCCACGGCAACATATCCAAAAATGATGCCACGGCAACATATCCGAAAATGATGTCACGACAACATATCGGTTCCAGTAGCTCATGAAGATACCGGTGCAAAAGGAGGCGTGTGGATGAGTGTGTCATGCAAAAGGTGGTGGGGTGATCCCGGTTATCGGGTTCCCACGGGTCGACGGTATGGCAAAACGAGGAGGAAGGTGCAAGGATCAATTCGGGACATGGTGCAAACACGGGCATCTCATACAACACACATTCATTCGTTCACGAGCGGTCGTCTTGGGGTTATACCTTTGAAGCGTGCGTTCTCGGGCAGAACGAGTTCGATGCGGTGTAGGAGAAGTAGACGTTCTCGCAATGGTCGTCATGGGAAGTAGTTGTTCACGTGGCGACGGTAGTGGTACATCTCGTAGTGGAAGTAGTTGTTCATGTCCCGTGGATGTTCGGGGTCCACGGGGTCTTCGAGGGTCGACAGTAGTGGTTCACAGACGTCATGGAAGTAGTCGTTCTCGTTTTGTAGTCGTACATGGCGTCAGTAGTGGAAGTAGTGGTACACGGCGTCGTGAAAGTAGTGGTACTCGCAGGCTTGGCGACGGTAGTTGTACACGTTTCTATAGATGTTCGGCCGGCGATAGAGATACTTGTCGCATCGCCGAGCATAGTCGACCTTGGCATATCCGAAGGGGTACTTGACGAAATCCACATCCAATGTAGTCATGCACGTCGTAGTCGGACTTGACGGTTCCGTTACATAGGTCTTCGGTGATCGACGGACGTCGTGGTACTTGTTGGTACGGGTCTTGGCGTATCCAGGGAACGTCTTGCGAGGCGGTAACAAAGGTGTTCGTCGAGGTACTTGGCGTCCACGGCAACTTGCGGAGGAGGTGCATGGACCTGGCCTGCTGGAGGCACTTGGAACAGAGAAGCCATCGGGCTGCTGTTCATTGGAAACGAGTTGAACCAGGGGAGGTCAAAGCAGCAGCGGTGGAAGCAGAGTTGGCCGGAGGGGACGGCTCAGGCAGGAGCTCCATAGCACGAGGAGGAGGCCGACGGAGATGCAACAGAGATGGGCGCAGGCGTCGCACTTGCCGACACCGGTCGCGGGAGGTCGCCGGGGTTCCGTTCCTGCCAGATCGAAGCGGAGGCAGGCCGACGGACTTGGGGCTCGGCCAGCACTAAGGAGGCGATGGCGGAGATGGTCCGGCAGCACGGGGACGGCTCGGGTGCGGGACGAGGAAGGGAGACACGAGGACGCAGCGGGTCGACGGGGCGGCGCGGTGCAGAGGCGAAGCAGGGTCGAGGCAGGGGTGATGCGGAGGAGCTCGGCGTCCATGGCGGCATCCATGGCGGGGCGGCGCTGAGTCGAGGCGCTCGGGCTGCAGGAGGCGAACGGCGGAGGTGCAGGAGAACGACGTCGAGCTTGGCGACGGCCTCTTGCCGGAGATGATGATGGGGAGGCGGAGCAGCGCATGGGCGACAGGGCCGCCGGAGGAGGCTCGCGTGGAGGGCGACGCTCGGCAGCGGGGCCAGCAGCAGGGCAACCGCGGGAGGCCGAGGCCGGCGGAGGTGCGGTGCAGGGCGGCGATGGAGGGCGGCGGCCTGCTGGCTAGAGGAGGTGGAGAGGTGCGGCGCACGATGGAGAACGAGGGAAGGAAGAGAGGCTGCGAGGGAGGTGGGATCGAGCGATGCTCTCCCCTGCGGCTAGGGTTAACAGGGGGGTCTGGGTTGGGCTAGCTGCACGAATGGGCCGGCCTAGATGGCCTACTGGGTTGCTGGGCTCTCCTCTCCCTCTCTCTTTTATTTACCAAAAGCAGTAAATAACAAAGAAAGAAAAAGGAGAGAAAGAAAGGGTTGGAGAAATAATTTGAGCATGGGGGTAATTTTCCCGGACTCGCAAAAATATGCTCGTTCCAAGAAAAATAGAAAGGCCATGATTGAAAGATTTAAATTCAAACTCATTTGAATTAATTCAAATGGGTTTGAACTAGGACTTGATAAAAGGAAGGTCCAAAATGTTCGGATTTTTGGTGGAGCTCCGGAAAATGATGAAAGAAATTATGGACAAGGTTGGAGACCAAGAATTGAGATAAAAACGGCATGGGATATTTTGCAAGTGGGTCATGGTTAATTCCAAATAAATGGAATAATTTTATTATAGCTCCCTAATATTGGAAGATATGTTATAAAGAGAAGTCACCCTTCCCTCGATTTAAATGGATCGAAAATCCATACAATTTATTTAGTTGAGTTTTAAAAAATAAATGGCATGATGGCATGATGACATGATGCAATGCAATAAGCAAATAAAACACATGGCAAAGTTCGGAATAGCTGGAAGTCTTCTGGAGCGTCGGTCTCGGGGCGTTACAGACGGACCCTGGGGTCTGGATTGAAGATTTTATCCTTCACATACACATGGCTCATGGGGATGACCTCCACGCCATCAAATACCTCCCCCTCAAGTTAAAAGGACCAGCTCGTCATTGGCTGAAAAGCCTCCCTGAAAACTCAATTGGAAGTTGGGAGGAACTTGAGGATGCTTTCAGGGCCAACTTTCAAGGGACCTATGTCCGGCCTCCAGATGTTGACGATTTAAGTCACATAATACAACAACTCGGAGAGTCAGCCCGCAAACTTTGGAACAGATTCCTCACTAAGAAGAATCAAATCGTCGACTGTCCGAATGCCGAAGCCTTAGCGGCCTTCAAACACAGTATCTGAGACGAATGGCTTGCCAGACACCTCGGCCAAGAAAAGCCGAGAACGATGGCAGCCTTAACTAGCCTCATGACCCGATTTTGTGCAGGCGAGGATAGCTGGTTGGCCCGTAGAGGCACCAGCGACCCGGGCACATCCGAAATCCGAGATGGCAACGGGAAGCCATGGCACACTAAGCACAAACGTTGGAATAACGGTAGTCCGGACAACACAGCGGTCAACGCCGGATTCAGGGGCTCTCGACCTGGTCAAGGAAAGAAGCCATTTAAAGGCAGCAAAGAGGAACCATCCGGCCTGAACAAAGTCCTGGACAGATTGTGCCAAATCCATGGCACTCCCGACAAACCTAGAAATCATACCCACAGAGAATGTTGGGTTTTCAAGCAGGCCGGCAAGTTAAACGCCAAACACAAGGGAAGGGAAACACCAAGCGAAGACCAGGATGAGCCTCGCTAGCCGAACACCGGGGGCCAGAAACAATTCCCACCGGAAGTCAAAACGGTAAACATGGGACACGCAACTCACGCAGAGTTCGTAGCCCCCCAATTCAATCCCTGGGCAACTTGCCCGATCACTTTCGATCACAGGGACTACCCGACCAGTATCCGGCACGGGGGATCGGCTGCCTTGGTGCTCAACCCAATAATTGATGGATACCATCTTAGTCGCGTCCTAATGGACGGCGGCAGTAGTCTTAATCTGATATATCAAGACACCATCCGCAAAATGGGGATAGACCCATCCAGAATAAGTCAAAATAACGCCACCTTCAATGGAGTGATTCCAGGCGTAGTAGCCCACTGCTAGGGCTCCCTCATATTAGAAGTGACATTCGGTTCTCCCAACAACTTCAGAAGCGAGAACCTACTCTTCAACATCGCTCCCTTCAGCAGCGATTATCATGCATTGCTTGGAAGAACGGCATTCGCTTGCTTTAACGCAATACCGAACTACGCTTGCCTTAAACTCAAGATGCCCGGTCCATGCAGCGTCATCACGGTTAGCGGAAACTCAGAGCAGTATGCGGCAGTTCCTGCTGCCGGACTCTAGGCGGCCTCCCCCACCAGAACGCATGACCGGTCGTCAAGACCACGGACACGGATAGACGAGTCCAATACACCATTTTTTTCACAATGCCTTGGATAAACCTGAGCCAGGGGCTGTACATGTGTCCCCATAAATAATACGAGGGGCTGCAAAACATGTAACAAAAGCCCACAATTCGGCTTGCCTCATTAATAGGCCGGATCTTGAACATTTCTCGAGCATAACTAACTTTTCACACGTTTCCTTTTTTCTTTCGTTCCTACAGACACTACCAGTGTGATACCCCTCCAGGATACGGCACAACAGAGACACAGGCGCAGACGTGCAGCAGGGCCCCGCCCACAGGTTTCTCTTTAGATTAAGCCCCTACATAAACCTTCTTTACTGTCTCTTGTTGCTCGAATTCCCATGGGTATTTCATAAACCTATAAGGGATACTGGCGTTATAGGCTTTTTGCCACGTCAGATCAAAGCACGTACCTGGAATCACAGGGTCAAGGGCGTCATTCCGCCCAATATATGTTATAAAGTCCGAATACCTTCGGGAGTGTTCGGCGTCACGAGTTTGGCCTTATATGCATCACCTCCGAATCATGTCTTTGGTCAAATGTTGGGTTAGCCCGGCTCCTGGGTTTGCTGCCTTACGTTCCATTCTATCGGCTAAGGCGGCCAAAGGAGCGATTGTGCCCTGGTTATTCCGGACGAGCACCTCAGTAGAGAAAGCCGAAAACTGACTGTTATGATATAGCGAGAGATTGGTCAACCACTCGAGGACTCATCGAAATCTATAGGATTCCTCCGCATTAACGAAGGACCATTCTACCGGTCAAGTACGCGCACCTTATCCGGACGCTCGCGGAAGTACCAGGGGCTACATAGTAGCCCCACCTTTCAAACTCCTATGGCTAAGTAAAAAGTGTTACAGCTATATAGTCCGGTTGCCTGGTTCGACGTGCGATCACCTCCTTAACGGACCAAGACGTTGGATCAAGTGTGTTCACACATATTTTCTCGAACACCCCCGTATTATGTGCGTGGGGGATGAAGCCAATGACTGCTAACTTTCACGTTATATGCATACATAAACAGCCCCATAGGAGACACTATAATACTTTCAGGAAAAAGTATAAAAAAAGTAGCCTCTATAATCACCGGCGGATCTCGAGTAGGGGGTCCCGAATTGTGCGTCTAAGGCTAATGGTAACAGGAGGCTGGGGACACGATGTTTTACCCAGGTTCGGGCCCTCTCGATGGAGGTAATACCCTACTTCCTGCTTGATTGATCTTGATGATATGAGTATTACAAGAGTTGATCTACCACAAGATCAGAGAGGCTAAACCACGCTAGCCTATGGTATGATTGTTGATGATCGTCGGTCCTACGGACTAAACCCTCTGGTTTATATAGACACCAGAGGGGGCTAGGGTTACACAGAGTCGGTTTACAGAGAAGGAGATCTACATCCGAATCGCCAAGCTTGCCTTCCACGCCAAGGAGAGTCCCATCCGGACACGGGACGAAGTCTTCTGTCTTGTATCTTCATAGTCCAACAGTCCGGCCAAAGCATATAGTCCGGCCGTCCGGATACCCCCTTATCCAGGACTCCCTCAGTAGCCCCTGAACCAGGCTTCAATGACGATGAGTCTGGCGCATTGCTTGTCTTCAGCATTGCGAGGTGGGTTCCATCTATGAATACTCGAAGATAAATTCCAAACACAAGGACCGTGTCCGGCTCTGCAAGATAATCCTTCCCTATACTACCGTAGAGAGAACAATAATAATCCACGAGTCTAATCCGTTGACAATTCATCGAAAAGTGACATCACGCCATGGTCCGGCTTTTATTCGAACCATTTTCCCACAACCTGCCTTCGCACACACCACGAGACAGTTTCTTTGGCACGTCTTGTAAAAGCAGAGATCGTGTCCCCTTATCGCGGGATCCTCTTCAATACGGGCGTGGGTTGCCTAACCATACCATCAATTACGGTATGTGGGGAACGAGCAGGCTCCATTAGGCAAGCGGGGAGGCGTAAGTTTATCGCCTCTATAAAGGGGAGAACTCTCCTCCTTTCTACCCACGCCTTCTTCCGCTTCTTCTTGCCCATTTCCTTTCGTCTGAGCCCTAGCGCCCAAGCATTCATCCTCCTCACCAAAAAGGGTCCTCCGAAAATGTTCGGATCCGGAGCAGGGGCAAGTGGATGGCCTCCTCCGTCCAGGAGAAGGATATCAAAAAGTTGTGAGCGGCCGGATATCTGGCCAAGAAAATCGGCCACCGTCTTCCAACGGTGGGACAGATTGTCCCTACTCCGGAGCCCCACGAGAGAGTTGTTTTCCTCCCCCATTTCGTCCGCGGGCTCGGGTTTCCCTTCCACCCTTTTGTTCGCGGCATCATGTATTACTATGGGATCGATTTCCACGATCTATCTCCCAATTATTTCCTCAATATCTCGACATTTATCATCGTGTGTGAGGCCTTTCTCCGTATCTCGCCGCACTTCGGGCTATGGCTCAAGATCTTCAATGTGAAGCCCGAAGTGGTGAGCGGCGAACACGCCGAGTGCGGAGGCGCCATGGTGAGCTGGATGCCCAAGGTCACTTGGCCGACGGGTACTTTCAACGACCCCGTCAAGGAGTGGCAGCTACAGTGGTTCTATATCACTGAGCCGCCGCGGCAAAAAAGTGGGCCATCGCCTCACGAGTTTCGATCTGGAGCCCCTTTGCGGCTCACATCCTGGCCCAAAAGGGCATAAACTGGTCGTCGTCCGACGAACTGTCAGTGATCCAGACGCGCGTCAAAGGTATGGAAGACGAGGCCATCAGGCTTGTTGACGTGGTCCAGGTGATGCTGGTCCGCCTGATCCTTCCTTGCCAGCATAGAGGCTGTAATTAGTGGGAGTACGACCCGGCCAAGCACCAGACCTTGCGGGAGCTATTCGGCTCCTCGCACAAGGACATCTGTAAGGTGCTCTTCAAGTCCGGCAAACCGTGGCCGGACTCTGTCGCGGACCGCGAGTTTCGGTTGTCCCACCCTGCCAGTCCGGTAAGTCGTCATCACATCTTGGTCATTAATATGCCCCGAAGGGGATATTTCTTTTAACGTGTCCTTCCACGATCGCTTCAGGAATGGACGAAGGTGGCGGAGCGGATTCATTGTCCGGCCCTGCTGCCGGAAGAACCGGCGGGACCTCTTCTGACGAAGATGCTGGTCCCAGCGCCTTACAAGGCGCCGAAGAAAGAGGCCAACAAGGAGGCCAAGGAGACCAGGAGAGGTCTCCGTCGTCGGGGTGCTTTGGACACGAAGTCCGAAGACTCCAGCGACCCTCCCTCCTCCAGAGAGAATGAGGAGGAGGGAGAGGATGAGGATGAGGAGGAGGAAGGACAAGAGCCCGAGCCTCTTACGAGGGGGAGGAAGAAAAGGGCAGCCTCCTCATCCTTAGAGGCAGATTCGCCTAAGAGGGGAAGAACATCCGTCCCCGAGGCGTCCACCACGGATACCGACAACAGCCCGGAGTGGGATCCCAGGGCCCATCCCCTGGAAAAATCGTAAGCGCACAAAATCTGGACACATCCATGCATCCAGAATTTACTAGAATGCAGTTTTTTTAATTTGCACCGTACTTTTTACAGTCCGGCAAGTTCTCCGGCCCAACAGGACTCATCAGAGGACTCGTTGAGTTCCGATGCTTTGCAGAGCGAGACCCCTCCTAGGGCCCCTTCCCCGAATCCGGGCCGTGACACCGAGGTGTCGTCAAAAAGGACTTGAGTCAGGGGGGCGCACTTTGGGGTCCGGACGCGCGGGTGTGGCGATTCCCATGAATATCGACGGCGGGGGCGGTCATGGATCCGGACCATAGCCGGACACAGTCCCGGAGGCCCAGAAGGCTCCGAGATCGGGCAAGCAGCCCCTTGTGACTAGAGGGGGCGATCCGCCTGCGACCTCCGTCCAACTGAAGGTGTCGGGCGGCCTATCGACAGCACTAGAGAGTGCGTCCATTATTGATGAACACCGCACCCTTATGGGCGTGGTGATAGAAAAGATTCAGGCCGCCAAGAGCGGACTGAATGAATCCTGCATTAGCCTGATAAAAGGCTTGGAGGTATGTTGTAAAAGATAGCCATAGTATAGATAGTAGCCCCTGATACATTGTTCGGAGAGGACAGGAACCGAACAGGGGATCAACTTCCCGTCGGCAGGAGACTTAGCTAATGACACATATATATTTTTTATGAATCAGATGTCTGCAGCGATTGCCTCTTCTCATGCCGCGGAAGTGTCCGGACTCAAGCAAAGTCTGGCACTTGCCGAAGGGGAACTCGGTCGAGTGAAGAAGCAGCTGGAGGATAGGCAAGGTATGTTTTCAAACTTTTTAGTAACTTTGTAGCACAAGTAAGTAGTTGTGACTATCTTTAAAGTATATATATCGCACTCTCCAGGGGCGAACGCCGAAGTGGAGGCGCTCAAGAAGGCTGTTGCCTTGGCCGAAAAGAAGGCGGCCGGAGAACGGGCTCTCCGTGAAAAACACGAGGCAAGGGTCTTGGAAGCTGGACAAGAGCTTCAGGAGGCCGTGGGCAGAAACGAGAGCTTGGGGCAGAGCCTTTCATTGAAGGAATCCGAACTCGCCCAAGCTCTCCAGGCCGCAAAGGAGGCTCGGGAGGAAGCCCAGGTTGCGCTAAAAGATATCCAGGAGGCGCGGAAGATTGCGGCTGGTAAGGGGGGTTTTATTTTCAAGGTGCCTTACGCTTTAGCAGGGAAGATTCATGGTGACCCATTGAACCCTAATTTTTTTCAGGAGCGTTCGCAGATTTGCCGCACAGCATATCTGATGCTGCCCAATTCTGCCGAGCTGAGAAGAAGGAAACTGCGGAGAAGCTCTTCTGGTCGCAGTATTTGGCACTGAACTATCCGGTGCCGTTTGTCGATCAGCTAAAACAGCTGATAGAACTGCATCAGGCGGCCGAGCTAGCCATGAAGGATTTGGTTATCCGGCTGTGGCCCATCGAGCCCATACCTAGCAGTTTCTTTACGCTCGCAAAGCGGATTGGGAGAGCCTGCCCTCGACTAGAAGTCATTAGGCGATCAGTGTGCATAGAAGGGGCACGAATGGCTTTCACCCGTGCAAAAGTGCACTGGGGGAAGCTTGATGATGAGAAGCTGATGACCGAGGGGCCGCCGGAGGGGATGGAGCATCGCAAGCCCGAACTGTATTATGATGGCGTCCTGAAAGGCGCCCGCCTCATGGCCGAGGAATGTACAAAAGACATTATTTTTCCCTGAAAGCAGTTATGCTGTCCTTTGTAAGGCAAGACAGAGTCACTTATATGTAAGTGCCTGTTTATGTTTAAATTTTATTCCTGCGCGGCTGTTTATTATGTTATTCCTGAGAGTTGGCCAGTCGTCGGCTTCTGCCCCCACACAGGAACTACGGGGGTGTTCGGGATAAACCTGAACACTCTTTATCCCATTCTTGGGTCCATGAAGGAGGTGTTCAGCACAGCGAACCAGGCAATCGGACTATAATGCTTTAGTACTCTCACTTAGCCATAGGATTTCGAGTATGGGCGGCACAACCCCTGGTGTTCGGAAGACCGCACGGGGGGTCTAATAGCTCTTGATAGGTGGACCGATCCCTCGCACGCTGCATTTTATTATGGCATTATGCGGAATAAATCTTTAAAGATTTGACAACCTCTCGAACAGCTGACCAGCTCTCGCCTTATCATGACAGTCGGTTTTTGGCTTTCTCTACTGAGGTGTTCGTCCGGCAGAACCGGGACACAATCGCATTAGTTCTCCCAGCGCTACCTTAGCTGATATTACGAAACATAAGGTACCAAAACATGGGAGCCGGGCAAACCCAACCAATGACCCAAGACATGATTCGGGGCTGACGCATATAATGCTATAAGTTCGGGGTGCTGGACGACCGAGAAGGTGTTCGGACTTTAGACGCCGTAGCACGGGTGTGAAATCCCACTGACATTCGAAGGCATAACAAAATGTTCGGATGCCGTTGCGACGAAATGTCGTTGAAAGAAAAATAGCAGATAAGCGTCAAACGACTCCACATGCTGTATTTAAGTAATATGTCTATGCGTACGGGTACGGTGCATGTTATAATAGAGAGGCATGACGGCAGAACCAGTTGGGGCCGGGAGGTGGTCGATTGTGCGCGGGTCCGGAGGAATATCCGAATTGTGTTTAGGTGGGGTGGACATCCCCCCTATATGCGTCTGAGCTGATTCCAAGCCGCCGGTCCTGTTATGCGCGAGGGTGAACCTGCAAATAGTGTTTTAAGAGGCATGGGTGAGCATCGGCTGAGCCATGGATGTGATCCGTCCAGCTTATGCTGAAGGGTCTGTATGAGCTATGATTATATTGGGGTATCCTGAAGTACTTCGGACTCCCTTATCGTTGTCCGGGAGTTCGGTTGTCGAATCTAAGTTCGATTGAGAAAAAACCGTGACTCGCTGGTTCAGTGATGAAAGTAGCCGAGTATTCTTCGGCGCCGAGGTGAAGCTCGGTCTTGGCCATATTCGTGACTTCGTCACGTGGGTCTTGAGTGGTAATGCGTCTAGTCATAGTGTATCCTGGCGGTGCTGAGTAGCCCTTGCCTAGGGGTGTTAGACCGAAAAATGGGTATGATGCTTTTGGCTATCCGGAGACTAGCTCCGGGGTGGCGGGGCCTGGATGGCCATCGCGCCTATTTATGATACTCTATAATGAGTTATCTTGTGAGTCTGATCCTCAAGTTTCTAGTCCCTGGACTTGATGATCCGGGCCTCTTCACGCTTCATCTGGTGCCATCCTGCCGATTTGTTTAAAGACCGAGCATTCTCTATTTGTATGATTGGCTGCTGCTCCTGGGGTACCATGGATTTGACATGGTCGGTCAAGTATGCGGTTCAAGCTGGAGGGGCCCAGATTAAGATGTTGAAGTCTCTTCTCCCTTTCAACATTTTGAGGAGTACGGGCTCCTGTGTTGATCGCCGTTCCCCGGGCGCCATTCTGTGTCTTGGGACGCTTGTATTTGTTGCACCAAGGTTTGTAGACTCTGTTTCTATCCGCTGATGCGTCCTAGGTATTTTTGTTGTTTGGTAAGTAGCGCTGGTCTTGTGTGCGGCCCCTGGCCGCAGTGTTTTGTCGGCCGGGTGTAGGCCTGCGTTTGATTTTCAGTGCCTCCTCTTCGAATTGAGGTAGTAACCTGCGCTTTGGGTAGTATTTTTTCGGCACGTGAGTCCGTATTCTTCGGCTGCTCGGGCCTTAGTCCGTTTATCTGTGAGCAGGTCTTGGTCAGCTTGGAGCTGTTGCTGCTTTTTCTTCAGGCTTTTTGCAGTGGCTATAAGTCTATGCTTGAAGCGCTCCTGCTCTATGGGGTCCTCTGGTACGCCAAATTCATCATCACCGAGGCTCACCTCGTCTTCGGAGGGAGGCATATAGTTATTGTCCTCCAAGTATCCGTCTGTCACCTGTTCATCTGGGCTAGCTAGCCCGTGTTCCCGTTCAGCTTGCTCGAAGGTGGGTTGATCAGGATCGTATTCCTCTTTGGCACCATCTGGATTTTCTTCTCCAGTGCCGGTATTGTTGTGGTGGGGCTTGGAGCGGTGGCGATGACGCCCATGTTTTCCTTTCTTCCCCAAGGGGTTTTCTCCAGTTGCCTCATCGCCATTGTTTTCTTTGGGAGTATCCACCATATATATATATATATCATATGAGGAGGTGGCAGTCCAGTGCCCTGTGGGCGGTGGTTCCTGTTCTGCTCCTGCATCGTCGTATATACCGTCGATGTCTTCGGAGTCGAAGTTAAGCACGTTGGTCAAGTCATCGACCGTGGCTATTAAGTGGGTGGTGGGTGGGGAACGATTTTCTTCGTCACCAGCTTCCCGCTCGAGCCGAACATAGTTCGGCCAGGAGTCTCCTGATAGAGAGAGAGAGACCTTAGAGAATCCAGCACGTCTCCGAAGGGCGAGTGCTGAAAGATATCTGCGGCGTGAACTCCATGACTGGGGCCCAGTTAGATTCGATGGGCACGAGCGCGCGGGGTCCGGAACACATAGACGGAGGTGAGTCCGGGGGTCCGGGGACACAGATCCCTTTAGGAGGGGAGTCTGTGCTCGGCTCCAACGCCGAGGAGTATGCGGCCTCAGGGGTGGGATCCATCCACCCGTCCTTGGAAGGCACGACCCGCTCTGGAGCGGAGTCCGGAGCGGTAGCAGGTGCGATGTTCCGAATACTGTCCAACTGCCGATCTAGGTCGTGCACGTCATGGTTGTTCGGCGCTCCTGACACAGGCCCGAATCCGTCGAGGATCAAGTCCCCGCGGATGTCGACGGTGTAGTTTAGGTTTCCGAACTGACCTGATGGCCGGGGGCGTAGCTATCAATCTGCTCCAGATGGCCAAGCGAATTGGCCCGAAGTGCGAAGCCGCCGAACACGAAGATCTGTCCGGGGAGAAAAGTCTCGCCCAGGACTGCGTGGTTGAAGGTTGGAGAAGCCATCTAACCTTATAGTGACGACACAGAGGAACTCTCAATGAAAGCACCAATGTCTGTGTCAAAACCGGCGGATCTCGGGTAGGGGGTCCCAAACTGTGCGTCTAAGGCTAATGGTAACAGGAGACTGGGGACACGATGTTTTACCCAGGTTCGGGCCCTCTCGATGGAGGTAATACCCTACTTCCTGCTAGATTGGTCTTGATGATATGAGTATTACAAGAGTTGATCTACCACGAAATGAGAGAGGCTAAACCCTAGAACCTAGCCTATGGTATGATTGTTGATGATGATCGTGAGTCCTACGGACTAAACCCTGGTTTATATAGACACCGGAGGCGGCTAGGGTTACACAGAGTCGGTTTACAGAGAAGGAGACCTACATCCGAAGTACCAAGCTTGCCTTCCACGCCAAGGGGAGTCGTATCTTCATAGTCCAACAATCCGGCCAAAGCATATAGTCCGGCTGTCCGGATACCCCCTTGGCCGGACTGTTGGACTATGAAGATACAAGATAGAAGACTTCGTCCCGTGTCCGGATGAGACTCTCCTTGGCGTGGAAGGCAAGCTTGGCGATTCGGATGTAGATCTCCTTCTCTGTAAACCGACTCTGTGTAACCCTAGCCCCCTCCGGTGTCTATTTAAACCGGAGGGTTAAGTCCGTAGGACTCACGATCATCATCAACAATCATACCATAGGCTAGCTTCTAGGGTTTAGCCTCTCTGATCTCGTGGTAGATCAACTCTTGTAATACTCATATCATCAAGATCAATCAAGCATGAAGTACGGTATCACCTCCATCGAGAGGGCCCGAACCTCGGTAAAATATCATGTCCCCAGTCTCCTGTTACCATTAGCCTTAGACGCACAGTTCGGGACCCCCTACCCGAGATCCGCCGGTTTTGACACCGATATTGGTGCTTTCATTGAGAGTTCCTCTGTGCCGTCGCTGTAAAGTTAGATGGCTCGCCTCGTCGTCAAGGACAACATCAACTCCGGGGGAGCCCTGGCTTTAGGCCAAACTCTCCGGCTGGGCGGCTTCATTTTGACCGCCCGATCGGTTGTCGCAACGATAGTGACTTCTCAGGTCATTAAAAATAGCCTCCATGTTGGTTCGAAATTTGCCGAACAGATGGATCCAATGGAGCTCTCCTCCAACAATGAACTCTTCGATCGCATCGCCGCTCTGGGCGTCGCTACGGACTATGATCGGATCGGGCTTAAATCTGACCAAAGGGAGATTCACTCTCCGCCGATCACCCACGGGATAGCGGTAGTGGAAGAGCATCACCCTAATTTTCCCTCTACCTTGAGGATGAACTATATCCAGATTTCCGAGCTCTCTGAGCCGGACACCCGCTCGCGGGAGGACATGACCCAGGCCCCGGACTCAACATCAGGCATCAGGTTGAAGAAATCGGGCAACCCTCCAGAACCCGAGCCATTAAGCTCGGAAGCCTCTTTGCCCCTGGGTCCTAGATTGGGTCTGGATTCGGATTCAAATACGCCCACCCACCCAGATTTATCATATCTTTCCCATATCAGACAAGAGCCCCAAGAAACAGTACACCGTTACTGGGCCAGGTTCCTCCTTGTGATAAACAAGGTCAAGAACTGTCGCGAGGTAGATGCAATCTCCTTCTTCTGCAAAAATTGCACGGACAAAGGGATTCTCAATGCCATAAGCCGCCGCGACATAGTACACTTTGCTGAGTTAGCGGCCATAGTGCAAAAGTACTGCGTGATGGAAAGCGCCTGGAAAACCCAAACAAATTTCTGGGACAGTCCGACTCTAGCCAAATCCCCGGTCCGAACTAAAAGGGTAAACTCTCGTAAGTCACCCGATTCAAGTACCAAAAAAATAAAGCCCGCCGCAGGGCGCGGAACCGTATTGGAAGAATGGCTAAACGGGCCGTGCAAGATTCATAGCACACCGGATACTACGCCAACGCATAGCCTTAGAGCATGTTGGATACTCCGGTAGGTGGCAAAGAGCGGTGAAGATCTCCTCATAGAACATCCCGCCGGAGACAACAATACAGTATTTACAGTCTTCGAGACTTTCGCCTCAAATAATAGGTGAAAGCGAGCTCAGCGCAGCCTCGCAGAAGTTTGCCATGTGGCAACAATAAACCCATGGAACGACACGGCTATAACATACAATGCTAGTGACGAACCCCAATTCCGGACAGTCCGAGCACCAGCTGCTTTGGTCCTTAGCCCAACCGTGGATGGCTTCAGGCTTACTAGAGTGCTCATGGACGGCGGAAGCGGACTAAACCTCATCTATGAGGAAACCTCAACAAGATGAAAATTGACAAGAGCCGCATTGAACGCAGCAGCACTACCTTCAGGGGAATCATCCCTAGTCGAGAGGCACAATGCGCGGGAAAAATCACACTAGATGTGGTATTTGGCACGCCGGACAATTACAGGTCCGAAGAAATTACATTCCCCCGTTCAGCAGCGGATACCACGCCCTCTTAGGGCGGGACGCATTCACGAGTTTTCAGGCTATACCCCATTATGGGTACATGAAGCTCAAAATGCCTGGGCCCAACGGAATTATCACTCTAGCTAGTGATCCGGACGTCGCACTCCGCGCCGAAAATAATACCGCCGCCCTCGCCCTGGAGGCATTATCAGAAGCCCTCGCGACCGAAGAGCTGACAACACTACGAGCAACAGTGGACAGAGACGATGTGATACTCGACAAGCGACCTAAATCCACCTCCTTCAAGCCAGCCAGACGAGATAGTCAAATTCAGTGTCCACCCAACGGACCCCTCAAAGACAGCTTCTATAGGGACACAGCTGAACCCCACAATAGACGCCGCACTACGAGACTTCCTACGCAATAATTGGGATATTTTCGCCTGACATCCTTCAGACATGCCGGGCATCCCACGCGGACTGGCTAAATACAGCCTCAATATACTAAAAGGATACCAGCCAGTCAAGCAGACTCTTAGGCGCTTCTCAGAGCCTAAGCGGCAAGCCATGGGAGAAGAGCTAGCCAAGCTACTCACAACCGGATTCGTCAGAGACATCAAACATCCGGATTGGCTAGCAAACCTGGTAATGGTACCAAAAAAGGACAAATCCTGGCGCTTATGCATCAATTTCAAAGAACACAATAAAGCTTACCCAAAGGATCCCTCCCCCCTCCCCCGCATTGATCAAATAATCGATGCCACCGCAGGACATGACTCATTGTGTTTCCTGAACGCATACTCCGAATACCATAAAATCAAGATGGCAGAGTCCGACCAGGCTGCAACAGCCTTCATCACCCAGTACGGCCCTTTCTGTTTCAACACCATGCCCTTCGGGCTAAAAAACGCCGGCGCAACCTATCAACGCATGATTCAGACATGCCTGGAAAAGCAAATCAGCAAGACAGTAGAGGCCTACGTGGACGACGTGGTCATCAAAACAAGACACGTCAAAACCTTAATAGATGACTTGAGGCTTACGTTCGACAATCTCCGAACATACGACATCAAGCTCAACCCGGAGAAGTGCGTCTTTGGAGTACCATCCGGAAAATTGCTCGGCTTCATCATTTCCAATCAAGGAATTGAAGCCAATCCGGCAAAAATCCGAGCTCTGTCATAGTTGGCTATCCCAACAGACCTCAAGCAGATCCAGAAACTAACTGGATGTGTGGCTGCCTTAAGCCGCTTTATCTCCCGCTTAGGAGAAAAGGTTCTACCCTTGTATCGCCTTCTTCGACGCACCGAACACTTCGAGTGGATGGATGCGGCCATGACCGGACTGGAAGAAATCAAGGCACTCTTGGCCACCAACCCAGTCATGACCGCGCCAAATATTGGCGAACCCATGCTATTATACATAGCTGCAACAAATCAAGTTGTGAGCGCAGTGCTCGTCGTCGAACGAGAGGCAGACGGACACAAGTTCCCGCTCCAAAAGCCGGTATACTATGTGTCCACTGTCCTCACTCCATGCAAATCTCGGTACCCACACTATCAAAAGATAGCGTATGCGGTCTTCATGGCATCCCGGAAACTACGACACTACTTTCAAGAGTGCTCAATCATGGTGGCCTCCGAAGTTCCCCTCAATGATATAATAAATAACCGCGATGCAACATGCCGAATTGCTAAATGGGCTATTGAGCTTCTTCCGTTTGACATAACATACAAACCAGGACGGGCCATTAAGTCCCAAGTACTGGCTGACTTCGTCGCCGAATGGACAGAAGCCGAACTCCCTAAAGAGTATGACGCGGAATTGGATCATGCATTTTGACGACTCCAAAATGCTGGCCGGATTGGGAGCAGGTGTCGTTCTGACATCCCCCACCAGAGATACGGTGCAGTACGTCCTCCAAATATTATACACAGACTCTAACAATGCAGCCGAATACGAGGCCCTGTTGCATGGTCTTCGGATGGTGGTATCCATGGGCATTCAACGCCTCGAAGTGCGCGGGGACTCAAACCTTGCAATATCTCAGGTAAACAGAGACTTTGACGCCAAGGATCCGAAAATGGCGGCCTATCGCAATGCCATCCTCAAAATATCAAGGTGGTTCGAGGGGCTCGAATTCCACCATGTGGTTAGAGAAAACAACCAAGCGGCCGATATACTCGCCCGCATCGGCGCTCGATGCGACCCCGTCCCACCTAACATCTTATTAGAAAGGTTGTTCAAGCCATCCGTGGCGTGGGAAGGGGAGTCCGGCACTATTAGTCCAACCCCGAACACAACCCCAGATTCTGAACCTTCAGATGTAATGGGAGGCTCGCCACCGAAATAACTTCTTCGGCCCACGAGATAATGGCTGTCATCACCCCGTGGACCGAGCCCTTCTTAGCCTACCTTAATAGGCAAGAGCTCCCCGAGGACCAAAATGAGGCATGTTGTATTGTCCGATGCTCTAAAGCCTACAAATTCCACGAAGGAGAACTCTACAAGAAGAGCCCCATCGGAGTGCTCCAACGATGCATCTCCGAAGAAGAAGGGCGGCAGCTCTTAGCTGAAATCCATTCCGGACTAGGCGGGCACCACGCTGCAGCTCGAGCTCTTGTAAGCAAGGCTTTCCGGACAGGATTCTACTGGCCAACAGCCTGGGCGGACGCACAGGACCTTCTCCAACGTTGCGTTGGTTGTCAAGTATTTGCCAATCAGAGCCATATGCCCCCTACCACTCTACAAACAATCCCCATAACTTGGCCCTTCGCGGTCTGGGGGCTGGATATGGTGGGACCCCTTAAAGGGGGAAGCCATAAGAAAAAATACTTATTGGTCATGGTGGATAAATTCACCAAATGGATAGAAGCCAAACCAGTTAAAACGGTCAAATCCGGACCAGTGATAGACTTTTTATCGGAGGTTGTACACCGATACGGCGTCCCCTACAGTATCATCACTGACAACGGCTCGAATTTTACAGCCGAGGAGGTGAAAGCCTGGTGCGGCAAAATGGGCATTAAGCTCGACTATGCCTCTGTCTATCACCCCCAAACAAACAGTCAAGTTGAACGCGCAAATGGTCTTATTATGAGCGGCATCAAACCCAGACTAGTGCGATCCTTGAAGGAATCAGATACGCATTGGGTCGAGGAACTCGACTCCGTACTCTGGGGGCCGCGGACCACGCCGAATCGCACCACCGGATACACACCATTTTCTATGGTGTACGGCGCAGAAGCGGTACTGCCCTGCGATATAATTCATGACTCACCTCGTGTGCGTATGTATGAAGAGAAGGAAGCCAAGCTAGATCAGCAGGACAACTTAGATGCTTTGGATGAGGAGCGCGATGTCGCTAAAGCCCGTTCCGCATTCTATCAGCAATAGGCTCGAAGGTATCAAAGCAGAGAAGTACGGGCCAAAACTTATAACATTGGCGAACTCGTTCTACGCCTACCTGAGAAGAAGAAGGACAAGCTCAAACCCAAGTGGGAGGGTCCCTTCATCATTGATAAAGTTCTCACCGGAGGAGCGTACCGTCTATGCAACGCCTCTGATAACAGACTCGAGCCGAACCCATGGAACGCGGCCAGACTCCGGAGATTCTATGCCTAGCACCGAACCCAGTGTTCGTCTCCTCACATCCTCCTCTTCAATTATGTTCCTTTCCCTCCTTTCTTGCCCTGTTTTATTTTTCCCCTTTTTTTACACATACATCCTTAAAACTGTAGGGATGCACTAAGCACTCCAGCCGCATTATGCGCGCGCACTATACCTGGGGGCTTCCTATTCGGAAGCTATATATATAATCACTTTAATGGCTTCTTGCCAAGCCACATATGCATTCTTCTTTCCATATGTGCCTTTTCTTCACCATTATATGCATCGATATGACTTCAGTTTTGGCCATGCTGGGTTGCCTGGCTCTTGTATTTATGCCCTACGTTCCCGTTAATTCGGCTAGGGCATAAGGGGAGCACCTCTGCGATTGTTACTGCCGGTTGAGCCGGATGTGTACCTCAGACTGGGTGAAGCCGAAAGCTAGCGTTCTTAAGGGAATATTCGGTCGGTGAACAAAAGATGTTCTCGTTCCTAACAACGAAAATACCCAGATGTTTTGTTTCCTGCGCTTTCGCGCGCAGTTCGGACATGCACATCGATGCATGCGTACCCAGAGAAAGGAACCCCTAACAGAACTATTCTCTCTGGAAGATGTTTCTTACTGTCCATGTAATATAACATAACTAGTCAGGTACTTGTCTGTTCACGCACTTATGACCCCTACGCGTGGTTTCCACGCATGCCCCGGTTTTCCATAACTGTGTGAGTATTCGGATACACCCCGGACTATCGGATCCGGGGGCTGAAGCGAAAAGGTCCGCCATGACAAATGATTTTCAATCTGGCTAGAAAGTACATGAGCCCATTCAAAATTACATAATCATACTTACTGGCTGCACTCTTCCTCTATACCATCCAACAGGCTGTCTAGCTTACAATCCTGCTGGGAATAATTTGCAACTAATTCTACTTGATCATATACTAAACTAACGGGTATCTCTTGTCCATCTGGCCCAGCCGGTCCGACTTCGGCCATATGGTTTGGGTCAGCCTTGGCGTATCGCGTCTTCACCATGGCCCACGCTCCTCTCGCACCTTGTCGGCAGGCTGATATCTTCCATAATCGGAAGCGCCGCCGTGCTCCTTTGAGCATCTCTACAAGTTTGCACATGCCTCCAGGTAGGGAAGCGGACGGCTACAAAGCTTGGGCAATACCCCGCATCACCTGCCGAGCTTGTTCGTGCAATTGTGACAGCTCTTGCAGCATATCGTCTGCGGAGCCGAGCATCTCTTTTTTAGGATGCCCCATCATCATACCTGCAGACATAACTCTGTCAATACGCCTCCCCGCCGAACTATACCATAGTTCGTTCAAGCACTTACTATAAATGCCACGTCGAAGCCTCCGGTTCTCCTTCACAGAGTCCGCGAGATGAGCCCAAACATCTTTCAGTTTAACGCTCAGTTGAAGATTGGCATCCTGCAGCTTATTCCTCTCTTCAATAGACTTCGTCAGCAAGCGTTCGCCCGCCTTCAGCTGACTTCGCAGATGTTGCTCATCATCTACTACAATCTTCGGATTTTCCCCGGGATTGTTTGGCGAACTTCTCATTAGATTTTTTAAAACTATGCCGAACACATAAACTGGTAGAAGAAATTCTTACCCGCAGACGTCCTTTTGGATCCCTCTTGTTCGGCTACATTACCCTTCATTTCGGCCTTACACTCCTCCAGCTCCTGAGATAGTTGGGCATTCTTCTCCACAAGAACCTATGCATTTAATGATCCTTAAATCAGTTGTGCCAACTGCTTCAAGTCTCAGGGGCTACTATTATACATACTTGTTAAATTTTCTTACCCGTATATCCTTCACATATTGGTCCATTGCTCTGGCAAGTCCATCTTGAGCAGCGCAGATATATGCGTGTCCAGAATTGAAGTCATTGAATGCCTCTTCAGAAAAAATACCACCGCGGAGTACGGCCCGCCGGTGCCGGTGATTCATGGCGCTCTCCACCTCCGAATTGGTGGCGGAAAGCATATCCGTATCCTCCACAGAAGGACAGTTTGGCACTGTCCCCACGTCTACCTCTGCCCGTGAATCCGATTCAGGAATCCGGCTGCTGGAGGCATGGCCGGTAGGGTCCCCGGGCATAGTTCGGCGTTTCCTGTCAGGACATAATTAAAGTCGTCTTGCCTCGACAAAAAGATCAAATGAACCACGTGGCAAGCTTGATGAATACCTCTGTGCCTGCGTGTCGCTCCTGACCGCCTTCCTTTTGAGCCTACCTTGTCTAGGTGCCTCTTGCTGAGAAGGCCCCGCGGGTTCCGCGTGACGTCCCGCCTGCCGTTTCTATAACAATACGACATGTGAGCTTAAGGTACGGCAAAATGAAGGAATTCTTTCGGAAGGTTGGAACTCCTACATTTCTTACGTGGGACATGGGAAGGAGTCCGGGATAATCCGCGATGATGGCCACTAAGGAGCCGTCACTGCTCGCCTGATAGAAGGTCCCGTCCACGAATTCCACGGATATATCTGGATCCTCTTCAGATCCGGGATCGAGAGCCCGGCTGGGATCCTCTGGCTACGGAGAGGGACTGTTGAATCCTTTCACGACCCTCCTTAGCTCCTGCTTTGAAGCGATAAGATAAATAATGGTGGTCAAAGGGGTAAGAGCGAATAGAGTTGAGTAACAAATAACGACTTACCCAGCTTCGGGGGTTGTACATGGAAAATCCATCCTGCGGTTTAATGCAGAGGAACTCCTCTTCTTCTCCCTTGTACAATTCGGATAATATCTTTGCCAAAGATGTGGCAGAGTCCGGACCTTTGCGGCCACAACGGGAGGCTTCGTCTTCTCCATTGAAGTGCCACATGGGTTTTCCCCTATATTGAAGTGGCTGCACTCCCCTTATTATGCATATTGACATAACTTTGATTATTGTCAATCCTGATTTGGCCAGGGTTTGTATCCGGCTCATCAGATAGGAGACTTCCCTGTTTTCTTCCTCCTGGGGGCTCTGAGGGGGCCAGCTTTGGCGTTTCTTCGGTGGAACATTGGCGAACTCAGGAAGGCCCGTCTGGAATGGGTCCGGGAGGGGAACGTCGTCAACATAAAACCACTCCGAGGGCTAGTCTTAGGATGCCTTCTTTGGAGTATCGGACAGGTATCCGGTCTAGGCGATGCGCCATATTTCGGCTCCGCCCACTTGATTTATGGATCCCTTCTGGTTGCGGGGGACGAGGCAGAATAGCCTCTTCCATAGCTCAAAGTGAGCTTCAGAGCCTAGGAACAGCTCACAAAGGGCGACGTAGCCCGCGATGTGCAATATGGAGGCGGGGGTAAGATTATGAAACTGGAGACCGTAGAACTCCAGGAGCCCGCGGAGGAATGGGTGGACTGGAAAACCGATGCCTGTTAGCAGATATGGGACAAGGCATACCTGCTCCCCCCGAGAAGGGTTAGGGAATCTCTCCGCTTGCTCCCCGCCATTATAGGTGGCTAGTCCGGATCGGACGGGGACCATGTATGCGGGCGGAAGGAACCCTTTGGTTTGCAACTCTATTAGGCGGCTGTGAGGGATGGAACACTTTTCCCAGTCCCCTGGCTTCAAGCTGGGGAGGCGGCGGGCGGGGCTGCGGCGGCCGGTCATAGTGGAATGGCCTCTCTTGGACGCGCTCTGTGAAATGCTTGCTGGGGTAGAGATGGTGTGGTTTGGATCTGAGTATCCCCACCTCCTCAAATAGGCGATTCATCTACGGGATTAGGGTGTCAAATGCAAAAATGCCTCGGCCCCTCGCCTTCGATCGACACGTGCCCAGTCATCATGAGGGTATTACCTCCATCAAGAGGGCCCGAACCTGGGTAAAACATCATGTCCCCAGTCTCCTGTCACCATTAACCTTAGACACATAGTTCGGGACCCCCTACCCGAGATCCGCCGGTTTTGACACCGACATGGGGGCTGAAGCCAACGACTGCTAACTTTCACGTTATATGCATACATAAACAACCACATAGGAGACACTATAATACTTTCAGGCAAAAGTATAAAAAAAGCAGCCTCTATAATCACACACATAATTGTTTACAATTAACAGAATCGTCAGTCAAACATGACATTCTTGGAGCACCGGACCTCTATTGTACGGGCACCCTCTATGACCTTCTCAAAATAGAGCTCGGCTGGGTCTTGGCTTGCTGCCGGGCCCTGGGTTGCAATACGGGTGGCCTCCATATGCGCCCAATATGTTTTCACACGGGCAAAAGCCATCCGCGCACCCTCTATGCACGTCGATCTCTTCATGGCATCGATCTGCGCTCTGGCGCCAACTAATCGTTGCACCAAACCAAAGTAATTGTCCGACTTCGGCTCCTTCGGCCACAGATGGTCTATTACAGACCTCATTGCAAGGCCGGACAGCCTATGGAGCTCGGCTATGGCGGCCATCTCACTCAAGGGTAAGGAGCGTGCTGGAGCACTAAATTGCGACCAGAACAGCCTCTCCATTTTGTTATCTTCATGGTCCTTGAATAACTTGGTCGCATCAGCCGCACTCTTCGCCAAGTCCGCATACTCATCTGCGGCGCTCCATAGCTTATCCAACGGAGCATACTTTGGATCTAAAAACTTCATCCGCAACAAATAAGGATTTATCCGGCTTGTCGAAGTTCCTCCTGTGCGTCTCTAATCTGAGAGCGCGTCTCCTTATCCGAATCTAGCGCCTTCTTCAGGTTGTCCGCCTTTATCTGATTCTCCTTTTCAAGAAGCTCATACCGGTCGGCAGCGTCCCTCAGCTCCACAACCATCTCGGCTATCTTCTCCTCCCTTCGCAGATGAGCGGCATGTTCGGCTTTCAGTTCTTCGGATGCCTTTAGAGCAGCCGCATTACTAATTCGAGCTTGTTCCTTGGGTAGGGCAAGCTCCACCCTCAGGGCCTCAACGGCAGCAGCTTCGCTTGCAACTACATCACATCACTTTAATATTTCAACCTTCTTGCAATTTCCCAAAATTAGATGTGGATATAAGAAAGCATACTCTGCGACTCCTCGAATCGCTTGTTCACAAGCGTGACATCGGCCTCCACCACGTCAATCTGCCGCCTCAATTCGGCGCATTCAGCGGCCTGGTCTATTGCCGAACACTTAGCAAGCTGCACATCAATACAAGTGCGATCATTATCTGGGAGTGTGATCCTCCTTTTCCCGCCATGGGCTGGCATCCATAGTCTCAGGGGCTACTATCTATACAGAGCGCATGTATCGTGTGCGGTACAAAAAATTGCGTATTTTTGCAGCTTATCTCATAGCCTTCGAGCAGGCTCCTCAAAGCTTCGTTCAAACCGCTTGTGGTGGAGGAGATTTTCTCCAACACCGTACCCATTAGTGTATGATGATCATCCAAGAGAGAAGATGACTCCAGGAGGCCCGTCAGCGTGTTTGGCCGGACACCGGACTCTCCCGAACCCTTTTCATTGTCCGCCAAGGGAGCCGAACGCGCTGAGCTCGGGGCGGCTGAAGTGTTAGCTTCTGGCCCCATTGGATCTGGACTCCTCCGTGACGATACATCTGGGTCGCCCGCTTCACGGGACGGAGAGGCAGGTGGGGTTTCACTCTCCATCATCTCCGGAAGAAGATCTCCCGAGGACGAGCCCTGTTGAGATGAACTGCTGGACGGACTACAAAAAACAGGTCTCGGTTATTATTCTCAGAGGAAAAGACAATAAGTTACTTGTTTAATAAAACTTACAGCTTGGTGGAGGGCTGGCCCGTTTGCGGGCACTGTGCGGTGAGGATGCCCTTCAGGGTTGGGCCCTTTGGCGAAGTTCTTTTCCCTTGATTAGGCGCCCCCGTCTCCAAATCTTCAGAGGCGGCCCTCTTCTTCCCGCGGGGGGAGGAAACCTCAGAGTCGCCTCCCCGATTCTCCTCCTCCGTGGAGGCGCTAATTCCCCCAGTTCGGATGCGCAATGTGTGAGGCCCACTCTTGGCCTCCCCACTCTTCCCTTCAGCTTTCTCTGGTGGCACCCGACTTAGTGTCCGTTTAAGAATCCTGGCCATTGCCGGGCCAGGCGAACCTTCGGGAAGAGGGGCCGGACACCTGATCCTCTCCGCCCTACTAAGCCAATCCTGGTTGCGGACAGTGTTCAGAACAATGCTATGACGAGTATAGGCAATGTGTTCGGTTATAGTGTTACTTACTTGGGTATCGAGGCGATTGCAGCTCAGGCCCGCATCCTCGGTGGTGTCCGGACACTTTGTTCGTGGTCCGAAGAACAAATTATACATCCCTTCGGGCGTCATGCCGAAGAAATGCTGAATGGTTCGCGGACCTTCTGGATTGAATTCCCACATCCGGAGAGGCCGACGTTTGCACGGCAGGATCCGCCGAACTAGCATTACCTGGATTATTTTGACAAGACTAATGTCCCTCTCGAGGAGCTCCTGAATGCGGCTTTGTAGCATTAGTACATCGTTCGCAGGCCCCCAGTTTAGTCCCACGTTCGCCCACGATGCCAGTTGAGGTGGAGGGCCCGAGCGGAAGGCAGGCGCGGCTGCCCACTTTGAGCCTTGAGGAGCTGTGACATAGAACCACCTCCATTGCCATAAATCAGATACCTCCGGGAAGGAGCTTTCAGACCACGGGCATCGGCGTTCCTACTTATTATGGCGCCTCCGCACTCTGCGTGTCGCCCCTCAATCATCTTCGGCTTCACATTGAAAGTCTTGAGCCATAAGCCGAAGTGGGGGTGATGTGGAGGAAGGGTTCACACACAATGATAAATGACGAGATGTGGAGGATGGAATCCGGAGCTAGATCGTGGAAATCTAGCCCGTAGTAGAACATGAGCCCCCTCACTTAGGGATCAAGAGTAAGACCTAAGCCCCGGAGGAAGTGGGAGACCAATACGACGCTCTCGTGGGTCTCGGGAGTGGGGATAACCTATTCGGGAGCAGGAAGCCTATGCTTGACATCAACGGTCAAATACCCAGCCTCCCCGAGCTTCGCAATATCCTCCTCTGTGACAGAGGAAGCCATCCATCGGCCTTGATGGTCAGATCCGGACATGATCGAAGATCCGGGGTGCTTAAGCTCGGGCTTTGGGTGTTGGAACTCATGATGCGAGATGTGCGAGCGTGGAGATAGAGGGATAGGCCTCGGCTCCTTTATAAAGGGGGAAGAATATCAAGCTTCCCCGAATGTGGTCGTTCGGGACTTGCCTAAAAACACGAGGTCATGCCAACAGGCACAGTTGGATTACCCATACCCATATTGATGAGAATCCCGTAGTAAGGGGAACACGATCTCTGCCTTGACAGGACATGCCAAGGAAACCACCTCGTGGTGTGTGTGGTGGAAAGTTATAAAAACGGTTCGAATAAAAACCGGACACTGGCGTGATGTCACTTTTCAAAGAATTATCAGAAGATTAGGTTCGTGGATTATTATTATTCTCTCTATGGTGGTATATGGAATTTATCTTGCAGAGTCGGACACGGTCCTTGAGTTTGGGATTAATTTTGGAGTATTCGGAGATGGAACCCGCCTCGCAATGCCGAATACAATCTACACGCCGGACTCATCATCATTGAAGCCTGGTTCAGGGGCTACTGAGGGAGTCCTGGATAAGGGGGTATTCGGATAGCCGGACTATGTACTTTGGCCGGAGTGTTGGACTATGAACATACAATATAGAAGACTTCGTCCCGTGTCCGGATGGGACTCTCCTTGGTGTGGAAGGCAAGCTTGGCGATTCGGATGTAGATCTCCTCCTCTGTAAACCAACTCTGTGTAACCGTAGCCCTCTCCGGTGTCTATATAAACAGGAGGGTTTAGTCCGTAGGACACAACAACAATCATACCATAGGCTAGCTTCAAGGGTTTAGCCTCTCTGATCTCGTGGTAGATCAACTCTCTTGTAATACTCATATCATCAAGATCAATCAAGCAGGAAGTAGGGTATTACCTCCATCGAGACGGCCCGAACCTGGGTAAACATCGTGTCCCCAGCCTCCTGTTACCATTAGCCTTAGACGCACAGTTCGGGACCCCCTACCCGAGATCCGCCGGTTTTGACACCGACAGCTGGTAGAGTCGATTGTTGACTAAGTTTCTTTTTTGAGAAGCCTTGTGTACGCATGAGCTTATTAGTAGGCCCACAAGTCAGCCTCCAAATCTGCGGCAGACAACATAAATCCCATTTGCTATTTTTTATAATTTGCAGCCCATTTGCTAATTCTTAAGTAATTTATTACAGCCCATTTTCTGCCCAGGACCACGACCAAAAAGTTCAACCTTACTTTGCATATTTCGGTGGAGTCCGAACTGTTGTAATCTCGAAATGATAAACATTTTTTTAAGAAATTATTGATTTGCCAAAAAATCATTTTGTTTTTGTAAGCAAATAAGACGTGGGACAATTGAGTTGGTTTAAGGGAAAACCAGTGTAAAAAAATCAGCGCTGGCTGGGAAAAAACAACAAAAATAAGGATGTAAATATGAAAAGGGAATTTTATGTGTTTTCAATGTAATGATACGTGTACATGAACTAGTAAAACTATAGGTAGAGATTAGAAAACGGATGTAGGACATGCGTTTCAAGAGGAAAATAGAACTGGGCTGTGTGTTTGATTCAGTAAAAAAAATTGCCTGCGGATGTTGTAAGAAAAAATATATCTAACGCGGGCGGGCTAGAGGCCAGTAGATACCTGTTGGATCTTTGTGCCCCGTTGTCGTCATGGGCTGGGCCTGTTAAAAACAAAACCACCCCTGGGCAGTCTACAGCCCAGTTGAAACTTGCTCGACCTGAAAAAACAATATACATGCTCAATAAATGAGAGACTTCTGCAAGTACAGACTGATAACTGGGATGAAGTAGGGACATTGTTTTTACATTGTGATAGTAAGTGCATGCACTTGTTTCGAAAAAATAGGAGAACTGGGAATTCGAACAACAGGTGCTTATGCTACCCATCAAATAAAAATTAGGTTCCTGAAAATTTGTTTCGAAACAAATGATTCAGCTTTATATCCACGTCGACCCTCGGCGTGATGGTTGGAAGCAAATGCAAGTTCATACCAAAAGATCATTAATAACAATACCAACTTGCGGACGACAAGGTAGTACAACTACCAATACCAAACTAACTTATAATCTTTTTACTCCTGGCCCTAGTGTTCGTCTGGTAGAAAATCTTGCAGAGGACCAGCTCTCGCTCCTTCTCTTGCTCCAAGTGCCCGAGGTGGTACTGGTGCATCACCCAGTTGGTCCTCTGCTGCTCGAAGTTCTTGTTGGTGTGCAGCACCAGAACCTTTTTTGCTGCCCGTCTGGTGGCCGTTGACCATGACCGGCAAGGTATTGCCGCTCTTGTGCCACATCGCGTGCATGCCGCACTCCGACTGTAACTTGCGACGCGTCCACGTGCCCCTTTTGAACGCTGTCGTGGAATTATCACGTCAGATGCCCTTGTGAAAGGACTTAGTCGTGGAGCCATCGCAACGGGTTAGCTTGAAGGGGTTAAACCGGACAAGGGACACGGGAGTTATACTAGTTCGGCCCCTTCGATGAAGGTAAAAGCCTACGTCTAGTTGTGATGGGATTGATTGGGTTTCGATGATCAGGGAGCGGAATACGCTTGCCTGAGTCTCGAGTTGTTGTCTCTTGTCCCTGAACCGCCGCCGGGTCGTCCCCTTATATACACGGGTTGACGCCCAGCCGGTTTACAGAGTCCCGAGGCCGACTCATACAAGTGTTCGGCTCGGTCTCTCCTTTCCTTATCTTACAATACAAGCTATATGACTATGGCGGTTTACCACTATGGGCCCTAATCCGCCTTTGGGCTCCGGGCCTCTAAGCTTCATAGTAAAGCGCCATCTTCTGAGTCTTCGTGGGCTTCAATATGGTTGAGCGTGAACCGGCCCCTCCTGGGCGGTTTACACTCAGTAGTTATATCCCCAACATCAGGCCCCAGATTGATTTGAACCTGTTCATGTTAATTTTCAATACTTAGAAGAATCCTGTGAACGCCTTCCTTCATTTCTCGTAAACCGCCATGATGCCTTCTTTTATAAACTTTGTTAAACCGCCGTGACGTCATCCTCTGGATACAGCAACGGATCATCATGACGTCATTTCTGTAAAAAAAAATGAATAAAAAGATTCCCTTCATTTAATGTCATCCCGAAAATCGAGGCGACAGCTGCGCCACTTGCCGCTTTGGACTCCTTGATTCTCGCGCCTGTCACTTATCCCCCTGCCCTGTTATAAATAAGTCTGACGGGCACTTTCATTTTCTCCCCTTTCTTCTCTTCTTCTTCCTCGCGACCGAAAGAAACCCCAGCGTCGCCGCCGCCGTCGATCTTCGAATCTGCACCGACCAAGGCCGCTGCATCACCCTGTTTGTTCCAAAGACCCTGCCGCGCTCTTCCGCCGCTGTGTGGCCCTGGTAAGTTCTCTTCCCTGTAACCCTAGATCTCCATTAGGGTTTCAAGTTCATCCATGTTCATCGCCGTTCATCAGTTCTTTTGTGTTCCTCCCTCTAGTCTTCCTATTGAGTATATATATGTGCGCTTGATAGTTCTGAACTGCGGCTAGATCCATGTTGTTAGTTCATCGTACCGTAGCATCTTACTGCTTCTGAATAGAATCCGTCTGGTTCGTCTCTGTTCCTCTTTAGCGCCATTGTAGGGCTCGGGAACATTTTCTTTAGTTATCCATGGTAGATCCAAAATCGTACTGCCATATTGTGAAACCTGTTTTTGTAATACTTAGCAGAAATTTCGAATTCTGACCATCCTGCCTATAGGCGGTTTAACTCCTTAAAAGTCAATCCGCCATATAACATTAGCCCTCTCTTAAACCGCCAACTGAACTCGCACAATATCCTTAAACCGGCACTTTTTATTTTCAGTTCCTCTTTCCGGAATGTCGAAGCAATTTTCTGCTTGCAATTGGGTTCCATCCCGGATCACAGAGACACAGATCAATGGCTACGTCACCACTGGCGCTTTAGCCTCGAAGAGGTTTCTCCACTGGCGAGTTCCGGAATCGGAATGTCCACCTGAACCTCAAGAGGGAGAGGTGATCGTTTTCATGCAACACTTAGACCGGGGATTTAGTCCGCCCGGATAAAATTTTTTTCGGGATGTCCTCGCTAGCTTCCAACTCCATCCGCAAGATATTGGTCCGAACTCTGTATCTAATATATGCAACTTTGAAGTATTCTGCGAAGTTAATCGTCAAGAAGAACCAACCGTGGAGTTGTTCCGGGATTTCTTTCATCTGAACCACCGCACAGAATTCTCAGATGGCCCCAACACAGAGCTTGGTGGCGTATCAATTCAAAAGAGGAAAGAAGTTGATTTCCCTCATGCCAAACACCATAGCCATCCTAAAGATTGGAACCAGACCTGGTTTTACTGCCAGAATACTGCTCCTGATGGAGAAAATCCCTTTCGGGCTACCGCCCTTATCGGCTTAGCAATGGCCACCCAATGCCTCTGCGTCTAACCGCCGTGGAACGGAAGAATTTTGCTCCTCAACTCGCCAAGCTCCGGGCTCTGATGGCCAATGGTTTAACTGCCATTGATCTTGTCCGCTGCTGGGTTTCATGGGGCATTCTGCCTTTGAGCCGCCGCCCCGGATTGATGCATGAATATACCGGAAGTGTAAAAGACCCTCATCGGTATCATGAAGTAACAATGACCGAGCTTGAAATCACTGAATGTGTAAAGAGGATGCTTGATGAACCGGTCTCTGCATGCAGCCAAACCGGTTTGGCTCCGTTTTGCGTCTCCAATAAACCGCCGACGGTAAGTTCACGTACATACTTTACTGATTTCCGTATTGACTGTTTACTAACCTTTCTTTGCCTTAATTTCAGGCCAACAGCTCTTCCTGGAAACGTAATAAACCGGCCCGTGCTCCTCGTGTAAAAACCAAGGTCACCAAGAAGGCCGGAAAGAAGAAAGCCGCCGAATTTTCTGATCCGCCGGAGGAGGAAGAATCAGATGCAGAGGTAGAACTTGACTCACTTGGCTCCCTTTTCGTATATCTTATTGACAATGATCCTCTTCAGGATGACACTGAGGCCAGCCATGCAGATCATGTTGAGGTAATTCTTCTTTCTTCCGACTCAGAGCCTGTGCCGGCTCAAAGAATTCGCCGTACAGTCCGGAAAGTAAAACAATCTCACCCCCTTGCTCATTTGGATCCAAAATTTTCTTTGAAGAAACGACAAGCGGAAGAACGTCGCACAACCCGGCATAGTGGTCAACAAATCACTTCGTCCAGTTTAGCTGATACACCCTCCCAGAAACGCCGTCCAGAGGTGATTTGTTCTCCTGAAAAACAATATCCTTTAAAAGGTTTCTTCCGATGCCCTCTCAATCCGTCTGACCCGAATTACCAGGCTTCTTCCAGCTCGTCTGGCGGTTCGTCAACCACCCAATTGCGTCCTCTCAAAGTTGTTGCTGGGTAAGTGTTACCTGATTTATAACTTTATTTTGTCGGTTTACCATACTCTAACCTTGTACGTTACAGTGCCAAAGCTCGATTAAGCAAGAAGGCCAAGACCAGCGACCCTACTGTTGAAGTTGATCCAGAAAGGACACCCGAGCATCATGAAAAAAACCCGGATGTTGCCATGGACAACTCTGCTGGGCCAAATCAAGATGGTAATGCTAACCCACCAGAAGCTGAACCGACTGCAGAAGCTGATACTTCAAATCCTCCTGCTCCTCCAAGCCCGACAATGGAACAACGGGACTCAATTGCTGATCCGCCAAGTCCAGCTAACAAACCGCCAAGCCCTTCCACGAAAGTACCAAGTCCTGTTCAGAATATTGATTCTTCTAGCCCGGCCAGGGATGATGACGTTATTGTTACGGGCACTGCATATAACGCCCCTGGAAATCCGGTTGCTCTGTCAAAGCACACTGCTAAGGATGAATTTACTGCCATGAACAAAGGGAAGGGTAAGGCTGATCTGTCTGCTTATACCGATTTCTCCGCTCAAGATCTTCATTCCGGCTTTCTGAACCGGCTGTATACAAGCCGTGATTTTGAAGCCGGTTTGGTAAATCTGATGAAGGAGCGCTATGAGGTAAACATTGCACTTTAAAAGTTCTGCCCCTTCATTGCATTGTAGCCCCCAAGGGCCGGTTTGTCTTGAGAAAGTCAAACCGGTACTTTATATACTTCATGCTGTAACTTGTGAACTGTTCTTTGTCTGATCAAATACACATTAGCCCCCAAGTGCCATGATTAAAACTTGTATTAATCCTTGGGACTTGAAGTATCCGCATAAAAAATGATCCGCATTAGCCCCCAAGTGCCGAGTATATAACTGGTTATATGCTTGGGACTTTGAACAAAGATATTAACATGCTCTCTTACTGTTGCAGAGTGAAATAAATCAACAAACCTCACAAATTGCTGATCTTCGAGCAAATCTCGAGACCCAACAAGCAGAAACCACCAAGGCCAAGGATGAGCTGAAAACCGCCTTAACCACCATGGAGCAGCTGAAAGAATGGTTTAAATCTGAGCAGGCCAACTGGGATACCAAGAAGGCTGGACTGGTGAAGCGGGCGGAGACTGCTGAAGCGGCTCTTAAACCGGCGGCAGAAGAATTATCTGGACTGAAATGCCAAATCAATGCCATGACCTCTGCTATATTTGGTAAGTAGTGGTTGCCAAAAGTTGTATCCCTTTGAAATTTCATCGGTTTAACATGTATTTCGTGAACCGATATAGGAAGTCGCATCGCTCACCTAGGTTCTGACATGCGGAAGAAGCTTAAAGCGGCATATACACTGATTGAGCAGCTGTATACCGGCGCTCAACAGGTTATATGCTCAACTTCATATGATAATGCGGCACCAACACTTATCAAAGATACGCTGGATCGTCTTTCAATGACACCAGCGCAAATAGAAGAACTGAAGTGATCCGCTGCTCGGGCAGGCGCTTTGCTGGCGCTGACTCGAGCCAAGGCATGGATAGCTGATCTTGACCCGGCTGATATATCCAAAGGCTTCCCCAGTGCCCAAGAAAATGGCGAAGAATTTGACAATGACGCCCTGAAACGGGTAACAAGGGAGATACGTCCTTTGGCGAGTCAACTAGCAGAAGAGGCGAACTTGACGGTTCACCGATTGTTCTATGATGCAGACAACAAACGGGTTGAAGCTGTGATTCCTGAAGTGCAGAGCCTCATTCCACCAATCCGTAAGCGCACTTACGCTCCTGACGTTGATCCGGCTGAGCTTATAAGTGAAGAGGCTGTCTTTCAGGCCTTAACCCGGATTGACTGGACCACCAATGACTTCCAGTCATTGGATGAGGAGGAGGTTGAACCGACGCCAGATGATCCATCTACCTCGCGTCAACCCGGTGATGAAGCTTAATCCGTCAAGACGGTTGATACATCAGGAATGATCAATGAATACTTCCATATTTTGGCCCTTGGAGTGCCGTGTAATAGGATAGCAAGAAACTTATGTTGATCTGCTGCCATCATGCAAGAGATATTTTGCGTGGATCCGCCATATCAATGTCAATTTTGTTCCAAGTATGCAATTCCTTTATGCATAAAAAGACAAAGGGTCCTGGCGTTTTACCGCCGGACGGGTCATAACACCCAAAATAGGCCGGATTGATAATCAAATCATAATAATATGAATTTATACATACCGGTAGTATAAGATCCCTGGCTAGTTGGCGGGCCAACTTGAAGTGCGATAAGGGTGAAAAACCCAAATCTGAACTATTTGTTTCTCCATCATTTTCTGATGTCGTAGATTAAGTCATGCCGGGTGATGATTCACGCCAGATGATCCGGGCTGTTGACAGGAAATCAACGCCAAGCCGGGTTAAGAAAACTCCGGTTTAAAGTAAAGGTCTATCAACATAGAGTTGCAAACCAAACCGGTTTAAGAAATGCCGGGTTTAGAAGATGGTGAAACAAGCCGAAAAATTGGTGTAAAATTCAGCCAAAGTTCAAATGAAAACCGTGTAGTCGAGGCTTTTTGGGGGCTGCCAGGCCCAAATGCGAGGCTTTTTGTGGGCTGCCAGGCCACTGAGTTGAACCATTTAACAAACCCTTTTAAGATAGACCTCCAACTAGCCAATCACCATTTTAACTTTGACAAGTGCAGGGTCTCAAGGAGAGTAACTGTCAAACGTTCAAAGGGCCGTGCCAGGATGACCTGGATAGGAGTGTGTTACTTGATGAAGGCAGGTTAACCCGGGGTTTTAGGTAAATATACCAGGCTTCCAAGCCGTGGGTCGATACCCAGGTACAAGGGTCCATTCAGACTTCTTGGTATTGGACCAAGGAGCCCCCAAGTAACGTGATGAGCGGTGCTCATTAGGTGCCTATGTTTGAGTTGTGCATAGCATCGAAACTCTCTTTGGCCCTTTGGGTGTGAAGCTCCCAAGCCTTGTGGCGTGATAGCCGGTTCAAGGGATAGTACTTCGCTTGGTCAGCTGAAGCCCCCATGTAACTCAAAGAATGTTTGAGAAAAAACAGCAGAGGCCCTGCTTTGAAGCAAGGATGCTGATTTATTTATTGATGATAATATATACATTGTCAAAATATGTACATAAAAGAGAGCCTATGGCTCAAGTGTAGTAAGGCCGGAGGAGAGCTATGTTCGGGGCGCCGGTCTCCTCCTCAGATTTGCGTGAGTCATCTTGAACGTCAATGAGGTAGTATGATCCGTTGTGCAGATTCTTACTGACCACAAAAGGTCCTTCCCAAGGCGGGGATAACTTGTGTATACCGGTCTGATCCTGGATAAGCCGGAGCACCAAGTCACCTTCTTGAAAGGCTCTTGTCCTAACCCGACGGCTTTGATAACGCCGCAGGTCTTGTTGATAAACCGCCGAGCGTGCCAAAGCCATATCCCGCTTCTCATCTAGCAAATCCAGTGCCTCTTGGAGGGCCTGCTCGTTGTCCGCTTCAACATAATTAGCAACCCGGGGGGAATCATGACGTATATCACTTGGGATAACCGCCTCTGCCCCGTAGACCATGAAGAAAGGCGTATATCCTGTTGAACGATTGGGGGTGGTGTTGATGCTCCACAACACAGAAGGTAATTCTTCCACCCAACAACCCGGCGTCCGCTTCAAGGGAATCATGAGCCGGGGTTTAAGACCCTTTAAGATTTCTTGATTAGCTCGCTCTGCTTGACCGTTGGATTGAGGGTGCGCCACAGATGCTAGGTCAAGCCGGATATGCTTTCTTTGACAGAAATCCTCCATCTCACCTTTGGAGAGGTTAGTACCATTATCCGTGATGATGCTGTGTGGATAACCAAAACGGAAAATAATCTTTTTGAGAAATTGAACCGTCGTCGCTGCATCACAGTTGCTAACAGGCTCCGCTTCAACCCACTTGGTGAATTTATCAACTGCCACCAACAGGTGGGTTTTCTTGTCTCGGGAACGCTTAAAAGGCCCCACCATATCAAGCCCCCAAGTAGCAAAAGGCCAAGTGGTGGGAATCATCCGCAGCTCCTGAGCCGGGACATGAGCTCTGCGGGAAATTTTTTGACAAGCATCACATCGCTTTACCAGATCCTCCGCATCAGCATGAGCTGTCAACTAGTAAAACCCGTGATGAAAAGCTTTTGCAACCAGGGACTTTGAACTGGCATGCTGACCACAATCCCCTTCATGAATTTCCCGGAGGATCGCTTGGCCTTCTTCCGGAGAAACACAACGCTGAAATACGCCTGAAACACTAGAGCGGTGTAACTCGCCATTGTGAATAACCATGGATTTAGAGCGCCGGACTCTGTCGGGCCAGGACTTGATCATTTGGTAGCTCACCCCGGCTCATATATGCCAGATATGGAACCGTCCAATCCGGCACGACGTGTAAAGCGGCCACCGGCTAAGCCTCCGGATCAGGAACAGCCAGATCCTCTTCTGTAGGCAATTTAACAGACGGGTTATGCAAGATATCCAGAAAGGTGTTAGGAGGTACCAGTTTACGCTGAGATCCAAGTCGGCTCAAAGCGTCTGCTGCTTTGTTTTTGCGCCGATCAATATGCTCAACCTGGTAACCTTTGAAGTGACCCGCCACAATATCTACCTCACGCCTGTAAGCCGCCATGAGTGGATCCTTAGAATCCCAAGTACCAGAAACTTGCTGAGCCACCAGATCAGAATCGCCGAAGCAAGGAACTTGAGTTAAGTTCATCTCTTTAGCCACACGGAGACCATGAAGTAGAGCTTCATATTTAGCTGCATTGTTAGTACAAGGAAACATCAAGTGGAGGACGTAGCAAATTTTATCACCTCGGGGGGAAGTAATGACAACTCCAGCCCCCGAGCCTTCCAACTGCCTTGATCCATCGAAATGAATAGTCCAGTATGTATTATCCGGTTTCTCTTCCGGTGCTTGTAACTTGATCCAGTCATTGATAAAGTCCACAAGAGCCTAAGACTTGATGGCTGTGCGAGGCACATACTTCAACCCATGTGGACCAAGCTCAATTGCCCACTTTGCAACCCGGCTAGTTGCTTCTCTGTTTTGGATGATATCGCCCAAGGGAGCCGAACTAACCACTATGATGGGGTGACCTTGAAAATATTGCTTGAGTTTTCGACTGGCCATAAAAACCCCATACACCAACTTTTGCCAATGTGGATAGCGTTGCTTTGACTCGATCAGAACTTCACTGATGTAGTATACTGGCCGTTGAACCAGATATTCCTTCCCAGCCTCTTTACGCTCTACAACGATAGCCACACTGACCGCTCGGGCATTAGCAGCCACATATAATAGTAAAGGCTCATGATCAACTGGGGCTGCCAGAACTGGCGGTTCAACCAATTGCCGTTTTAACTCCTCAAAGGCCGCATTGGCTGCATCACTCCAGACGAAATTATCCGTCTTCTTCAGCATCTGATACAAGGGAATGGCCTTCTCACCCAAACGACTGATAAACCGGCTGAGAACTGCAATCCGGCCTGCGAGACGCTGAACATCATTGATGCATGTCGGTTTAGCCAAGGATATGATTGCCTTGATCTTTTCCGGATTAGCCTCAATGCCCCTGTTAGATACAAGAAAACCGAGCAGCTTGCTTGCCGGTACACCAAAGACACACTTATCCGGGTTAAGCATCATTTTGTAAACCCGAAGGTTGTCAAACGTCTCCTTGAGATCAGCTATCAATGTCTCCTTTTCCCTGGATTTCACCACAATGTCATCCACATAGGAATGAACATTATGCCCAATCTGCGTGTGAAGACAATTTTGCACACAAGGCTGATAAGTTGCCTGAGCACTCTTGAGCCCAAAGGGCATAGAAACATAGCAGAAGGCTCCAAAGGGAGTGATGAAGGTTGTTTTCTCCTGGTCCTTAACTGCCATTTTTATCTGATGGTACCCTGAGTAAGCATCCAAAAAACTCAGGCGCTCACAACCCGCCGTCACATCAATGATCTGATCAATACGCGGGAGAGCAAAAGGATCAGCTGGGCAAGCTTTATTTAAGTCCGTGTAATCCACACACATGCGCCAAGTCCCGTTTTTTCTTAAGAACCAACACCGAATTAGCCAACCATTTAGGATGAAACACTTCAATGATAAACCCAGCAGCCAACAGCCGGGCTACCTCCTCCCCAATTGCCTTGCGTCTCTCTTCATTAAAGCGACGAAGGAATTGCCTGTCTGGTTTAAACTTCAGATCAATATTAAGAGTGTGCTCAGCGAGTTCCCTCGGTACACCTGGCATGTCAGAAGGCTTCCATGCAAAGATGTCCCGGTTCTCATGGATGAACTCGATGAGCGCGCTTTCCTATTTTGGATCCAGATTGGTGCTGATGCTGAACTGCTTGGACAAATCGCCAGGTACAAAGTCAACAAGCTTCGTTTCATCCGCCGGTTTGAAGTGCAGGGTTGGGTCATGCTCAGTGGTGGGCTTTTTCAGAGGGGTCATATCTGCCGGATCAACATTCTCCTTGTAAAACTTTAACTCCTCTGTAGCACAAACCGACTCAGCGTAAGCCGCATCACTCTCTTCGCAATCCAAAGCGATTTTCCGACTTCTATGAACCGTGATGGTTCCTTTGTGAGCCGGCATCTTGAGCTGCAGGTAAATATAACAAGGCCTCGCCATGAATTTTGCATAAGCCGGTCGCCCAAACAGTGCGTGATACGGGCTCTGGATTCTCACCACCTCAAAAGTCAATGTCTCAGACCGGGAATCATTCTCATCCCCAAACACAACTTCCAAAGCAATCTTGCCCACTGGATATGCCGACTTTCCTGGTACTACAACATGAAAAACAGTATTGGACGGTTTAAGATTCTTATCTATCAGCCCCATGCGGCGGAATGTCTCAAAATACAGAATATTAATACTGCTTCCTCCATCCATGAGCACTTTGGTGAACTTGTAACCTCCCACCTGAGGTGCCACCACCAGAGCTAGCTGACCCGGATTGTCAACCCGGGGCGGATGATCCTCTCTACTCCACACGATGGGTTGTTCCGACCAGCGCAGGTAGCGTGGAACTGCCGGTTCAACCGCATTAACTGCCCTCTTATGCAGCTTCAGATCTCGCTTGCACAGACTAGTGGTGAATACATGATATTGTCCACCATTCAGCTGCTTCGGGTTACTCTGGTAACCTGACTGCTGTTGATTCCCTTGATTACCCTGCTGGTTATTACCGCTTTGGTTGTTCTGGTTATTCTGATTGTTCTGAAATCCAGAGCATGAACCGCCGCCACCATGAAAACCTGGACCTGAACCGCCCGACGGGCCCTGATCATATCGGAAAAGATCAGAGTTTTTGAATTGCCTCATAATGTTGCAATCCTTCCAGAGATGAGTTGCGGGGACCTCTTTGGTTCCGTGCTTTGGACAGGGCTGATTCATCAAGCGCTCCAGATTCATCGCTCCGCCACGCTGGGGCGGTTTACCTTTACGACGCTGCACGTTAGCATTAGCCACAAAATCTGAATCCGCTTTACGCTTACAATTATTCCCATGGCCTCCCTGGTTGTGTTGCTGTCCCTTCGCACCGCCATTCCTCTTTCCCTTCTCCGGTTTCTCATTATCAGAATCGGGATCCTTGGTATTATCAGAATCAGCATATTTTACCAAGGCTGCCCTGAGGGTTCCCAGGTCGTTGCAGTGGCGTTTGATTCGTCCCAACTTCTCCTTCAGTGACTTAAACCGGCAATTACGCTCCAGTGTGATAATCGCTTGGCCGGCGTTAATTCAGTCGTCCGAGTGCAAAACTTCTGAGACCCGGCGCACCCAATGTGTTGTGGACTCGTTCTCGCCCTGAACACAAGCATCCAGATGTACAATGGACATGGGCTGTTCGCACGTATCCTTAAAATTGGCTATAAACCGGGCCTTCAACTGATCCCATGACTCGATGGAATTAGCCGGCAGATTTTTCAACCAGGTACGGGCTGTTCCTTCCAACATCATCGTGAAGTACTTTGCACAAGCTGCCTCATCCACATCCAGCATCTCCATTGCCATCTCATAAGTCTCGACCCACGCCTCAGGCGGCTGATCCGCCGTGTAGTTAGGCACCTTGCGTGGACCCTTGTAATCTTTGGGCAGACGCACGTTACGGAGAGCCGGAATGAGGCACGACACTCCCCAGGAACTGAAAGCAAGCCCGGTGCCTCTGTCAACCGATACTGCTGGCTGAACCGGGGCGGGTTGATGACGACCCAAAGCACCATCCCTTCGTGCCCTGCCATGATCCACTACTTCCTGAGCGTTGCGACGCTGCGCGCTGCTAGACACTTCCGGTTCGTCCATCCGCCTGCTATAACTTGGGCTCGGACGAAGAGTTGAATGGATTCTATCCCGGCTGTATGAATAAGCCTGCTGCTGCATTACAGCGGTTTGAAGGAGATCTCTTGCTCGCCGCGTCTCAACTGCCTCTATTGAATCTCCTTCCATCGGGATAGCGGCCAGGCGTGAGGCCGCAGCAATCATGTTATCCAGGGGGCTCGAAAAGTGACCCGGCGGTGCAGGCACATACTATGGTGGGTTAACCGTCCGTCGGGGCAGCTCCATTGCATGTGGCTGATCCAGGGCGATCCTAGGCGCTTCGGCTCGGTTTGCGGCTGTCGGATTGCTCGGCCCAGCGCCTGGCGTCTGAAAGAGATTTACCCCATCGTAAACCGGCGGCAATCGTGACCGATATTTCCTTCGCATCACATCCTCTGACGCAGTCCGATCTCACATGAGCCGGTAATTCTGTGCTTGTATCTGCTGTGATTGAGCATTCAAAGCGGCCTGTTCCTCAGCCATCCTGTTGTCCTCAGCCACCAAGTCCTCCTTAGCCTGCGCAATTTGCTCCTTCAGTCTTGCAACCTCTGCATCATGCTGATTCCGCGTGTCCGGGGTAACTATCGCAGTTAACAAGGTCGCCCAAGCATCCATTAAACCGGCGAGAACCTGCGCCGGCCGGCGCGCCGAGGTACCTGCCACGGCCGCTGATCCGATATCCATTGCCGCGGTAGATGAAGACTGCAACACGGGCTGTGTGCCGGCCATGTAAATAGCAACCCGGCTCGGCGCTTCAAGGAGATCCGGAATACTGTTGCCATCGGAATACCCCTTGGGCATACCGTCATGAATCTAGTACAAGGACTCAGTTTCACCAGTGGATGATTCGCTGTCGGAGTATACCGCCGTCTTGTCCTCAGGCACCGATTCAGATCCGATCCCATGGACACATCCTACGAACACACGCTTCACGGCGGGCATAACCCGGGCTGGACTCGCACGCTGAGCCGTCTCGACGAGGTCGGTGCAGATGTCCGGCTCAGGGCCCGGTTCGCCGATCTTTCCAATGAAGACATGAATTCCGCCAAAGGGGACCCGGTACCCGTACTCGACTGAGCCGGCTTCGGGACCCCATCCTTTGTCGTCGATGTAGAGCTTGCCGCGACGACTTTTGGTCATCCGGCCGATCACGTACCCCTTAAGTCCTTCAGAGCAGCCCTTCAAGAACTCGACACCATCGTGCGATAGCCCCACGGTGGGCGCCAACTGTCGTGGAATTATCACGTCAGATGTCCTTGTGAAAGGACTTAGTCGTGGAGTCATCGCAACGGGTTAGCTTGAAGGGGTTAAACCGGACAAGGGACACGGGAGTTATACTAGTTCGGCCCCTTCGATGAAGGTAAAATCCTACGTCTAGTTGTGATGGGATTGATTGGGTTTCGATGATCAGGGAGCGGAATACGCTTGCCTGAGTCTCGAGTTGTTGTCTCTTGTCCCTGAACCGCCGTCGGGTCGTCCCCTTATTTACACGGGTTGACGCCCAGCCGGTTTACAGAGTCCCGAGGCCGACTCCTACAAGTGTTCGGCTCGGTCTCTCCTTTCCTTATCTTACAATACAAGCTATATGACTATGGCGGTTTACCACTATGGGCCCTAATCCGCCTTTGGGCTCCGGGCCTCTAAGCTTCATAGTAAAGCGCCATCTTCTGAGTCTTCGTGGGCTTCAATATGGTTGAGCATGAACCGGCCCCTCCTGTGCGGTTTACACTCAGTAGTATATCCCCAACAAACGCCCTGGAATTGCACTGGAAGAAATGCTTCCTTAGGCCACTCAGTGTGATACCTGAAGTATTGTGGAATACAGGTTTTAGTGTACGTAGTTGGAATTTTCATAACATCTTTGGCATGTTGCAGTCACTTGTTTCACTTTTTATTAACTGTCAAATTGTAATTGCTTCACTAGGTCTGTGTCTAAAAAGAAAAATAGAGCTATAAACAAAGGAATATGTTTGTGCAAGTAGACGGTCGATCGGTGTCTTACCTGGAAGTTTCTCAGGTTGGGTGTAGCATATGCCATGCTCGCTGTCGATGGTTGGTATGAACAAATCGATGAGAGACAGAAATCTCGCGCTGTCAGCACTCACTTTGGCCTCAAGGTGCTCGATCAGCTCCTGATCCATGGGATCGAACTTGACGCCAGCCGGAAGCACCGACCAATCCTTCGTCGAGTTGCATCGGTAATTCCAGTTATATGGTACTCAATGGATGATCAATCGACTGTTTTAAGTGAATGATGAAAGATTTCGACAGATAAGTGGTACTCCAAATCTGAAGTCCAGAATGCCCGAACACGCCGCCGGGATTCTTGTGTCACCTCATGCGCAGCGTGTGGTCACGTCAATTCAATGTGTGGACATGATGAATAATTTGACCGACGTATACTAGTACTGCTACTGTACTATTTACTAGTCGTAAATTTATACGTAGGTTTAACTAACAAATGCACTTGAAGCCTAACTGATATATATATATATATATATATATATATATATATATATATATATATATATATATATGGCTTCGCACAAAGCATCTCCATCATCATTATCAAGACATCCCTCGCAGTGAGTTAGGATGCACTTGATCCCGTGAAGGTATCTATCCTTCAAACCCGGAGGAGTGCTTCAAACTAACAACAATGCATAATATCCAACAAAAGAGGGTCGTGCTACAACACCAGAATATATGGCTCAGTCTAGATATCAACACGAATCAAGTTGTGCATATTTACTGTTGGCATGAACCACATCGCCGCATGTCGGGTTTGCAAAAGCCATCCATCGCATGGAATCTTGATGCCTTTCACACACTGAAGATTATCTGGCAACAAGCTGTGTCGACGAATCTCTGGATATCGTGATTCATGAAACCCATGGTATGATGTGTAAACACAGTCCCCCCTCGCGAATGGAAGTTGCATAGCACAATAATCATCGCCGGTGATATGATCGATGATTGGTTGGATGATCAGATAATTGAGCCCGAGGAACAAGGAGTGGTTGCCGAGGCTGTAAACCCGCCTCCGATTGAATACGCTCGCCCAACGGAGCTGGGATCTTTCTCGAACACGAAGCAGCCATAGCCATCAATGTCACGAACGCCCCATGCATTGTACTGCATGTGGTTTGATGTAATGGTTTGGTCAATTTGGTACATGTGAATGAGCATCAAATGACCGCCGTCAGCTGAACGAGCGATAAACCACCACCCATCGGCTGGTATGATTCCAGGTCCTGGAATCATGAAGGCCAATGCATTTGCATCTACTGCAACAATTCAAATTGGAGACCAAAAGGACAAAAATAAACAATCATGTTCAGAGTATGTGTGGAATTAAGATTATTATAACAGTGACACATATCATAGACAAAGAATTGCAATGTCGTGGTCATAATCATACCCCAAGTTAAAAAAATAAGCCAATGGCTTTCATATTCTAGCAATATGTCATGGTTCAAACATCATGGAACAATGAGAGGAAAACATCTATGACAAATACCTACTCATATTCTACCATAGCACTTACTACTACTGTTCTCATATCAACTCTAAGCAATAACATGCGTTGTTATAAAAATCTTGTAAACAAGAGTAACATATAGCAATCATGATGTTATGCTCATAATAGGTATTCTAACAATCATTAGATGCCAATTGTTCTCATATCAACTCTAACAATAACATGTGTGGTCATAAAAATCTAGGAAATGAGAGGGACATATAGTAATGATGTGGTTATAGACATGCTATGTATTCTAAATTTGTAAGAAATGAACAGGTAGTCGTATTAATAAGGTAAAGATGAGATGAGATAGAACAATTACACGATGATAGATTCCACCAGTATAGGCAGCCAATCTATGCGTCGACCGCATAAACGATGCCATCGTGCACTATAGCATCAGACATAAATGTTGCCTCAACAGGATTGATGATGAGCCATAACCATCTATGGCGGCCGTATTCTAGATAGACTAATCCCATGTTGAACAAGGCAATGAGATTGTAATCCATATAGTCTTCTGATGGTGTGGGCACTTCGCAGATTACAACTTCTGCAAACACAGGTCGAGCCAAAAGCTTGACGCGTCTCGTGCGTAGTAGGAAGGAGTGTCCGGTGGGCCGCGAGGCTCGATGGCGGCGGTATCCAACGATGGAAGGGTGATCTTACGCTGGGTGTAGATATCCACGAGACAACATGGACTATCGGAGTGGTGGATGAGGACGATCCAGTTGGCCTTCATGCCCGCCCAGTAGTGGCCGCGCATGAAGGACAAGTGGACGGGTAGTGGTAGCATGTCGAGGGCACCACGGCAACCTCCATAGGATCGTCATGTCGGTGTCTGGGCCACCTGCGAGGATCGGGCATCAGCAAGCAGGGTGTTTTGAAAATATTCAGCCGGTTGCAGACGAGTAGATGGTATAAAGACACCGAGCATGCGGCCAGACAGACGGTGATGAGTAGGTCCATATGACTACAGATCTGCTCCAAGAGAACATCGGGGAGGGAACTCCAATCGCGGCTCTGCGTGTCAGTCGGTTCTGCCATTGGGGTTTTCGGTGCCTGCGAGCTGATGGGGAAGTCGATTCAAGCGGCGGCGAAGAAGCTTCTCCTCGTGTGGCCGAGCAGTGAGCGGGGGGATATGGTAGGCGTGAGCTACCAAGGAAGATGGCGTGGGCGGGCGAGCAGTGAGCGGGGGTAAATGGTGTGCGGTCGACGATGGGGAAGAGAGGAGGAAGAAGAGTGGAAGATGGGGAAGAAAGTGCATTAAATCTCAATTCTACTAGTACTACTACCAGGATATACCGTCCTTGAGAGTGTAAATAGTTACACTGATGACATGTGGGTCTACCACAAGGGGCCCCATATGTCAGTTAATGGAGGATAGAGGTGCGTAGGCGTATTTGCGGAAGCGTGCTCTACGGGCAAACATGATGGCAGTACTGGGTAAGGCTGATTTAGTAACACCAACACGCTGGTTCAGCTTATTAATTCCGTGTCCCATCTGCTGCAGCGTGTATTGTCACTTCACTGTGAAGACTAGTTGAATAGTTCTCTCTGACCAAGATGGGGAATAATGGATCGCGAGGACTTCCTTTCTACAGTATCCCTATGCCTCTACGCTCACTTCACTCATTTTGCTCCGTACCTAGTCACTTGTTGAAATATGTAGAAAGACAAATACTCCGTATTTGGGAATAGAGGGAGGCTTTTACTCCGTATTTGGTAACAAAGGAACTATCACCATATGGAGGGAACAGAAGAAGCTTGAAATATGAAGATGTCAATGGGAGGGAGTAAGCCCCATGTATGCATGCATGCATGCAACATGCAACACTCACACGTACACATGGACGCACACAACACTCACGCACCCATGCGACACACAGCACACGACGCAACACACACGCTCACGCTCAAGTGCTCAACCTACTCCCTACGTCCGTGAAAGACTGTACATTTAGAGATTTACACATTGACCAGGGCATAATTAACGCCCAAAAGTAGCAGACTTATGTGTGCATGCGACCATTGAGAGAAGAAGATTAAATGAAGGCTGTTGCATGCTGTCATTAAGGATAGACATGTAGCCTATACCTACAGCACAAGTAGGTGCATTAGTCAATCAATATCGATTTAGATTAAAGGCTAAATGCATTGGAAGTGTAGATGTTCATCATGTACTATGCTCTTTGTTTATAGCCGATGTACACTCTTTGTTAGAAGACCGAGGGAGTACACGTGCATGCACTCACATACACAGCCAGGGTGGTTCGCGCGCAAGGGTTGGACTCGTGTTGCGCCTGCGTAAAGTTTTGTTTAACTAATTTCTTTGCTCACCTTAACCCACAAAGGGACCCGAAACCAGGTGACAATTTAACCAGTCAACAAAGTGCCACGTCGACTATGTGGCCGGTCAAGAGGGTGCAATGTCTGATTGCTCTCACGATGAGCTAGTGATCGTATAATCACCGCAAAACTATATATAGTGACCGTAAAGAGCGTATTGTTACATACGTTGACCGCCAGTGTATTTTTCTCGTGTCACATCCCAGATAGACCATGCATTAGGGTGTGCATCATGTTTAAATTTCATTTGAAATTGAAATGGGGAAGGCAGGAAACCCCAGAACACCCCCCCCTTAAAACAACTAGGGTTTACTAAAATTTATTTCAATGAACCTGAAATGCCCTTCAAAATGTTCATCCCCTTTACTTTGGTTCAGAACCCATGTCAAAGGAGGTGTACCATTTTCTAGGTCATCTAAGGGTTCTAGAATTAATCCACAAGTTTTTGAAATGAGCATTTTAAATTATATAAAATATTTTAAATGTTCAAAAATTACCAAACCAAAATGTTTCATGTTAGGAATATTCTAACAAGTGACCAGGAGCATTTTGGTGATTTTTAAAATAGTTTTGGTATTTTTAAAAACCCCCACAGAGTTTCAGAATATAGAAAAAGAATAAAAAAAGAAAAAGACTTACCTGTCGCCCACGCCCGGCCCACCTGCCGGCCCAGCCCAGCAGCCGCGCCAGCGAGCTGCTTGGCTCGGCCAGGCAGGCAGCCTGGTGCCGGCCGGCGAGCGCAGGGCGCGCCACGCAGCTGGCCGCCGCCCTGCTTCACCCCTTCGCCGCCTCGCCGCCCTGGACGACCTCCACGTCGTCGCCCGAACCTCCTGGACACCCCATTCTCCCCTGTCTTCTCTCTCTCGCTCTCCCCCAACCTGGCCGACGCCATCGCCGACGCGCCACCGTCGACGCCGTGCTCCCCGCCGTCCATGCTCCTCCCCACCATGTCCAGCAGCTCCGCCGCACCCCACTACCCTAGCTAGCCGGGTCCCGCTCGCTCTAAGCACCCCGAAGCCCCTACACCGACCTCGACCGAGCTCGAAGCCGCCGGAGATCCCCATCGCCGTCGCCACGCGCATCAGACCGCCCCGACCCAGCAGGCTCTCTCTGGTTCACTTTGTGAGCCCGGCTACCTCCCCATCCTCTCCTCTCTCTTCCTCGTGCACCTAGCGAGCACACGTAGCTTCGCCCGAACTCACCGCCTTGAGGAGCTAAATGCCCGACGAGGCTCCGGCCACCAACGGCCACGCCACCCTGTCCATCGCACTCACCGAGTTCTTGCTGAGCCCTAACTATGCACTTCCAGCGCCTCGCCGAGCCTCTAGCAACAAACCCGACATCACCCGAGCCCGGCCGCCGCCCGATTCGCCGGGCGCCCTCGACCACCCCTAACCCAACCGACCCCACAAACCGCGGCGCACCTCCAGCTCCACGTAGATGCTCCCCGCGCCCCATTTGGTGGCCGGAAAGTGCAAAAGCACTCTGCTCCGCCGCGCCTGGCCTCGCCGGCGGCTAGACGCCGGCGAGTTGACCACTGACCCCTGACCGTGGGCCCTGTTGACCGCCCTGAGTCAATGACAGGTGGACCCCCCCGGTTAACTAATTAGGATTAGTTCTAATTAACTTAATTAGTTAAACTAACCCTGACATGCGGGTCCCACTGTCAGTTTGACCTGGATGACCCCGTTGACCCTGACGTCACGCTGACCTCATGCTGACGCATTAATTCAAATTCTGGATTTATTTTTATATAGTAAATTCCAGAATATAAATCAAATTTCAAATGCTTATAACTTTTTATCTATAACTCCAAATGCAAAGATTTATATATGAAAAATTATCAGAAAAATACACTCTATCCATTGGTACAGGTTTCATGCATGTTAAAACAAGTTAACTATGCTGAATAACCAGAATAAGATATTGCACCGTTAGGACTAACTCCAATGAGCTATCATTTGAATCCTTGATTCAAATGAGTTCATCCTATTCTTTCAGCTTGCATTAGACCAACACACATCCATATTGCCATGTCATAGCATGCATCATATTGTTGCATATCGTCATGTGTGTTTACTTTGGTGTGCTTTCATGATAGGTTACGCTTTGAAGATAACCTCGACTACTCATCCAAGGGCGGTTCTCTATCCCAGTTCCATCAGCAAGCAACTCATTGATCATTCCGATACAAACCCATGTTCTCACTTCTGCTCTCGTTCTTGCATTAAGACAACGCGATTCAAACTGTTGTGTCTTTGCGGTAGCTGAACCCACTTCCTTTGCATGACCTGTCATTGCCACAAGAACTAGATGAAACCCACTAGTATGTGTAGGAGTTGATTGAGCCATGTTTGTGTTGTTCCTACCATGCTATGCTTGCTATGCTTAGAGTTGTGTCAGTCCGCTCATCGGGATGATGAACTGGAGTGAAAGGCTGTGTTGGTTCGAGAGTGAAAGTGTTGAACACGATTTGGTAAAGGTATCGATGAGAGGCCATGTAGGAGTACATGGTGGGTTGTTTCATTGAAGCCGAACCTAAGAACTGAGATCTGTGTTTGTGATCCATGAAACAGTTACTACCACACATTGGGATCCTTAATTGACCCTCTCGGCTTCTTAACCACCCTGTTCATAGTCCGGAGTTGCAAGTAGTTTCGTGTTTGTAGCATCTTTGGGGGCCGCATAGCGCTGACCTTAGGGGTGGGTTGTGTTTGCGGTAGGCACGCGTGGCCGGTGTACCGAAAGTGCCCGTTTGGTATCTCGGGAACCCTGCACACATCGTTCGGGGCTGTATGGGAAACCTCGGCGGACTCCCTGGATGGAACCCGAATAGGCGATAAACCTGGACTAGGGACTTGAGTGTTTAGGTAGGCTGTGGCCGACACCCACGTTGGGCTTCCGCTTGAAGGTTGCCGAAGTACATGTCGTGTAAACGACGATAAGTGGTGAGAGCGTGTGTGAAGAAGTACACCCCTGCAGGGTTAAATATGATCTATTCGAATAGCCGTGTCCACAGAGAAGGACTTCTGGGTTACCTATATCAGTTCATAGACAAGTAAATGGATACTACTAAAAGCCTCAAGATAAGTGTGAGTATCGTGGATGGCCCTCTTGGGGATGACGAGAGAGGATCCACGGTGGAGTATTGTGATGGTGATTAGTGGACTCGTGTACGACAAAAATGCTTTTCAAGAGTGTTAGTAGGATAGCTTAGCCAAGAGTCAAAGCTGGCTTGCTGCAAATAACTCCACCTCCTTCTTGAGAATGTGCATGTATGATAGGATTCTGTGGTAAGACTTGCTGAGTACTTTTGTACTCATGTTTGCTTAATCAATATTTTTCAGAGGACTATACTACCCCCCCTCAAGCCGGATTCTATGTAGATGTTGACTTGACGAGTGAACTAGCCACCCGGTGGCGATCTAAGATTTGTGAAGGGCCATTGTAGATAGAAAGGCTCCAACAAGCTTTCTTTCTTTCTAGAGTCTGTACTCGAGACTAGTTTGCTTCCGCATGTGCTTGTATGATTGTATGACTTGAGTGTTGGGTCATGTGACCCCTACCTGTATGACTATGTTATGTATGGCTCCTCGGAGCCTCTTAAATAAAGTACTTGAGTTGTAGAGTTTTGTTGTGATGCCTTGTTGTATTTACTCATATCGGGCATATTGTGTGTATGATTGAAATGCTTGGTATGAGAGGGATCCGACAAACTAGTTGTTTATCCTTGGCAGCCTCTCATATGGGGAAATGTAGTCTCGTGCTTACGGCGATAGTAGTCCGCTACAGCCCGGTTCACCGGAGTCCTGCTAGCCCAAAGACTACTGCTTGGACACTTGACCGGCGGCATGTGATCCATTTCGTTCCTATGTCCGTCCCTTCGGGAAATGTCACGGTGATACTCGGAGTCCTGCCTAGCCTGCTACAGCCGGGATACCGGAGTCCTGTTAGCCAGTGCTACAGCCAGTTCATACGTTGATGACCGACATGCTCAAGTGTTTCATGTATGCCTGTCCCCATAGGTTAGTGCCGCTTTGGGTTCACGACTAGCCATGTCGGCCGGGTTCTTTGTCATGTGGATGCTAGCGACACTATCATATACGTGAGCCAAAAGGCATAAACGGTCCCGGGCCATGGTAAGGCGACACCGTGGGAATACCGTGCGTGAGGCCGCAAAGTGATATGAGGTGTTACCAGCTAGGTCGATGTGACTTGGAATCGGGGTCTGACAGCGTTGGCATCGAGCGGGGCTGCCTGTAGGTTCGCTAAGCCAAACTGGTCAAGTTGAGTCTAGAAATGCTTTAGTTATATATAGGGAATTGATTGTGGGAGGAACGTAAGGCTCTTTTTACTCCTTTACCTTATGCCCTCGATCTGAGTCATCCTCTTCTCATTCGACGTGGGTTTAGGACTAGGCTCTATTCTCTATCGTGTTCACGTGTTACTAATCCGTAGTAACTTATAGGATTGTTGGTTACATCCTCAGTTCAGTGCTACTAAATTTTTAGTATGCTATCATTTGAACCAGAACCTTGATATGATGTGGTAGAGTGGATTTGCAATCTGATTTTAATGTCTCAAATCTGATTTTGAGCATTTCTGAGATGTTATGCTGCCCGATTTTCCCTAGGAATTCTAATGCCTTTGCATTATGGCTGTGCTTTCAGATGGCCACCCGTTCCCGTAACTAAGTGGTTCGCCTAACCCGTTGCATTGGTGTGTGCGGTCACACGGCCATGTTGGTTAGGGTGATGGTTGAGGCTGGTTATCGATGGTATCCTGAATATACCGTCGAGGAGCAGTTCAGGATTTCAATCAAAGCCAATATCTATGCACGGTCCGGATTTATCCATCTTATCCGAGCTCTTGAGCCACTTCACTGTTCTTATGGGCTCGGAATCACTATCGGAATGTCGTGCAAGATGCAGCCTATTCCATGATGACTATTATTCGAGCGTAACTGCCTTCTTTGGTCAACGGTGATTTCCGCTACATGCCGGATCCCTCCACAGGCGCATGGCTACCTTCGTGGTTTGTACAGCGATGCATCCCATGAGGACTCACTCCTTCGCACCACCACGGAGATGCTGGAAGACAAGGACCGTGAAAACCGGGCCTTGCGTATGGAGCTCTTTAATGCCCGTGCTGATCACTGGGCTACTCTGACTCGGTTTGCACCTGCCGTGCAAGCCGGATACATGGATATGAGGGACTTGTACCCAGTGCGGGCTGGTCTGCGGACTTTATGGAGTGGCGTGAGGTGGGAGGCATCACTCCTCCTCGTGGGCCTCGTCACGCCACCGCTTGTTGGACCACGGCCACATCCGAGTCCCTACGGTCCACAGGCTCCACAGATTGTTATGTTTCCGGATGATCATGTTCCACTTCCAGGCTTGGGAGGTGACTTCTATGAGGACTACTACGGAGCTGCCTGAGATAGTAGTAGTATTCCTAGTATGGTAGTAGTTGTATTTCCACCGTCCTGCGTGACTCGTGGAATACGACCTAGGTGTATCGTTCCGGAAGTGTAGAAAAATAATGTATAGGAGTTGGAATGCTTCCGATGAGATGTAACGCCTTTCCTTATAGTTGTACTCCGTCAGGCTTGTACTAAACTATGAATGGTGTGTATGACCGATGGTATATATATATATGGCAGTTTTATATTACCATGTCATACGAATGAACATCTTTGCATTCCATGCTATCCATTACCTTCCGCACTTCCTTGCTTAATTCTGCCATCCTGGTTTAAACCTTTGCTTTGTCTCCCAGGATGGTCAACACTGCATAACACTCCTGCTGTTCCGAGCAGGGGAGGGTAGTGCAACCAATGTGAATCTGCCGCAACCGCCATCTTTGGCCGAGGTGATCTTTGGAAGCGAGCATAATAAGCGTGAGACCAACCGCTAATTGGAGCGGATTGAGCAAAACACAGCACGCCAGCCAAGAAATGATGTGGTTTCACTCAACGATTTTGTCAAGAAATATCCCCCAAAATTCAAATATTACGTCGAGCCACTCGGACGGATGATTGGCTCCAAAGCATCCACCACAAGCTGCGTTCGCCAACGTGGCTGAGGCCGACAAGGTTACCTTTGCCGCCTATCATCTGGAAGGCCCTGCTAGTCTCTGGTGGGAAAATTATGAGGCTATGCGTCCGGTTGGACAAGTTACAACTTGGGATGAGTTCGGTGCCGCCTTCCATGAAAGCATCATATTCCGAAGGTCTTATGGACCGCAAAGGGAGGAATTCTGTAGTTTCACCCAAGGTAGGCTATCGGTGGATGCCTCTGACCGTGAATTTGGGAGGTTAGCACGTTATGCTCCGAAGAAGTTTCTACCGATGCCAAGAAGCGAGCAAGGTTCCGTAAGGGACTTAGCCTGAGCTACGCCGAGATCTCCGTCTGCATGAGTGTACCTCTTTTCGAAGCTAGTCAATAAGGCTATCGGCCTTGGCCAAGCGTACTGATTTTGAAGCTTCTCGCAAGCACATCCGTGACCCTGGATCTTCATCCGGCTCTGGATCCCAGAAGCGCCGGGTTTGGGTTCCACATACTGCTCTACCACCCAGGTTCACCCCGAGGCCATCCTTTGAGGCGCCTCGCCCCAATCAGCAGTATGTTCCGCCCAAGAATTATGGAGGTCCCACTGCAAATGCTGCTCCACGTCCTAATATGATAACTTGCTTCAAGTGTGGAGAGACGGGCCACTATATCCGAGAGTGTCCCCAGAACAACCCCAGTCAAGTTGGAAAGTCTGTTGGCCGCGGCAAGCCAGCAGGAAAGGTGCCCTATGTTAAACCAGTTGCCACCGCTCGTGGCCATGTCAACTATGTCTCTGCTGAAGAAACCTATGAGGATCCCAACGTCGTCCTCGGTATGCTTCTTGTTAATTGCCATCCGCAACTGTTCTTTTGATACTTGGAGCATCTCATTCATTTATTTACGAGAGCTATGCTCGATTGCACAACACCACATTCGTGACATGCCTACCTCCATGGAAATTCAAACTCCTGGTTCTAGATGGCAAACCTCTAGAATAAGTCATGGGAATGAAATTCTTGTCGACAGATTAGTTTTTCTTGCATCTTTAATAGCTCTCAAGTCCTCGGACATAAACATCATCTTAGGTATGGACAGGATGTCAGCCCATTATTCTAAGATCTATTGCTCTACTAGAACTGCTCAACTTACCCATCCTTGGGCAAGACAAAGGATGTTTTAACCCGAGTGTCTAAGCGCCGACTTTACTCCTTAAATGCCAACCCCTTCCGGACCTCGAAGATATTCCGGTAGTCCGTGACTTCCCGGATGTCTTTCAGAGGAACTGCCGGTGTTCCACACGGCGGGGATGTCGAGTTCGTGATAGATCTTATTCCCGGAACCGTTCCAATCTCTAGAAGACCTTATAAGATGGCACCCCTAGAACTAGCTGAACTTAAGAAACAACTCGATGAGTCCTTGCAAAAGGTTTCATCCGTCCTAGTTCATCTCCATGGGCTTGCCCGTCCTCTTCGTCAAGAAGAAGGATGGTACGGATCGGATGGTTGTAGATTACCGACACGCCAATTTGGTCACTATCAAGAACAAGTATCCGCTCCCGGGATCAACGATCTGTATGACCAGCTCGCTGGATCCTCGATCTTTTCAAAATGGATTTGAGGTTGGGCTACCATCAAATCAAAATCAAGAACGGGACATACCTAAAACGGCTTTTGTTACTCGTTATGGCCAATACGAGTACACCGTCATGTCCTTCGGATTAACCAATGCTCCAGCCACCTTCTCTCGGTTAATGAACTCAATCTTCATGGAGTACTTGGATAAATTCGTCATGGTATACCTCGATGATATACTCATCTACTCCAAGAATGAGGAAGAACATGCCGAACATCTAAGGCTAGTATTGATGAAACTTGAGAGCACCGCCTTTATGCCAAATTCTCTAAGTGTGAATTCTGGTTACCAGAAGTGACCTATCTAGGACATGTAATCTCTGGTAAGGGTATTGCTGTCAATCCCAAGCGAGTTCAAGCCGTCCTTGATTGGACTCCACCTGAATCGGTCAAGCAAGTTCGGAGTTTCCTCGGTTTAGCGAGCTATTGCCGCCGCTTAAATCGAGAATTTCTCTAAAGTTGCTAAACCTCTAACCGAACTCCTCAAGAAAGATAAGAAGTTCGAATGGGCGCCACAAAGGCGAAGTTCAGCTTTCAGAGGCTGAAAAGACGCTCGACATCTGCTCCGTACTTGTTCCACCAGATTTCTCTAAGGACTTTATTATCTATTGCACGCCTCGCGACAAGGACTAGGTTGCATACTCATGCAAGATCGTCATGTGATTGCCTACGCTTCTCGACAGTTCGTCCACATTAGGATAACTATCCCACACACGATCTAGAGCTTGCGGCGATGGTTCATGCACTCAAAACCTGGCGACATTACCTTACGGGTAATCGTTCTTGAAATCTACACCGATCACCAAAGTCTGAAATATATCTTCACCCAACCGGATTTGAATCTCGAGGCAAAGACGTTGGGTCGAAGTTGATTATAGATTTCGACTTAGGAATATCTTACACCCGAGCAAAGCCAATGTCATGGCTGACGCACTAAGTCGCAAATCTTATTGTAACAATCTGATGTTACAACAAAGTCAACCAATTCTCCACGAGGAATTTCGTAGCTTAATCTTCACATTGTTCCTCGATTATTCCTTTCCACCCTGGTGGCGAAACCCAACCTTACGGATCGAATCATAGCTGCTCAGCAGTATGATAGGGGAATATCTCGGATCAAGGAGAACATTGCTAGCGGAGCTGCTAAGTGTTTCTCCGTAGATGAACGAGGTGTTGTCTTGTTTGAGAACCGCTTAGTGGTTCCCAAGAAACAACAGCTACGGCAATTGATCCTTAAGGAAGCTCATGACTCTCCTCTCACCATTCATCCTGGTAGTACTAAAATGTATCAAGATCTACGCCAGAGGTTTTGGTGGACTAGGATGAAGAGAGAAATCGCTCAATACATTGCTAATTGCGGCGTCATGCGTCGAGTTAAAGCAGAGCATCAACGGCCTCTTTGGTACCCTTCAACCTTTGGAAATTCCTGAATGGAAATGGGATAAAATCGGTATGGACTTCATTACCGGATTTCCCAGAACCAAGAGAGGGAATAATGCTATCTTCGTTGTTGTTGATCGTCTTTCCAAAGTAGCCCACTTTCTACCTGTTCGTGAGAGTATAACCGCTAGCCAGCTAGCTGATTTGTACATCTCACGAATAGTGTCTCTTCATGGTATTCCATTGGAGATTAACTTTCGGACCGTGGGAGTCTCTTCACCTCTCGATTTTGGAAAAGTTTCCAAAACGCTATGGAACTCGTCTCTCCTTTAGCACCGCCTTCCATCCTCAATCAAGTGGTCAAGTAGAACGAGTCAATCAAATCCTAGAGGATATGCTTGAAGCTTACATCATCTCTTCGGCATGAATTGGGAGAAATGCCTTCCATTCGCTGAGTTAAACTTATAACAATAGTTATCAAGCCAGCACTGGGCAAAGCCCCTTCGAAGTTCTTTATGGGCGGAAATGTCGAACGCCTCTTAACTGGTCGAAACCGGGAGAGACAACTCTTTGGCCCGGACATGATTCAGAAGCGAAGAGCAGGTTCGCGTTATTCGTGAGAAATTGAAAACAGCCCAATCTCGTCAAAAGAGCCAATATGACCGCAAGCATAAGCCTATGACTTATGAAATTGGCGAGAAGGCTTACCTTCGGGTCACTCCTTTAAAGGGAACCCATCGATTCGGTATCAAAGGCAAGTTGGCTCCTCGTTACATTGGACCCTTTCGCATTCTTGCCAAACGAGGAGAAGTTGCCTACCAATTAGAACTACCTCCGCATCTTTCCAGAGTCCATGATGTCTTCCACGTTTCCCCAACTCGAGCGTTGCTTCTCGGATCCTATCCGTGGAGTAGACCACGAAACGCTTGATCTTCAAGATAACCTCACCTATCGAGAGTATCCCGTTCGTATCCTCGATCAAGCCGAGCGTACCACTCGACGTCGGAATATCAAGTTTTTAAAGGTTCAATGGTCAAACCATTCCGAGCAAGAAGCAACTTGGGAAAGGGAGGATCGTCTTCGACTCGAGTATCCCACCTTTTCATAGCAGATCCTAAATCTCGGGACGAGATTCTTTTGAGTGGGGTGAGTTGTCACATCCCGGATAGACCATGCATTAGGGTGTGCATCATGTTTAAATTTCATTTGAAATTGAAATGGGGAAGGCAGGAAACCCCGTAACACCCCCTTAAAACAACTAGGGTTTACTAAAATTTATTTCAATGAACTGAAATGCCCTTCAAAATGTTCATCCCCTTTACTTTGGTTCGTAACCCATGTCAAAGGAGGTGTACCATTTTCTAGGTCATCTAAGGGTTCTAGAATTAATCCACAAGTTTTTGAAATGAGCATTTTAAATTATATAAAATATTTTAAATGTTCAAAAATTACCAAACCAAAATGTTTCATGTTAGGAATATTCTAACAAGTGACCAGGAGCATTTTGGTGATTTTTAAAATAGTTTTGGTATTTTTAAAAACCCCCACAGAGTTTCAGAATATAGAAAAAGAATAAAAATGGAAAAACACTTACCTGTCGCCCACGCCCCACCTGCCGGCCCAGCCAGCATGCCAGCTGCTTGGCTCGGCTTGACGAGCAGCTGTCTTGCCGGCGAAGCTCGGGGCGCGCCACGCAGCTGGCCGCCGCCCTGCTTCACCCCCTCGCCGCCTCGCTCCCTGGACGACCTCCACGTCGTCGCCCGAACCTCCTGGACACCCCATTCTCCCCCTGTCTTCTCTCTCTCGCTCTCCCCCAACCTGGCCGACGCCATCGCCGGCCAGCCACCGTCGGCCGCCGTGCTCCCCGCCGTCCATGCTCCTCCCCACCATGTCCAGCAGCTCGCCGCACCCACTACCCTAGCTAGCCGGGTCCCGCTCGCTCTAAGCACCCAAGCCCCTACCGACCTCGGCCAGGCTCGAAGCCGCCGGAGATCCCCATCGCTGCCGTCGCCGCGCATCGAACCGCCCCCGACCCAGCAGGGCTCTCTCTTGGTTCACTGTGAGCCCGGCTACCTCCCCATCCTCTCCTCTCTCTTCCTCGTGCACCACAACGAGCACACGTAGCTTCGCCCGAACTCACGCCGGAGCTCGTCGCCGACGAAGCTCCGGCCACCCAACGGCCACGCCACCCTGTCCATCGCACTCACCGAGTTGCGCTGGGCCTAGCTATGCACTTCCTGCGCCTCGCCGAGCCCTCTAGCAACAAACCCGACATCACCCGAGCCCCGGCCGCCGCCCAGGCTTCGTCGCCGGCGCCCACTCCGGCCACCCCTAACCCAACTGACCCCACCAAACACCGCGGCTCACCTCCAGCTCCACGTAGATGCTCCCCGCGCCCCATTTGGTGGCCGGAAAGTGCAAAAGCACTCTGCTCCGCCGCGCCTGGCCTCGCCGGCGGCTAGACGCCGGCGAGTTGACCACTGACCCCTGACGTGGGCCCTGTTGACCGCCCTGAGTCAATGACAGGTGGACCCCCCCCGGTTAACTAATTAGGATTAGTTCTAATTAACTTAATTAGTTAAACTAACCTGACATGCGGGTCCCACTTGTCGGTTTGACCTGGATGACCCGTTGACCCCTGACGTCACGCCGACCTCATCTTTGACGCATTAATTCAAATTCTGGATTTATTTTTATATAGTAAATTCCAGAATATAAATCAAATTTCAAATGCTTATAACTTTTATCTATAACTCCAAATGCAAAGATTTATATATGAAAAATTATCAGAAAAATACACTCTATCCATTGGTACAGGTTTCATGCATGTTAAAACAAGTTAACTATGCTGAATAACCAGAATAAGATATTGCACCGTTAGGACTAACTCCAATGAGCTATCATTTGAATCCTTGATTCAAATGAGTTCATCCCCTGTTCTTTCAGCTTGCATTAGACCAACACACATCCATATTGCCATGTCATAGCATGCATCATATTGTTGCATATCGTCATGTGTGTTTACTTTCGGTGTGTTTTCATGATAGGTTCTGCCCCCGAAGATAACCTCGACTACTCATCTGAAGGGCAGTTCTCTATCCCAGTTCCATCAGGCAAGCAACTCATTGATCATTCCGATACAAACCCATGTTCTCGCTTCGCTCTCGTTTCTTGCATTAAGACAACGCGATTCAAACTGTTGTGTGCTGCGGTAGCTGAACCCACTTCCTTTGCATGACTGTCATTGCCACAGTAACTAGAAGAAACACACTAGTATGTTTGGGAGTTGAATGAGCCAGGTTTGTGTTTTTCCTACAATGCTATGCTTTCTATGCTTAGAGTTGTGTCAGTACTGGCTCATCGGGATGATGAACTGGAGTGAAAGGCTGTGTTGGTTCGAGAGTGAAAGTGTTGAACACGATTTGGTAAAGGTATCGATGAGAGGCCATGTAGGAGTACATGGTGGGTTGTTTCATTGAAGCCGAACCTAAGAACTGAGATCTGTGTTTGTGATCCATGAAGCAGTTACTACCACACATTGGGATCCTTAATTGACCCTCTCGGCTTCTTAACCACCCCTGTTCATAGTCCGGAGTTGCAAGTAGTTTCAGTGTTTGTAGCATCTTTGGGGGCCGCCGCATAGCGCTGACCTTAGGGGTGGGTTGTGTTGCGGTAGGCACGCGTGGCCCGGTGTACCAAGTGCCCGTTTGGTATCTCGGGAACCCTGCACACATCGTTCGGGGCTGTATGGGAAACCTCGGCCGACTCCTGCGGATGGAACCCGAATAGGCGATAAACTGGACTAGGGACTTGAGTGTTTAGGTAGGCTGTGGCCGACACCCACGTTGGGCTTCCGCTTGAAGGTTGCCGAGTACATGTCGTGTAAACGGCGATAAGTGGTGAGCGTGTGTGAAGAAGTACACCCCTGCAGGTTAAATATGATCTATTCGAATAGCCGTGTCCACGGAGAAGGACTTCTGGGTTACCTATATCGGTTCATAGACAAGTAAATGGATACTACTAAAAGCCTCAAGATAAGTGTGAGTATCGTGGATGGCCCTCTTGGGGATGACGAGAGGATCCACGGTGGAGTATTGTGATGGTGATTAGTGGACTGGTATGCGACAAAAATGCTTTTCAAGAGTGTTACGTGGGATAGCTTAGCCAAGAGTCAAAGCTGGCTTGCTGCAAATAACTCCACCTCCTTCTTGAGAATGTGCATGTATGATAGGATTACGTGGTAAGACTTGCTGAGTACTTTTGTACTCATGTTTGCTTAATCAATATTTTTCAGAGGACTATACTACCCCCTCCGACGGATTCTATGTAGATGTTGACTTCGACGAGTGAACTAGCCACCCAGGTGGCGATCTAAGATTTGTGAAGGGCCATTGTAGATAGAAAGGCTCCAACAAGCTTTCTTTCTTTCTAGAGTCTGTACTCAGACTAGTTTGCTTCCGCATGTGCTTGTATGATTGTATGACTTGAGTGTTGGGTCATGTGACCCCTACCTGTATGACTATGTTATGTATGGCTCCTCGGAGCCTCTTAAATAAAGTACTTGAGTTGTAGAGTTTTGTTGTGATGCCTTGTTGTATTTACTCATATCGGGCATATTGTGTGTATGATTGAAATGCTTGGTATGAGTGGGATCCGACAAACTAGTTGTTTATCCTTGGCAGCCTCTCATATGGGGAAATGTAGTCTCGTGCTTCTGAGCGATAGTAGTCCGCTACAGCCCGGTTCACCGGAATCCTGCTAGCCCAGCACTACTGCTTGGACACTTGACTGGCCGGCATGTGATCCATTTCGTTCCTATGTCTGTCCCTTCGGGGAAATGTCACGCGGTGATACTCGAGTCCTGCCTAGCCTGCTACAGCCGGGATACCGAGTCCTGTTAGCCGGTGCTACAGCCAGTTCATACGTTGATGACCGACATGCTCGAAGTGTTTCATGTATGCCTGTCCCCATAGGTTAGTGCCGCTTTGGGTTCACGACTAGCCATGTCGGCCCGGGTTCTTTGTCATGTGGATGCTAGCGACACTATCATATACGTGAGCCAAAAGGCGCAAACGGTCCCGGGCCATGGTAAGGCGACACCCGTGGGAATACCGTGCGTGAGGCCGCAAAGTGATATGAGGTGTTACCAGCTAGGTCGATGTGACTTGGAATCGGGGTCCTGACATCTCGTTTCAAATTAAGCCATATTAATCGGAAAGGACGCAATATGGACTACTAGTACTAGTACTGCTTTGATGTGTCCCATCAACTTGCCGAACAAGGAGAAGCTTGCTTACTATGCCTCTCCCTCGCCCACGCGCACGGTGGTTCGCAGGACGAGGAGAGGGTTTTGAGTCTTTTGACTACAGCGCCCTCTCCTCTCCCTTGCCCTCGACCTCGCGGTGGACGTGCAACTGTTCAATCGGTGTCAGACTGCCAGAAGCATATTGTACTGTAGTATCATCATTGTTGGACCTTCCGAAGAGGCAAAGAGCCAAGTGCAAGGTTCACATGAGTACGAGTTGTTGAACCTCCCGAAGAGGCAAAGAGCCAAGCACAAGGTTTTATAGGAGTTGTCGTCCTAGTAGGAGTGTACTACAACTATAGCGAACGATGCTACTGTATGATGCCGCCACATCACGTATATCCAAAGCTGTGCCACCTTTTTTTCTCAAAGAGTGTGTTGGAGTCCGTGCAACAACCACACAAGTTGCACGTACACATAACACATTTACTAGTAATAAATTCTAAAGGACAAATGCTAGTATGCCACACAAGTTCATCTCCAATTCATGTGATAAATTTGTGCATGACTAGTCTACATATATTCACAGCGCTACCGTTCACAATTACTGTACTCCACTTACACGTTATAGATGGGCTACATGTCCTCCTCTAGGTTCCAATCCTAGGTGTTCTTCATGGATGTAACGATCCATAGCAGTGGGCAACAGGAATCATTATCGCAGCTTTCTAGTCCGGTTCCACACGATGGAGACTCATCCAAGCTGAAGCGGCATAAATCAGGGATAACGTGTCCCAGCATGTCGTTCATCCGGCGGTGCACACTGAAGATACAACCATGCTTCATGAACGGCAGGCCTTCCGTGTCGTGCACGGAAGGTGGCATCCGCTTCACAATGGGGTAGTTGTCCCCGATGAAAAGCAAGTACTCTGTAAGAGTGTTCCTCGGCACCCACGTAGCATCACCGGGGTCGAACTTGGCGCCGTTCATCTGGTACACGCGGCATCCCAGATCTGGAAACATGGTGACGTACATAGTCAAGGTCCATGCATAATAATTTTGTGCTCAAATATGGCGGTCGATGTCTTTGTGCAGCAAATAGTACTACTCCAGTAGAGAGGAAGTAAAATAACCGGCTTATTATATATAGCCACTCTTGGCTACATGGATGAGATAGTAAGACATGGAAAAAAAATGCTGGCAGCTAGTGGGTTCAAGTGTTCAAGGGCCTAGCTAGCTATACGCGTCCTCCAAGGTAAAAAGTACTCCTACTAGTACTACTACTAAGTATACTACTAGTACAACAATGAAAGAGAAGGCGAGAGGGTTAAAAAATGGAATACCTGGGTAGATGGTGACGGTCCGATCGTGGTAGATTGTGTGACCATGTTACACATCAGTGGTACCATGGGTAACGACTACTAAGATAGTTGATCCCAATATACCAAAGTCAGCTACAAGGTTCCAGGTTAGACCGAATTGCGGATGCAAATGCACATCCAGGATTGGCGATCTAATTTTGATCAGGGGATGACTGGTCCCTGCAAAATAATGGAGTACCATTAGGGATGCAAATGATGGTTTGTGCATTCCATTTGTAATCTCCCGTACCGTAGGATGGCAACCAGATGAAACAAGTCACCTGGCTTGTCACCGCGAAGATGTGGCCTCGAAGGCGCATGGCGTCTTCGAACATGTAGGGGTACAAATCTGCCGCCGCCAACATGCGCCAGCCTCTACCCTTACTGCCCCTTGCATTGATGGCAATCCTTATGTCGAACACCGCGATGAGATAGTAATCATCGTAGCCGTGTCGCTTTGTCAGCGGGTCCGCAATTGCTATCTTCTTCAATCTCATGTAGGCATCATCATACGTATTCTAGCCCAGCCAGTCCGGAAGGCCGATCCCAATGGTGGAGAAGGGGTCCACCGGAACGGCCGCACTGCTGTGGATGTTGTGCAAAATGATGGTGGTATCCGGCCGGAGGTATGCAAGCCAATCTTTGTTGGCACTGACCCAGACCTATATATAAGATGGTGGGCATCAGAGAAATTATGGGATGGAAATGGAATAACTAAGTACTACATGATCAAACTCCATTATTGACCTGCTCATCAGACAAAATCCGACTACCTCTCAACGTCGGCAACTCTAGCGGAGTCAACGTGCAACCATGGCCAGGGAGCGGTGGACTGTTCGAAGGATTATCCCATAGAAGAACCTTCTCCTCAAGGACGCATGGAAGACCAACAAGCATGGCCTTTTCCCAAGCCTATTTAAGCAGCGTCTTCAAAAAGTTGGTGCAGGAAGCACCGAGTCTTGCAGCGGTGAGGACGTCGGAACGGCGTGCGATTTCTCCCAGAGGATCATCATGCAAGGTCTCCCAGCCCCGACGAGGAGGTGAACCGCCTGGCGAATCCATGGGAGCAGCGACGAACTGCCTTCTCTTCGGGGGGAGGGGAACTGGCGAGGAGGAGATAAGAGCGTAGTAACCGCAGGGCCTCGTCCCTTCCAACTATAGATCGTTCCTCAGCGAAGGGGTGAGGCTATTATTTACTACTAGTACTAGCATTATGGAACGTTATGGGATTGCATTATACTATAAATAATAGCACTAGTAAGAAATTTTTGGCACTAGGTAGTAGTTTTTGGCGTGGATTAAGAAATTTTGGGTATGTTTTTGCCATTTTTTGTACAGGCCAACTAGTGTCAAAAAACGTCTTACATTGTGTGATGGAGGAGTACATACTCGTACTAGCAGTACTAGTACTATTTTTTCTCAACTAGTAGTGCGATGTACTGTACTTCTAGTCTAGTCTAGTATAGTGCACCAGTTTTGAACTCTTGAATCTCAGGGCCAAGGAGCTACAGTTGGAAGTGGAGGGTACTACTGTTCTCTAGAACCATCATTGTACTATCAATGTAGGGAAAGTACACCTGTGTAGTGGCCTAGTGGGTACTCTCGGTGCTCTATTCAGCCGCTCCTCTCACGTAGCTGGCCTACTCAGCCGCTCCTCTCATGCACACACTAGCAGCCTGTTTATCAGCGACGGTTACTGCGGGGGCAGAACATTTGAGTTATTTGATACAGCGAGACTAGGATTTACACTTCCATTTGTGGAGGTGTAATGGATCACGTCGAACTTTGTTAGTAGTTCCTTCTTTATGAATGAGATGAATCAAAGCTTTTGCCTCCATTTCAAAAAAAACATGTCAAGAGGAATTTCTTTTATAGTAGAGTCGATAATGGAGTGAAGTCCATGCGTGCAATGCCACAAGCTAGAGAGTAGTAGTAGAGCACTTTACGTACAGAGCCATATTGCACAGTTCCCAATGCCCCGTCACGCTTTTCCGGCTCTCGGGCTTAATTGGGAGGCGCTAGTTTAAATATGCTACTAGCTGACGAGGAAGCTGCAAGCGAGGTGCGGCTAGGGCGAGCACGCGAGCCACGAGATGTTGGGAAGGAAAACCCGTTCACGTGGCTAGGCTATCTAGTGCACCCAGATTGTGGGGCCGCACGTCCGTTTGACTTCAAAACTCAAACTACCCGTGTAAAATATAGGCTCGCAGCAAAGTGTAGTAGTACTTTTTTAAAAAAAAGACCGTCGTGCGTTCGGCCGGGATCGAACCCACAAAATGAGGTATACACTCCCGCGACCACTAGTAGTACTCGTTGGAGTACAACGCAACCTAGAATCACCTTTTGTCGCTAGTAGTACGTACATTGTTCCTTACAAGAAACCCCTAAAAATGCAAGAAACCACTAAAATGCCAAGAAACTACTACCACTTGCATACGTGGCAGACTTAAGATAAGACTACCTTATCAACCATTGTACATGCTCTTACCAACCAGCCCCACAAAGAAACGACTACTCTGCAAAGTGCCGTTATAGGCACGTTTCAACCCATGGTCCTGTTTGGATACATTTGTTGTCAATCTAACCCTGCCATCCAAACACCACTTTGGTTAGAGTTAGTTCAGGGTTAGAATCTAACTCGAACCTCTGACAGGGCCCATGTCTCCCATTAAGTCAACGCCTTCTATTCGACCGGGCGTTATGACTTGTGGGACCTACATGTCAGTCTGCACAAAAATCCCCGAGTGACCTCCTACCTCCGACCCGTCCACCTAGTCATCCTCGGCCATGGGACGCAGCTACCGCCGCCAGCAGAAGGCGAGGTCAAAACCGCCGGCGGTGAGGAGCCCATGTCGCGGCCGCTAGCTAGCCAAGATAGCTCCGTCCAGCTGCTTGTCTATAAGGTTTGCTAGCTAGATTGGCACGGCAGCGCGGCGGATTGCTCGCGCGCGTCACGCTAAGGCCAGCCATCTGGCTCGAGCAAAGGCTAGCGCGGCGGCTTGCTCGCTCGTGAGTCACGCTCGGGCCAGCCTGCAAACCGGTGCGGAGGCCAGCGCGGCGTCCGGCCCGTCCGGCGGAGTGGCGGCCAACTCGCTCATCACCGGCGCCACCGACGAACACGCATCAGTACTGTTTGAAGTAATGTACAGGTGTAGGACCTTGAAGTAAGTCTAGAGGGGGGGTGATTAGACTACTTGACCAATTAAAAACTTAACCTTTTCCCAATTTTAGAGTTTGGCAGATTTTAGCTATCTTAGGACAAGTCAAGCAATCATCACACAATTCAAGCAAGCATGCAAAGAGTGTATAGGCAGCGGAAATTAAAGCATGCAACTTGCAAGAAAGTAAAGGGAAGGGTTTGGCGGATTCAAACGCAATTGGAGACACGGATGTTTTTGGCGTGGTTCCGATAGGTGGTGCTATCGTACATCCACGTTGATGGAGACTTCAACCCACGAAGGGTAACGGCTGCGCGAGTCCACAGAGGGCTCCACCCACGAAGGGTCCACGAAGTAGCAACTTTGTCTATCCCACCATGGCCGTCGCCCACGAAGGACTTGCCTCACTAGCGGTAGATCTTCACGAAGTAGGCGATCTCCTTGCCATTACAAACTCCTTGGTTCAACTCCACAATCTTTGTCAAGGCTCCCAAGTGACACCTAGCCAATCTAGGAGACACCACTCTCCAAGAAGTAACAAATGGTGCGTTGATGATGAACTCCTTGCTCTTGTGCTTCAAATGATAGTCTCCCCTACACTCAACTCTCTCTCATAGGATTTGGATCTGGTGGAAAGATGATTTGAGTGGAAAGCAACTTGGGAAGGCTAGAGATCAAGATTCATATGGTAGGAATGGAATATCTTGGCTTCAACACATGAGTAGGTAGTTCTCTCTCAGAAATGGTAAGTTAGAAGTGTAGGTTTAGTCTGATGGCTCTCTCCACGAATGAAGAGGAGGTGGAGGGGTATATATAGCCTCAACACAAAATCTAACTGCTACACACAATTTACCAATCTCGGTGGGACCAAATCGTTAAACTTCGGTTGGACCGATTTAGTAAACCTAGTGACCGTTAGTGATTTTCGGTGGACTGACATGCATCTCGGTGAGGCCGATTCGGTTAGGGTTAGGGCATAACGTAATCTCGGTAAGACCGATTACACAAACTTCGGTGAGACCGATTTGGTAATAAGCTTTCGAGAGAGTTGGTCGTAAACTTCGGTGGGACCGATTTGCTCTTTTGGTGAGACCTAAATGTTACAAAAAGGAAACAGAGAGTTTACATTGCAATCTCGGTGGGACCGATCGCTCACTTTGGTTAGACCGAAACGTTATGAAGGGAAACAGAGAGATTGCAACCCCATCTCGGTGAGACCGAGATCGCTATCGTTAAGACCGATTTGCTTAGGGTTTTTGGCAGTGGCTATGACTTTTGGAATCGGTGGCGCCGGATAGAAAGAATCGGTGTGAACGATTTTGGCTTTGGGTTTAGGTCATTTGTGGATGTGGGAAAGTAGTTGAGGGTTTTGGAGCATATCACTAAGAACATGAAGCAAGAGGCTCATTAAGCAACACCTCATCCCTTCTTGATAGTATTGGCTTTTCCTATAGACTCAATGTGATCTTGGATCACTAAAATGTAAAATGAAGAGTCTTGAGCTTTTGAGCTTGAGCCAATCCTTTGTCCTTAGTATTTTGAGGATCCACTTTCATCATCCATGCCATGCCATTCATTGAGCTTTCCTGAAATAATAGTCTTGGAATAGCAGTAGCTCAGTGAGCTATATGTTGTTATGAATTACCAAAACCACCTAGGGATAGTTGCACTTTCAATCTCCCCCTTTTTGGTAATTGATGACAACATATAGATCAAAGCTTGGACAAATGATAATAAAATTTAAACAACATCGTCGCTTTGAGAAGTATGTGATAAGCAAGAGCTCCCCCTAAATTTGTGCATAGTTTTAGATTTGCTTTGGACTGCAAATGCACAATGAATTAGGCTCATGGGTTACTCTTCCATGTCACATACATCTTGGTGGAGCGCTCAAAATAATAAACAATGAATACATGCACTCATCACCAAGCATAGTGAGTGATCACATAAGATAGATATGATAATATCAAGCATGCATAGGTGTAGCTTATGATCAAACACATGATCATCAATGTCTCACAAGCATAGTATCTCAACCAAAAGCAAACAAAGACTGAAAAACCACCAAATAAAGCAAGAGAGAACAAAAGCAACACACTCTCTCTCTCGAAGCCTATGATTTATACATTTTTCTCCCCCTTTGGCAACAAGTTACCAAAAAGTTCATAGAAAATGCATAGTGCTAGATCGACTCTCAGGCTTGATCTTCAGTTGGTGGTGTCCTGATAACTCCAAGGATGAAGGCTTCAGTTGATGTAGAGGGTGCTGGAGCAGCAAGCTCTTCTTCTTCCATCATGGAAGGTTGCCCAATAACTCTGGCCATGGTCTTCTTGACCCTTTCCTTCCTCTTCTTGCTTTCATCAGCTGGTTCTTTGGGATCATGCCTTTCAGGCAGTTGAGTTGATGCTCTAGCCTTGGGCATAGGTTGCCTTCTAGCAGGCCTTTTAATCTTCACGCCTGGCTTTATATCCTTTGCTGAGCCATATTCCTTCTTGAGCACCACTTTCTTGGAAGTAGCCTCATCTTCCTCAGCTTTGTAATCTTCATCCTCTAAATCTGAAGTTCTTTTCCTCCTTTGCCTAGTTGCAGCCTTAGGCAAATTGCTAGGAGTACTTCTGCTCCCTTCATCTGAAGTAGAGGGACTAGTGCCCTCACTCAAGTCCATCTGCTCTTCTGACTTGTTCTGGCTGTCACTTTGATCGGACATCTTGCAAAAAGTCGACTGACCACATGAAGAGTTATAGACGAGATAGAAAAGATGAGCATCACAAAATGCAGAGGTTTTTGTAAAAGAATGACTCAAAAGTTCAGTCTTAGTTCTTCACAGAAAGCATTTCGGATCCACCGATTTTCAAACTCGGTGATACCGAAGCAGTTTTGGAACCTGAATTGATGATCTCGGTTGGACCGAGTTTCAGTTCGGTGGCACCGAGACTGCTAGGGTTTCACTGAATCCTAAAATCGGTCGCACCGATTAGTAATTCTCGGTCAGACCGAGAGTCACTAGTGCAATGGCATATGCCAAATCGGTGAGACCGAGTTTTTCAACTCGGTGGGTCCGAGATGGTTTCGGCGGAAACCTAACCCTAAAAATTTGAATCACATCTAATCTATGAACTACTTTGGCTGGATAGAAGAGTTTCAATTGTGGCAAGAATCAATATGAAAACAATGTGCTAGGAATCAGACGTGGATAGCACAAAGATTAAGTCCATACCTTAACTTGGCGGTGGACTTGCTACGGCGACAACGACGGCGACGAAATCCGTTGACGGCGGCAGAGACCAGCGACAGGAGGCTGCTGGCGACGAGGAGACGATCCGGAGACCACGATGGCAGAGCGAGCTGTTGTGTGGGCGAAGGGTTTCGGAGAAATTTCCAAAATTTTTCCCGTGTCTATATATATATAGCCCGACCCTGTCGTTGTGACCGAGTGGAACAACTCGGTGGCACCGAGATGCATAACTGTGTTCAGTTACAGCAAATCGGTGTGACCGAAATACTCAAATCGGTTGCACCTAGATTGAAAACTCAGATCAACTTGATGATCTCGGTAGGAACAAAATGGAAGAATCGGTCAGACCGAGAATCACAAAGAGGTTTTGGAAGTTTAAGTCTATGATGAATCGGGTACTCCGAGTGCTCCTCACGCAGAGTGATTCGAATCTGACTTGATCAAATTTTGTGATGTAGCATGAATAGAGTTTGAGACGAGAAAAGCATAGATAGCTAGAGAAGGTTCTTAGGCATTCTTGTCCATCCACTTGGCCAAAAGAAGAAAGAACCAAACAATCAAAACAACAAGCGGATGTCCTTGAATGAGTAAAATATGCACCAACATGCTCACACAATAAAATGGCAAACGAAATATGTGGCAAAGCATGCACAACCAATTCTAGCATCTATCAAACAATTGTCGTTGACTAGGTCATCTATATATGAGTATATTGACTTAGGAGTCAAATGAGAACATTTGATCATAGGTCATACTCATCGTTTAAGCTCAAGTGGGGTTACCACTTTTACATAATGCATTTATGTGTTCACACCATTAGAGTTGCTTTGACTCAATTCTTAGAGTTAAGCTCCCCCTAGATGTGAGATCCCCCTTAGAGGGATGAACTAACCTTGGGTTTTGTCGATGATGAATTCATGTAGGTGTTGAAGATGTAGATGCTCAATGTTGATGTAGATCATTTGGATCAATCCTTTGGAGTGATTTGCACTTTCAACTTGCCTACATGGGTTAGTCCCACCAGGAACAAACAAGAATATCCATATACATAGAGTGATGCACACACGAGATGATGTCCATGAAAACATTAGGTTACCTTGTCCCTTGCCTTACCAACAAGAGGGTTTGTGACTCCTTGAAGTAGTGCAAGATGTGAAAGTTGATTGCACTTGTTCTTGCCAAAAAGATATGAGTGAAGAATGTTGGCGGAGTCACCCTCAAGAACTCTCTAGTTCTTCTTCTTCGGGATCCACATCATCTTGATGGGGATCCTTGGAGTTGTAGTTGTACTTGATGAAGTAGAACTTGACGTAGTCTTGGGGACCCAACTGAACGAGGCTTTAGGTGCTTCTTCAAATGCATCAATCTCTTCTTGAAGCTTGTCTTTGCCTTTGTTCTTGTGGTCTTGTGGTGGAAGATCATCTTGAGCTTGTGTCCCTTGAAGGAAGTAGGATCATACTTCTCTTGTTGAGGAACAAACTTTGTCTTGGGGTATTGATCTTCTTCCCACTCAACTCCATTGGCGTTGAACTTTCATTCAAAACCAACACCTTGATTCTTCCGGTGCCTACCTTGCTTGCGTACAATTTCCTCGAATTACTTACTCCCGGCAAGGATCTTTTAAACACCTTTCTCTATAATTCCCTTCAATAAGCTATTTTCTTGCTCAAGTGTAACTTGGCTAAGAGAATCATTAGTGGAATCAAGAGAACTACTAGAAGCAACAACATTGGATTTGACATTATTATTCTTACTACAAGAGGAAGTATCTTTCTTGTACTTGTTACTAGAGTTGACTTGAGGCATGTAGGTAGATAAGAGTAAACGCTTGGCAATGTAAGAAGAACTTTTCTTGCGGAGATCATCATTGATTGCCTTTAAGAACTCATGCTCTTGCTCAAGATTGAGCTTTTCAAAGCGTAACTTCTCATGAGCCCTTAAAAGTTCTCGATGATCTTCGAAGATAGTTTCATGAGCCAACTTAAGAGTGTTTAGTTCTTTAGTTAGAAGCTCAATTTTCTCCTTATCATTGACATTCGTTTGATTAGCATGATTAATTGGCGTTTCATCATAGTATTCATCACTAGAGTTGTCAACAAGTAAATCATCATCCACAAGCAAATCATCTTCATCACTATTGAAATCAACATACTCAGGATGTGTTACCTTTGGACCTTTGGCCATGAAGCATCTTCCAATTCCTTCATTTTGTGAATCAAATATGTCGTAGGAGTTGGTTGACACAAGTGCTAGACCGGCAACACCTTCATCTTGAGTATGTTCGGAGTCGGAGTGATAGCTTCTCTCGGAGTGATTGTCGGAGTCGGAGCCGGATACCCATTCACCAACATGAGCTTGATGTCTTCGTTTTGTGTAGCTCCTCGATGACTTGTCCTTCCTTTCCGAATCCTTGCTTCTCCGTGAGGGTCTTCGTTCATAACGATCATCTCTACTCCTCCTCTCTCTTGGTGGTGATTCTTCTCTTTTACTTCTTCTTTTTGGAGAATCTTCTCTTCTTTTGTAGGGTACCATACACTCATTGGAGTAGTGTCCAGGCTTCCCACAATTGTAGCAATTGCGCTCTCGACTAGAAGATCTCTTGTCATGATAAGACCTTGACTTGGAGCTTCTTTCTATGCTTCTACTCTTGTAGAATTTGTTGAAGTTCTTCACCATTAAGCTCAATTCTTCATTGAAGGTTTGTTTCTCACTTGATGATGTGGGGGCTTCACTTGAGGCTTTGTAAGCACCACTTGACTTGTTGTGAAGTTCCCCCTTATCCTTGAGTGATATCTCATGAGCAACAATTCTTCCAATGACTTCTGTTGGCTTGAGATTTTTGTAGTTTAGCATCATTTGGATCAATGTGCACATGGTATCATACTTTCCATCCAATGCTCTTAGGATCTTCTTGATGATGAATCTGTCGGTCATCTCTTCACTCCCTAAGCCGGCAATCTCATTTGTGATAAGTGCAAGCCTAGAGTACATTTCAGCGACACCTTCACCATCCTTCATTTTGAACTTGTCAAGATGACTTTGGAGCACATCCAACTTGGATTCCTTGACGGACTCGGTACCTTCGTGCATATCAATCATAGTATCCCAAATTTCCTTTGCATTCTCAAGATGGCTAATTTTGTTGAATTCTTCGGGGCACAATCCGTCAAAGATGATGTCACATGCTTGAGCGTTGTATTGCAACATCTTAAATTCTTCCGCATTCGCTTCACGGTTCGGTTCTCTCCCATCAAAGAATTCACCTTGCAAGCCAATACAAATAATTGCCCAAACGGCAGGGTTATGTCCGAGAATATGCATTTTCATCTTATGCTTCCAACTAGCAAAATTAGTACCATCAAGTAAGGACCTCTACGGTGATAATTTCCCTCGCTAGACGCCATACTCTCCTAGGTTGTGAAACCAAGGCTATGACCACCAAAAGCTATGGAAATCAAAGCAAATGGAGACCAAAGCTCTGATACCACTTGTAGGACCTTGAAGTAAGTCTAGGGGGTGATTAGACTACTTGACCAATTAAAACTTAACCTTTTCCCAATTTTAGAGTTTGGCAGATTTTAGCTATCTTAGGACAAGTCAAGCAATCATCACACAATTCAAGCAAGCATGCAAAGAGTGTAAAGGCAGCGGAAATTAAAGCATGCAACTTGCAAGAAAGTAAAGGGAAGGGTTTGGCGGATTCAAACGCAATTGGAGACACAGATGTTTTTGGCGTGGTTCCGATAGGTGGTGCTATCGTACATCCACGTTGATGGAGACTTCAACCCACGAAGGGTAACGATTGCCTTGAGTCCACGGAGGGCTCCACCCACGAAGGGTCCACGAAGTAGCAACCTTGTCTATCCCACCATGGTCGTCGTCCACGAAGGACTTGCCTCACTAGCGGTAGATCTTCACGAAGTAGGCGATCTCCTTGCCCTTACAAACTCCTTGGTTCAACTCCACAATCTTTGTCGGAGGCTCCCAAGTGACACCTAGCCAATCTAGGAGACATCACTCTCCAAGAAGTAACAAATGGTGCATTGATGATGAACTCCTTGCTCTTGTGCTTCAAATGATAGTCTCCCCTACACTCAACTCTCTCTCATAGGATTTGGATCTGGTGGAAAGATGATTTGAGTGGAAAGCAACTTGGGAAGGCTAGAGATCAATATTCATATGGTAGGAATGGAATATCTTGGCCTCAACACATGAGTAGGTAGTTCTCTCTCAGAAATGGTAAGTTAGAAGTGTAGGTTTAGTCTGATGGCTCTCTCCACGAATGAAGAGGAGGTGGAGGGGTATATATAGCCTCAACACAAAATCTAACCGTTACACACAATTTACCAATCTCGGTGGGACCGAATCGTTAAACTCGGTCGGACCGATTTAGTAAACCTAGTGACCGTTAGTGATTTTCGGTGGGACTGACATGCATCTCGGTGAGGCCGATTCGGTTAGGGTTAGGGCATAACGTAATCTCGGTAAGACCGATTACACAAACTCGGCGAGACCGATTTGGTAATAAGCTTTCCAGAGAGTTGGTGAGGTAAACTCGGTGGGACCGATTTGCTCTTTTTGGTGAGATCGAAATGTTACAAAAAGGAAACCGAGAGTTCTCCTTGCAATCTCGGTGGGACCGATCGCTCACTTCGGTTAGACCGAAACGTTACGAAGGGAAACAGAGAGATTGCAACCCCATCTCGGTGAGACCGAGATCCCTATCGGTGAGACCGATTTGCTTAGGGTTTGTGGCAGTGGCTATGACTTTTTGAATCGGTGGCGCCGGATAGAAAGAATCGGTGTGACCGATTTTGGCTTTGGGTTTAGGTCATTTGTGGATGTGGGAAAGTAGTTGAGGGTTTTGGAGCATATCACTAAGCACATGAAGCAAGAGGCTCATTAAGCAACACCTCGTCCCTTCTTGATAGTATTGGCTTTTCCTATAGACTCAATGTGATCTTGGATCACTAAAATGTAAAATGAAAAGTGTTGAGCTTTTGAGCTTGAGCCAATCCTTTGTCCTTAGTATTTTGAGGGATCCACTTTCATCATCCATGCCATGCCATTCATTGAGCTTTCCTGAAATAATAGTCTTGTAATAGCATTAGCTCAATGAGCTATATGTTGTTATGAATTACCAAAACCACCTAGGGACAGTTGCAGTTTCAACAGGAAAAATAATGATTTGAGGGGGAATAACAGGATAGAAGGTCGGATTTGGGTCCCTCGTGTCAACGGTCAAACAAAATGTGTTGGTTTAAGCTGCCTCACAAGACGGACGTGTGGGCCAACCACATCATAAATGGGTTTAAACGAACCTAATCGGTAGGAGTACTAGGTAGTCGTTTTTGCCGTGGATTAAGAATTTTTGGGTATGTTTTTGCTATTTTTTGTACAATAGATTCTTCCTAGGGCTGGTTGAAAGTGGTATTTTTTGTTAAATACTCTACATATTGTAAGTAGGAGTGAAAGTTAAGCTTTGGAAGCCAATAAGCAAGGCTATTTACATAGTGCATATGTGTACATGATTGAAAGTAAATGTCAACCATGAGTGACTAATATCTTGATGGAAAACTTGAAACTATGGAATACTAGGGAAAAATGCATGGTTGGAAATACTAGCAATGTTCATGTGTGTTGGAACGAATCAAAATTAGAATAATACTTATTCACAAACTTGATACAAAACACTCTAATTTTGATATACATATGTCACTAGAGATATATTATGTTTGAATTAGAATATATTCCTTGGGCTGTTTTGGTGAGGTCAGGGAGGGATGTGGTTGGTTTTAAGATACTAATTATGGGTTTTTGTGCAAATTGGTAGACAAGTGGGATGTTGGTGAGAAAAGGCAACAACTTACCTCACAGTCGTTAGATGTAGATCTAATGGTCAGAAACGAGGGATGGCAGACACACCATCATCACCAACTTAGTCTTGTGTAGGAGTACTAGCAAGATCCGTGCATTGCACGGAACATCAAGATGTATTTTTTTATAAAACACTTGTTGTGACTGACCCTTGCGGGAGTAATCCCATGTGTAAAAACTAATGATATCTCGAGAAATATGAGATAAGGTGAAGAGGAGTGGGGTGTGGTGGTGATTGGTGGTCGGACTGAGCGGAGGCATGGGGATTGACGACGCCAGCAGCGGCCACCAGGACAGTTTGTTCCAGAGGCTTCCTTTCTTAATTGCTCAACAATGAGGTTTGTTGGAGATAAGGATGAACGAGGGAAGGCCTTGTCTGCAAATGTGGAGAGGGGTGCGGGTATCTTTTAGTTTAATTTCCATCCACGATATAGATCGGACGGTCTATATTGCAAGATGGCACACATACCATCATCACCAACTCGGTTTTTATAAGAGAAGAAATATAAGTATGGAGATACAAATGTATTATCGATACTTGCTTCCGTAAACTAGCATCTACATTCTATTCAACGCCTCGGCATGTGGGGCCTTAGCACAATGACTTCTCGACTGTGTAAAACAAAGATTTTTCCCGTCGCCGATAAGGAGGGGGTGACGGCGGCGTGCTTTTTGGCTTACTCTAGTCCTAGTAGTCATACTAGGTGGTCTAAGCACGTGTAGATTTATTCTTTTTCACGTCTCGTGTTCGTCGTACTGCCATGACTTTTGATGAATAGACGGTTAGTTATTCACGGGGAAACCCTTGTTGAGCGTGTTTGCGAGAGAGAGAGAGTGTGTGTGTGTGTGTGTGTGCGTGTGTGATATGTCAGAGACTGAGGCAATGATAACATATTCTTTGTGTCTATTTGTGTGGAGGATAGAGAGAGACATGTACATGGGGCTTTGTGTTGTGTAACGTGGAGACACATATACATAATTAGAGAGTGAGTGTGTGAGATACATATGCGGACATGGGGACAGATGAGGATCCAGATAATTGGGTGTTTGTGCGTGTCTGGGTGTGTTTGTGCACGCGTTTTGTGTGTGAGAGGGAGTGTGTGTATGTGGAGTAGAGAGACCACTGATGATGTAAACCTAGTATAAGGAAAGGGGGAATGGTGTCACATGTGTAGTAGCGAGATAGCACGGGTGCGGGTGGGGGGAGCAGACTATTTGGAAGAGACATCGAGTGTGTGTGGGAGAGGGGTGTGAGAGCGAGAGAGAGAGAGAGAGAGAGAGAGCTAGCGACGGAGAGAGAGAGGGAGGAAGAGAGAGGGAGGAAGAGAGAGAGAGAGAGGGAGGAAGAGAGGGGGTGAGAGGGGTCGTTTGTGTCCATAAATGGTGTATAGATAGGGAGACAATGTTGATGTTGTCTGAAATTGGCCTATGTAAGGAGATGCAAGGGAAGCGAGTCATCGCGTGTGTGATAGGGACTTCATGAGAGATCTAGAATAGATGGTGTAGAGAACAATGTGCGAAATCGAGAACGATGATACATTCGGGATCTATGGAAAGAATCACGACATATATGTATACAGGGAAGGAGCTGGGGCGGGTCTGCATGTGGGAGAGATAGAAAGATGAGAGTGGTGCACAAGGAGGCAAACTGTGCTTGTTTGCAGTGGGGGTGGTGTGTGAGGTGAGTCTTGTGAGAACTACATAACTAGGGAGATAGGCGTTTGGGGCGACGTTTTGTGTGTATGGGAAATATACACTCTACATAGTGCATGTGCTTGGGTAAGAGAGATAGCGGGAGACCTAGAGAGTGAGGGAAGAGATGTGTGCATGCCCGAGTGACAAAGTGATAGAGACCTATATTGGGGTCCGGACTTTAGAAGAGAGAGGGGTGTTAATGTGCTCGTGTGTTGGTGTTTGGGGGAGAGAACGACTTCTCTATGTGTGTGTGTGTGTGTGTGTGGTAGTGGTGGTGGTGGTGGGCGAGGGGGGGGGGCGGCTTCAGATAAAGAGTGAGGTGTCTATATTTGAGGGACTTTAGCGTAATTGAGATATTGCGCACTCATGGTTGATCAATTTGTTTCACAGTTTGGACTATGAGATAACGATACTTTTGAACATGCGTGATATACCTTGATGTACCAGAATTACAAACCTAAGATTGGAATTTTGGAATTCGACTCCATCATTAGGTTTTGTAATTCATTTAAATGAAGGTACATTTTTTAAGCCGGGTTTTTGTGATTTCAAATTCATATATCAAACCTAGAGATATACACATACGAGCATGTTCAAACTTTATAATCATCCACTTTGTTCATACACATACACATTTTTGCTTTTGTCATCATATTTAGGATAAACACATTTGGAATTTCATTTGAATTGGACCGTATGATGGTATTTGCTTGTAGTATCTCCATATTTGAATTGAATGGACAATCTAAGTTTCGAGTTGGAGACATCGATTTTCAAAACTTGCACTTTTTTTGCGTGCAAAACAAACAAATTGTCAGCCATGATATCATAGTCGGCCGTACGAGAGCAGAATACTTATAATTTTAGGCGCCAAAAGCTTTCAAACTTCCCGCTCACATCGAAATATCACACGCCCGAAAGTTTAGCCATGCGATATTCCTATTTTACCCTTGCAACATGAACGGAAAGGGGCTGCTTTGGTAACTCCATTGTTTTCCCCTCTTTGCCCCCAACATTCTTCCCCGGAGCCCCTCCCCTTCCCCTCCCCGACCCTCTCAACCACGGCAAGCCGCCGAATCTAGTCCAACGCCACAACGGTGGACCTCACACCCCGCCGGATCTACCTTCCGCACCTTGGAACCCCCAACTGCCAACTCACCACTTCACCGGAGCCGCTTCAGCGACTGGCTTGTCCACCACTCCAGATCTCCTTGACCACCATCATGGTCCACCGCACTGGATTTGCTTAATCGGTGCCCTCATCCACCATAGTGTTGGCCCTTCACTGACTCTCTCGTCCGCCCCTTCGCTGGCCCTTCATACAAGCCCTCGTTCGCCGCAACAGATCTGCCTAACCAAAAGCATCAGCATAACGCTACCAAGCCTTCGCCCATCGCAGACCGAACCCGCTTCCACGGATGCCATATTCAACTCCACCGGCCCTGCTTTACTGACGCCGCAGCCTCATCAGGTTATTTCAATTTGTACTCCTTCAGTTTTTCTCTTTATCGTGCAACTGTTCACTTACCACAAATGAGCTTTGTTGTATGTCGACAGGGGCCGCAACCGTAGCACCGGAGCCGCTTCAGCGGTGACAGCCGGCCCAAACTCAACCGCAACACAAGCACCATTGACGATCCCTTAGCTATCAAGTATGACAACGATACCCATACGCCGCCGAGAATCAGGTACTATTATCCAACGGCCGGCGCCTACGTTCACTTTCCTAGCATAAACACCGCACCTTTAAAGTTCTTCAGGGCATCATTCAATTTTTCATGAGACGCATTATTCTGCATGCACCTGTAGGGCCATACTTACAGCGATGAACATGTTACATGTGCTAAATTACATACCAAAGGCACATATAGTTAATATGCTTTAGTTTTGTCCTAAGTAGTATTACCATACTTCCTAGATATCACTGCCTACTATTTTACTTCTTGAATGCTATATTTATGATAATGGTGTTGTTCTGATGCCACCTGTTGGTTCCATCAGACTGCTTAATGTTCTCTATGCTTAATTACACATCAGCAAACTAGCATGTAGTTCCGCTGCATTTTGTTTGTTTTACCCTACATTTTCCGATGCTAGCTATTACATCACTGCTCCGAGCCTCTGTTCATTACTTGTTTGTGTGTTCTTGATCTTCCCAAGTTGCATGACTAATTTGATGCTTCTATTAATTATGGAGCTGCCAACCCCATCAAGCAAAATATTTGTTCTTTTAGGGCTGGCACCTCGAACAAGCATAAAAATAGAGGGAAGCAGATATATTGTCGTGTATGAACACACCCTTCTTTCATTAGTTTAGATGAACCATTGATGATCAATTCGGACCAGTGCATGCGATTAAAATTAATTCTACCTAAATAGAGGGTGCAGAATAAACTACAACAATTAGATTTGCAACCACGGGATGCTGACGATATCTTCAAAGAACATTGCAACAGCAGCGAGGCTTCACAACAACATATGCTAAGCCAGTGTGTTTTAGTACATGTGAAATGTAATGCGAGTGGGCTGCTTTCTTGGCTTGTGCCCTCAACCTGTAATCCTACCGAATTACAAATAGTTCTGTTGTCTGCTTTGCTCTATTGCTTGATTTGAATGCTTGTTTGTTGTTACTCTATACCTAAGTTGGCCAATATGTCACCAGTGCCTGATGTACTATCGTAAAGAAATGCATGCCTATTTCATTTGAGTCCTTAACTTTTCCTCTCAACTTCCTCACAAGACTGTCTTCGTAGTTTATATGAGGCCACACTGTTTAGTGCTTTGTCAGATTATTTCAACTGCTTAGATGCCTTGGCAACTTAAATATAGCGGTGGTACACTCCCTTTCAACTGGGTCCCGTTTAATCCCGATTAAAGTCCACTAGTGGTATGATAGTTCAAAAGAGTTTCTGTTTTTTGAGGAAAGTGAACTAGGGAGGTAGCAAAAACTAACTAGATGGGACTGGCGGATGTCGTTTATTTGCCACTTACATCCCTCGTTTCATCTTACCATTTTAATTTCTTTTCGGCTAATGCTACTTCGAACCATTTAAATATAGTTTGCCATGCTCGGCAATAATTCATCCGCTGTTTACCATGTAAGCTTACTGCCTGGATCATACGATAACTATCTCTTACTTATGTCGAGCGGAAACCTTTGAGGATGCCGTTCACACTAGGACACAATGTACAGCCCCAGAATCTATTTGTGGAAGCAGTGCGCCATCCATGTTACCAGATGGTAGAAGTTCAGAGGCAACACCGCCGGAGAGTAGTCTGAGCACATATATTATAGTGCTTGAGGCTCTACTAGAGGCAGAAAGAGATGGTGTGGCTGCCATGAATGAGGTAATCTTTATCTTGAGGCTGGAAATTACGGAATTAGTGGCACGCATTATGCAAGCAACCCAAGAATTGGAGGAAGTAAGAATGTTGCATTTGAAGACGGAGGAGGTCCTGCTGTTTCTGCTATCTGAAGCCCAAGGTAATCCCAGTTCTTTTTTAGATACCAGTTGAAATTGTCATTAGATTATTGTACTTGCATGTTGTGTCATGTCTCTGAATGGATTATGTTGCAAGACCCCCGATGTTGTCCATGTGTTGTAATGATCCGAATTTTTTAGGCGAGGTAATCCTCAGTACTTGTATGATTGACATAAGGTGAACTGTTTTTCGTGTGAGCATATTGTATTGGATGAAATAACGGTTTGACTCAGAGTGTATCCAACGTACTAAATTCGAAGATCACGGCATTTCTAAATCATAATCATATATAAAGGTGGAATAAATCTTTGTTCTGGTTTTCAAGAAATAAATAACAAAACGTAGAATTATCTGTGGATATACGTAATCAAATACAAACTGGATTTGAATTTAGTTTGCCAGGGCCCAGAGCAAACGTGAATGCTAATTCTCCCAAGTTTTGAACGAAGCGGCTAAACACTTACTATAATTTGTGGGCTGCCTGAAGCAAGTGTTTGCGAGATGGAAATTACTGTCTACCCCTGACACTTGACATCCTTATCGACCGGATTTACACCACTGTCGATAGGGGTAGACTAGTAACTTCAATCAGACGTGACACGACAGCCTCTGAGCCCATTCGCATACACGGGCGCCAAACGTGGGCAGCAAAACACATTTGATTCAAGCTCGTCTGAAAGACATGTGTCTCTTCCTCCATTTCCCCATTCATACACGATGGGCGGAAAACAAACTCTCCTCGTCCGAAATCGATGTAGGCTAATATTTTAAATAGGGGCAGATGTGTAACTTCCCTCAGACGTGACACAACCGCCCTACCTGTCAGCCCTGTTCATACACCATGGGCGCCGACCGTGGGCGGCAAAACACCCTCTCCTTGCCCGAAATAGTTACGAGCAAATATTTGGGAGGTGCGAGATTACCGTCCTATCCCCAACCGACACGATGTCCGAAATTTTAACTGAGGGATAAGTTCGTAACTTTCCCACATTACAGAGAAGCGCGTCCCAAAGTTTGAGATCCTCCTCCCCTCTATTTCCCCATTCATACACCGTCGGAGGCACGACAACCTCCGCACTGCGGCCAACCTCCTCTGTCTGCCACCCCATCCTCCACCTTGCCGGAGGCGCTACCCCTACCCCGTCGTCCACTGCAAGAGATGGACGTCTCTCATCCACGGCACTGGACCAGGATCCTTTCATCGGCTCCTCTCGCTTCATCGGCGTTGTCGTCCACCTTGCTGTTGCCGCTCCTACGACCGCCTCGTCCACGGCAATAGGATATATCCCCCGACCCGGCCATCTGTTGTCTAAATTCTTCTTCCCCACCGCCGACAGCCATCGCATCTGCAGAACCCTCAACGTATCAGCATAGGCCTACACAGCGTCGCAAGAGAGTGGTACTCTTCCATATGTGCTTAAGTTATTGATCTCACCCGGAAAATAGATCGTAATTTGTTTACTGTACTTTTCTTGTCCGTACCAAATCGTAGTGGCTAGTTGAAAGCAAACATTGGTTGCGAAGTAGCTTTGTCCGGTTTGCATCTTCAGATCAGCCATGGCACGAGCACTATACTCGTAAAGCTTATGGTTTCCCCCCTTTATATTCACTACCATCATCGTAGGTGCTTCGTGTCGTGCTAGCACTGCTCCTCAAGACCTCAACCCAAAGCTTACGTGTTGAAATACGAATCTGACATGATGCTCATATCACTAAAACAGAGAATGTTTAATTGGTCATCTAATGTTCCTATATTTATTTCGAAAAGCATGTGCGCCACCCACTGGTCCAGCTAGTTCCACTTTCCTGATTTTTCTCTTGATGCTTAGGGTTTTCCCCTTTTATCTACTCTACTATGATCTGCGTAGATGCTTTCGTCAGACTAGCATTACTCCACCCTTCAAGCTAAACAACACAATACTCGTAATTCAAAGCTTAGTTGTTCAAATATGATTGTGATATGATACTGATATTAGTTATCCGACACATTAAATTGGTTAGCTAAAGGTCCCACTTGAGTTTCCAAATGCATGTCGCGACATATAGAGAGACAGCATAAGTGCATTTCTTTGTCACTTGTTGACCGTACTTTCTTGTCCATACCAAATCTTAGTTGTTATTTCAAAGCAAACATCGGTTGCTAACTACCCTTTGTGCAGTTTGTAGCTTCACATCTGTCATCCCACTGCCACGGTCAACACTGTACTCATCATGCTTATGGTTTCCCCATTTGATGATGACCACAATCAGCCTACATTGTTCGTGTCGTCATAGCACTGCTCCACCCATCGAGCTAAACAAGCTTAGTTGTACAAATTCATATCTGATATTATTGCTGATATTAGTAAAACTGAGAGATGTTTAATTGGTTAGCTAAATGTTCCTACTTTAGTTTCGAAATGCATGTGAGCCACATATGGAGAGACCGGAAAGAATAGTATTTCTCTGTGCGCTGGTTCATCATGGGTGGCCAACCAACATTGTATTGAAAGACTTGTAATATCTTCAATCTGCTTGCTCTTCTGCTCTTCTTTAAGATGATACTCTTCTCTTGCGGTCGACTGGTCAGGTCGAGTTGTTCTCCGTTAGTATATTTTGAATCTGCCAGGTCAGGTCGACTTGTTCTTCTTTACTATATGTTGAAGCTGTCATCTGCGAAGTGTCATCACTTCTGGAGCTCTCATATTTTGAGTAGTAGGCCACATTATATTAATGCACACAACAAATTACAGCATGCATGGCATCTCTTAAAAGAATTGCAGATATAGCACAAAGGGGTTTACAGGAGGCGTGATTGGATTAGAATCACTTGCATTACAAAGAAAATCTCACTTGTTTTTATGTTTTCATGCATGTCAGATATTGAACATTATCAAAATGAATATGAGAATGGGCGCATGAGAGGGATATTTCGGAATGATCCACCGGCTAACAAATTTGGCATGGTGGAGGATGGCCTATCTTATTCACCCATCAAGGTGCTTGCTCTAACTTTGCAAAGTTGTATTGGTCGCACATATTTTGCATCTGACCTCTTGCAGTACTTCTACTTTGTTACACCATCTGCTTAGTTTAAGCATCATATATGAGTATATCCCATACCTATCCATTTTCTATACCTATTCCATGTGTCGTCACACTATGTTTTTCTAGTCAAATGTTGTTCTTTCGTAATAGATGTCCAAAAGGAAGAGGGTGAGTGCAGATCCTCAAGGAGTACAAACTAGGTATTTGGAAAATGTAGTGAGACCTGTTAAATCAGATAGATCAGCAGCCATAGAAAACACAGGCCCAACTGTGCCACACTTTACCCCTACTCTAGTGGCCAAACCCCTATTAGAACTTCTGGGAGCCCAGCGTCAGGTATTGTCTATGATATCGATTCAAAATTTGAACTCCTAAATTGCTGCTTGTGCCTTACCTTCTCTCTTGTATGAAAACTAATTTCAGATGAATCTCTTTGCTCAAAGGATCATACGATCTCAAAACAATATTGGCTCTTCATTGCTCTTGTCAGTACCTCTCTCCCTTTTGCCTTGTAACGCTGTACTTTATTAATTGCTATTTGATTATGTATCATCGATGCACTTTGAGCTTCATTATCCTCTGTTTCTTCCAATATTATTTGATCTATATTTACTCTTTGCAAAATGTAGAATAATGGCAACGCTTATGAAGAATTTTCTTTGGGGAATTTATTGAACTATCCTTCCATCAACATGGAGAAGGGCTTTGCCCAGGCCGTGTTAACATGTAATGTAAGTTCATCCTTCTCAAGCCTTCAAACTTTGTTCTAGTATAGATTTGGATAGGCATCATTTCCTCCAGTCTTTGTTTGCTTTCTTTGTTTACATCTGATTGGATGTTTGCAACAACTACCAGTTTCAAATTGTAGTTGTAAACATTTTCCTTATGCAGAACAGATCCATTTATTAGCTTATATAATTGTGAAACCTGTTACGTGTCTCCTTGTTTCTCTTTCAGAGTCATATCTCTTACGCCAGGCAGAACTTTAGGGAAGATAGTGAGCCAAACCATGTTGAGGACAGTGAGATGACCCCAAGGTCCTATCTTGATGAAGACAGTGAGTTGAAGCTACTCACCAAACAGTGTGAGACAACCTCTGGCGATCCATCGCCTCAATCAGTTCGACTTCTTCAGTCTCAACTTAAAGCGCAAAGGCTTGCTTCAGCTCAGCTCCGACTTGAAGTCAAAGATGCAATGAAGATGTCAGAGGACTGCCGTGCACACCATCATGCCATAAATCTAGTGTTGATGCATCTATCGTTGACACAACTGAGGTCTACTCAGCTTCTTCGGCTGTTTGGGGGGCCCGACCTGGACAGGCCTAGTGCCTTCTGAAGTGCTCTCAATTTTGTATATTCTTTTGTCAGCGCGTTTATTTGCACTGGTGGTGAACTTTGATGCCCAGTGGATGTAATATGTGTGATAGCCGTGATAGGCTAGCATAAGTTGCTTGCTTATTTATTTCCTTGTTGTCTTGTTTATTTGTTTGCTTGTAGTCATTGCAGTTCTTTTTCCGCGGTTTGCTAGTGGCTGCAATAACCTTATTTTTAAAACTAGGCCACAATAATCATGGCCTAATATTTACTGTAGTGACACTGGGCCTCCTACGGGCCGTAGAAACAGTGGGCCTTCTACGGGCCGTGGAAACAGTGGGCCTTCTATGGGCCGTAGAAACAATGGGACTTCTACGGGCCGTAGAAACAATAGGCCTTCTACGGGTCGTATCATCAATGGGCCTTATACGGGTCGTATGATCGATTGGCCAAACATGGGCCAATAACAGGCCACATTATGTCCGTAAACGGGCTAGAGTTGGAATCGTCCGTTCATGGGCTGACCATAACTGGCCATCCTTAATAGGCTGTATTTGATGATGCTATGAAAATGGCCCAACGTATTAACGGACCACAAATGGGCCGACTGTAACCACGGGCTGAATTTGGCCCACAAGCAGAAAATGACAGTAACGGGCCGTAAGTAAACGAATGCTGGAAATGAGCCCAAGAATAAATGGGCTCTTAGAAGGCCGAAAGATAACATGGGCTGGAAACGGCCCAACGAAATAACGGGCCTTTAATGGGTATAAAGTGATACACTGTTCATTACGGGCCAGTTTCACCATGGGCCGTTAATGGGTGTAAAGTGATACACTGTTCCTTACGGGCCAGTTTCACCGCGGGCCGTTAATGGGCCAAGAGTTACAAAGGGCCTCATATGGGCCAAAAGACGTCATGTGCCATACATGGGCCAGAAGTGAAAACATGATGGAATCATATTGGATGGCACAGATGACGCTACTGGGCCTAATTCGGATAGGGCGTAACGGGCCTTGGGTTAGCGGGCTGTAAATGGGCTATATGCGAACATGCCGTTAACCCGCTTTCCATGGGCCGACCCGCCACCTTTTGACCAAGTCAAACGGGCCGGCCTTTTCACAAGAATGGGCCTCTGTTGGGCCGTGTCACGTGCCGACGTATCATAGGCGCCTTCTGTCCAATGAGTGGATGACATCTGTCCCAACGATGAGCCGACGCGTGTTTCCTCCGGCCAATGCTGATTTTACAAGTGGAAAATCCCCATTGGTCGGGGCTGTTAACGGGTTATCGGATCCAAAACCCGACCCGATAGCTTAATGGCGTTCCGTTACAGTGGATGCCACGTGTCGGTCACCCTTGATGAAAGCACTTCTGTGACGTGCGATTTATTGTCATGGAAGTGGACACTTCCATGATGATAATTTTGGTAATGTCATGTAACACGTCTACGACAGCACAGGTATGACTACCTTGATTCTGTCATATAATTGTCATGGATGTACATGCATGACAAAAAACACGACCTACTGTGACAAAAACGTATCATCACGGAAGTGTATTTTTTTTGTAGTGTTAAAAGCATGCACACCTCTCATCTCTTATTGGTTGATATGTCAAGAAACAAGAAACAAGTTAGAAGTTAATGCACCGCGCCTAAGTGTTTTGGGACTATTTGGTTTTCGTAAGATGACTTACACACCTAGACGAATGGAGTAGTATAGCCCTGTAAACCGGGAAGGAGTATTTGCCTTTCTAGAGATTTCAACAAGTGACTAGACTACACCGCGTGCAGTACTCCCTCCCTTCCGGTTTATAAGGCTCAAATCTCAAATCTCATGAACCAAGGCATTTTGCGATTGGAGGAATGTATCTCGTACTTTACAAAACTACCCTAATTAAACTCATGCATTAATTACGTAGTTCTCTCGTTTTCCTCTCCTCCTTGGTCGCGGGGCACAATATTGAGCACTCCTTTATGACTAGCCGCTCTATCTACATGCAGGACATTTCAAAGCATTCGGGCCCGCGTGCCATCCACCAAATCACAGCGAGGTGCTACAGTCAAGACTCACCTGTCACCCCGGTGTGGCCGTCATGACCCGTCATATCACAAAACCCACACCTTTAACAGAAGTGGTAAGGTGGCCTCCAAGTTGGACCGACGAAGCAACCATCATTTCACCGGGCAGCTCGTTCAAGCCCTTTCTTCCCTTTCTTGAAGAAAACCTCACTCCGTGCTACTCACTTCTGCCATTTTTCTTCCCGATGATGAAGGAAAGGTGGGCGAATCAGTTATGCTGCTATATTTTCATTCCAAGAATCTTCTTTTTGCGAAGCACCGACCGATTCTCATATCCTATTATTTTCCCGTTTTCATTGCGATTGTGGTTTCCTTTTGATTGCTTTTTGTTTGTCAGTTCATTGTTGGATCCTGGAGCACTAGGCAAAGAGTTGCCAGCAGACAACCCACTGGAGATAGTGATCTCTAGGAAGCGAGCACCAACCAACGAGTTGACCATGTTGGTGGGCCAACCCATGGAGACAAAGAACTCCAAGAAAGAATCACTGGCCAAAGAGTTGACGACGTTGGCGGACGAACTCCTCAAAGAAAGTTGGAAGAACAGCAAGGGCCCCACCGTGCCTACCCCAGAAACTCTGATGGCCACCTATGCGAGGCTCAAGGCCGAGTTTGAGGAGATAGTCGCCGTTGAGAAGCAGTATTCCCCTGGCAAGGTGATGGCCCCCATCGAGGATGAGGAGATGGCCCCCGGAGGGATGAGATCCCCCGGTGAGCTGCACAAGGTATAAACTAATGGCTTATTACCATAGTTGTGGTTTTTGATTATTTGCAATGTGCTTGCTAATATGTTAGGGTTGTGGAGGTGCCGGTGGACGTCTTTGATGATTCCGATGTCACGGCCCGTCCTGTTGGCATCGCCCCGGAGATCGATTCCGATGTCGTTGTCCATCCTGTGGACATCGCCCCAGAGATCGATTATGATGTCGCGGTCAGTCCCGTGGACATCGCCCCAGAGATCGATTCCCATGCCGCTGTCCGTGCTGTGGTCATTGCTCGAGAGATCGATGACAAGAAATAGTTGGTCACGCTAATCCTTCAGGGTAGTTTGCATTGCCCTGTGTTTAATTACTAGAACGATGCGTGTTATCAAACCATCTTAGGGCTAGTGCACTGTCTCGTGTGGGCGGTACTTGCTACTTTTGTTTTATAGTGAATCATGCGAACCCTCTCCGAGTTATGGAAACAGATGTATCCTCACCAGATTTTGATATAATATATGGAATGCTTAGATGTAAGTTTGAACTGTTTATCATATCAACAGGGCTTGTTTGATGATTCTTGGTGTTAGTAGGCTAGCTACTATCCGAGTTATGGTACTTGCAAAACACTCACCGAAGAGAAACGTTGGGGCTGATGAGCTCGTGGTACGCTTATACTTATCTGTCGTCGATCGACCAATAGCCCTAGCTCCTAAAATTGTAGGCTTAGTGATCGATCAGACAATAGCCGACACAGATACATTCAGGCCTCATTTGGTTCATAGGGTAGGAAAATCGTAGCAAAAGTACGTAGACGCATACAACACAAAATCATAGCGAGGTAGAGACGCGTACTCCTCCATTCCAAAATAGATGACCTAGGTGGGCTAGTTTGGCCTAGTGGGTTTCAAAGTGATATGACGTGATACAAAGGCCGCCCGGTCTTTGCATGTGGTAGCAGATTATGGTACAAAGAAGTTTTCTTGAAGAAGCGGAATTCAATGAAGTCATGATGGTTCCTTCGTCTAAACAACTTATAGTGGGAAAGGTTGGGCCTACGATACGACCGGGGTAGACCAGGATAATTTTGTGCATGGCAGGTGGACCAGGATGGTCGACGTCCAACATGTCGGCGAATGAAAGTATTCTTTCCGATATAGAGGACGAGCAACGAGTATTCATTGTTTATTTTTGATGAAAGCTATTGTCTCCACTGTTACGACGGAGGAGTGTGAAACACGGCAGCCCAGTGAACTTGGCATGTGCACCACTCCCTCCTTCCTCATGTAATGCTACCATACTGTTGACTATAAGGTTGGCCATAAGGTTACAATTTTTTCTCACTTTCTCTCTATCTATTTCCTCTCAAATGTTTTTTACCTCTCTTTTTTTAGACACAATTGTTTTTATGCCTTTTTTTAGAATTATTATTTTTATACCCAGGAGCACGTGTAGAGACGGGCTCTTGTAGAGCCCACTCCTTGACTTTGTCAATGCCTCTCTCTCCTCCACAAAAGCGGGCTTATAGCCCAGTTTTTTAGTACTACTTGCGATGCATGCATGCGGCGGGCAGCTGGCGTGTTGAGGGGCCAGGGCGGTCAGAGCAGGCTCTGGAAGCGGTCCAGACTCCAGCATGGCCCACCTCACATTATCACCATATATTTCTTGGAGTCCGTGCACGGCGGGCGAGTGATCTCTTCTCCCTCCCCTGTTTCTCTCTTCTCAGCTGACACCCGCCGAGAAATTAGATTTCGGCTATCTATGGTTTATTCAATTACGGTCCCACATGTCAGTGAAATTGCAAGATAAGGTATGTCCCCTTTGGTGAGCGGCGTGCAAGCCGGACTGTCGGGGGTGCGACGCGTACGAGTCGTAATTGTGCCGCCTTTACCTTTAGAACTTGCGAAGTGTAACATTTTCGCGCGATCGATCGATAGAAATCCAGAACGAAATTACGAGGGCGGTGCTTTCCTGCTCGTTAGGCGGGCTAGTTCGAGTGATATGACGTGCTACAATGTTGTCCACTTGCTCCATTTTCATGTAAGCAAGAGTTTACACTCTTATGCGGGAGGAGTGCGAAGCACAGCAGATCTGATTTTGATTGAGGGATAACTGTTCCCGGCAAAATAATGGAGGACTGTTAGCGATTATAGCATGATGGTTAGGGCATCTCCAGCACTGGCCCACAAATTAACACCGGCATCTGTCCGGGGACACTGGTGGATGCCATACGATGCTGCACGCATACCTTTCGACAACTATATGAACTAACCAGACGAAATTCATGCAAACAAAGCAAATTTCAAATTAACCGGATGAAATTCATTACATTTCGAAAACTTTTCCTACAAACTGGACGAAATTCATTACATATGTCGCCCAAACGGTACTGAAACCCATCAGAACCTAATCTAAACGATCGCCGGCGCCGACCACCATGTCCGCCATGAACCCGAGAAAGCCGGCCATTGCCTTTGCCTCCTCCTCATCCGCCTCGATAACCTCCTCCTCCGGAGCACAAGGTTCTGAAGATTTCCGCCTCCACGTCGCCGTCAAGCACCTAATCGGCCGCCGATGTTTACCCCACCAAGCTTGGCATCGACTGAGTGGAGTAGCGGTGGCCTTCCTAGGACCAGAGCGGCGGCGACCTACCGTGTACTACTCTTCCTCGCTGCCGGCTGCACCCGCGCACGCGCGCCGGCTTCGTGGTCATGGCAACGGAGGGCGGCCCGGGGGGGGGGGTTGCCGGCGATCTCCTTCGTTTGCTCCTGCGACAGTATGTCGAAGAGAGCTTTGGAGCGCGCCCGGAGCGGAGCTGCCGATGTCCCTCATCTGCTCCTATGACAGTACGTCCAAGAGAGCTTCGGAGCACCAGGAGGCCATGGTTGGAGTGGTGCCGACAGAAGGAAGGAACCGGAGGAGAATAAGTGTGGGTCTTTGGCTATCGCTGGGAGCTGGGGCTCAAGTTAATATAGCGGGCGAATGGCAATGAGCCGCGGCATACGGATGGACAACTGGCGCCGGAGTAGGTTCCTCGGGCATGAATGCGGACGTTGTGTCACATCCCAGTTAGACCATGCATTAGTGTGTGAATCATGTTTAAATTTAATTTGAATTTGAAATGGGGCAGACAGAAACCCCCAGAACCCCTTTTAAATCCAACTAGGGTTTACTAAAAATTATTTCAATGAACCTGAAATGCCCTTAAAAAATGCTCATCATTTTTGCTTTGGTTCAAAGCCTCTGCCAAAAATGGTGCACCATTTTCTAGGTCATCCTAAGGTCTTTGAATTAAATCATAAGTATTTGAGTTTGGGCATTTAAAAATTATATAAAATATTTCAAATGCCCAAATATTGCCAAACTAAATGTTTCATGTTGGAAATATTCCAACAATGGACCAGGAGCAGTTTGGTGATTTTTGAAACTGTTTTGGTATTTTTAAAAACTCCACAAAATTACAGAATAATAGAAAACTGTAAATAGAAAGAGGAAAGAGAGAAACTTACCTGGCGCTCACCTCTCAGCCCACCGGCCCACCTCTATAGCAGCCCGACTGGGCAACGCCAGCCCAGCCCACCTCCCACGCCACATCGCCTTCCTCTTCGCCAAGAGGGCGAGGCGAGGCGTGGCGCGCCGACGACGCCTTGCCACCTCCTGCCACCGAGGCACCCGAGGTGCCACGACACCCCCCGACCCCTCGTCCTCTCCCTCTCTCCTGGACCTCCTTCCCCTCCTCTTGCTTCCGTGTGGCACCACCGAACACACCCGCCGCCCGACGAGCACCACCACGGCCACCGGCCTCCACGCGCCTCTCTGACGCGCCAAGAAGCTCCGCCGCTGACCTATACACCGTCCCCGCCAAGCCACCCGAGCGTACGCGCCCTGCAGCGGCTCCCCGACCCCCTCTTCAAGCTTCGGCCGCCGAGATCGCCGGCGACCGTGTGCCCTCCCCGACGCCTCCCGAGTACGCCGTCCGCCCCGTTCAAACCTCCGTGAGCTCCTGCCACTAACCCCTCTCTTCCCCGCGTTATTTGCACCATGTAGCCACCGATTCCACCGGAGCCGCAAGCTCGGTTCCGCCGGCCATGGCGCCGCCGTGGCCAGGGCCACCCCAGCTTGCGCCTGAGCGCGTCACCATGTTCGCCGCCCTCCCAGGAGCCCGCAGCGCCCTTCGGTCTCTCCTCTAGTGCTCTGTAGCGCCACCCCAAGATTGGTCGAGCTGCTGCCGCCGCCAAACCTCGTCGCCGACCACTTTTCCGGCCACCCCAGCATCTATCACCGCCACCACTAGATGCGCGCCACTGCGCGCGATCGATTGCAAGAAGCCACGGCCGAAACGATGCCATGTGGCTCGTTTCCGAGCCCTCCGCCGCGTCTGGACTCGCCGACGGCTAAACGCCGGCGACCGCTGACCCGCTAACCGGCGTGGGTTGACCCACTGCCCGGTTTGACTTCCCTCTCCTCATCGACATGCGGGCCCCGCCCGACTAATTAAGTTAGGTTAGTATTAACTAAGCTAGGTTAGTTTAGTTAGACACTGACACTCGGGACCCACAGGTCAGGGTTTGACCTTGACCGCCGCAGTTGACCATTGACGTCATAGTGACGCAATGCTGACGCAATATTCCTTTTCTGGAATTTAGTTTATTTTCTAAATATTCAGGAAATTTCAGAAAATACCCCAAACTTCAAATATTCATAACTTTTAATCTGTAACTCCAAATGAAATAAGTTATATATGAAAATGATCGTAAAAATATGAAGAATCTGTTTATGCCATGATCATGCATGTTTGAACAAGTTAACCTCACTGAATAGGATGAATCATGATTAGGGCAATTTATGAAATAACATTTGGAGTTGGAATTTGTTCTTGTTTGAATTCCACTTCAATTAACTTGGCTAGATTTTGCATTAGGTGAATTCAGTACCTTAACATGACATGTCATTCATGTGAATGTGCATTGCATTGATTGTGTTCTCTCTTGTCTGCCGGTAATTGCCCCTCTCGATAGACGCTGCTTTCGACGATGTGATCAATGACACCGATGAAGAACTATACTATCTTCGTAGTGCCGTGCAAGCAAAACCCCCTTGTCCATTCCGATATAATCCCACTCTCTCGCTCCTGCTCTATTTTACTGCATTAGGACAACAACGACTCATGTCTTACTTGCTGCGGTAGCTGAACCCCTTTATCCTCTTCATGACCTGTCATTCCACAGTAATTAGATGAAACCCACTAGCATGAGTAGGAGTTGTTTGAGCCAAGTTGTGCCTACTCATTCATGCTTGTTGTCATGCCTGCCATCGCTTAGAGTTGAGTCAGTCTGATTCATCGGGGATGAATCGGAGGTGTGTGAACATGTCCTACTATGGGTGAGCTAAGTGTGTGAACACGATTTGGTAAAGGTAGCGGTGAGAGGCCATGTAGGAGTACATGGTGGGTTGTCTCATTGCAGCCGTCCTCAGGAACTGAGATCTGTGTTTGTGATCCATGAAACAGTTACTACAACGCTTTGGGCCCGAAACAATTGGACCCTCTCGGTTTCTTAACCACTTTTGTCCTCGGCCGGGAGTTGCAAGTAGTTTCGTGTTTGTAGCATCTTTGGGGGCCGCACGCAACGCTGACCGTAGGGGTGGCATGTGTTGCGGTAGGCACCGTAGCCCGCTGTACCGATTCGCCCGTTTGGTGTCTCGGGAACCCAGCACACAACGTTCGGGGCTGTTTGGGAAACCTCGGCCGGACTCCTGCGGATGGAACCCGAATAGGCGATAAACCCGGACTTGGGACTTGTGTGTTTAGGTAGGCTGTGGCCGACACCCACGTTGGGCTTCCGCTTGAAGGTTGCCGAGTACATGTCGTGTAAACGGCGGTAAGTGGTGAGAGCGTGTGTGAAGAAGTACACCCTGCAGGGTTAATATGATCTATTCAATAGCCGTGTCCACGGAGAAGGACTTCTGGGTTGCCTATATCAGTTCATAGACAAGTGAAAGTGGATACTCTAAAATGCGCAAGATAAGCGTGAGTGCTATGGATGGCGTTCTCGTGGGGAGACTAAGCGGATCCATAGTGGTGTATTGATATGGTGAATATGTGGACTCGTGCGCCACCTCAAAAGAGTTACTTGCAAATGTAGTTCAGATAGCCACCGAGTCAAAGCTGGCTTGCCGCAACAAACTCCACGACCCCTTTGTTGATAATGATGCATATGTAGATAGTTACGATGTAAGTCTTGCTGAGTACGTTTGTACTCACGTTTGCTTATTTTATGTTTTGCGTAGAGACGCTACCTCACCGTAGTTCCGCTTGGACTTCGATGTTTAGCTTGTTACCTCAGCTACGATCTTGTGCCCTCGGCAGGATCTCGTAGATAGTCGGGCTTCTCGGCTTTCTTCATTTATAGTTATGCGTACTTTCGGACATGTTTAGCTTCCGCTTGTGCTTTGACTTGTATGCTCACGAGTGTTGGGTCATGAGACCCATGTTTGTAATATCTCGCTCCTCGGAGCCTATTGAATAAATATTTGAGTCGTAGAGTTATGTTGTGATGCCATGTTGTATCTACACATATTGAGCATATTGTGTGTATGTTTGAAATGCTTGGTATGTGTGGGATCCGACAAACTAGTTGTCTATCCTTGGCAGCCTCTCATATGGGGAAATGTAGTTTCGTGCTTCTGAGCGATAGTAGTCCGCCATGCCGGTTCACCGAGTCTCGCTAGCCCAAAGACTACTGCTTGGACACTTGACTGGCCGGCATGTGTTTCACTTGCCTTATGTCCGTTCTTCGGGAAATGTCACGCGGTGTTATTCGAGTCTCGCCTAGCCTGCTACAGCCCAGATACCGAGTCCTGTTAGCCCACCGCTACATGCCCGAATTTATACGTTGATGACCGACATGCTCGATGTGATTCATGTATGCCTGTCCCCATGGGTTAGCGCCGCTTTGGGTTCACCACTAGCCATGTCCGACCGGGTTCTTAGTCATAAGGATGCTAGCTACACAATAATATACGTGAGCCAAAAGGCTAAACGGTCCCGGGCCATGGTAAGGCGACACCGTGGGAATACCGTGCGTGAGGCCGCAAAGTGATATGATGTGTTACATGCTAGATCGGTGTGACTTAGGATCGGGTCCCGACAGCGTTGGTATCGAGCCCGATCATCAGAGGATTACCTAGCCAAACCGGTCAAGTTGTGTCTAGAAATGCTTTAGTTATGTAACGGAATTGATTGTGGAAGGGAACGTAAGGCTCTTTTTACTCCTTATACCTCATGGCCTTCGATCCGAGTCAACCTCTTCTCTTCTACGGGTTTAAGAATTAGGCTTCTCATCTATCTATCGAGGATGACGTGTTACTAATCCATAGACCTTTAAGATTGTTGGTCTTAAGCCCCGCCTTCAGTTCCTACTATTTACGTATGATAACCTGTTGATCTCGGAACTTTGATATTGTGATGTTGAGTGGTTATGCCACCATTTTGCTGGATGTCTCAAATCATTTTGAGCATTTACAGCCGTTATGCTGTCCGAGTCATCCCAGGTCTCTAAATAGTCTGATGCATTTGCAAATCCTTTCCTTCCGTTTCCGATGTCCTTTTTGGTCAGAATAAGCACACTAAATAGTATGTTGAGGTACTCCGCTGCCTCGGCATAGATGTTGGAGCTATTATTATGACCCTAGTTGTTAGGAAGTCATCTAGCAATTTAGCAATGCTTTTGTATCCCCAGTGTGATGATTCTGGCCATTATTCTTGAAAGCATCCCGTGATGTTATTAGTTAGTAGGCATTCTATTCCTGGGTTCTTGAACCCGAGATTCACCTTACTTCATGTTGTTAGTATTTTTTAGTTCCTTTAGGATATTAGTAACTTTGCGATAGTCGTCGAGGTCCGTGGTATTTCCTTCTTCCAAATACTATGAACCGCCTATGGCAGAAGTCCTCGCTGAACCAAAAGATCACAACCAGGGTGCTCTTGAGGAGTACTCCATTCTAAATTGTGACTCTGCCAGTTCTATCTTCCCCGCATGGGTTATCCGGAAGAAATGTTGAACTTCACTCGACACACTAATCTATGCATCCACAACTCAGAAAACATATGTTCCTTCGAGTTGTTCTTTTTAGTTGTATTCCGACCCCGTCTGTCAATTGATAGTCTGGAGTATGTGCGCATTCGTCTATCGATGCCTATTATCCTTGTGGTCCGTCAAGCCATTCTATTCTGGAATGACTAGGAGAAACAAACTCCAGTACCTCATCCATATCTAGGATTGGGTCAAAGTAGTTGTATTCCGCAGATCAAAATGTCAATTCAGCTTTTGCTCTGCTGTACCTTGGAGTGTTACCATCTTTATGTCAAGTGTGTCATGAGAATTGCACCACTCTCATGAATTCTTGTCGTAGTGATATTTCTCGCCATCATTGTTCATTCCTCGGTCCCGTGTTGATGCAACCGGAATGTCGACAAGTGAATTGTGATGTGTGAAATCGATACTCCTAGCAACCTCGTTGCTTGGTAGTTAATGGACAATATTTTCACTCTTAGCGTGTTGGTTATTAAATTATCATCCTAAGATTGATCGTGCTACCTAGTCCTTATTTCTGGTGCACACTTCGATTGATGAGTTAGGATTATATCAATCCCTTGCTCATTTGATCATATCGTCTTGCCCTCAAAAGCAAGATTGTTCTCGAGCTTAGTAACATACCGTGGTTCGTGACTTTCCAAATATCTTCTTGGAAGTGTTACCGGGTTGTCTCCTGACTGTTATGTTGAGCTCGTGATCAAGTTGGTTTCCTGTGAACCATCATTTCTCCAAGAATCTGTGTTGGATATCCCTGAGCTAGTTGGTTAAGCTAGACAACAACTTGGAGAGTTGGAAGATAAAAGCTTTCCTAACTTAGCTCGTTCCAAAAGGATATTTTTGTGTAGTGTGTGTTGAAGAAGGATGACATCTTCGTCGATTGGTCCCTGTGATCAGTTGCTGGACCTATTATCTTATTAATCCTTTGATTTGAGTGTGGGCTATCGTCAAATCAAATCAGTACCAACGATGCTTGTAATGTTGTCTTACTCGTGGTTGACCCCTCGGGCATACACCATTACATCTTTTGGTCTGACCAATGCTATCACCGTGTTCACATGATGGTGGAAGTCCAGTGATATGGAAATTCCGATGAGGTGTTGTTGAGCCCATCAACAGTATTTTGTCTCCCCCATGAGTCATGTTGAACATCAACCTAGTATTGGAAACTTGTGTAAGCATTTCTTCATGTTTCGTTCATGAAGCATATGTTTGGATGGAAGTAGTGACTTCCTCGAATTCATGTGCTTTAGGTGTAAGTTGCCGCCATGAATTTGAGAAAGGTTTGTTTTGTTTCCCTTGGAATCATCCCAAATCAGTCATGCATATGTGCGAAGTATTCTGTAGTCTGGAGACTTCAACCTTCATTCTATATGTATTCCTAGCATACCAAGCCACTGATTGATTTGTTCAAGGAGAAGAAGTTCCTTCCTAAGAGCTAATCCGGACTTATGTAAGGACTTCGTTATCCCCGATGATGGTTCCCCCACCCGAACTCGGTAGTGTTTTATGATAAGACTGCTACGTGGTCATGCTTGTCTTGGACAACGTGTTCACAGGTTTGCAGCAGTACCAGCTCATGTTTTGGAGCTTGCTATCGTAGTTCATTCCCGAGAATCTCGCAACATCTTCTCGTCGATTTGTGTTGCAAACTTTCATTTTTCTTCTAGACTCGATGAGTCTGGATTATCCTAACACCAACCAGATCTGAATCTCAGGCAGATATGATGGTTGGAACATTCCCAGCATTTGCATTTTGTTCCCAGCTTGCACCCTATTGTGCCAACCCCCATGGGATGCCTTTCTCGGTAGTTGTTGTCCAATATTATCTTCAACAGTGGACATACCATTGGTCCCATCCATTTCCGGTGATAAGCAAAATCATCCATTGCGTTGTCTTCAACAAGGTAGTCCACATCATCCATTCTAGTCTGGGTATGCCATTCCTTCGAACTCCTTCAACGATCAATTGTAATTTGCCTTAAGCTGGTACGAGGATTGTCAATGATCTATGGATCAAAAGTAATTCTTTTTGCCACTTAAGGGAATAGTTCTTTGAGTCACCTTTCCTAAGGTGTCCCGTTATGGGATCATGGCAATCATCTCCTTGTTACTTTGAAACATGCACCATTTTACTTAAGCGTGGAATGGTTACCTACCAATTTGAACCTTCGTCATCCATTGCTTCTCCATCATTCCTAATGTGTGTTTGGTGTCTCAACTCAAGAATTGTTCTTACGTCTCTCCATGAACTGATCTTGAGTTGCTCGATCTTCAAGAAGATTAAATCCTGTAGGGTTTCCCCCTCTTTCTGTTGTCGTGTCGAGTGAAGATCTCGAAAGCAAAGACGTCAAGACCAAGATGATGGAGTGAATCAACATCTTCGAAAAGGGCAAATGGATCATGAAGTTTGTGATAGTTTTGCGACTTCCCTTTTCCTCATACCTCACGTCTTGAATCTCGGGGCGAGATTCTTGTTTAGTGGGGGTGAGTTGTCACATCCCAGTTAGACCATGCATTAGTGTGTGCATCATGTTTAAATTTCATTTGAATTTGAAATGGGGAAGACATAAACCCCCAGAACCCCTTTTAAATCCAACTAGGGTTTACTAAAAATTATTTCAATGAACCTGAAACGCCCTTCAAAAATGCTCATCATTTTTGCTTCGGTTCAGAGCCTCTGCCAAAAATGGTGCACTATTTTCTAGGTCATCCTAAAGTCTTTGAATTAAATCATAAGTATTTGAGTTTGGGCATTTAAAAATTATATAAAATATTTCAAATGCCCAAATATTGCCAAACCAAAATGTTTCATGTTGGAAATATTCCAACAATGGACCAGGAGCAGTTTGGTGATTTTTGAAACTGTTTTGGTATTTTTAAAAACTCCACAAAATTACAGAATAATAGAAAACTATAAATAGAAAGAGGAAAGAGAGAAACTTACCTGGCGCTCACCTCTCAGCCCACCGGCCCACCTCTATAGCAGCCCGACTGGGCAACGCCAGCCCAGCCCACCTCCCACGCCGCTCATCGTCTTCCTCTGCCAGTAGGCAGAGGCGAGGCGTGGCGCGCGCCGACGACGCCTTGCCACCTCCTGCTCGCCGCTGGAGGCACCCGAGGGTGCCACGCACACCCCCCGACCCCCCTCGTCCTCTACCCTCTCTCCCTGGACCTCCTTCCCTCCTCTCGCTTTCCGTGTGGCACCACCGAACACACCGCCGCCACGACAAGCACCACCACGGCCACCGGCCTCCACGCGCCTCTCTGACGCGCCAAGAAGCTCCGCCGCTGACCTATACACCGTCCCCGCCAAGCCACCCGAGCGTACGCGCCCTGCAGCGGCTCCTCGACCCCTTCTTCAAGCTTCGGCAGCCGAGATCGCCGGCGACCGTGTGCCCTCCCCAACGCCTCCCCGAGTACGTCGTCCGCCCCGTTCAAACCTCCGTGAGCTCCTGCCACTAACCCCTCTCTTCCCCGCGTTATTTGCACCATGTAGCCACCGATTCCACCGGAGCCGCACGCTCGGTTCCGCCGGCCATGGCGCCCGCCGTGGCGAGGCCACCCGGCTTGCGCTGGCGCGTCACCATGTTCGCCGCCCTCCCAGGAGCCCGCAGCGCCCTTCGGTCTCTCCTCTAGTGCTCTGTAGCGCCACCCCAAGATTGGTCGAGCTGCTGCCGCCGCCAAACCTCGTCGCCGACCACTTTTTCCGCCACCCCAAAGATCTATCACCGCCACCACTAGATGCGCGCCACTGCGCGCGATCGATTGCAAGAAGCCACGGCCGAAACGATGCCATGTGGCTTGTTTCCGAGCCCTCCGCCGCGTCTGGACTCGCCGGCGGCTAAACGCCGACGACCACTGACCCGCTGACCGGCGTGGGTTGACCCACTGCCCGGTTTGACTTCCCCCTCTCCCTCACTGACATGCGGGCCCGCCCTTGCTAATTAAGTTAGGTTAGTATTAACTAAGCTAGGTTAGTTTAGTTAGACAACGACACTCGGGACCCACAGTCGTGGTTTGACCTTGACCGCATGATTGACCATTGACGTCATAGTGACGCAATGTCGACGCATAATATTCCTTTTCTGGAATTTAGTTTATTTTCTAAATATTCAGGAAATTTCAGAAAATACCCCAAACTTCAAATATTCATAACTTTTAATCTGTAACTCCAAATGAAATAAGTTATATATGAAAAATGATCAGAAAAATATGAAGAATCTGTTTATGCCATGATCATGCATGTTTGAACAAGTTAACCTCACTGAATAGGATGAATCATGATTAGGGAAATTTATGAAATAACATTTGGAGTTGGAATTTGTTCTTGTTTGAATTCCACTTCAATTAACTTGGCTAGATTTTGCATTAGGTGAATTCAGTACCTTAACATGACATGTCATTCATGTGAATGTGCATTGCATTGATTGTGTTCTCTCTTGTCTGCCGGTAATTGCCCCCTCTCGATAGACGCGTTTCGACGATGTGATCAATGACACCGATGAAGAACTATACTATCTTCAGAAGTGCCAGGCAAGCAAAACCCCCTTGTCCATTCCGATATAATCCCACTCTCTCGCTCCTGCTCTATTTTACTGCATTAGGACAACAATGACTCATGTCTTACTTGCTGCGGTAGCTGAACCCCTTTATCCTCTGCATGACCTGTCATTCCACAAGAATTAGATGAAACCCACTAGCATGAGTAGGAGTTGTTTGAGCCATGTTGTGCCTACTCATTCATGCTTGTTGTCATGCCCGCTCTTTGCTTAGAGTTGAGTCAGGTCTGATTCATCGGGGATGAATCGGAGGTGTGTGAACATGTCCTACTGTGGGTGAGCTAAGTGTGTGAACACGATTTGGTAAAGGTAGCGGTGAGATGCCATGTAGGAGTACATGGTGGGTTGTCTCATTGCAGCCGTCCTTAGGAACTGAGATCTGTGTTTGTGATCCATGAAACAGTTACTACCACGCATTGGGCCCGAAACCAATGGACCCTCTCGGCTTCTTAACCACTCTTGTCCTCGGTCAAGGAGTTGCAAGTAGTTTACGGTGTTTGTAGCATGCTTTGGGGCCGCACGCTTGGACCGTAGGGGTGGGTTGTGTTGCGGTAGGCACCGTGGCCGGTGTGCCGATTCGCCCGTTTGGTGTCTCGAACCCTGCACACATCGTTCGGGCTGTATGGGAAACCTCGGCGGACTCCTGCGGATGGAACCCGAATAGGCGATAAACCTGGACTTGGGACTTGTGTGTTTAGGTAGGCTGTGGCCGACACCCACGTTGGTCTTCCGCTTGAAGGTTGCCGAGTACATGTCGTGTAAACGGCGGTAAGTGGTGAGAGCATGTGTGAAGAAGTACACCCCTGCAGGGTTAATATGATCTATTTGAATAGTCGTGTCCACGGAGAAGGACTTCTGTGTTGCCTATATAAGTTCATAGACAAGTGAAAGTGGATACTCTAAAATGCGCAAGATAAGCGTGAGTGCTATGGATGGCGTTCTCGTAGGGAGACGGAAGCGGATCCATAGTGGTGTATTGATATGGTGAATATGTGGACTCGTGTGCGCCACCTCAAAAGAGTTACTTGCAGTCGTAGTTCAGGATAGCCACCGAGTTAAAGCTGGCTTGCTGCAGTCAAACTCCACGACCCCCCTTTGTTGATAATGATGCATATGTAGATAGTTCTGATGTATGTCTTGCTGAGTACGTTTGTACTCACGTTTGCTTATTTTATGTTTTGCAGAGAGACGTCAGTCTCACTGGTAGTTCCGCTTGGACTTCGACGTTTAGCTTGTTACCTCAGCTACGATCTTGTGCCCTCGGCGGATCTCGGTAGATAGTCGGGCTTCTCGGCTTTCTTCATTTATAGTTGTGCGTACTCAGACATGTTTAGCTTCCGCTTGTGCTTTGACTTGTATGCTCACGAGTGTTGGGTCATGAGACCCATGTTTGTAATATCTCGCTCCTCGGAGCCTATTGAATAAATATTTGAGTCGTAGAGTTATGTTGTGATGCCATGTTGTATCTACACATATTGAGCATATTGTGTGTATGTTTGAAATGCTTGGTATGTGTGGGATCCGACAAACTAGTTGTCTATCCTTGGCAGCCTCTCATATGGGGAAATGTAGTCTCGTGCTTCTGAGCGATAGTAGTCCGCTACAGCCAGATTCACCGGAGTACTGCTAGCCCAACACTACTGCTTGGACACTTGATCGGCGGCATGTGTTTCACTGCTCCTATATGTCTGTTCTTCGGGAAACACGCGGTGTTATTCGAGTCCTGCCTAGCCTGGTACAGCCCGGGATACCGGAGTCCTGTTAGCCCGATGCTACAGCCCGAATTTATACGTTGATGACCGACATGCTCGATGTGATTCATGTATGCCTGTCCCCATGGGTTAGCGCCGCTTTGGGTTCCACGACTAGCCATGTCGGCCCGGGTTCTTTGTCATATGGATGCTAGCGACACTATCATATACGTGAGCCAAAAGGCGTAAACGGTCCGGGCCATGGTAAGGCGACACCGTGGGAATACCGTGCGTGAGGCCGCAAAGTGATATGATGTGTTACATGCTAGATCGGTGTGACTTAGGATCGGGTCCCGACACGCTGCTTCGATGACTTAACCGCATATGCGTTGGAGTTCTTGACATGTGGGCCCAACGGGCATCGCCCGCATGTCGCTGACACCAATTGCACCTGCAGTTAATTCCGGTGAATGCGGCATTGACATTCTGGAGAGACGGTGACCGTTTCAGGTGGGAAGCGCGTGCTAGCGATGGAAGGGGTTTCTGTGTGCAGTGGCACTAAGATCGGTCGCTCACGATAGTACATACTCCGTACCATACTATCATAGTACCCTCTCTAGCTAGGCTGTTTTATAGATTGTCGTTGTGATGGACGATGTACATGAGCAAGGCGCTCCGAGTATGACCGTTGGTGTGTAGCCAGGTGAATACATGCTCGGCGTTCATGTAGGCCTCCATCAAATGTCTAAACAGTAATGTCAGGTACCGCCGGGGCGCGAGGTGATGGGCTCGCCGTTTGCGTTGCGCCATGAGCAGGACTTTGATTTAGAGGGCGACGTGCATGCGAGGATGCGTTGCAGCGATGAGTCCGTGGTTTGATTCCCCACATACGCATACTTTTGGTTTTTACAGTATTTCTTTCTCCATTGACAGGTAGGCCCGCGTAGATAGATAAAGAACACGAGCTTATGAGGCGCATGCGGACTATTTGACTGGTCAACCAGACAAATACGGAGCTATACGCTGAGCCAGTGACTGTATAATCACCATATCTCGTATACAATGATCAAAGTGATCTATCAAGACAAGTTCGATGACCTCCAATGCACTTTACTCGGAATAATTGACCAGGATTGAAGGGGAATCCAAATTTCCTTCGTCTTCTTTCCTTGAGTTCTTGACAAACCAATGCACTATATGGTTGTCCGGCCACTCCACCCCAGAGCTCTCACCAAGCGTCGTTCATGCCACCACGCCGCACACTAACCGGTAAAGCAGCGATGGCATCCCGCCACGCCGAGTTCCTCGGCGCCCACGACCGCACACAAAATGGCAGGGAAGCAATGGCACCCCGCCATGCCGAGTTCATCATCGCTCGCAACCTCACAACTATGTGGGAGGAATTTGAAGATGCCAAGGCCGAATGGGCGGTAGAGCAAGAGGCGTCCAAAGCCGCGCAGAGGGAGCAGAAAAGTCAGAAAGCACTCAAGAAAAGAGAGGCCCGCCGCCACAAGAAAGAAAAGGACGCACGCGCTGCTGCAGAGAGGTCGGCGGAGATCCAAGCACGGTGGGGTGTCGCCGACAAAGCCGGGAAGGAGAACGACAAATATTTTGCCAGATGTGAGAAGTAGTAGTACTAGTAGTTAGTGTATGTGTTCTGTGGTTCCAGTGAGCATGTACCAGTACTACTATTTACTACTGTAGTTTTTAGAGAAAATTACTTGTACATTAGCCTAGACTAAATGGAAAAATTCCTATCCTATGCATCACATGAAATCTCTTTCTCTATAGGAATTGAGATGCATGTCACCTCACTTCCTATGATTTTTCATATTCCTATAAAATTCCTATCCTATGAACGAAAGGAGGCCTTTGTTGGAGTAACTCATCGTAGCTAGCGATGCTTCTTTGATGCAGTAGTTTTCTTCAAGAAGCGGAATTCAACGAAGTCATGATGGTTCCTTCGTCGAGCAACTTCAAAGTGGGAAGTGGTCCTGTGATTTGACGGCTCATTAGTCATTATTATCGCGCGCGACGACTGGGTGACTCTCCCTTGGAGTTCTGCGTGCATGGCAAGTGGACCAGGATGGTCGACGTCCCACATGTTGGCGAACGGAAGTATTCTTTCCGATATCGAGGAGCAAAGAAACCGTGTGGTATAGTATCACTACTGATTGGTTCTCAAAAAATAGTATCACTGCTAATTTATAATTAATTTTTATTTCTGATGAATGCTAGCGTTTCAACTCTTACGACGAAGGGTGCCAAAGCGAGACGCGTCTTTGGATGTCCCACACGTCAGCGAAAGGAGTGGGACATGAACAACGTGGTAGAGCCCAGCGTAAAAAAACAGCGTGGTAGAGTGGATCCAGTTCTTCCACTTCTGGGTCGGAGAACACACGTAGTAGTACTTAGTGGTATGAATGATACAAAGTGCGAGCTGGAGAGAAAGACACGTCTAGTTGGAAGGTCTCGGGGCATACACATAAACAAATATAAAAATTAATATGTGCCTCCTGTTGGGGAACGTTGCAGAAAATAAAAATTTTCCTACGGTTTCACCAAGATCCATCTATGAGTTCATCTAAGCAACGAGTGATAGGAGAGATGCATCTACATACCACTTTGTAGATCGCGTGCGATAGCGTTCAAGAGAACGAGGTTGAGGGAGTCGTTCTCGTCGTGATCCTGTCACCGGAGATCCTAGCACCGAACGGACGGCACCTCCGCGTTCAACACACGTACGGTCAGCGTGACGTCTCCTCCGTCTTGATCCAGCAAGGAGGAAGGAGAGGTTGATGAAGATCCAGCAGCACGACGGCGTGGTGGTGGATGCAGCAGAACTCCGGTAGGGCTTCGCCAAGCTGCTGCGGGAGGAGGGAGAGGTGTAGCAGGGGGAGGGAGGCGCCAAGACACAGGGTGCGGCTGCCCTCCCCTGCCCTCCTTTATATAGGCCCCGAGGCGCCCGGCCTGAGATGCAATCTCCCACGGGGGGCGGTGGCCAGGGGGGTGGTGTGCCCCCCAAGGCAAGTGGTGCCCCCCCCCCCCCCACCTAGGGTTTCCAACCCTAGGCGCAGGGGGGGCCCAAGGGGGGCGCACCAACCCAATAGGGGCTGGTTCCTCCCACTTCAGCCCACGGGCCCTCCGGGATAGGTGGCCCCACCGGTGGACCCCGGGACCCTTCCGGTGGTCCCAGACAATACAGGTGACCCAAACATTCCCGATGGCCGAAACAACACTTCCTATATATAATTCTTTACCTCCGGACCATTCCGAAACTACTCGTGACGTCCGGGATCTCATCCGGGACTCCGAACAACATTCGGTTTGCTGCATACTCATATTCATACAACCCTAGCGTCACCGAACCTTAAGAGTGTAGACCCTACGGGTTTGGGAGACATGCAGACATGACCGAGACGGCTCTCCGGTCAATAACCAACAGCGGGATCTGGATACCCATGTTGGCTCCCACATACTCCTCGATGATCTCATCGGATGAACCACGATGTCGAGGATTCAAGCAACCCCGTATAATATTCCCTTTGTCAGACGGTATGTTACTTGCCCGAGATTCGATCGTTGGTATTCCAATACCTCGTTCAATCTCGTTACCGGCAAGTCACTTTACTCGTATCGTAATGCATGATCCCGTGACTGCACACTTGGTCACTTTGAGCTCATTATGATGATGCACTACCGAAAGTGGGCCCGGTGATACCTCTCCGTTATACGGAGTGACAAATCGATCTCGATCCGTGTCAACCCAACAGACACTTTTGGAGATACCTGTAGTGCACCTTTATAGTCACCCAGTTACGTTGTGACTTTTGGTACACCCAAGGCACTCCTACGGTATCCGGGAGTTACACGATCTCATTGTCTAAGGAAAAGATACTTGACATTGTAAAAGCTCTAGCAAAACGAACTACACGATCTTATGATATGCTTAGGATTGGGTCTTGTCCATCACATCATTCTCCCAACGATGTGATCCTGCTATAACGACATCCAATGTCCATAGTCGTGAAACCATGACTATCTGTTGATCAACGAGCTAGTCAACTAGAGGCTCACTAGGGACATGTTGTGGTCTAAGTATTCACACGTGTATTACGATTTCCTGGATAATACAATTATAGCATGAATAAAAGACAATTATCATGAACAAGGAAATATAATAATAATCCTTTTATTATTGCCTCTAGGGCATATTTCCAACAGTCTCCCACTTGCACTAGAGTCAATAATCTAGTTACATTGTGATGAATCGAACACCCATAGAGTTACGGTGTTGATCATGTTTTGCTTTCATGAAAGAGGTTTAGTCAACGGATCTGCGACATTCAGATCAGTATGTACTTTGCAAATATCTATGTCTCCATCTTGAACATTTTCAAGGATGGAGTTGAAACGACGCTTGATGTGCCTGGTCTTCTTGTGAAACCTGAGCTCCTTGGCAAGGGCAATAGCTCCAGTGTTGTCACAGAAGAGTTTGATCGGCCCCGACGCATTGGGTATGACTCCTAGGTCGGTGATGAACTCCTTCATCCATATTGCTTCATGCGCTGCCTCCGAGGCTGCCATGTACTCCGCTTCACACGTAGATCCCGCCACGACACTCTGCTTGCAGCTGCACCAGCTTACTACACCACCATTCAACATATACATGTTTCCGGTTTGTGACTTAGAGTCATCCAGATCTGTGTCGAAGCTAGCGTCGACGTAACCCTTTACGACGAGCTCTTCGTCACCTCCATAAACGAGAAACATGTCCTTTGTCCTTTTCAGGTACTTAAGGATATTCTTGACCGCTGTCCGGTGTTCCTTGCGGGGTTACTTTGGTACCTTCCTACCAAACTTATGGCAAGGTTTACATCGTGTCCGGTACACAAGATGGTATACATAATAGATGTCGCGACCGGACCGAATGGATCTAGCGCTACGTGCTCGATGTCATCCTGGATCGATAATGCCTTGACACGACCAAGATGCTTAAGGATTTATAGCGAGTAGCAATCACACACTTATTACATCGTTGTCCACAAGGGAACTTAATACAATAATATGGCTTAAGGCCATCTAATATAACAGCGGAAGGCTTGGAAAAGCGAGTGAGTCCATCAACTCCAAATCATCATCGAGTATAGAACCACAACCTAACATCTTACTCGTCGTCTGAAAAGTCTGCAACATGAAAAGTTGCAGCCCGAAACGGGTCAGCACATGGAATATGCTGGCAATGTAACACGTAAAGAGCAATGAATGAATAAGCCTATACTACATGCATATATGGCTGGTGGTAAGGCTCTACGGTTACATTTTTGCGAAAAGCCAATTTTTCCCTACATCAAAGGAATAATTTTTTTACTATCATGGTGGTTGTTAAACATTGAAGATGGTTGACAGCATCCTCAATCCCAATTAAAAAAGTACTCATTAAAAACCCAATACATTTATTTTATAAGTAACATGTTGAGATTCACATGATAATCAAGTACCGGATACTCAAATTGTCCATAACCGGGGACACGGCTAATCATGATTAGTTTATACACTCTGCAGAGGTTTGCGCACTTTTCCCCACAAGACTCGATCGCCTCCGCTTGGTTCTCGTGACCGCATGGTGTTTGAGAAAGCGGATGACCGAGACATAGTCTTTCGAGCGCTTAGCACCTTACATGTGGGTAGACCGTACCAACCTACATCCCCTACATCAGCTAGCCTACCCGTAAGAGTTCGCACAACTTAGTCAACTACGCCAGAGCCCATAATTGGCTTGTGGCTGCACACGTAAGTTTCAGCTTGAATAATCTTATGATCCCTTAGAGCACGGGTGGCGGTCCGAAGAAATACAGCAAGTCCTCGATAGAAACCAGGTGCCTCAATCCACCCAGATGTGTGTTTAGGTTGCCACCTTAGATAAACCATTAATTAACAATCTCACATCTGTCATGGATATTCACTCACCCAATCCACGTCTACTAGCATAGCATGGCATAATGAGCAAACGTAGAAGTAACTCCCAAAGGTTCATAAGTAAAACAGGTAATAGGTACTACCTCATCTACTTCCCATCCCATAATTTAATTAGATCCTAAACATGCAAGTGTTTGAGGGTTTGATCTAATGCATAAAACTGGGTAGCAGAAAAGGTATGATCAAAGTGTTACTTGCCTTGCTGATGATCCATGAGTCCTAGAGATTCAAGTAACAAGCGGCGCACCGGTGATCTAACGCAAACAATCAACAAGCATACAATAAGTACTCATCTAATGCACAGGGAAAATCTCGAATAAAAGATCTAACCAGATAGTTCAACTTAAGAACCCTGGTGGCAAAAGAATCGAATCAAATAAAGCATCGAAAGTCGGAACTCGAGAGAGAACGACTCGGTTTAGCAATCTGAAATTAGGTCAAAATTTCACAGTAGCAAAACTCTGTGAAAGTAGGGTATTCGGAACGGCGGTTTCAGAACGAAACTCCAGCGCTTGAATCACCTGATTCCGTTAAACGAAGCGAGAAATAAAACAGTTTTGAAAATCAGATCTGAAATCAAATCGAGAAAATAACGGATTAATTCCGATTAAAAGAAAAAACGACGAACGAGTTAAAAAGTGAGCGTTAGATTAACGAGCGAATCTAACGAACGCGTTCATCGAAGCGAACGGTTCGGTGGACATTCGTTAAATAAGAAAACCGAATAAAAATAAAACCAATCTAGGTTTTAAAAAAAACCGAACATCTTTTTTTTTTAAATAATAAACCGGACGGTTCGAGGGGATAAACCGAATCGGCGAGGGGCGGCGGTGGCTACCTCCGGCGATCGCCGGCGGGCGCCCGGCTCGGGAGAGGGCGGCGGGTTCGGAGGCGAGGGCGGCGGGTCCACGGCGGTCGGCGGCGCTGGCGTCCCATCATGCGGCGGGGTCGACGCGGCGCGGGCGGCGGCCGGCTCGTGAGGCTGGGTTGGGAGAGAGACGGGTCCCGGGGTTATAAAGGCGAGGGGGGCGGCGTGGCTTGGGAGGGGGCTAAGGGAGCCGGGTCCCTGGGACTCGGGCGGGCGGGCGCCAGGCGGGCGGCGTGACACCGAGCGGGCGGCGGCCAAGGCGAGGGAGGAGGAGGGAGGTGGGTCGGCGCTGGCCTGGCCTCGGGCTGGCTTGGGCCTACTGGGCCTCGGTCCGGGGCGCGAAATTTTTTTTTTTAAATAAAATTAAAACAAATCAAATAAAATAAATATCAAATGAACTCCAAATTAATTAAAACAAATTTTCCCCGACTCCTAAAAATGAGTCGAACAAAATGAACTTTAAAAGCAAAATACATGCATAAAATTTTTAAAATGCTCATTTTTGCCTAAGCAAAATAAATCTTCCAAAACCAAATTTGGTTTATTTATAATACCTTCATTTTTCCTAATTGCTTGGGAAAGTCATATTATTCCCTCTCAAATATTTGGATAGGAAAAATGTTATGAAGATAATTTAAATAAATCCAATGATCCTATTTTCAAGATTTGGAAAATCCCAAATATGAAAATAATGAAACTTCCAACTCTCTCCGAGGGTCCTTGAGTTGCGTGAAATTTCTAGGATCGGAAAAATGCGAGAAAATATGATATGCATGATGACCTAATGTATCACATTCCAAATTGAAAATTTGGGATGTTACAAACCTACCCCCTTAAGATGAATCTCGCCCTCGAGATTCGGGTTGGCTAGAAAATAGGTGAGGTGGTCCTTGAGCAAAACTTCCTCTCTTTCCTGTGTGGCTTCATCCTCGTGTGGTGGCTCCAATCGAACTTTGCAAAACTTGATAACCTTGCTGCGGGTAACTCTGCTTTGGCATAATCGAGAATCTTAATCGGTCTTTCCTCATATGTCAAATCATCCTTCAACTGAATTGCTTCCAATGGTACTGTGTCTCTTAACGGTACCTCTCTGCTATCTCGGGTGACATTTCTTCAATCGAGAAACATGGAATACATCATGAACTCCTCGACAGTCCTTCCGTAATTCCAACTTATACGCAACTTCTCCCATGCGTTGCAAAATCTTATACGGTCCAACGAAACGGGTGCTAACTTTCCTTTAACTCCAAAATGCTTAACTCCTCGAAGCGGGGATACTCGAGATATACTCATCTCCAACTTCATACTCAATCGCTTTGTGCTTTGAATCGGCATAGCTCTTTTGTCCGGATCAGCTATCTTGAGCACTGCCTCGAATCAACTTAACTTTCTGTTCAGACTCCTTAATCAAATCTGGTCCAAACAACTGACGATCTCCAGTTTCGTCCCATGACAATGGTGTCCTGCACCTTCTTCCATACAAAGCCTCGAAAGGTGCCATCTTCAAGCTGGTTTGGTAACTGTTATTGTAGGAAAATTCTGCATACGGCAAATTATCATCCCAGCTAGATCCATAATCTAGGGCACAAGCTCTTAGCATGTCCTCCAAAATCTGATTGACTCTCTCGGTCTGTCCATCGGTCTGTGGGTGGAAAGCTGTACTGAATTCCAATCGGGTTCCCAACATTTCGTGCAACTGGTTCCAAAATTTCGAAGTAAACTGGGTTCCTCTGTCTGATACAATGCTCCTCGGAACTCCGTGTAAGCACACAATTCTGGTCATGTATATCTTTGCCAACTTAGCACTGCTATAGGTAGTCTTGACTAGAATGAAATGAGCTACCTTGGTCAAACGGTCGACTATGACCCAAATCGAGTCATATCCTGAACGGGTCTTTGGCAAACCTGTGATGAAGTCCATGCCTAGTTTATCCCACTTCCATTCGGTATCGGCAATGGTTGTAACAATCCTCGCCGCTTCTAATGTTCTCGCCTTTACTTTCTCGACATACATCGCAAACTGCTACATACTCCGCAATATCCTTCTTCATTCCGGTCCACCGAAAGTATTCTTCAAATCCAAATACATCTTGGTATTTCGGTGAATCGAATAGGGTGAATCATGGGCTTCTTGTAAAATCAACTTCCGATCTACGGGTCATTGGGCACATAAACACGGTCTTCAAACCATAGGGTATCGTGCTCGTCCTCACGAAATCCTTTAGCTTTTCCTTTGCTCATTTTCTCCTTTATAGAGGCAACTTCCTTATCTCGCCTTTTGGGCCTCTCGATTTTGTCCATCGTTGTCGACTGAATTTCCAATGCTGCTACATAGCCTCTCGAACTATTTCCAAACATAGCTCTCGAAGGTCCTCGGCTAACTCATTGGGTATTCCTCCCATCATTAGGGCATTGACGTGGCTCTTACGGCTCAATGCGTCTGCTACGACATTAGCCTTTCCGGGGTGATAATGCAATCTCATATCATAATCCTTGATTAGCTCTAACCATCTCCTTTGTCTGAGATTCAATTCCTTCTGGGTGAAGATGTACTTCAAACTCTTGTGATCCGTATATACTTCACAATGATTTCCAATGAGAAAATGTCTCCACGTCTTCAGGGCATGCACAACGGCTGCTAACTCCAAATCATGAGTGGCGTAATTCAACTCATGGGGCTTAAGTTGTCGTGGAAGCATACGAAACAACTCTTCCTTCCTGCATAAGCACTGCTCCAAGTCCTCGGCGTGAAGCGTCGCAATACACCTCATAATCCTTAGTTTGATCTGGCAAAGATCAAAACTGGTGAGGTAACCAATCTTTTCTTCAACTCCTCAAAACTTGCCTCACAGTCCTCAAGTCCATATGAATTTATTTTCCTTCTTCAACAATTACATCATAGGCTTAGCAATCCTTGAGAAATTCTCAATGAATCTTCGGTAGTATCCTGCGAGTCCAAGGAAACTCCGAATCTCTCCAACGGTCGTTGGGGCTTCCCATTTGGTTACGGTCTCAACTTTCGTGGGGTCAATCGCTATCCCTTCTCCGGAAATAACATGTCCGAGAAATCCAACTTCCTTTAGCCAAAACTCACATTTGCTGAACTTGGCATACAACCGTGTTCCCTCGGTTTCTCCAAAACCAATCGCAAATGTTCCTTGTGTTCCTCTTCATTCTTCGAGAAAATCAAAATGTCATCAATGAACACCACGACGAACTTATCCAAAAACTCCATAAACACTTTGTTCATCGTGTTCATGAAATAGGCTGGTGCGTTAGTCGGTCCAAATGACATAACGGTATACTCGTATAGTCCATATCTCATGGTAAATGCTGTCTTGGGTATGTCCTGCTCCCGAATCTTCAATCGATGGTACCACGATCGCAGATCGATTTTGAAAACACCTTGGCTCCTTGCAAGCGATCAAAGCAGATCATTTATCATAGGTAGTGGGTACTTGTTCTTGATTGTTACTTCATTCAATCCACGATAATCAACAACCATTCTTAACGATCCATCCTTCTTCTCCACTAGCAAAACGGGTGATCCCCAAGGTGAAGAGCTTGGGCGTATAAAACCTTTATCCAAAAGTTCCTTAATCTGCTTCTTGATTTCCGCCAAATCCTGTGCTGGCATCCTATACGGTCGCTTCGATATAGGGCCTGTTCGTGGCAACAGCTCGATTAAAAACTCAATGTCTCTATCCGGCGGCATTCCTGGCAACGCTTCCGAAATACATCAGAAAATCCTTCACCATCGGTACTTCTTCCTGTACCACTCACGATAAGCAATTTACTTGTGCTCTCCTCGCTCGTGCCGTGATAATGCATTTAATCCTTCTTCCTTCGTGTGGTGAGCAAAATTGACCTTGCGGTACAATCTATGTTTCCTCCATACTTTGATAACCAATCCATTCCTAATATCACATCCAATCCTTGGGATTCCGTAACTATTAGGTCCGAGGGGAAAACATAGGGTCCAATCCTTAATGGCGATCGATCACACCATTTACTAGCCATGTACTCTGCTCCCGTGAGGTTACTAGCATGGGTGACCTAAGGGCTTGGGTTGGTAACTTGTACTTATCCACAAATCCCTTGATATGTATGAATGCGATGCGCCAAGATTTAAAAAGAACAACCGCAGAAATGACTTAACCAAAAACTTACCGACATCGTGCATCGGGCTGATCTTCAACCTCCTCCACTTCAATGTGGTTCACCTGTCCTCTATTGAAAGGGTTTGGCTTCTTTCCGTAGCTTCCATTGCCATTTCCATTCTGGCCTTTCGGGATATCATTTGCATAGTGCCCAGTCTTGCGGCACTTAAAGCAAGTAACATGACTCAGTCTACTTTGGATGGTGTTGACGGGTTGGTGCGATTACGTCTGCTGCTTCCCCATTCCCGCTCCCATTCTTGGTGTGTTATGGTTATGCGAATTTCCTCCTCCATGGGTATGCTGAAACTGAATTCCTGATTTAGGGGTATAACGAGGTTTCACGAGATCCAGAGTTATACTTCCCTTGTCCATATTTCCTCTTGCGGTTCTCAATTTGCTGCTGCTTCCCTTCCATCATGAGAGCTCGGTCTACTAACTCCTGGTAGTTGTTGAAACTTGCTACCATCAACGGCATGTCAACTCATCATTCAGTCCTTCTAGAAACTTCTCCGCTTAGTCTGCATCAGAGCAACGCTATCCGGGGCATAACGTGCTAATTTACTAAAGTCATCCACGCACCGCCAACAGTCCTTCCTCCTTGGCGTAAGTTGCGAAAACTCACGCTTCTTCATGGCCATAGCTCCTGCTGAAACATGGGCTGTCTAAAAGCTTGTCAAACCGATCCCATGTGACAAAGGTGTCTACAGGTAAGTGGCTGTGAAATTCTCCCACCATCTTTCCGCTGGTCCTTCAAGCCGATGCGCTGCAAACTTCACTCTTTCTCCATCCGTGCATCCCGCCGTGGTCAGCTCCTTCCTATCTTGCGGAGCCAGTCATCTGCTACAATTGGCTCGGTGCTACTTTGGAATACACCGCGGGTTTAGTCTAAGGAAACGAGTCGGATGATCCGCAGTGGTGGTGGTGGCGGTGGGTTGTTGTTGTTGTTGTTGTTGTTGCCTCGGTTCGCACCAATGTTTGAATCGTGGTATTCTCACCTGGATCAATTGGGTGATCTCTGGCGGGAAAACAAATCCGGTCGCGTCTCGGAGGCATCTGATGGGTTTAGAAAAGATGAGAATTTAGAATAGAATGAGGTCTAAGGGGAATCACTACCCAAATGCACATGAGCAAATGCACACAAAATCACTTCATTCAATCAAACAAGGGTTTACAACGATCTAACTATCACAAAAGTGCGTGTACTAGAATGTTTACATGGAGGGAAATACTACTAATATGTGGGGGACTTCTACTAATTTGAATCGGTGGAAGACTCCATGATGTCTGCTCCAGCTTCGTCTTCAAAATAGGGTTCACTTGGATCCGAATCGGTGTAAATCGATGTTGATGTAGTCGCTTGGGTAATTGACATACTGGTCTTCATTCCTGAGCGCCAACTTCTTCTTGAGTTCTTCAACCTCGTACTTAAGATCGTTATTGTGTTTTGCTAGAGCTACGATCTCGTCCATATAGTCCTTGCGAGTTGTCTTTAGTTCTTCTTCCAGTTCGATGATCCTTCCCTTTGCATTTTGCAACTCCAACATATCATTGCACATTTGATTCTCCTGGCGTCGAATGTGCTGATTTAACTCCTGGATGAAAGCTGCAATGGACCTATCCTTCTTGGTGTTGACGACGTCCCAGTTATCATCTCGGTGTCCGCAAATCTGGTAGATGGTGTTCTTGAGGTCTTCTTGATAAACTTCTCCAATGCGTCCCATGGTGATGTGGGCTGCCATGCTCTTTCCCAGACTCCAAGTTGGTGCACTGAAAACACTATCTATAGGCTTGGTGATTGGGGCGAATGTCCTTCTGGAACGTGAGCATGAATCTTCCAGCGCTCCTCTTCAGCAGAGTGGCGTTGAAAGTCCCGTGAAACTTGGTAATCCAATGTTCGTGTACTTGGTAACTTCCTTCAAGTGAAATCCAAAAGGTGTGCCTTCATCTGGTTGGGTGTACTTGATCTTCAAGCGTCCGTCATCCTAAAGAGTAGAAAAGATGAGGAGTTAGAAAATGAGAAGAGAGTAGTGATCTATGGCTTTAACTTAGTGGTCGTGTCCTCACGGTGGTGTGCTCGATACCATTCTCTGTCATGACCGGACCGAATGGATCTAGCTCTGTGCTCAGTGTCATCCTGGATCGATAATCTTGACACTGACAAGATTTCAAGGATTTATAGCAGAGTAGCAATCACACACTTATTACATCGTTGTCCACAAGGGAACTTAATACAATAATATGGCTTAAGGCCATCTAATATAACAGCAGTAAGGCTTGGAAAAGCGAGTGAGTCCATCAACTCAGGTATCATCACGAGTATAGAACCACGACCTAACACCTTACTACTGCGTCTCGAAAAGTCTGCAACATGAAAAGTTGCAGCCCGAAACGGGTCAAGACATGGAATATGCCGCAATGTAACACGTAAAGAGCAATGAATGAATAAGCCTATACTACATGCATATTTGGCTGGTGGTAAGGCTCTACGGTTACATTTTTGCGAAAAGCCAATTTTTCCCTACATCAAAGGAATAATTTTTTTACTATCATGGTGGTTGTTAAACATTGAAGATGGTTGACAGCATCCTCAATCCCAATTAAAAAGTACTCATTAAAAACCCAATACATTTATTTTAGAAGTAACATGTTGAGATTCACATGATAATCAAGTACCGGATACTCAAATTGTCCATAACCGGGGACACGGCTAATCATGATTAGTTTATACACTCTGCAGAGGTTTGCGCACTTTTCCCCACAAGACTCGATCGCCTCCGCTTGGTTCTCGTGACCGCATGGTGTTTGAGAAAGCGGATGACCGAGACATAGTCTTTCGTAAGCGCTAGCACCTTACATGTGGGTAGACCGTACCAACCTACATCCCCTACATCAGCTAGCCTACCCGTAAGAGTTCGCACAACTTAGTCAACTACGCCAGAGCCCATAATTGGCTTGTGGCTGCACACGTAAGTTTCCAGCTTGAATAATCTTATGATCCCTTAGAGCCTAGGTGGCGGTCCGAAGAAATACAGGCAAGTCCTGATAGAAACCAGGTGCCTCAATCCACCCAGATGTGTGTTTAGGTTGCCACCTTAGATAAACCATAAATTAACAATCTCACATCTGTCATGGATATTCACTCACCCAATCCACGTCTACTAGCATAGCATGGCATAATGAGCAAACGTAGAAGTAACTCCCAAAGGTTCATAAGTAAAACAGGTAATAGGTACTACCTCATCTACTTCCCATCCCACAATTTAACTAGATCCTAAACATGCAAGTGTTTGAGGGTTTGATCTAATGCATAAAACTGGGTAGCAGAAAAGGTATGATCAAAGTGTTACTTGCCTTGCTGATGATCCGCGAGTCCTAGAGATTCGAAGTAACAAGCGGCGCACTCCGGGTGATCTAACGCAAACAATCAACAAGCATACAATAAGTACTCATCTAATGCACAGGAAATCTCGAATAAAAGATCTAACCAGATAGTTCAACTTAAGAACCCTGGTGGCAAAAGAATCGAATCAAATAAAGCATCGAAAGTCGGAACTCGAGAGAGAACGACTTGGTTTAGCAATCTGAAATTAGGTCAAAATTTCACAGTAGCAAAACTCTGTGAAAGTAGGGTATTCGAACGGCGGTTTCATAACGAAACTCCAGGCGCTTGAATCACCTGATTCCGATAAACGAGCGAGAAATAAAACAGTTTTGAAAATCAGATCTGAAATCAAATCAGAAAATAACGGATTAATTCCGATTAAAAAGAAAAACAACGAACGAGTTAAAAAGTGAGCGTTCGTTAACAGAACGAATCTAACGAACGCGTTCATCAAAGCGAACGGTTCGGTGGACATTCGTTAAATAAGAAAACCGAATAAAAATAAAACCAATCTAGGTTTTAAAAAAAAACCGAACATCTTTTTTTTTTTAAAAATAAACCGGACGGTTCGAGGGGATAAACTGAATCGGCGAGGGGCGGCGGTGGCTACCTCCGGCGATCGCCGGCGGGCGCTCCGGGGCTCGGGGAGAGGGCGGCGGGGTTCGGGAGGCGAGGGCGGCGGGTCCACGGCGGTCGGCGGCGGCCCATCAAGCGGGCGGGTCGACGCCGGGCGCTGGGCGGCCGGCTCCAAGGCTGGGTTGGGGAGAGAGAGAGGGGGTCCGGGGGGGGGGGGGGGGTTATAAAGGGGAGGGGGGGCGGCGGTGGCTTGGGGAGGGGGCAAGGGGGCGCCGGGTCCACTGGGACTCGGGCGGCGGGCCAGGCGGCGTGACACCGAAGGCGGCGTGCCAAGGCGAGGAGGAGGAGGGAGGTGGCGGGCCGCCTGGGCCTGGCTGGCTTGGGCACGGGCCTCGGCCTGTGGGGGCGCAATTTTTTTTTAAATAAAATTAAAACAAATCAAATAAAATAAATATCAAATGAACTCCAAATTAATTAAAACAAATTTTCCCGACTCCTAAAAATGAGTCGAACAAAATGAACTTTAAAAGCAAAATACATGCATAAAATTTTAAAATGCTCATTTTTGCCTAAGCAAAATAAATCTTCCAAAACCAAATTTGGTTTGTTTATAATACCTTCATTTTTCCTAATTGCTTGGGAAAGTCATATTATTCCCTCTCGAAATATTTTTATAGGAAAAATGTTATGAAGATAATTTAAATAAATCCAATGATCCTATTTTCAAGATTTGGAAAATCCCAAATATGAAAATAATGAAACTTCCAACTCTCTCCGAGGGTCCTTGAGTTCCGTGAAATTTCTAGGATCGGAAAAATGCGAGAAAATATGATATGCATGATGACCTAATGTATAACATTCCAAATTGAAAATTTGGGATGTTACAATAGATCCTATGGCCGAGGCATAGGGGATGACGCTCATCTCTTCTTTTTCTTTTGCCGTGGTCGGGCATTGAGCCGAGCTCAATCTCACACCTGGCAATACAGGCAAGAACCCTTTCTTGGACTGATCCATTGTGAACTTCTTCAAAATCTTATCAAGGTATGTGCTTTGTGAAAGACCTATGAGGCGTCTCGATCTATCCCTATAGATCTTGATGCCTAATATGTAAGCAGCTTCTCCAAGGTCCTTCATTGAAAAAAACTTATTCAAGTAGGCCTTAATGCTGTCCAAGAATTCTATATCATTTCCCATCAAAAGTATGTCATCTACATATAATATGAGAAATGCTACAGAGCTCCCACTCACTTTCTTGTAAACGCAGGCTTCTCCATAAGTCTGCATAAACCCAAACGCTTTGATCATCTCATCGAAGCGAATGTTCCAACTCTGAGATGCTTGCACCAGCCCATAAATGGATCGCTGGAGCTTGCATACTTTGTTAGCATTCCTAGGATCGACAAAACCTTCTGGCTGCATCATATACAGTTCTTCCTTAAGATAACCGTTAAGGAAAGCCGTTTTGACGTCCATCTGCCATATCTCATAATCATAGTATGCGGCAATTGCTAACATGATTCGGACGGACTTAAGCTTTGCTACGGGAGAGAAAGTATCATCGTAGTCAACCCCTTGAACTTGCCGATAACCCTTAGCGACAAGTCGAGCTTTATAGATGGTAACATTACCATCTGCGTCCGTCTTCTTCTTAAAGATCCATTTGTTTTCTATCGCTTGCCGATCATTGGGCAAGTCTGTCAAAGTCCATACTTTGTTTTCATACATGGATTCTATCTCGGATTGCATGGCTTCTAGCCATTTGTTGGAATCTGGGCCCGCCATCGCTTCTTCATAGTTCGAAGGTTCACCGTTGTCTAATAACATGATTTCCGGTGACAGGGTTACCATACCACTGGTGTGGAACGTGTCCTTGTGGACCTATGAAGTTCAAGAGCAACTTGATCCGAAGTACCTTGATCAGCATCATTAATTTCCTATCCATTCGGTATAGGCACCACAGGAACATTTTCCTGTGCTGCACTACTTTCCGGTTCAAGAGGTAGTACTTCATCGAGTTCTACTTTCCTCCCACTTACTCCTTTCGTGAGAAACTCTTTTTCCAGAAGGATCCGTTCTTGGCAACAAAGATCTTGCCTTCGGATCTAAGGTAGAATGTATACCCAATGGTTTCCTTAGGGTATCCTATGAAGACGCATTTTTCCGACTTGGGTTCGAGCTTTTCAGGTTGAAGTTTCTTGACATAAGCATCGCATCCCCAAACTTTTAGAAAGCGATAGCTTAGGTTTCTTCCCAAACCATAATCCATACAAAGTGTCGCCTCAACGGATTTAGACGGTGCCCTATTTAAAGTGAATGTAGCTGTCTCTAGAGCGTATCCCCAAAATGATAGCGGTAAATCGGTAAGAGACATCATAGATCGCACCATATCCAATAGAGTGCGATTACGACGTTCGGACACAACATTGCGCTCAGGTGTTCCAGGCGGCGTGAGTTGTGAAACGATTCCAAATTTTCTTAAGTGTGTACCAAACTCGTGACTTAAGTATTCTCCTCCATGATCTGATCGTAAGAACTTTATCTTTCGGTCACGTTGATTCTCTACTTCATTCTGAAATTCCTTGAACTTTTCAAAGGTCTCAGACTTGTGTTTCATCAAGTAGACATACCCATATCTACTTAAGTCATCAGTGAGAGTGAGAACATAACGATATCCTCCGCGAGCCTCAACACTCATTTGGACCACACACATCAGTATGTATGATTTCCAATAAGTTGGTTGCTCGCTCCATTATTCCGGAGAACGGAGTCTTGGTCATTTTGCCCATGAGGCATGGTTCGCATGTGTCAAATGATTCATAATCTAGAGACTCTAAAAGTCCATCGAGATGGAGCTTCTTCATGCGCTTGACACCAATGTGACCAAAGGCGGCGATTACACAAGTATGTGGGACTATAGTTATCAACTTTACATCTTTTGGTATTCACACTATGAATATGTGTAAGATTACGTTCGAGATTCATTAAGAATAAACCATTGACCATCAGGGCATGACCATAAAACATATCTCTCATATAAATAGAACAACCATTATTCTCGGATCTAAATGAGTAGCCATCTCATATTAAACAAGATCCAGATACAATGTTCATGCTCAAACTTGGCACTAAATAACAATTATTGAGGTTCAAAACTAATCCCGTAGGTAAATGTAGAGGTAGCGTGCGACGGGCGATCACATCGACCTTGGAACCATTCCCGACGCCAAGATCGTCACCTCGCCCTTCGCCAGCCTCCGCTTATTCCGCAGCTCCTGCTGTGAGTTACAAATATGAGCAACGGCACCGTATCAAATACCCGGGAGTTACTACGAGTCTTGGTAAGGTACACATCAATTACATGTATATCACATATACCTTTAGTGTTGCCGGCCTTCTTGTCCGCTAAGTATTTGGGGCAGTTCGGTTCGGTGACTCTTCCCTTTGCAATAAAAGCACTCGATCTCGTGCTTGGGTCCATTCTTTGACTTCCTCCGGCAATCTGGCTTGCGGTAGCGGCAACATCTTTGCCGTCCTTCTTGAAGTTCTTCTTACCCTTGCCCTTCTTAAACTTAGTGGTCTTATTGACCATCAACACTTGATGTTCTTTCTTGATTTCAACCTGCTGACTTCAGCTTTGAGAATACTTCAGAATGGTCTTCACCATCCCCTGCATATTGTAGTTCATCACAAAGCTCTTGTAGCTCGGTGGGAGCGATCAAGGATTCTGTCAATGACCGCCTCGTCCGGAGGTTGATCTCCATTTGGGACAAAGCGGTTGTGCAACCTGCACATTTTGAGTATGTGCTCACTGACAGAATTGTTTTCCTCCATCTTACAACTATAGAACTTGTCGGAGACTTCATATATATCGACCCGGGCATGAACTTGAAAAACCATTTTCAGCTCATCGAACATCTCATATGCTCCGTGTTGCTCAAAATGCTTTTGGAGCCCCGGTTCTAAGTTGTAAAGCATGCCGCACTGAACGAGGGAGTAATCATCAGCACATGACTGCCAAGCGTTCATAACGTCTTGGTTCTCTGGGATGGGTGCTTCACCTAGCGGTCCTTCTAGGACATATGCTTTCTTGGATGCTATGAGGATGATCCTCGTGTTAGGACCCAGTCCGAATAGTTGCTGCCATCATCTTTCAGCTTGGTTTTCTCTAGGAACGCGTTGAAGTTCATGTTGACATGAGCGTTGGCCATTTTGATCTACAAGACATATTTTGCAAAGATTTTAGACTAAGTTCATGATAATTAAGTTCATCTAATCAAATTATTTAATGAACTCCCACTCAGATTGACATCCCTCTAGTCATCTAAGTGTTACACGATCCGAGTCGACTAGGCCGTGTCCGATCATCACGTGAGACGGACTAGTCATCATCGGTGAACATCTCCATGTTGATCATATCTTCTATACGACTCATGTTCGACCTTTCGGTCTCTTGTGTTCCGAGGCCATGTCTGTACATGCTAGGCTCGTCAAGTTAACCCTAAGTGTTTATGTATGTGTAAAACTGTCTTACACCCGTTGTATGTGAACGTAAGGATCTATCACACCCGATCATCACGTGGTGCTTCGAAACGATTTAACTTTAGCAACGGCGCGCAGTTAGGGGAACAGTTTCTTGAAATTATTATAAGGGATCATCTTATTTACTACTGTCGTTCTAAGTAAACAAGATGCATAAAACATAATAAACATCACATGCAATTATATAAAGTAGTGACATGATATGGCCAATATCATATAGCTCCTTCGATCTCCATCTTCGGGGCTCCATGATCATCTTCGTCGCCGGCATGACACCATGATCTCCATCATCATGATCTCCATCATTGTGCCTCCATGAAGTTGCTCGCCAACTATTACTTCTACTACTATAGCTAACGGTTTAGCAATAAAGTAAAGTAACTACATGGCGTTAAATCATTGACACGCAGGTCATACAATAATTAAGACAACTCCTATGGCTCCTGCCGGTTGTCATACTCATCGACATGCAAGTCGTGATTCCTATTACAAGAACATGATCTCATACATCACAATATATCATTAACATTCATCACAACTTCTGGCCATATCACATCACATTACAATTGCTGCAAAAACAAGTTAGACGTCCTCTAATTGTTGTTGCATCTTTTACGTGGCTGCAATTGGGTTCTAGCAAGAACGTTTTCTTACCTACGAATAAACACAACGTGATTTTGTCAACTTCTATTTACCCTTCATAAGGTCGCTTTTCATCGAATCCGCTCCAACTAAAGTAGGAGAGACAGACACCCGCTAGCCACCTTATGCAACTAGTGCATGTCAGTCGGTGGAACCTGTCTCACGTAAGCGTACGTCTAAGGTCGGTCTGGGCCGCTTCATCCCACAATACCGCTGAAGCAAGAAAAGACTAGTAGTGGCAAGCAAGTTGAAAAGATCCACGCCCACAACAGATTTGTGTTCTACTCGTGCAATAGAGAACTACGCATAGACCTAGCTCATGATGCCACTGTTGGGGAACGTTGCAGAAAATAAAAAATTTCCTACGGTTTCACCAAGATCCATCTATGAGTTCATCTAAGCAACGAGTGATAGGAGAGATGCATCTACATACCACTTTGTAGATCGCGTGCGGAAGCGTTCAAGAGAACGGGGTTGAGGGAGTCCTTCTCGCCGTGATCCTGTCACTGGAGATCCTAGCACCGAACGGACGGCACCTCCGCGTTCAACACACGTACGGTCAGCGTGACGTCTCCTCCGTCTTGATCCAGCAAGGAGGAAGGAGAGGTTGATGAAGATCCAGCAGCACGACGGCGTGGTGGTGGATGCAGCAGAACTCCGGCAGGGCTTCGCCAAGCTGCTGCGGGAGGAGGGAGAGGTGTAGAAGGGGGAGGGAGGCGCCAAGACACAGGGTGCGTCTGCCCTCCCCCCTGCCCTCCTTTATATAGGCCCCTAGGGGGGGCGCCGACCCTGGGAGATGCAATCTTCGAAGGGGTGCGGCGGCCAGGGGGGTGGAGTGCCCCCCAAGGCAAGTGGTGCGCCCCCCCCCCCCCACCTAGGGTTTCCAACCCTAGGCGCAGGGGGGCCCAACACTACTAGGAAAAGGCCTACTAATGGCGCACCTAATTTGGCCATTAATGGCGCATTAGTGGTGGGCCATTAGTGCCACGCCATTAGTATATTTTACTAATGGCGCACCACTGGTGCGCCATTAGTATCGGATATACTAATGGCGCACCACCGATGCGCCATTAGTATATACAACAGGCGCCATTAGTATGCCTCCTGTGGGGCCATGTATACCAGTGCTTTGACATACTAATGGCGCATAACGGCATGATGCGCCATTAGTAATTGCATACTAATGGCGCCTTTGTTTAATGATGCGCCATTAGTATCCTTTGGCATACTAATGGCGCATCGTGATGTGATGCGCCATTAGTATGAATATTAGGTTTTTCTTATTTTTTATTTTCTGTTTTTTGCACAGGTTACAAAATGTATAATTGGACAAAATATAGACAAGACACATCAACAACAGATTCATCGAATACAATAGAAGATTAGTCTCTGAATACAATTCATCATATTAGTCTCCTAATACAATTCATCATATTAGTCTCCGAATTGAAAAGACCGAACAAAGATAGAAAATTATATTACAAGTCTCGAGACCGCGAGTAGCGAGTTTGTCTTCACATTACAAGTCGATATCGATCATCTAAACTACCATCACATAGAAGAGAGCTGCGGTCATCACGATGAAACTCGTCTTCATCTGGTTCCTCCAACGCCCTTCCCTCTCCCGCTAGATAGCGGGCGTATCTAGATTTGGCCTCGGACCTAGTGGTGTACCCTTTGTAATCATATCGCTGAATCGGTGAACCTGTCTCCGACACTCCTCCCACCGTCAGAGACTCCGGGAACCTTACCCTTTGTACACGACATACGTCGGCATCGCTATGCACTAGCCAAACGTAAACGTTAGTACCAATTCACGGACAATACATAAGCAATATATAAGTATGCAATGTAACAATCGGAAGAGAAAAGCAAGACATTAATAGCATCGATTACATCTAAGTTGAACGACTCTCGAAACCAAAGAGACATACTACAAGTTCATTAAAGTTTAATTACAACATGAGCCAATCGATGTTTCAGAACTAGACACAGCATCACCGCTTTCGACTCGACTCAAGGGACCGGAGCGTGGATGAAGCCGCCGCTCTATCGTGGGAGTCATGAAAGAACGGGCGTTGTCACTGCATTTGTAGCATTGTGTCGATGTCACCGTTGGACGGTTGATTTACGAGGTAGAACTGCCCGAGGTACGAAGGACATCTTCATGGATGATTTCCGCAAACTCCGATCGGATGCGAAAGAATTCTTGTCGATGTCCACGCCCTGGATTGCCGACACGCTCGCGCCCAATCTTTGAGTTTACTCGGTAGCGAAGTTGATGATGGTCCCGCACGATCGCCTCGCATGTGATGGATGGCGTAGTAGGCACCCTTCGACCGCCAAAGCGGCTGCTTGATGCAGCAGAACATCGTATTATTGGGAGAACACGTGCTTGCCGTACTTATGAATAGGCCTGGTGAAGGTGCCTCCAGATTGGGCGTAGCCGGGGAGAACATCATCAAGAACCTTCTTGACATTTGTGTAGTCTACGTTCGATTGACGGTCCGGGTCGAAATACGTGGCCATGGAATATTTGGGGCTTAGGAGGATGAGCGTGCAATGTGTGTCACTGCAGAAAACACGGAATGTTAAAAGAAAAACGATCGAAATCTAAGAATTCAAATTTTACGGGCTGGTTGAGGGGAGGACTTACTCGGGAAAGTAACGCACGAGGAAGTTATCCTTATCTTGGTTTGCCGTAATGGCGGCTTCGAGGTAAGAACTTCGCGACTTGCCGGTCCCCAGCGTTGCCCAAGATCTTGGCACGCATGTAGAAGGGGTCGACTATCACGATGTCCGGTCTTGTCGCGAATGATCCGCATCTCCATACTCAGCGAAAATAGCCGAACGAAGGTGTAGTGCAGCGGATGAAGGTTCAACATAGCGTGGATGTCATCAAACCGCAGGACGATCGTATGCCCGATGGAGTTATCCACAAAGCCCTTGCCCTCTGGCACCTTGGCCACGAAAACCGGGTATGCCACATCCTTCTCTCTGAGACGCCGCTTCTCCAAAGAAAGAACACATCATGCAGACTCCGCATAGCACCGGTTGCGGCATTGAGCATATTTGTCGGTAGCATCGCCCTACCCCCACATGCACCCTCCTCGAGATATCCTCAGTGAAGGTGGCCCGCCCCGAGCACGGATCGTACTCGGTGCAGCTGGCCCGCACCCTTGTTAGTCTTTCTTTTTGCGTGCCTTCTTCTTCTCTGTAATGGGACCGAATTCTGCTCACAGACCGCCTTCTTGAGTGTGTTGGGGCTGATAATATTTTGCACCTCGCCTATCCGAGGCTCGGTGAAGTCGGCAGTGAGGCGTCTCTGAGAGCTGAACGCAGACGACGCCTTTGTTGCAACTTGGCTTCTCCGCGGTACCAGCCTAGATCGCGCCGCGTCTTTTGTTGGGTTGGGTTCTTGAGAAGGAGGCCCCATGAAGTCGCCACCGCACTCCATGATCGGCAAAATCTTGATCGATGTTGGCAAATGTATCGCCGTCGTCGTCGTTACGATCTTGTGCCATATGCATGTTTGGATCCGATGGCATAGGGATGTCCCGCACCGTTCTTGGCGGTCTTGCCATGGGGCCGACTTGGCGACGGCAACGATCGGGCTGTGTTGTCTTTGGGGTGGTGTCCCCGCCCCAAACGAATCTGGCTCTTCGCCAAAGCGAGGGCCAGCTCGTGCGGCGATGAGGGTCATCACGTCATCATCGCCGGCCCCGACGGGTCGAATCGGAGGTAACAACTCGTCGCGCATGGCAGCACCAACCAGTTCAACCCTAAACAAGTTGGGTGGCATCTGGGTACCGTGGAACAAGGGGTTGCCCGGTTGAACGATTTTGCCCTTGGCAACATCGACCAACTCGTTGTTCACGGCGCGCGGAGAGTGCACGGAACGTCGGCGGCGCCCTGCGAAAACATGTAGGGCGTCAGGGATGCCCAGTCAAAGGCAAGGAGATGAAGTCCTTGACCGAGAGAGGCTTAATTAGTTACCGTGATGATGGCGTCGAGCTCGGCTAATGTCGAGGCACCGCCAACGGCGGGCGTGCAGTTGACGGAGGGGCCGCTTGCTGCAGAGGTGCCGGTCGGCGTACACCCGGGTGCATTAAGCTCACGTGCCAGCGTCGGAGACACCAATGCCGCCTCCGCCGGAGACACCAATGGCCCCGCCATCGCATTCTGCGAAGTTGCTGGCCGTGAAGCTAGGAATCGGGCGGCCCTCGCCGCCCGCAATCCACGCACTCAACCCCCTGGATCAAGGTAGGCACAATGGCGGTGATCGCCGCTCCGAGTTGTTGTTGCACTTGCTCTTGGACAATCTCCGGAATCCGCGCCACTGTGCCTTGAGTTCTTGAACCTCGCGCGCTGGCTTTCCGAGCTGGTCTTTTTCTCCTTCCGCGCACCAGCGTATAGTATGACCCCATTTTGTGGACAAGCCTTTGCCGCCACACGACCGGTGACGATAAACTTCTTGAGCTTATCCTTGTTCTTCATTACATTCAACGCCCTATTTAGAGTGGTGTCCCAAGGGTTGCTCTTAGTCGACCCAGCGCCATCGCTTTCAATCGCTGGAAGGAATGTGAACCATTTAGAAATTTGGCTTCATTAATTAGAATGCAACCATATGGAGCTAATTACCCCGGGGGTGGTATTCCTTACCAGAACAACCTCAAGTGCCCTGGTCTTCGGATCTGTGGTAAGCTCCTTTGTTTTCGGGTCCTTCTTGTACCGGGCCCTGACAAAGTTCCTGGTCTGCTTGTCACCGTATTTATCGAAGAGGCGGTAGGCCTTGCTCGGCACGCTCCGCGTCCTCCTTGTCCCATATAGGCTCCTCCACTCAGAACTGCCGGGACCGAGTGTGTGTTCCCCTAAGTTCAGCTCCGCATTTCTTTCCCCACCGACTTGATTCAGAGTTTGCGGTGCTCAAGCAATTGATCTTGAAGTCGTTGTAGTCATCTTCGGTGATCGAAGGATTTTTCTCCTTGATCTTCTCATAACTCTCACCTTTCTCGATCATTCTCTTCACATTGCTTTTCCAAGTAGACAGGGCCTTGCTCATCTTCGTGAGGGCAGCATTGTTCACTTTATTACCTTTGAGGCTTGTGTTTTCAAATTCAGCGGGAACTTGTATCGTTCGTGCAGCTTCGTGAAGAGGAGGTTGCAAATTCCTCGGTCGGGATGCCTCGGGTTTCGGTGTTGATCGAGACGGTGCTCCGGAGAATGCACCCGAGCTGAAGCGAGTACCCCTTGACTATTCGCTCGGGCGCCGTTGGATTCCCGTCGGAGTCCACTTCAAGAACTTCCTCCTTGAGGGTGCAGAGCACGGTCGAGCGCCGGTCCTTCCGCTGCCTCTTCTGTTGGCTGCCATCTGCGTGCGCCGCCATCATCGATGGTGGCATCTTCGGTGGCACCATCAGTGGTGGCATCAGTGGGGTCATACTCGGCGGTACCATCAGTGGTCTCAGGATCGGTGGGGAAGGCGGCGTCCTCATAAAAGTGAGGTTGTTCCTCCATCTCCTGGGACAGCTCCCAGAATGCCTTGCCGCCCGAACCCCCGGCCTCATCGTTGTTGGCCATGTTTCTCTCTAAATAGGAACAAAGTTTGGTCAAAAGTTGGTTATTGTCAAGGAACAAGATCATGGTCTCATCATTTAGGGTTTGTCGACACCGAGGCATCCTAAAAGCTAAGCTTTTATCATTGAGGGTTTTTCGACGCCAAGGCACCCTAAAAGCCTAAGCTTTCATCATTAGTCACAAGTACCCCATATGTCCTATTTTTAGCAAAGTCATGCTAAAATTCACGGAAAATTTCAGCATGACCTTTGCTGAAAATAGGACATATGGAGTACCAATTTCTTTGGAACGGAAATTAATCGACATTCCAGCAAACTCAAGGGCCTCTCGGGTGGACAAGGCAAAAAGCCTCCATCACAACAAAGCAAATCATTGCATGGGCATACAGATGCGAAGTAAGAACGCCGAAGTAGCATTAAACCATTTCCACAGTATTATGGTGATTTGAGATCATCTATTTATGTTCGCAAAGAGTAGTTTATGATCTAAGACTAAAAGGAAATGCACCAAGAGTACTAAATTGTCGGTCACTCCAAAACTGATCCGAGCATTTTAAACAGTCCCTAGCAAGAACACAAATGTGGAAGCAAGTCAATCGCACAACATAAGAAACAAATTGGCAGCTACTGGCTAGAGCTAGTATTATGTTATCATGTTTTCCTAACAGATTATAGGAACCTCAAATATATGACGTTTTGCAAATGGAGATTATAAGGAACACCGACATTCGCAAGTTCACGGGTTACTACATTGTATATATGAGACCGAAAACATCGATTCAGAGAGATGAACTAGATAATAAAATTAGAAGATGAACTTCTAATAGTTTCACGAGGTTTGGTTGGACACTGTAAGTACACTTTCTACCTAACATTGTTCAAAACACAGAGTAATCTACTTGCAGAACAGTATGAGAACTTCCAATTTTTTTGTATATCATCATCATTTTTCATAAATAACTTTGCTTGATATGTCACCTTGGTTCAAATTAATGGAGGTTTGGGCTCTCTGATTTACTGGTTGTTGGTTGACTACTCTTTTCACTGGATTAAAATAAGCACATACACATAACTGACAGCACACATACACATCACTGATTTAACAAAATTTGCACACAACTCAGTAGCACTTCATCATCATATAAAGTATACATCAAAATTGCCACCCGGAATCAACATTACAAAATCAAAGGAAAAAATGAAGCATTCTCCAAGCAACAAGTTTGCTTCTTCTCTTCCAACATAGAACTAATTCGTAAGAAAGAACATAGATGTCTTAAGGAGGGGGATCATCTCCGAAGGATCGATTTGCGCTCTATGGTAATGAAGGATGTTCCTATTTCCGAAGTTCCGTTCCAGCTCTACCATCCCCTATTTATTTAAAACATCAAACCGTAAGCTAGTAACTACAATTTATCCTTGTTTTTATGAAATGGAGTAGTGCTTGTCCTCTTGCTGGAATATGTGGAACTTTATTTTCCCAAGAGAATTGTCAATGCCTACTTGGCATTGACAGTGACCTTATTCATTAGCATTATGCCAAGTTATCACTGCTCTGCTCTAGGATAGTTTGTAGACACTAGCTGCTTATGTTCACAATGAGAGAAAAACAGGGTCAAGTAGGAAAGTAAAATACAAGTAAAAACAATGGACCTGAATTGATATAATATTTTTTTGCCATGTATCTACTTCATTGAGGGGTGGTGAGATGCTCACGGCCATACATGAATGCACATGTGCTTCTTATGGCAATATCGAACTACATAAGAGCATCCATCATATGATGGTGTGAGATATTATAGTACAATGGTGCCCCTATTTAAGCATTAGAAGAGAGATGGAATAGGATTTTCTTTTTACAAAACGAACCATCCTTTGTACCTAAGGCCAAGCAAGGGGTAGAGCTCAATCGTTTGTATATCCAACTCGATACACCTCAAACACATGACATACTCAGGATTTATAACCACTCAAGACTCTAGTTGAACTTTGATTAAGATGTGTTATATCCCTCATTTGGGAGAAGGACGCCATCCTCTCAAAAGAGTTTAGGGGATGTCTTTTTTGTGGTTCTTACTGGTCTGCAGATAGGAATTTTGAGAAAAACAATCATGTACCTGAAAGGCCTGCTCATGGTTATACATGACACAACATGGGTTAAAACTCTAATAGTTTAGTTTAAAGCGTCAGATGGGATCTTAGAGCCCCTCTGCTTTCAGTTTTAGAATGGTCTGGTTCCAACCTCTTTTTTGAACAAAACATTTGCCAAGCTTGGCTTATCTCATTTCCATTTCTCACGAATCGAATTGACGCTATTAAAACTTGCTTTAAACATTTTTCGAACCCATTGCTTGTTACCAAAATTAAAACATCGACCATTTTGGAAAGCTCACGGGGGCAGATGCAGGGGCTTCAAACCAAGCGCCATATATGTACTCAAAAATCATGAATGCAGTCTGCAATGTTTGTAGAGTGAGGGGAGAGGGGAGAGGGGAGAGGAGGAGGGGAGCTCACGGGGCGGTGGTTTGGGCCAGGCGACGAGGTAGGGCGACGAGGTCCGGGTGGTGGTGCTCCGGCGACGGTGGGGTGGACGGGGCGGCGTCCGGGCCACCGGCGACGAGGGCGGCGGGGCGATGGCGTAGTCGGCCGGGCCACCGAGTCGGCCGGGCGAGGTCAATCGGCGGCGCCCTCTTCCTCCTCCTTCTCCGCGGGGAAAGCGGCGGGGCAGCGGCGTCGGGAGAGGATAGGGCGGCGTCGCGGTGTCTCGCGGCGTCGGGGCGGAGACGAGGACGACGGGGCGGCGGCGGGGCAGCGGCATCGAGGCGGCGGGGCAGCGGCGTCGGGAGAGGAGAGGAGAGGGGAAGGGGATCGAGGGCGAGGGCGAGAAGGGGATCGAGGGCCGGGGAGGAAATATGGATGGGGGCACAATACTAATGGCGCACCACCCCTCGGTGCGCCATAAGTAAATCCATACTAATGGCGCACCTCACCCTAGTGCGCCATTAGTATTTTTTGATTTCTGCCGAGCCAACAGGTTATCTCCCACGACCTGATCCACACCAAGTTCCCTCTACTAGCTCGACCGTCAAGAGCCAGTTCTCACACCAGGAGGTCCTGGGTTCGATTCCTGTGCTCCACAATTTTTTTTATGCATTTAAAATGCTGTTTGATACTTATTTGTGTTTAAATATGTTCAAACTTGTTTAAATCATAACAGTAATATTTTTTTATAAGACAGTAATAATTTTTTTTAAAATATCATCAAACAGTAATGCCGGTGGAGCGGGGGAGGGTGCGGGGGGTCGGCGGCGGCGGTTGAGTAGGGAGGTGCGGGGGTCAGCGGCGGTTGAGTGGGGAATCGAGGGTGCGGGGTCGTGGCGGCCGGTGGACTGGGGTGCTCGGCGAGGGGGACCGGATCTGGCGAGGTGGGATAGCGATCAAGATGGAGGATCGAGATCGAGTGTCCATGAAAATTAAAAATATTCATGATAGTTCAAAAGTGCCCATGAAATACAATCGAGAAATGAAGGCTACGATTTAAATACAATCGATCTTAGCTAGCTATCTGCTCACAATCTTCTTGCCCTTCTTTTTCGCAAATGGAGTTCTTACGTGGAACAGACGTCCTTTAGGTAGGGTGGTCCTGCTTCTTCTTGTGGTGTATGCTGCTACTTCATCATCGTCATCATGTTCGATCCTGTACTTGTCGAAGTCTTGCTCATTGGCTACTCCATCCATTCCGATGATCTTCCTTTTGCCTCTCCTCACGACAACACGACTGGGCTTTGACGGGTCGGTAATGAAGAAGCATTGGTCCACTTGGGAAGCCAGTACCCATGGCTCATTTTTTCGCGGTGACGCTTATACCATGATCTTGGATTTGGCTTCGGGTATAACCATGGTGGTGAAATATCGGTCTTCTTTTAGGACGCTCTTGGCCCATCTGACACGGAACATCGACACCTTCTCTCCAGCGTGGCTCAGCTCCCAGATCTCCTCGATCCTTCCGTAGTATTTGTCCTTGTCCTTACCGGTGTAGGATTCTATTGTTACCCCGGAGTTCTGATAACCATCGCTCTTCATGTCCTTGTCCTCGGTGTAGAATGTGTAGACATTGATATCGTATGCCTCATAGGTCATCAGGTTGTTCTCGGCGCCCTGTGACAAGGTGAATATGAGTTGTTCTTCCGCGGAAGAATCTTCATGTAAAGGGTACGACAGAAGCTTCTGCTTGAACCAACGCGTGAAACATGAGTTGTGCTCTTTGAGTATATCTCCGTCCGTCCTCTGTTGGCCTCGGTCATTGTCCGTCTTCTCAATAAAGGTTTTGTGCTCTACCACCCAAGGATCGACCACGTCTATGTGTTGTTGCGCGACTAGGTTTGCTCTTTCAAAGTCGGCGAGTCGACCCTCGAAGTCGACATGCATTTCGCGGCGACCCTCACGGTGACCCCATCCAGCGAGCCTGCCGAGGTGCCTGTTGATGGGCAGACCAACGGGGTTCAAGATGCCTAGATAATTCGTGCAGTAGGAGATGCACTCTTCGGTCAGAAAGCCCCTGGCTATACTTCCCTCTGGATGTGACATGTTCCGAACATATCCTTTGATGACACCATTCATCCTTTCAAACGGCATCATGCTGTGCAGGAACGTCGGCCCGAGTTGGATGATATCCTCCATGATATGGACCAGCAGATGCACCATAACATCGAAGAATGCGGGCGGGAAGTACATCTCAAGCTCGCATAGTATCACCACGATCTCTTCCTGTAGCCTTCTGAGTTGCCTCACGCCAATTGACTTCCGAGAGATGACGTCGAAAAAGTTGCATAGGCCAAATAGCATTTCACGGACGTGTGGCGTCCATGATCCCACGGATTGCAATCGGAAGTATCTGCGTCATCAACGCGTGACGATCGTGAGACTTCATCCGCTGAACTTCGCTTATTTGGGTCTAGGTATCTACTTATCTTCCCAGCGTAACCGTAAGGAAGTTTTACTCCTAGGAGGCGGTGAAAAACTGCTCGATCTCCTCCTGACTTAGAGTGAAGCACGCGGGAGGGTAGTCATTTCCGGTCTTCTTGGCCTTTTTGCCTTTGCGACGACTTTCTGTGTCCTGCTTCACCTCATCATCATCATCATCATTAGCGTGAAGCTCCTGCCTGATGGCCATTGATTTCAAGTCTGCCCTTGCTTTCGGCCCATCTTTGGTCCTCTCTGGCATGTTGAGCAGGGTACCAAGCAGACTCTCGCACACGTTCTTCGTGATATGCATGACATCAAGGCTGTGAGGCACACGGTGGATCTTCCAAAGACGGCAAGTCCCGTAAAATAGACCTCGTTTTCCATTGCTTCAGCTGCGACTCTGGCGCCTTTCGCTTCTTTCCCGGCTCTGGCGCCTTTTGCTTCTTTCCCGGCAGTGGGCAGTCTTTCCAATTTTTCAACAGCTTGTCTATTTCCTTGCCGCTCCTTGTACACGGGCGTTTTCGGGGTTCGGTTTCACCATCGAACAGATCCTTGCGTTTCCTCCACGGGTCATCGTCGCGAAGCCACCTTCGATGTCCCATGAACACGGTTTTCGAAGACCCGGATCTCTATCTAGCTGGCGATACGTTGTGTCATCCATGCACCTTACGCATCCAGAAAATCCGTGGACTACCTTCCCTGCGAGATATCCGTAACCGAGATAGTCGTGCACCGTCGTGAGCAGTGCGGCTCTCATAGGGAAATATTCTTTCTCAACGGTGTCCACGTATTGGCTGGCGTTTTCCACAGCGTGTCAAGCTCCTCTTTCAGCAGCCCCGAATCTGCATTGATGTCGTTCCCTGGTTGTTTCGCCCTTCAATTAGCATACTCATGTGAATGTACTTCCTCTTCATGCACAACCGGGAAGGTTGTACATCCACACAAACACGTGCCAGGTGCTATGTGTGCTTCTCCGCTGCCAAACGGATTGACTCCATCGGTGCTCGCGCCAAGCACGATGTTCCTTGGATCGTTCCCAAATTCTGAGTCTTGAAGTTCAATGCTTGCCACCGCTCGCATCCTTAGGGTGACTCAAAGATCTTGTCTTTTTATCTATCTCCGGATCATTTGCGTCATCTTCTCGCTTCTTCTCCTCCCTATCCGGCGTGCCAACGCAGGAGCTTTGCTACCTTAGGGTCCGCGAAATACCGCTGCAGACGAGGAGTGATCGGAAAGTACCACACCACTTTTCGAGGAGCTTTCTTCCTCTTCTTGTATCGAGTGACGCCGCACACCGGACATATGGTAGACTCCGCGTGCTCGTCCCGATAAATGATGCAATTGTTCATGCACACATGGTATTTCACGTGCGGTAAATCGAGAGGACACACGATTTTCTTCGCCTCCTCAAACTGGTCGGGCACTTGTTCCCCTTGGGAAGAGGTTCGTGCTAGAATGACATGTTCTCGTCGAAGCATCGTCGGTCATATTTGTTTTACCTTCAACTCCAGAGCCATGAGCGTTACTTTCAGGCGGGTATCCTCGGGCCTGCATCCTTCATACAATGGAGTAACCGCGTCTAACTCAAGTTGATCCATCTTGGCTTTCTCTCGGGAGGCAGCTCTTGCGTTATCCGTCTGCTTGAGAAGCAGCTCTTGAATATGAGGGTCCTGCACCCAGCCCATCGATGGTCTAGCATCGTCGCTCACGCCGCATCATCATCTTCATGATCATGCCCGTAAATGCCCCGCTCGGCATCTTCCTCATCATCATGTCCTGCATCTTCTACATGATGACCGTCGTGATCATCTCTGAGGATTCTTCGTCTTCTCGCCCGCCGAGCCGCGGTGGTTGTCTTGCTGCCCTTCCTCATTTCTTGCCCAGCCCCATGGACGACTTCAGTAGTCATCTTCATCACCTTGACACCTATAGCCATCCATGAAACCACGCAAGAGCAGGTGGTCCCGCACCTGCCCGGAATCCGGGTCCGCAATAAGGCTCTTCATCTTGCATCTTCGACACGGACATCTTATCTCCGTCTCGTTCTTTTGAAGCATCTCGGCCTTCGCGGACCTCAAAAACCTATTCACGATGCCTTCGGTCATCGTGCGGACCATGGTCGCCCGCGGGGTAGAGCAAAACGATATTTTAGAACCAAGAAAAAATTTGGCATGACTTTCCCTAAAAATAGGACCAAAAAGAATGCATAGTGCCAAAATTCTGCCAAACGGAAATGAATCAACATTCCGCAAAATATTGGCAACTATCGCATTTCAAATACCCAGACACCTCCAAACACAAACACATATGCAACACCACAAACATATGCAACACCACGAACATACATAGATCTAGCTAGGCCATAAAAAGTGCATGTGCACATTGTTGTAGGGAGAACAACATAAATATAGCTTCCCCTTACTTACCTATTAAAACAAGGTAATTTAACCACTTAATTTGAATGAATCTATGGTGGAAATGAGGTGAAAAGAGGAGGCACCGAGACAAGGAGGAGGTGGAGAGAATGAAGTGGGGAGAAAGTGAGTGTGGGTAGGAGAGGCTGTCCAAAATATCTTGTTGTTGCCCACTTACTAATGGCGCACCACACTAAATGCGCCATTAGTAATCCAGAAGACTAATGGCGCACCTTCCAAGGTGCGCCATTAGTAGTTTTGCAAAAAAATATAAAAAAAAAATACTAATGGCATTTGACCAAAGGCGCCATTACTAGTTTAAACTAGTAATGGCGCACGGTTGATCAGTGTGCCATTAGTAGTATTGCAAAAAAAAGGAATAAAAAATATAATAAAAAAAACAACATTAGTGGCGCACTTTCGGACGGGTGCGCCATTAGTACTTACAACTAGTAATGGCGCACTTTGCCTGGATGCGCCATTAGTATGTTTGGACAGGCGCACTAGTTCAAAAAAAATTTGATACTAATGGCGCACTCTGGGCCAGGTGCGCCATTAGTAGTTTCAACTCTAATGGCGTATCAGCAGGTGGTGCGCCATTAGTATATACTAATGGCGCACCCACTGTCTGGTGCGCCATTAGTGTCAATCCCATCTATAGCCCTTTTTCTAGTAGTGCAAGGGGGGCGCACCAGCCCACTAGGGGCTGGTTCCCCTCCCACTTCAGCCCACGGGGCCCTCCGGGATAGGTGGCCCCACCCGGTGGACCCCCGGGACCCTTCCGGTGGTCCTGGTACAATACCGGGTGACCCCGAAACTTTCTCGATGGCCGAAACAGCACTTCCTATATATAATTCTTTACCTCCGGACCATTCCAGAACTCCTCGTGACGTCCGGGATCTCATCCGGGACTCCGAACAACATTCGGTTTGTTGCATACTCATATTCATACAACCCTAGCGTCACCGAACCTTAAGTGTGTAGACCCTACGGGTTCGGGAGACATGCAGACATGACCGAGACGGCTCTCCGGTCAATAACCAACAGCGGGTCTAGATACCAATGTTGTCTCCCACATACTCCTCGATGATCTCATCGGATGAACCACGATGTCGAGGATTCAAGCAACCCCGTATATTATTCCCTTTGTCAGACGGTATGTTACTTGCCCGAGATTCGATCGTTGGTATTCCAATACCTCGTTCAATCTCGTTACCGGCAAGTCACTTTACTCGTACCGTAATGCATGATCCCGTGACCAGACACTTGGTCACTTTGAGCTCATTATGATGATGCACTACCGAGTGGGCCCAAGTGATACCTCTCCGTTATACGGAGTGACAAATCCGATCTCGATCCGTGTCAACCCAATGTACACTTTCGGAGATACATGTAGTGCACCTTTATAGTCACCCGATTCGTTGTGACGTTTGGTACACCCAAGGCACTCCTACGGTATCCGGGAGTTACACGATCTCATGGTCTAAGTAAAAGATACTTGACATTGTAAAAGCTCTAGCAAAACGAACTACACGATCTTATGCTATGCTTAGGATTGGGTCTTGTCCATCACATCATTCTCCCAACGATGTGATCCCGTTACCAACGACATCCAATGTCCATAGTCAGGAAACCATGACTATCTGTTGATCAACGAGCTAGTCAACTAGAGGATCACTAGGGACATGTTGTGGTCTAAGTATTCACACGTGTATTACGATTTTCGGATAATACAATTATAGCATGAATAAAAGACAATTATCATGAATAAGGAAATATAATAATAATCCTTTTTATTATTGCCTCTAGGGCATATTTCCAACACCTCCAACTAATATAGTAGTAGTAGAGTACTTAGGCACGTCATAACATCACCGTGCATTGCACATACACCATTTAGTGGTAGTACGTAGTAAGAGACAAATGCCGCCCAAGAGTTCCCTTCTCGACCTACTTTTGGGTGTTTGGTAGACTGTATGGAGGGTGCATGAGTCCACACTAGTTTAGCACAAATACACTAGAAGCATGCATGAAGAGAGCAAGCATGAAGAGGGGTGTTGAGTTGAGCATGCATGAAGAGGGAACAACTATGTTGAGATGAGAACGCAACCAAACACACCATATATGCCATGCATGTTCATACCATTTGTGCCTTTCTACTTCACTTATTGCACTACATTACTCAGGTTCGTATGTCCACTCCTGGGTACATGTCCGTCTCATAGTTCCAGTCCCACGTGTTCTTCATATAGATGGAACGATCCTTGCATAACACGTGCACCTTGATGCTAGATGTCTCACGTGTTCGCAAATGGATGAACAAAGCTCACGTAAAAAAATAGAGTCGGAGAACATAGATTCCCGACGACCGAGAAGGAGCAAGGAACCTCGTGGTGGAGCGTGTGCACTCATAATATTTAATATTATTCAGCGATATAAAATCAACCAATCATCTCCACAGTGGACTCGAAGAGTACGAAACACGGCAGCCCGGTGTAGTTACATCATACTAGTACATGGCTAACCCAAGCTATCATCATATTTCTTGGCTTCCGTACGACAACTATCTCTAGTAATCCAGCAGCATGACATCTCTATCAAAGTGCGGCGGGCTAGCGTTTTTGCCGTCTATTGAGGTCGGTTAACTCATCACATGTTAGCGACATGCCAAGAGCATTCTAAAAAAAATTCCTTTCGCATTCCGTTTTCAAAAAGAAAAAAATCCTTTCACGTACGAATTTAATTTGTATGCTTTGAGCAACTTGCATGTCCTATCTTGCTCTGTTTGATACTCTAACTTAGCTAGAGGTTAGACTAACTCATGACTAACCCTGAACTAACTGTAGCCAAAGGGGTGTTTGTGACAGGGTTAGATTAACAATAAATGCACTTGATGGAGAGAGAAAAGTGACTTTTCAGTGGTCCCAATGAGAACTATCTCCAGTTAGCACCTCTTGGGTGGGATATTTTTTTTGGTGGGTTCGGTGCAACTTGCTCCAATTTAAACACTCATGCTTGGATACTTTAGGGCTATTTGAGCCCCAACTAGCTCAAACTAACTCTAACCCATGGATCCAAAAAGGGCCTATGGCCGATCTCGGCCTCGACGCTGCGATCGCGTGCACCGGGAAGCGGCGCTCTCTCGGCCGCCGCGCTACTTCAAAGCCGGCGCCAGTGAGAGGTCGCCTCCGCTCTGGCCGGGCATTAATGCAGCACTGCGCTCTAGGGCGATGTTAACCGTTTCACGTGGGAAGCGCGCGCTGGCAAGGGAGTATAGGTTTTGAACCGTTTCAGGTGTAGTACAAGTAGTTTGCAAAACTACTCAATTATTGCACTCAGTTTCCTAAGAAATGGTGGTAAAAATGTTACTCCATAGCCCGCTTCCCATCTCCTTCCTCTTCCACCACCCGTGCACGTCCGCGGGAAGCGACCGGTCAACCCTTATATAGGAGTTCTAGCACAAAAAGATGTATGCATGACCACTAAAATTTCCATATTAAAGCGTCGCTCCGGCGGGAGTATGACGTATCTTGTTACCTTCGGCCGGGCCATGGCTACCGGGCGACAGCGACCAGAGAAGAGGCGGCGGGAGGGGAATGAATGCAACTATTGTTTGGGTTCGCCTTCCGGCTTAAATAAATGCGCAGCATCACGTGTACCCGCGGGTGCACAAATTGTAACATATGTGTCTGCTTAAGTGGGCGTCACGTAACTAGTGTGTGTGAGAGAGATTTTGAGAGACAGAGTGCGTGTGTGTGACTCTACTCTTCGGACATGTACTCAACCTTTTGCATCAGGGTATAAGTATAATGGTATTTACTTTAGCTAGTGATTTACGTGGCCATGTTGACGTGGTTGTGTCAAAAAATGTCACTTCCTGCTCGTGATTTGCATTATATAATTACAAGCAAGATTCTTGTGCATTGCATGGAACATCAATATGCATTTTTTTACAAAACACCTGTCGTGATTGACCCATGCAGGAGTAATCCCATGTGTGAAAACTAATGATATCTCGAGAATTTTATCAGAAAATTGGTATCTCGAGAATGTCATCAAAAAAATGAAAGATGAGAGATAAGGCGAGGAGGAGTGGAGCGTGGTGGTGAATGGTGGTCGTAATGGGCGGAGGCATGGGGATGGGCCGGCGCCCGGCGTGCAGCGCGACCATGCTAGATTGTTCGAGACTTCCTTTTTTAATTGCTGAGCAATGAGGTTGTGGGAGATAAGGATGTGGAGAGAGGTGCGGGTATCTTTTGTAAAATTATCATAGTTTGCTTTATATCCGTCAGATATAGATCATACGGTCTGTATTAGAAGATGGCAGGCACACCATCATCGCCAACTCGTTTTTTTATAAGGGTATAGATGACAAGTTTGCTGACTACTAAAGTAAAGTGGAATTTGTCCATGTTATGCAAGTAAATTAAGGTTATTGTTTATCATACGGGTAAGGTTGGATGAAGGGTGGTAGGAACAAATGCTCCGCCTAGAGCATGTGTGTGTGAGATGGAGTCTTAGTGTGTCTGTGGGGTGTGTGTGTGTGTGTGTGTGTGTAAGAGAGAGAGAGAGATGGAGTCTTAGTTTGTGTGTGTGTGAGAGAGAGAGAGAGACGGAGTCTTAGTGTGTGTGGGGGGAGGGTGTGCGCGTGCGTGCGTGCATGCGTGTGTGTGTGTGTGTGTGTGTGTGTTTGTGTGTGTGTGTCAGAGAGAGAGAGAGAGATGGAGTCTTAGTGTGTGCGTGTGGGGTGTGTGTGTGTGTGTGTGTGTGTGTCGTGAGGTCCTCTGTGGCGGATGTAATGTAAGTGTGCATGGATTCATCATAGAGAGGTGATGTGTATGGCAGAGGCCACCAACGATGGGGTGCGAGAGAGAAAATGCCCATAGAGAGGGAAGAGAAGGTGTGTACGCGTGAGAGGAGTAGGCATCGAGAGAACGTGTTTGTTCGAGAGACACCAAGGAAGACTACTATATATCGATGGTGCATGTACGCGGGAATTAAACAAAGGGATGGTCTTATTGGTTTCGGGGATATGGGGGAAGAGTGAGAGGCGGGGGGGGGGGGTAGCTAGTAGGAGAGTGTTAAGCGTGAGTGTGCGTTTTACCCATCCAGGCGGAAGTTATGTGCACACAAGAGGAGAACGATTCGATGTGGCATTAGGATTGAGGGTAATTAACTACGTATGGAGACATAGAGACCTTGAACGTGCATGTGTGAGAGGTATACATGTATACGTGGGATGTGTTTGTGTTCGCGCGTGATCGACATAAAAGAAAGTAGACATTAGTCATATGATCAATGACATGGGAGAGACGGATCGTATGACAATATGCATGCATGTGAGAATGTAGGGAAGAAGGCCCGACAATTGAGCATGTGTTTTTGTCTTTAAGAGATAGTGGCATGGGCTGGAGCATGTATCTATGGCGAGCAGAGGGAGTGAGGCACAACGATTATGCAAAAGAGATCAACCTATAAATGCATATGTATGGAGAGACATATATAGTGTGGGTGATAGGAAGCAAGACTCCGTACAAGAAAGAAATGTTGACGGAGAAACTACAGATAGATACAGAGATGGAGATGCTAGCTAGAGGGACATCCGCTAGTTTGGGTGTTGGAGATGACCGCCGGGTGGTTCAGAGGGTGAAGTTATATATGTGTGAGAGGGCACTTGACTGCATGTAGAGAGAAACATATGTAGTGTGCGTGATAGGAATCAAGAGTGAGGGCGAGAAAGAAGGTTGATGGAGAAACAGATAAATAGAAAGATAAAGATGCTAGCTAGTGTGCGTTAGAGATAGGAGTCGAGTGGATCAGAAGGCTGAGTTATGTGTGTGGGTGTGAGAGAGATAGAGAGAGGGTGCATGTGAGTCATATACAAACAGATATCAGGGAGAAATGAGATCCCGAGAGACGGAGTTTTGTGTCTCAGAGAGAAAGATATTTCACAACGAGAGTGATAGCTAGAGAGACATATGAGGGAACACAAGATATCTCTAGGGAGAGAGAGTGTGTGTGAGCGACATACAAGAGAACAATGGAGAAATATGAGACCCTGGGAGACAGAGTTTGTGTTTGTGTGTGAGAAAGAGATATTTAAGAGGAAGAGTCGTAGGTTCTCATATCTAAGGAGTGAAAGACATCTCTGTATGAGGGGTGTGCGAGTGGCACACATGAGAATAGTAGAGAGAAATGAGACCCCGAGAGACTAAGTTTTGTGTTTGGGTGAGAGAAAGAGTTTCCACATGGAGAATCATAGTTAGAGACACATAGTAGGGAGCGAGATATACTTAGAGAGAGATAGAGTGATGAAGGTCGAGGGAGAGAGTACCATCAGTGTGTTACGAAGATAAAAGATCATTGTTGACATACAGGTAGCACGAGAGATACCTGAGAGACGATGAACGCATATAGGTCCAGAGAGATAGTCCTATATAAGCATGAGTGATAGCTATATGAGACGAATATCTGGATTAAAGGGATTCAAATATTTAAACTGGAGATCACGACATCGATGATATCATAACGCAAATTGGTGTATCAAACATGCATATTCATTTGAATTTGGGCACACGTGTAATGTTATATAGTTTATCAATATTGGTGATCCGTAGGTTCTTTAATTACAAACAATGCATGGTTTATATGCAATTAATGTCTAAACGGGATTACACTATATGTTGCGTGTGTGAAACACATTATACATGTTTGAGAAGTAAAAAGACCCGCATGAAATACACATTAATTGGAGACAGTTAGCGAGGAATGCATACATTGGATTTCAACATAAAGTGGTTTCAAATATTTGAAAACCCAAATTGATGGATACAACCTTATGAATCTGAGATCATGCCATTTGTAAACCATATTTATGTATAAATGGTGTTGTGCTTTTGAAAGTATATATAAAAAAATGATGTATATAGAATGTAATTCCAATTCAAAATGGATCCCTTTGAAAAAATAGAATACAAACGTGATTCGAATTGAGTTGGCACGGTGGCGATGCACTCTGCAAAATTTGAACGAAGCGGGGAAAGTCGCAGAATCACCAAACCAAAATCTGCGAGTTGGAAATTACTACTGCCTATCCCTGCCACACAAAGCCTATCTGCTGGATTTCTATAGGTTTTGGTAGGGGTAGGTTTGTAATTTCACCCAAACGTGACGTAACCGCCTCCTACTCGGATTCATACATGGTGGGCGCCAAAACACAGTGTGTCCTCGGGCGAAATCGACTCCCTCCCCTATTCATATTCATACACGGTGGGCGCCAAAAACAAACTCTCGTCGGCAAATATTCGGTGTATGCAAGATTACCGTCCTATCCCCAACCGACTAATATTGTTGTGATGTAGTAGAAATTTGAAACGGGGGCTAAGTTTGTAAATTTCCTCGCATTTGATACAAGCGCGCCCTGAATACATGGTTCCCCCCTTCCTCTCTACCTCCCTTTTCCCCATTCGTACTCCGTGGGTGCCAAAACACCCTCTCCACCCCACCCTCCTCCGTCCGTCGCCGTCCGCCACCCCATCCACATGCGTCCTCCTCCACCATGCGGAGCTGATACCCCGCCGCCGCCGTCCATTACAAGAGATCGACCTATCTCATCCACGGCTTCGGACCGGGATCCTTGCATCCCGTCCTCTCGCTTCATCCCCGCCGTCGTCCACCTTGCCAGCGTCGCTCCTATGACCGTCTCGTCCACCGCACCCCACCGCCATTGTCTACCCTCCTAGATCTGCTTCCACGCCGCCGACAGCCATCGCTACCGCAGCACCGTCAAATTCTCAGCAGATGCGTACATGGTGCCGCACCAGAGGCGGTACTCTTTCGTATCTGCTCAACTTATTTATCGCAGCAAGAAAATAGATCGCCACTGCTTTACTCTGATTTCTTGTCTTGGTTGCGAAGTTTCCTTTGTCCGGTTTGCACCTTCAGATCCGCCATGGCACGCTCAACACTATACTCCCAATGCTTATGGTTTTCCCTTTTATATTCCACACTAGTTAAATCACAGTAGACTAAATTTCAAAATCGGGTCAGTCAATTTTTCAGAGCTCGCCGGAGTTTGCCGGTGCGAACGAAGGGGCTCGGGTGGTTGTGGGGCCTCGTCGAACGAAGAAAACTCGACGCGGGTGGGGGTTGGGGCGGGGGTGGGGGTGGGCGTGGCGGAGGAACACATGCGGTGGGGCCCGGTGGTCCGGCTGGCGGCCCGTGCTGTGTTTTGTATGGGAAGAGTTAGAGACAAGGAAGAAGAAGGATTAGGAGATGTAGGATCTTCATCCAACCGCCTGAAATAGTCGAGAGACAGCTTGGAGTTGCATTCTTAATGCGCTCTGGTTCATCATGTGTGGGCACTGCGCAACCAACATTTTATTATCCAAAATCTGCTTGCTCTTCTTTACATGTTCCTCTTTTGTTCTTCTTTAATATGTACTCTCTCCGTTCCTAAATACAAGTCTTTGTATAGATTCCACCATGGACTACATATGGAGCAAAATGAGTGAATCTACACTCTAAAATGTATCTGGATACATCTGTATGTGATCCATAGTGGAAATCTCTACCAAGACTTATATTTTGGAATGGAGGGAGTATGATAGTAGTACAGTATGTTCCTTGTACTGAAGATGAGCAGGGACATTTGGAGTGTAGAGGTCTATACGGTCGGTTGTGATGGACACTTTGAGCCTCTCTGATTTGTAGGATTTTGTAAACATAGGAATAGGATTTGTAGTGACCTACCCACTTGAATCCTATAAGAATAGCAAGGAAATGCGCGGAGCTGTGTCACCTTTGAGAGTTACACTGATATTAATGATCAAGACCTTGACTTGAAGAGAGCTGGTATCCGAAGCCTTTCTAGCCGTACCGGCAATACTAGCACTTATATTCCAGCAAGTTCCACTTTGCTGATTTTACTCTGATGCTTGAGGTTTTCCCATTATATCTACACTATGATATGTGTAGTTGCTTTGTGTTGCACTAGCAGCAGTCCACTCTTGAAGATAAACACTGCAATGACTTACAAAATTGGCACCAAGGCATTGAGTGCCATTCTGGATGCAATGAAACTCATACGATCCCCAATTGTTGACTCTTGTTCGAATATGATCCTAATGACTCTTGTTCAAAATTGCCACATATAGAGAGACAACATGGAATTGCATTTCTTTGGGCACTGTGATTCATCATGAGTGGGCAACCAACATTGTATGCAATGAAGCGGAACCTCAAGAATATGCTTCCTCTTCTGTTCTTTAACATGTTCCTCTTTGTTTATTCTGTATTTAGTACGTACAGTATGTTCCTTGTCAGGAAGGGGCGCAGGGACATCTGCAGTCAACAGCTGATAGAGCTGGCCTGTACGTGATCGATAGGCTTTCAATTACTAGCGGCAATACACACCGTATTTTCAAGCCAGCTCCACTTTCCCGATTTATATATCGTGGTTATGGTGTACCCCTCTTATGTACACTATGATCTGCCTAGTTGTTGTGTGCTCTTGTTATCATGGTTTGGCAATAAACTCGCTATACAGTATATTATAAACCTATCATCTGCCAACTATCCTTACTTCTGGAGCCTATTTTTTTGTGTACTTGTGCCAGATTATATAAATGCATGCACCATATTACAGCACACATCAGCTCTCTCATCAGAATCCCGTGATAGCACACAAGTGTTTACAAGGGAGCCCCTGTATTAGAATATCATCTGCATTAGAAAGATAATCTCACAACTACTTATGTTTTCATGGTTCTCAGATATTATACGCAATTACAGTGAATATCAAAATCCGTGCATCAGAAGAATATTGTGGAACACTGCAATGACTTGCAAAATTGGCACCAAGGCATTGAGTGCCATTTCTGGATGCAATGAAACTCATACGCTCCCCACCTGTTGATTCTTGTTCAGAATATCATCCTAATGACTATTCTAACCTCGAGGAGTCAAAGGCAAATGGCCTGTCCTGTTCACCCATCAAGGTGCCTGTTCTAATTTGGCAAGGTTTTATTGATTGCGCTTATCTTGCATATGTTGTCTTGCATTTCTTCTACTTTGTTGCACCGCCATCTGCTTAGTTTACTCATCATATAACTCAAGATGCCATGCCCATCCATTATCAATACATATTCCATTTGTCATCATACCATGTTTTTCTACTCAAATGATGTTCTTGTACATCAGACATAAAAAAGGAAGAGGGTGATTGCCGAACCTGAAGGAGCACTAGCAAAGTCCTTGAAAAACGTGGTGGTGCCGAGAAATCGAATGTCACCACTTATATTGGTTGTACAACCAGTGACACAAAACGTAGGACCGACTCCAGCAGACTGTACCAATACTTCACTGGCCACACCACTAGCCCCACCACACAGGACCTGCTCTCCTGCAAAAGTTATACCGATTTTATTTGCGATAGCACCAAATTGCACCACGTAAAAATCCCACTCCAAAGAAAAAGTACAAGTCCACCGTGAAGACCTATCCCAACTGCAGAGACTGCCAATTCCTGCAGATTGGAAACCCATTCCATTTATTCCCAGTTTAAAAGACAATGCTTTCAATGTTGTTAGGTACTACGTTCATATATTCCCATCATGGGAAGATTATAGTGAAGACAAACACCATTTTCATATCTTCCTGTCCAACTTCCGTGTAAGTGCTATTATTCATGGTTATTATTTTCCTGTTTTCTGCTGATTGAACACATCAATGATTTACATTACATTATTGTAACTAGGCGAGGGTCAATCTGGATAGTCATGACGAGCAAAGCTTGCTTGTACTTTTCAAGGAAGCATTGCAACAGTATCGGTGTTACCTGAGGAAATCACACTTTCCGGTGAAGTCTCTTGTGCTAAATTTAGAAGACATTGAAAGGAAAAACCTTGTTATGCACTAGTCTCGTTCCCAGGATGAGGTACTGTCTATGAATTCACATGACAATTTGAACTTCTACTTTTCCGCATGTGCCTTATGGATCTTTTTTGCAGGAAATCTGCTCGAAGAAGAATTCCGGTTTGAAAAGAACGACAGGATATCGCAAATATGTTGCCCGCTGCTTTGCTCCTGTTAGTACCTGTTGTCCTCTATCACTGTACTTGCATACATACCCAGTTCATTATGTGACAGCAGTATGCATGATAGCTTGCTTATCAATTATTCGCTCCAAATTATCTAATCTGTATGAATGGTTACATTAGTGTAGAATATATCCAATGCCAATGAATTTTTTTAGCTCTGCATTGTTCTTGTAAGTACATGTTGTCCTTTATCGATTGTACTTATATTGACAGTAGTTGTTCATGTACCATCACTCTGCAGCTTATTTTCCTTTGCCCTCCATTTTCTACACATGAGATCTATATTTACTCTTACCATAAGGTTGGTCTTGAAGAAGTTTAGTCATGCATTGCTCTTGGTGTGCCTTTTGCCTCAGTCATTGTACATACATTTATAGATACTTGGTTATGTAGCATCACTCTTCATCTTATCTTAAATATTCTCCATTTTTTCGTATATTATCACATCTATATTTACTCTTAACAAAATGTAGAATAAAGGCAATGCTTATGAAGAAGATTCTGTGGTAAACTTCTTGAATTGCCCCCCATCGGCATGGACAAGGGCTTTATAGAGCCCTGTCTTCACCAAGAATGTAAGTGTGTCCTTCTCAAGCCTTCAAACTTTATTGTGTATATTTGGTTAGGCATGACTGCAATAAATTGTTTATTTTTTGTTTTTGCGTCTAATTGCATGTTTAAAGTTTATTATGTAGTTCATAAACAAAAGTTTGTCCTTCTCAATTTAAGTTTTCAGTTGTAGAACCAAGTTCCTTCTTCATACCCTGTAAATTATACTATACGAACAAGTGATCTTCTTTTGCACTTTGCATGTATGCTTCTATTCTTCATCCAGAATACAGTCTGATCTTTGTGGTGAACCTACCCACTACAGCACAATGTCATATTCTGCAATGTCTTAACTATGAACAATGTCATATCATTTTACTATTATTTAAACCGTCTCTTTATTTGCCAATCTGAAATGGGATAAATTGACAGCACACTATCCATTGATACTTATGAGTTTTTGATCTATAATCCAGTGGTGTCGTGAAGCCGCCAACTCCTTCACAATGTCATTTCCTGCCATGTCTTGACCTGCACAATATCATATTGTGTTAATGCAATTTTAAACTGTGTCACTTTATTCGTCAGTAAGAAATGTGATGAATTGTCAGCACTGATACTTTTATGTGCAAAACCTGTCAGCTGTCTGCTTGTTTATCTTTCAGAGTGAGGAATATATAAGTGTTGAACAAGCGCAGTCTCATCATATTGCTCAGCTGCTTGCGGTGTAGCTCCCCACCAGGGCTAACCTTTCTTGAACTCTATTGAAGTGCTGTCGGTTTTGGATATTATTTTCTCGGAATGTTTATTTGCACTGGTGGCGATCTTTGATGACCAGTGTATGTAATCTGCTGTCTGCTTGTGCTTTATTATCATAGTGGCGAACTTTGCTGCCCAGTGGATGTAATATGATGTAATTTCTTTATTGTATAGTCTAGGTTTTTCTTATTCACGATGCTGCAGTTATTTTACTGTATATATATCCTGTCTTCGCAGTAAACCGGCCAAACCATAAAATTACGGTACATAATCGGGCCGTCATGTAATCACGATGTATGATCCGCATCATGGGCTCCGTCATCTTGGTCCGTTAAAAGGCCAAAAGTAAACTGGCCCACTAGTAGATTCGGGCCTTTAATAGGCCGAGTAACCCCTGGTCCTCTTTTCGCAAGAAAACTCAATGGGCTTTAGGAGGCCGAGAAGTAGGTTGGGCCCGAATCGTGCGAACAGCTCATGGGCCGGCAAGAGCCGAAATGGACCCCAGCCCATGATTGTGCGAATCAAATCACGGGCTTTTAACAGCCAAAATTGTCTCGGTCCTTGTTTGGCCCAATCGGATATCGGCGAAAGGTGCCGGATGCAAACTGGGCCGTAGTTAGGCCCTACTATATGACGGGCTTTTAACAGGCCGAAATTAATATAGGGCCGAAATGTTAAACAGGCCCTTAACAGGCCGAAACTAATGTCAGGACGAATTACTACATGGGCCTTTAGCAAGTGGGCCCAAAAGCATAGCGTCCAGTTGACGGGTCGAATCTGATATGGGCCATAATTTAGCCCAAAGCCTCTTAAAGGGTCGGACCTGATCTGGGCTGTAATTTGGCCCAGAACATGGTAGGCTTTTCACAGGCCGGATCTCATATGGGCCATTATTAGGCCCGAAACGTGGCAGGCCATTAATGGACCGGATCAAATATGGGCCGGCATTTGGCCCAAAACATGGCAGCCAGTTAATGGGTCGGCCTACTAGGGTCCTCAAAATCTTGTGGGCCTACAGCTAGGCCGGCCCATTAATGTCGGCGTAATCTCGTGGGCGTTTAGCTGGGCCGACCCATTATGATCCGCAAAAATCTTGTGGGCCTTTACCTGGGCCGGCCCATTATGGCACACAAAAATCTTGTGGGCCTTTACCTGGGCCGACCCATTATGGCCCGCAAAATCTTGTGGGCCTTTAGCTAGGCCAGCCCATTATGGTCCGCAAAATCTTGTGGGCCTTTAGCTGGGCCGGTCCATTATGGTCCGCAAAATCTTGTGGGCCTTTAGTTGGGCCGGCCCATTTAAACTTGATGGGCCGGTCCACGTGTCAACATATCATCGGCGCGTCTCGCCCATTGGATGAGTGACACCTGTGCCAACGCGGACCTGACACGTGGTCTCCTCCAGCCAATGATGATTTTACACGTGGAAAATCCCCATTGGTCGGGACTGTTAACGGGTTATCGGATCCAAAACCCGACCCGATAGCTTAACGGCGTTCCGTTATGGTGGATGCCACGTGTCGGTCACCCTTGATGAAAGCACTTCTGTGACGCCAGCGATTTATCGTCATGGAAGTGGACACTTCCGTGATGATAATTTTGGTAATGTCATGGAACACTTCTCTGACAAAGATGTATGACTATCTTGATTCTGTCATAAAATCGTCATGGATGTACATGCGTGACAAAAAATGCGACCTACTGTGACAAACACGTATCATCACGGAAGTGTATTTTTTTTGTAGTGGAGCCGACTCAACTTTAGTCACCACATGTATAGTATGCATGCATGTATGTATATATATACCCGTGATCACCTCCAGAGTGATCACGGCCCGATAGTATAGCATGGCAGATAGACAAGAATGTAGGGCCGCTGATGAAGTACTAGCAACCTATACTAAGCATGTAGGATTGCAGGTAAAGGTATCAACAGTTGTAGCAACAATGACAGGCTATGCAACAGAATAGGATTAACCGAAAGCAGTAACATGCTAAACTACTCTAATGCAAGCAGTAGAGAGAAGGAATAGGCAATATCGGCTGATCGGGGGGGCTTGCCTGGTTGCTTTGTAGGCAGAAGCGGACCCTCGAAGGTGAAGTAGTCGATCACTGGTTCAACCGCAGTCTCGGGGTCTACCGGAAAGAAGTAACGGAGGGGGAACACTATAAATAACAGAGCAATCAAAGCATCATAAAGCATAACATGGCAATACGCGGTGTTAGGGGTTTCCTAACGCAGTACTAGGTGCTACCGGCGAAAGGGGGAAACATCCGGAAAGTGTTCCCGGTGTTTGACATTTTCGGACAGATGAAATGGAGGGGGATGGTTGCATGTTCGCTATGCTAGGGACGTGTGGCAGGCTAACATAGTGCGTAACCGGATTCAACATATTTTTCTGACCGTTTTCATATATAAATTATTACCATCCGAGTTATGATTTATTTTATATGATTTTTCAAAGTTTTAAATCTTTTCTGGATTTATTTCAATAAAATTAATTCGAAAAATATATAACAGAAGGGCTGGGTGCACCCAGTAGTGCACAAAGGTTGACCAGTGGGCCCTGTTTACTGCCGATCGTGACAACGATGACACATTGGACCGTCAACAGGCTCAGGGGTCCCTACGTTAGTGTCTTAACAATGTCTAATTTGATTTTCTTTAATCTAATCAATAGGGGTCGCACATGTCATTTGCTATAGACTAGGTTAGTACTAATCTAATCCTAGGCTAACCTAATACACACACGCACACACACAGAGCGCCGCCAAGACAGAACGCACGCACACACGCGCCACAAGATGGCCGCCGGCCATGGCTGCAACAAAGCAGCACTGCTTGTGTGTGTGTGGGGGCGATGCGCGAAGTGGAACCGGACCGAGATGGCGAGGCTGGCGCCGGCCACGGCAAGAAGAAGCACCACCGCACTTAGGGCAAGCAATGAGCAAAGCGAGGATGGAGGCCGCTGACGGCGGGTTGCAGCAGCAGCAGTAGCGGTGGCCGGATGGCGTGGGTCTCGAGCGTGGGGGCGCACTGGAGCGCGTGGGCGCTCGCTGGGGTGAGCAGGGAAACGGGCGTGGTCAGGGCCGTGGGAGAGCACGCCCGGAGCAAGCTCCGGCCATGGCAGCCGAGCGCGGGGAAGGCGTCAATAGCGACAAATCGAAGCAGGGAGAGAGGGGATCCGGGAGAGGAGCTCACAGAGAGCTCGGGGGCGCGGTCGAGGAGGCCGGGGTAGACCGGAACGGTGGGAATCGACGACGGCGGTCGGTGGTGTACGTGACAAAGACGACGGCGATGGCGTGCGCACGGGCCGGGATGGCTTGAGCTGGTGCCCTGGACGGACAAAGCTGACAGCGGCGGATCTCCTGGACTCCTTCTCCTGCGACTACGATGGCCACGACAACAGTGACGACGAGCGCGGTCATCGCACGAGATTTTGAGATCGATTTCGAGCAGATGGGAGGGGGCGCGATGGGGAAACAGGGGAAACTGGATGAAAGAGAGCTAGGGTTTCGCGAGGACACCTTATAGGTCGAGCGGAGGCTACGTGGAGGCCATCCATGGCCAAGACGGCATGGATGCACGCCACCCCTTTCTGCCTCCTATAGCGGAAGGATGGGGATGACTAGGTGGGTTGGGCTGTTTCCTGTAGCTAGTTGGGCCGAAGTGCATAGTGGGGGCGCATGCGGAGTGGCACCGGAGCGAAGCTGGCGAGGCTGGGCGCCGGCTACGGCAGCAGCAAGCACCAGCCGCGCTCAGGGTAGCGGCAGTGAGCAGGCGAGGGCGGAGGAACGCGGGACGGTGCGGTTGTAGCCGCACGCAGCAGTAGCGGTGGCCGGATGGCGTGGGTCTCGCGCACGGGGGCGCACCGGAGCGCATGGGCGCTCGCTGGGGTGAGTAGGGAAACGGGCGTGGTCAGGGCCGCGGGCGAGCACGCCCGGAGCGAGCTCCGTCCATGGCAGCCGAGCGCGGGGAAGGCGTCAATGGCGACAAATCGAAGCAGGGAGAGAGGGGATCTGGGAGAGGAGCTCACAGAGAGCTCGGGGGCGCGGTCGAGGAGGCCGGGGTAGACCGGAGCGGTGGGAATCGACGATGGCGGTCGGCGGTGTACGTGATGAAGACGACGGTGATGGCGTGCGCACGGGCCGGTATGGCTTGAGCTGGTGCCTTGGACGGACAAAGCAGACAGCGACTAATTCTCCTGCGACTACGGTGGCCACGGCAACAGTGACGACGAGCGCGGTCACCGCACGAGCTTTTGAGCTCGATTTCGAGCAGATGGGAGGGGGCGCGATGGGCAAACAGGGGGAACCGGATGAGAGAGGGCTAGGGTTTCGGGAGGACACCTTGTAGGTCGAGGGGAGGCTACGTGGAGGCCATCCATGGCCAAGACGGCATGGATGCACGCCACCCCTCTCTGCCTCCTATAGGGGAAGGATGGGGATGAATAGGTGGGTTGGGCTGTTTCCTGTAGCTAGTTGGGCCGAAGTGCACAGTGGGGGCGCATGCGCCGAGTGGCTCCGGAGCGGAGCTGGCGAGGCTGGGCGCCGGCTACGGCGGCAGCAAGCACCAGCTGCACTTAGGGCAGCAACAGCGAGCAGGCGAGGATGGAGGCGCGCGGGACGGCGCGGTTGCAGCCGCAGGCAGCAGTAGCGGTGGCCGGATGGCGTGGGTCTCGCGCGCGGGGGCGCACCGGAGCGCGTGGGCGCTCGCTGGGGTGAGCAGGGAAACGGGCGTGGTCAGGGCCACGGGCGAGCACGCCCGGAGCGAGCTCCGTCCATGGTAGCCGAGCGCGGGGAAAGCGTCAATAGCGACAAATCGAAGCAGGGAGAGAGAGAACCCGGGAGAGGACCTCACAGAGAGCTCCAGGGCGCATTCGAGGAGGCCGGGTAGACCGGAGCGGTGGGAATCGACGACGGCGGTCGGCGGTGTACGTGACGAAGACGACGGCGATGGCGTGCGCACGGGCCGGTATGGCTTGAGCTGGTGCCCTGGACGGACAAAGTTGACAGCGGCGGATCTCCTGGACTACTTCTCCCGCGACTACGGTGGCCACAACAACAGTGACGACGAGTGCGGTCACCGCACGAGCTTTTGAGCTCGATTTCGAGCAGATGGGAGGGCGCGCGATGGGGAAACAGGGGGAACCAGATGAGAGAGAGCTATGGTTTCGGGAGGACACCTTATAGGTCGAGGGGAGGCTACGTGGAGGCCATCCATGGCCAAGAGGCATGGATGCACGCCACCCCTCTCTGCCTCCTATAGCGGAAGGATGGGGATGACTAGGTGGGTCGGGTTGTTTCCTATAGCTAGTTGGGCCGAAGTGCACAGTGGGGGTGCATGCGCCGAGTGGCTCCGAGCGAGTCGAGGTTGGGCGCCGCTACGGCGCAGAAGCACCACCGCCGCCAGGCAACAAGCAGCGAAAGCGGCGAGGGCAGGGCGCTGGGCGGCGCGCGTTGCAGCCACAGCAGCGATAGCGGTGGCCGGATGGCGTGGGTCTCAGCAAGGCGGCGCACCGGAGCGCTGTGGGCGCTTGGGTGAGCAGGGAAGCAGGCGTGGTCAGGGCCGCGGGGCAGCACGCCCGGAGCGAGCTCCGGCCATGGCAGCCGAGCGTGGGGAAGGCGTCAATAGCGACAAATCAAAGCAGGGAGAGAGGGGATCCGGGAGAGGAGCTCACAGAGAGCTCGGGGGCGCGGTCGAGGAGGCCGGGGTAGACCGGAGCGGTGGGAATCGACGACGGCGGTCAGCGGTGTACGTGACGAAGACGATGGCGATGGTGTGCGCATGGGCCGGTATGGCTTGAGCTGGTGCCCTTGACGGACAAAGCTGATAGCGACTCCTTCTCCTGCGACTATGGTGGCCACGGCAACAGTGACGACAAGCCCGGTCACCGCACGAACTTTTGAGCTCGATTTCGAGCAGATGGGAGGGGGCACGATGGGGAAACAAGGGGAACCGGAGGAGAGAGGGCTAGGGTTTCAGGAGGACACCTTATAGGTCGAGGGGAGGCTACGTGGAGGCCATCCATGGCCAAGACGGCATGGATTCACGCCACCCCTCTGTGCCTCCTATAGCAAAAGGATGGGGATGACTAGGTGGGTTGGGCTATTTCCTGTAGCTAGTTGGGCCGAAGTGCACAGTGGGGGCGCATGCGCCGAGTGGCACCGGAGCGGAGCTGGCGAGGCTGGCGCCGCCACGGGCGGCAAGCACCGGCCGCGCCAGTGGCAGCAGATGCAGCGACGTGCGAGGGCAGAGGCGCTGCTGGGCGGTGCGGTTGGCAGCAGTAGCAGATGTGGCCGGATGACGTGGGTCTCACATGGGCGCACCGAGTGCGTGGGCGCTGGGTGAGCAGGAAACGGGCGTGTTCAGGTCATGGGCGAGCATGCCGGGCGAAGCCGCCATGGCAGCCGAGCACGGGCAAGGCGTCAATAGCGACAAATCGAATCAGGGAGAGAGGGGATCCGGGAGAGGAGCTCACAGAGAGCTCGGGGGCGCGGTCGAGGAGGCCTGGGTAGACGGGAGCGGTGGGAATCGACGACGGCGGTCGGCGGTGTACGTGACGAAGACGACGACGATGGCGTGCGCACCTTGTAGGTCGAGGGGAGGCTACGTGGAGGCCATCCATGGCCAAGACGACATGGATGCATGCCACCCCTCTCTGCCTCCTATAGCGGAAGGATGGGGATGACTAGGTGGGTTGGGTTGTTTCCTGTAGCTAGTTGGGCCGAAGTGCATAGTAGCACTTGTTTCTTTTCTCTTTCCTTTTTTCTGTTAGTTTATTTATCCCCTATTTTGTATTAATTTTGGCACTAAAAGATTTTCGTTAAATTTGAAACTTCTCACATAATTTACTCGTGATATTTTGGTGCTCCCAAAAAGTTTGAGGTTAACTAGAAATGTTTGAAATTAAGATTATATTAAAATAGGCATAATAAGTGCTTCTTGGCCACTTTAAATATTTCTAGGGGCAATTAAAAATCCACTACATGTTGTTTTCTGCATGTTAATTACTTAGTGAATATTTGCAACCCATCGAACATTTTTATTTGAAAGTTTGAAGAAATACGAATTTGACTTGTTATTTGCAATTTGAATTTGACTCGGATTTTCATCAAGGGGCTATCTGGTTTAATAAAACACGATGACATGGCACACTAGGATGTGGTTACTGTAGATTAATTATCGGGGTGTTACAAAACCCGTAATAGCTATTGAATTTACTTTGATTGGATTACCATTAGGATTAAGTTGCAAAGATTATAGAGATGCCAAATAGCAAGGTAGGAATTGAACAGAGACATCCATGAGAGGTGCGGGTTTTGGGCGAACAAATTCATTTCGACCATCCTATATCCCCCAAAACAACATCATCAAGCACACTCGGGTAGGCTCATCAATCTCATATAAGGGGATGAACCAGTCAATTTCAACCGGTTGTACCTTTGTACGCGCCAAGAGATTCGACTCTGCAGCCATGGCCTTCCAAAGTCACTCAGCATGGTTTTACGCACAAAACACATGGAACGAGTCCTCAACTTCCCTTCCACACAACGGGAAAATTGTCGTCACCTCTAGGCTAAGCGCCACACAAAATATTGCACCTTTGAAGGTGTTGTTGGCTACGCCAGAAAGCTTTCCATTCATCTCGGCTACCACCAGTGTGCCATATAGAAGAAGCAATCGACGAGTTTGCAAGCACATCTGCCGCCAGTCGGTAAGCACTGCCGTAGAGGGAACACTTTGTTGTTTTTCCGGCACACAAGCTATAAAATCATCTCCAAATTGAACTGAGGCCGGATCTCCTGGATTTCAATAATATCATTGGAAGAAAGTGTTACCTGATTTTTGGCATGTCCCATGAGGTGGTAGCTTCGTGTCGACGAGGCAAAGCATGGCCACTTGTTCGAGGAGATCGCGGCGAAGGTGGCGCGCTCGGTGGCTGACGGGATGGCTGCTAATGTCAACAACTCCACATGTGTACAATAAAGCCGGGCCGTCCCACTCGGTCATCGACCTTACCTCCACCGACGTGGATGGGCTCCTACCCAGTGGTGGGAGTGCAGTTGCGTGCTCCCACCGGTGCGGGTTCGAACCCTATGGAAGTCTGACATATATATATATATATATATATATATATATATATATATATATATATATATATATATATATATATATATATATATATAATATATATAATATATATATATAATATATATAATCACAATAATAATATATAATATATAATATAATAATCTCTATCTCTACCTACTAATAAACCAGCTATCGCTTCTGGTCGTCCGTCGTGGTTGTTTTGCAAAAAGGCCCCTATGTTTATAGAAAATCAACCCGCAGTCGCTGTTTTAGTGGCACCCAGAGAAAATGTTTCGATTTTGCAAAAAAGACTCTGTAGTTTGATATATTCAACCCGCGGTCCATATGTCCATATGTCCGAGGACCAGGTCAACGTGAGCACACGGCGGCTCGAGCGGCGCTGTCGCGGCGGCTCGATGCAGAACGGCGGCAGCGGCGATTAGAGCTTGCAGGGGCTAGATTCGTGCGCGGGAGGGGCTGGGGAGGCGAATACGGAGGTTGGCGGTGAGGCGGGGGTCGCTGGCGACACCCACAAATCCAGAACCAGAGAGCTAGAGAAGGTTGTTCTCAACCGGCCGGCGAGATGGAGAATGCGGTGGGCGCGCTGTCGGACATGGTGGAGGCACTGCCAGGCAAGCTGGGCGAGCTACTGCAGCAGGAGTACGAGCCGCTCTCCTGTGCCCGCGGGGACGTCACCTTCTTCCAGGCCGAGCTGAGCACGATGCACGCCGTCGTCCTCCGGCCGTGAAGCCCTTGAGGAGCCCGACGCCCGTGCCACCACCGATCGCCAGTCCACGACATCGCCTACGACATCGAGGAATGGGTCGACCTCTTCGCCCACCGCGTCGACGCCGGCACCAACAACGCTGCCGCCGGCACCAACAACACTGACGCCGCCACCTCCCACCGGTTCTCCCGCTGGATCCGGCGGCTCACCAGCATCCCCAACCGCCACATCTTCGCCACCGAGCTGAAGGAGCTCCGAGCGCGCGTCGTCGAGGTGAGCAAGTTGCGGAAGCGCTATAGTCTCGGCCCACAAATGTCGTCTCATCACGCGCCTGCCGCGGGACGGGGTGGCGGGGATGGTGACCAGAGTGGGATCGGACGGGCCGCGGGACGAGGTGGCGGGGATGGTGACCAGAGCGGGCTCGGATGGCCTCAAGGTCGTGTTCATCGTCGGGATGGCCGGCTCCGGGAAGACGACGCTTGCTAGGGAGTTGTATATAGGTTGCTCAACACGGGGTTCAAGTGCCGCACGTCAGTTCCAGTCGGGCGGAGCTAGGAGGAGGTGATCAGCGATATGCTATCCCAAGTGGACAACGAGTACAGCAGAGGAGGAGGTGATGTGGGCGATGTGGCTCAATCGATTGGGAGGCTGAGGCAGCATATGCAATATAAGAGGTACTCTATTACAAGAAATATGTCAACTTGTGACCACCACTATTGGTCACTGAAAGGTCATGGTTTTTCATTTGCGACCTTTTTGTGACCAAAAAGAGAAGGTCAAAAGTTGGCGGTCGTAAACTGACTATAGCGACCTTTCTTCTGGAATGGTCGAAGACGTTTATGACCAAAATATGTCCACTGTGGCGTTTTGGTCACTAGCAACCTCCCTAGGCCACGCAGGCATCCAGCGTGGCAAGCTGATGTGGCACAAGATTCAGCCCGGTCCAATTCGGTTTTTGTACATGGGCCTAGCCCAACAATTCAAGTTTTTTTCCAAGTTAATTCTTGTGAGCTACATGGGCTAAGCCCAATATTTCAGCTTATTTATTTTTTGGCCTTGGCCTTCTTACAATCATTTATTTTCTATTTCAATAATTATATTTTGGCGCTGGTCTCACTAATCATAATGCCATACATCAGTCACACATGTCAGAAATTTCAAAATTGCTCAGATTATATTCATAATTGGGTCCCACTGGTCAAGATTCCATTTCACATCTTTTCAACATACATAATCATTATTTCAAATAGGACAGAACAGATACAATTCATTAACACTACATTAGACTTTTACAATATTACAATTTACACTTGGCTTCACACTTCAGAACCAAAAACGCTTTGCTAAGTACAGAACCATAAACTCTTTGCTAAGTACTGCTTCACACTTGGCTTCACGGCTTCACACTCCAAAAAAATAGGACTGGAGCTCCTGTAAAAGAATGAACATAAAGGCCACCAAAATTACTGCTGAGGCCAGAACCAAACAACTTCAATATTACAATAAAAAGAAGTCTCGGGTTTATCAAGCACAAAGAAAACAAAGACTTTGTGGCCATCAGTTAGATCTGAATATAGAACAAAAGAGGTTTCAGGTTTAGACTGAAAAGGAAGAGCTAGTTATGCATGATGTCTCAGGTTTAAACAAAAGATCAAGACCACAATTTTAACAAGAGATATATAGTCAGTCCAATTGAACAAAACCGAGACAGTAGCATTATGAGTATTTAAGTGGAGATGTAGAAGGAAATCAAATGAATTTATTCTGGAGACAATGAATAAAATTAGGCAATCAACAACTTAAGCATCACAAGAATGAGCAGTACAAGAAATATGAGCATTACAAGAATGTGTTAGCAGCACAAGAATTAGCAGCACATACATGTCTGCACGATCCAACAAGAATGATTATATTCAATTTTGTTAGCAGCACAAGAATGAGCAGTAGCAGCCCAAGTAGCACCACCACCAGCACAAGTGCACACCTATTCAAGCAAGCAGCTAGCAGTAGAAGCATTCAAACAGCAGTAGCACTATCACATGCAGTTTTAATTAATTAAATGAGCAGGCAACAAAGGCAATTACAAATCTAGGGGCAGGAGGTAGTGAGAGCAACTCAAATATACACTACTAGAGGGATCGTCAAGATGTAGGGGATGGAGGTGTCTCACTTGGTTTCAAAATAAGATGCACAAAATGACAACCACATAAATATAGCAGTGCATAGTACTGAGGAAATAGGGACATCTCTTTGCTAACATGTATAATTCGGAGCAGCAATAGCAAGCAAAGGAAGGTGAGAGGGAGATGGAGAGGCTCAGTGATACGCTTCTCATACGGAGCAAACCCAGCGACCTCCGTGATCAAGTTCCTGACGAAATGCACCATGTTGGTACCTTTCTGCGAACCAAAATGCAAACCAAACAAGCATGTCTCTATTCTTCCATGCAACTGGTGATAAGCATAGAAAACTATACTGGTGTAGTATGCCAAAAACTAAAACATAAATAGGCAATGTAAATTGTCATGTGGTAACAATAAAAAGAACCAAGAATGACAAACAGGCTAAGCTGATAATATCAGGATGACAAGCTTCAACTTGTACTGTGATTTTTGGACAAATAGAACTGCATAACAGGGAAGATAACTAGTACAAACCATGAAAAATTGAGATGCCATTTACAGCCTTTTAATAACTCATGGAATTTCGAAGACAAAAAAAATCCTGCTGAACGGCATACAACCCTCGGCAACCAGTTTGCTCTCAAAACTGGTACATGGATTTTAGATAAAGTAAAAAGACTAGTTGAGTGGTCACTCTAAAGAACAAATTAATTGTATAAGTCAAGTAGTTGGCAAGATCACATTGATCAAACAACTAAAAAGTTTCTCAAGCAATGACAGCCCAATGAATGGTGGATTGTTTGGGCACGTCAATCATGGTGCTAAGAATCCACGACTAGTTACTCACCTTTACAAGTGCTGCTCGCAGATGAACAACAGCTTCTTTTACACTAGTGCGAATCGTGTCATACTCTGACCTGCAAAAGGTAGTATGGGAAACTTATTACTGCTTGTACACCAATGTTTAATGCAGCAGATCAATACCTCATTTATGGTTCTTATTTCGACGCGTTGCACACGATAGTATGTGAAAGTTATTAGTGGACTACACCCCTTAAACATTGGTACTTATCTTTTAACGATCACACACTATCATTGTCTACTCATGATGTATTTACTCCAAGCAAGAAAATTGTGCAGTTAGATACCACAAGTCAATATTGCCAATCATACAAACAGATAAGCCAGGATTTCATGAGTAGCGACCAAGTAACTACAGATTGCTAGTCTGTATTACAGTTATCAAAATTTAACCTGATATCATCCCTAAATAATCAACAAAGCAGGAACCCCGGAAGACGATAGTATAACAAGCAAGCAACGCCTAAAAGCAATTGGCTATAAATCCAGCCCTGCTGCCTCAGCTGATACACCATGACATAGGAAAATTGCTAAACCTCACTAAATGTCACGAAATAACGCATTGATAAACAAAGGCTGTGGTTATTGCTAGTAATTTTCATGGGGAAGAAACATCACAACAGGCCCCGACTGGAAGGGCTGACGTGGGAGCCCTCGAGGCCCTGGAACACCCTCCGGATCCTCTCCAGCCTCCGCTCATGGTCCTGCGATGCAACAAGCAGATCTTCTCAGGACCGCCCAAACCGAAGGGGAACGGATGTGGATGTGGTTGTGGATGTGGTGGTTACTCGTTACCTTGAGGTCGAGGGGCTCACCGGCGCGCTTGAAGTAGACCTTGACGAGGAGGAGGCCCTCGTCGTGCTTGGAGAGGAAGCGGCCGCGGCTGACAAGGTCGAGCAGCACGAGGTTGTAGGTGGAGGGCAGGTCATGCAGGTAGTACTCCATCGCCGACGCCTGCGTCGTCCGCGTGATCTTGTTCCTTATCCCCGCGGAGGCGCCCCCTCTACCTCTCATGTCCCCGCTGCCGTGACGGAGGGGCTCCAGCGGCTTGGCTCGCCGGGGTGGAGGCGGGGTGGGGCATGGGTGGGTTTTGCTTTTGGGCGCGGGTTCCGCTGAGGGGAGGGGAGGTGCGTGGTGTGGGGCGGAGGCGATCGATGATGGGGTCTGATGAGAGATCGACGATGGGGAGGACGACGACGAGCTTGTCGGGGAGGAGGGCGCCGGCGGCGGCGAGGTACGCGAGGTAGGAGGCCAGCACCACCGCCGTGCTCCAGGAGGGCGCCAGGGTGGAGAGCAGGTCGGCAGTGGTCACCGCCGCGTCCATCCCGTCTGCCGCGCCAAAGGGATCTCACAAGCCAACGGCGGTGCAGGCGGGGAGGCGAGGCGGCGAGGGGAGAGGGTGGTGGGTGGCGTATCTGGATCTGGAGCGGGGTGGGGAGACAGCTGCAAGGGAGAGGGTCAGGGAGAGTGCTAGGGTTCGCGTGCGGGGCTGTGGGCCAGGGAGAGGGTGAAGGTGCGGGGCTGTGGGCCGGGTGAGAGGGGGGTGAGGGAGAAAGGGCTGCCGTCGGATCTGGGAGCATCCGACGGTGTTGAAGGCACGATCCACGTGACATGCCCGTGGACCAATCAGAACCCAGTACACGTTATGACCATTTAAATTGGTCGCAACCGACTAAAAATAAGGTGTTGAATCATATAAACAGTTTTATGATATGAGAAATTCAAAAAAATAAAAGCATTCGCATTGTGTCAGCAAAGGTGACCTAATTTTTAGGAAAACTAACAAACTTCGAATTGGAACAAGACAAATATCTTTAAAAAGTGTTATGAGAATGAGTTTTTAGGAAAAAAATCATTTACCATTTTCCGAGTGCTTGAAATGAGTTATTTTTATGAAGGACCTACCATATATTTGTTGCAAAATTGGACCAAATCATTATTCTAAAATACTAGGCCATATTTAATGCACAATTTACCAAATGGTTGGGTGTCAAAAATTATGATCCACCTCCGGTAAAAAAGACAAATTCACGCCGATTCAGGTGGAAGCGGGTCAAATTTGAACTGCTGCTGCCTCATAGTTTGCTATTTATTTTTTCCAAAAATCATTTCTAGGTAAATAAGTATCTATTTAATCAGAGAAACATCAAAAGTTTTCCAAGATTCAACCACTAGCTAGGAATGGTCAAGCCCGCCGTTTTGACCGCATTTCGAAACGGGCATAAAAATTCAAAAAATCAAAAAATTGGAAAACCTTCACATTGTGTCATTATATGTGACCAAGTTTCTAGGAAAAATAATAAGCTTGTAATACGTTAATTATTTTAAAAAAAGTGTTCATGGAAACAAGCTATGAAGTGTGAAGATTCATGGCTTTCAAGCCAAATGATCAATCTTATGGCCACATTCATGGCATAGTTTCTTCAAATGATCTCATATTGTGCACAAGGGTGCATATTGGAATTCCAAACAATGTTGCCAAAGGGAGTTTTCATTTTCTTTGCACGAAAAATTTATTTTCCATTTTTCGAGTGCCTGAAAATGAGGTTTTTTTGTGAAGGACCTACCATATATTTGTTGCAAAATTGTACCAAATCATTTTTATAGAATACTAGGACATATTTAATGCACAATTGACAAAATGGTTGCGTGTCAAAAGTTCTGATCCACCTCTGGTGAAAAGACAAATTCCCACCGATTCAGGTGGAAGCGGGTCAAATTTGAACTGCAGTTGCCTCACAGTTTGCTATTTATTTTTTCCAAAAATCATTTCTAGGTACATAAGTATCTATTTAATCAAAGAAACATCAAAAGTTTTCCAAGATTCAACCACTAGCTTGGAACGGTCAAGCCCGTCGTTTTGACCGCATTTTGAAACGGGCATAAAAAATTTAAAAAAAATAAAAAAATTGGAAAACCTTCGCATTGTGTCATTTTATGTGACCAAGTTTCCAGGAAAAATAATAAACTTGTAATATGGTAATTATTTTAAAAAAAGTGTTCTCAGAAATGAGCTATCAAGTGTGAAGATTCATGGCTTTCAAGACAAATGATCAATCTTATGGCCACATTCATGGCATAGTTTATTCAAATGATCTCATATTGTGCACAAGGGTGCATATTGGAATGGCCAACAATGTTGCCTAAGGAAGTTTTCATTTTCTTTGGACGAAAAAACCATTTTCCATTTTCTCGAAAAGTGAAATGAGTTTTTTTGTGAAGGACCTACCATATATTTGTTGCAAAATTGGACCTAATCAATTTTATAAAATACTAGGCCATATTTAATGCACAATTGACAAAATGGTTGGGTGTCAAAGTTTTTGATCCACCTCTGGTGAAAAAGACAAATTCACAATAGATTCTGTGGAAGCGGGTCAAATTTGAACTGCAATGCCTCATAGTTTGCTCTTTATTTTTTCCAAAATCATTTCTAGGTAAATAAGTATCTATTTAACCAGAAATACATGGTTTGATGGCGAGACATCGAGGTTTGGACGGTGGCCGAGGGCCCCAACTCTAGAGCTGCCAGAGCTCAAGATGTTGGCCACAAGTGGTCACTGCGTGACCGTGGCGTTGCCATGTGTTCTGGGCGGCCTAGGCATGTCTAGTGGGTTGGGCACTCCCCAGGTAGGTGCTAGGAAGAAAATCACAACATAATATTCTCACGAGGAGACCGATCGATGCTCAAACATGAATAAGCAGCCAAGTGTTTGATTTGCGGTACGGGAAATGCACATGGCTAATGGGCGTGAGTTTTGGCTGAGGATGATCAGTTACTAAGAAGACTGTCTTCACAAATTTTCACCTCAAAAGGAGGAGCCTAGGTGGTACTTGCTTTACAAAGTACCACACTGGACATAAATACAAATGTTGAAGTTGGGCTCAAAATAATGAATGGATTGAGCTGGCATTTGGTGGAGGATGGTCATTTGGGCATAGGAAAGCATCAGAGAAAATGGATACCATTTGGACATGCCAAAGTGGTACTTCCTTCACAAAGTGCCGCTTTCAATGTAATAGGAAAATGAATATTTTCGAATTATTTTTGAACTAGGCAAGGAATTGTTTTGACATATTTGATTAAGATATGATCCAAAACATTTATAAGAATTTTTTGGGAATTTTTGGAATGACAGAAATATAGGTTGCTTCACAACCTAGGGCAAAAACTGCCACATGGACATGACACATAGGCAAAACTGATGAGATGTCGCCTAGTCATCACAACCCACCACAATCTACAAGGCTATGACCATCTATATTGGTCGTTAATAACTAGAAATAAGGCAACGGACCAACACTATTTGCTTTGTGACCATTTCGTGTAAGGAAATTATGACCTTTCTGACCAAAATGGTCGCAATGGTTTAGGGTTTGGAGCCCCCTGAACAGCTTTTGACCAATTGGTCTAAAATGGTCATAGATCTATGACCAATTCTTCCAGGGTCACTGACAGAAGGTCACTAGTTGACATATTTCTTGTAGTGTATTTGCTAATTCCATCAATCCATTTCAATTGTTACTGACAAGAGTTTTAACCAAAACAGTTAGTTCCACCATTTATTCTGAAAATTTTATTTTGCTCAACAAGCCTGTTATTCTGTCGACCATCATTTATACTGAAAATTTGTCTTCAGTACACTGTCTTTCTGTGCCATATTGTGTGTCACTTGCTACACATATCCTCGACCATCATTTATACTGAAAAATTGTTTTCAATACACTGTCTTTCTGTGCCACTTGCTACACATATCTTCGATAAAACTCAGTCCCGCTCCCTCTTGGTTGAGATAAATGATACATGTATATGCTCTGACTCATTTCCCTCTTGTCATCAAATAGGTATCTTGTTATGATTGATGATTTATGGAGTGTTCAAATCTGGGGGATAATGAAACACTGTTTTCCAGAGAACAATCTCGGGAGTCGGATAATCACTAGAACAAGAATTGAGGTTGTTGCAAAAACAGCTGTAGGTGCCCAAGTTTACAAGACTTGTCTTCTTGATGAAGCCGATGCCGAAGCCTTGCTTTCCCAAAGAACTTTTGGGAGTGTGGGTGGGTGCCCTGCCCATTTGAAGAATGTCTCAGCTCAAATCATGAGAAAGTGTGGTGGTTTGCAACTTGCTATAGTGAGCGTGGGTGGCTTATTAGCCAGTAAGGCGCACACAAGAGATGAATTTGAGCGGTCAGGACTGGAATGGCGGACGAATTCAGAGCTAGCAGGGATGAAACAGATCATCAAACTCAGCTACAGTGATCTTCCTGCCAATCTCAAGGCGTGTCTATTACACCCAATTCCCGAGAACCACGAGATCGAAATAGAGCGTCTGGCAAGGTGTTGGGTTGCAGAAGGATTCGTCAGTGAACAGCATGTCACTAGCTTAGAGGAAACAGGGAGAAACTACATCAGTGAGCTCATTGGCAGTAACTTAATCCAACCATCACAGCTGAATCATGATGGCACCCATAGAGCCTACGTTCTTCAACCAGTAATACACGATTTCATCATTTGCAAGTCCATGGAAGACAATTTTGTTGCTCTGGTACATGCTCAACAGCAAGATGTCCACCAGGCAATGGCACTGTACGACGGCTATCTTTGCTGAATAGTGGTAAGCCGGATCAGGCTGCTGCACAAATCGACGGTGCAAAAGTATCTCGTGCTCGCTTGACCGCCGTATTTTCTCACACTGGTCACATGCCTCGTCTGAATGACCTCAGTGTACTGCAGGTTCTTGACCTCGAATGCTGTCAAGGTCCATTGTGCCTTGATGGTCTCTACAAATTGCTACTTTTGAGGTACTTGAACCTCAAGGGAACAAATGTTAGCGATCTCCCAAAACAGATTGGACAGCTAAGATGCCTGGAGACACTGGACGTGAGATCCACAAAGGTGAAAGAGCTACCTCCTAGCATTGTCAAGCCGGAAAAGTCAATGTATTTACTCGCCGGCAACGCCAAGTTACCGAGTGGGATAACCAAGATGAATTCATTGTTGACACTTTCGTGCAGCAATATCGGGAAGAGCGCTGAGGCGAACATCATTCAAGAGCTCAGTGAAATGGTAAGCTTGAGCGAACTGGAAATATTTTGTAATGTTACTCAGACGTCTGGGGATAAGAATCAATTCGCATTTTCGAGCAAAGGATTTCGTAGTATTAGGAAGCTTTTGATAAGGTGCAGCTTGCCATCAGTGACCTTTGTAACCAGCGGTTTATCGAAGGTTGAAGTGCTTGAGCTAAAGTTTGAAGAAGGCCTTTCAGAGGAGTCGAGTGGTGTGTCTGGCAAAGAGCATCTGTCTGGCCTGAAGCATATGATCGTCGAGTTTTCACAGCATTATGTGGGTACTGCAGCAAAATAAATGATGCCCCTAGAACTCGGCATTATCATTCCACAAACTAAATGTATGATGTTTTCTGCCATTATCTTCAGAAACTTTATTTTGCTTTCAGCTTCAGTCCAAACTAAACTTGCAGAGTGACCCTTTATGGAGTTCATGTGCATACAGAATACCTTTGTTTTGTAAATGTATATATTATGTATCCATTAATCAGTATTTCCAAATCCAGCTATTTAACATGGAGTTCGTATAGAACAAATTGCTAATTTCTATACTGGGTAGAGAAATAAGGAATAAAGAGAGAGGAATAAGGAAGAAAAGGAATTATCCTAAAAACAAATAAGAGGCTCGTGGGAATTGAGACAGAGATATTAACTTTTTAAGCCTTTCTTTGTGATTAAACTTTTACAGTTAGAGATATCAACTGTGCAGACATAAAAGTTATTCGATGAGGCAAAACATTATAGTTAGAGATAAGAGACCGGACCAGAGATGAACTTTCTCGATCTTGGCTTTGTGAAGTTAGGATGATGCGCGACCGGCTTGAAAGGAGTTGGAGTGCCACCAAACAACACTTAAGTCCGTGATGTCTCCATAGTACTTCTACACATATTGTCACAGGTTTCCATCACTTTTCTTTCCCATAAGGACCCCAAATTCCATAGGCATCATGATGATCACTAGAAAATGACTACTATGTACACATTAAATCTACATGCAATTAATTCCCTGTTTAATCACAAAATCAATGGTTTGGACTAATGTTTATTCGAAGCAATTATGTATCATTCAATATAAGTTATTGTTTGAAAATAAATTTATTGAGCTAGAGACATGAGAAGCCTTTTTTCCCTGTTGCAACGCACGGGCCTTTTTGCTAGTAATAATAATAAAGCGGCTAATGCTTTTGGCCGTACGTCGGTAGCAATTTTGCAGAAACGTCCTTCTGTTTTCTGGAATTCAACCCATGGTCCCTATTTAAGTGGATCTGAGGAAACATTTCGTTTTTACAAAAAGAACCCTACGTTTGTAAGAAATCAACCCGCAGTCCTTTCTTCTATCTTATCCAGACGTTCCTTTCCAGCGCGGCGGGGCAGCGCCCTTCACGGCGGCGACAGCTCCGGGTGGGCTCGCGGGAGACGGCGCTGGGCTTGGGAGATGTGGCTGCGAGGGCCCCGCATCAGGCCGCGGTAGCGAGGCGGGGATGCGGCGCTGCGCTCCCGGGATGCAGCAGCGAGGCATCGAGGCAGCGCTGCGCTCGGGCGCCGCATCAAGCGGCAGCAGCGAGGCGGGAGGCGCACACGGAGATGAAGGAGGAGAAAATGGAGAGTCGGCCGGGGCGAGGAGTTCGCCGGCGTCGAAGCCACAGACCATGTCGCTGCAAGCTTGCAGGGGGCGGTGGCCATGGCGGGGAGGCGGCGCCGAGCTCGGGCGCCGCATGCCTCCTCTGCCGCTCCTTCTTTCTTTCTTCCCCAACTCCTCTCTTGCACGTCGTCGTCTTGCCGCCCACGCAGCAAAGAGATCGAGGAAGAGGCGGGAGTCGGGTCAATCGATCTGTCGCATGAGGATGCGGCACTCCCTGTTCCATCTAGATCAACAAGCGCAGAGGGAGGTGGAATAAGAGCCACGACCTTCGAGCAGGAGGCTGCCGCCTAGCACGCATCTGACTGCGGCTATTTTATCCATGAGCTGGAGGATAAGGTATTCACCTCTAAAATCACACTTCTGTTTTCCCCGTTTCCATCTGAAATATGGATAACCAATATACTACTCTCACTTGGATTTGCACATGAAAGTAGTATAAATACTTGCACCGAACTGTATGATTTGTTGAGCCAAGTGTTGAGACTGATATGGCATCTTTATGCTTTCAGAGAAGTGCATCTCTAAAATTCAGAGTTTTGAACCCAAAGAGACGCATCTAGACAATAGTTGCATGAGTGGTTCCAGTGTCATATACGCCAACATGGTAAGCATGTCTTCTTGTCTGATTCTAAGTTAGTTGTAGAAGTATTCCATGCTACTATTTGTTGACCAGAATTCGCTACCAGGTTGGAGATTTGGGACGGATGCTGCGCCAAGAACGAGTGACCAAGGTGCTGAACTAACAGCAGGGGCAGAATGATTCTTCAGGTACCAACATAGCCGTCGACTAGAGAATTGAGTTAACTGTTTGCTTTACTTGAAGCTCCAAATTGTAGTTATTTTATTTATTCACTAATTTGGTATAATCCTAATCTAGGAGGATTATCACTGTATGATATGAGATTCTGACGTTTAGCAATGATAAAAATCTGACATTGAATGGCTCTTTTCGGAAGTACAGTCGTAAAATTTATGATTCTAGCTTCGACCTTTAACTGGATAGTACTAATTGGACATACAATTGATGATTTATGCACAACAAGATATTCTGTTGCCTTTTGTTCTTCAATCAGATTCATCTAGCCCTTTGTTGACTCTCTAATTGTTTCACCCTCTACCTCTGAAATTTAGAAATCGGAGAAAGGTTATTGGCATATCCGCGTCACTGACGAAGATTTGCTAGAGAGGAAGAGGACCATAATGTTTTTCTATGATTGGGGACATACATAATACATATAGATAAATTTGGACTCATTTATAAGAGAGATTTCTTGCCAAAAATATTAACTCTCTCCAGCAGTGGGCACTGTCAAGCTAATAACAGGAATTTGCTGAACCTAATTGAATGAAAGCGGGATGGTATCCGATTGAGAACCTTCAACTAAATGGGATTACGAACAATCAACATCAAATAGTTCCAATTTAACAAACGTTGTTTTATGAAAATACTAATTTAAGAATTTGATGAATCTATAGTTCTCTACATAATCACTTAGTGTTTTGTTTGATCATCAGGTTATCCTAGACCACTTGGGGACAATATCATCATTTTCTTGCATACTGCAATGCAAGTTCAAAAAGGCAGTTTCTTATTATCTCTGTGTTCATCTAACTGCCAAGAATCATAAAAGGATGCACCTAATGAGGTAGACTCCATTCTATGCATTTTTTGAAGTGTACGTATGGTGTAACTAATTAACAAAACATTGTTCAACCTTCTATGAGTCCACCTAGGGAGCTGCACAAATTTGGAAGAACTTCCAGAACGGGCATCCAAGCATTTTGGTTTGGTACCACTAAGCTGCCAGGGCAAGATAGCTGGGATGTGAGTCCCTAGGGAAATGGTAAATCACAAATTGGCTGATCTTCGATGGGAAGCATCAGACAATGCCAATGTCCAGTAGTAAGATTTGATTGTGCAGGTGATCAAGCCAAGATAAGTGCGCGTACATCCCCTTTTAGTACAAATTAAGAAAAATATGATTTCTGCTATGATATTTTCCACAATAGTTTGGCTCTTGAGACACTTCCACCGTATGCATGTGTGTTCCTTTTTTTCCAGAGATATGCATGTCTATTGATCATTATTGGAATTGGTTCGACAAACTGTGTATATGTGACAAATTTACTAATATACTGACCCAGCCTGATAATATGACTATTCCATACAGTGGATATGCGCCAATGCTCAAATTTGAAAAATGAAGGATTAAACTTTTTTTAAATTATTATGGGTGAAGTCGCGAGTATGCCCATCAATCGTAAAAGTATATAGTTCGACTTAGTCGTAGGTTCTGTAGTAGTCTTGCCTTGGCTCTGCTGCCTCTCCTCTCTGCTCCTTGCTGGCTGTGGTTGTCCCATCTCTCCTAGCGCTGCTGCTGCTGCAGCACTTCTTCTGAAGCTCTTCTCAAACCCGTTGCTGCAGTTCTTCTCAAACTCCAACCAGTTGCTGCTTCTCTCTCTCTCTCTCTCAATTTTTCTGTAATTATGTGAACCATTGTTGTGCGATTATATGATTTGTGGTACCTTCTGCAAAGTGCTAGAAACTACATATTATCCAAAAAAAAATTCTAAATGTCATGAGGCATGAGCTACAAATTTTCTCAAGAATGATAAGGCATGCATGCAATTTTAATAATACTCTTTTGGCTCTCATTTATCTGTTGCCATAGAGCATCGTATAATATAGAAGAGTCAATCGAACATAGCTCTTTGAATATCGGACAAAATATTGGTTTCCTGATTTATAAGAAGATTCTTTTATGTATTTAGGTACATGAATTTAATTTGATCATCTTCTTTCAACTTTTTTTTGCCGACTATGATATTTCCTTAGGTTCACCTTGACCTTCACTGCCCGTGTAAGAGCTTAAGTAAACTGATGTTTTATCATCAGAATCTGTAGCCTTGCGCAGTATTTCTTGCATGCACTGAAATCCCTCTTTGTCACAGGATGAATCAGAAATTGAAGATGATGTTCCCATGGACACAGAAGAAGCTTCCGCTGTCCTCATCGCTACACTGCAGTCTTTCAGCCAAGCTCTGGTGAATGACGACGAAGAAAAAGATACAGTGACAGAGGTAGATGTCTTCTTCCGTCCTACCCTAGATGACAGGGGCTCTCTCATCAGCAAAATAGCTACTCTGGATGCGCAGATGACGATCGCAAGAGACTGTACCTTATGGATAAGTAAATGACTCTGAGGTCTAGATGTCAAGTATAGAAAGAAAAACCTGACGACGACAAGTGTACCGTCGGGAGCTTTGCTGCCACTTCTTTGCCAGCCGTAGTGGCCTGTTTTTAGTGATGATCATGGTGTACATGCGTGTATATGTTGTGTTCTGATAGACTGTACTACAAGATTTTCTTGGAATTGGTACTTCTGTTTTTGTATGCTATGAAGAGTTGTATGTGTATGCTGGTTCCGTATACTCTGTACGTCTGGTTGGCAGGAGATTAAGCAATAGGCGAGGTTTCGTATCTTCTCAGGGGTTGCTATTTATCTTGCCGTGCATACTGACCTTCTTTGGGTCCAAGGTATTTTCTTTCTTTCTTTCTTTCATGAAGTGGTTAAGTCGGAGGAGAGGACCCGGATCCCGGACGGCGCGCTGCTTTGGTCCCACTCCACTCGCCATGTTTGTGTACCCATCTCGGCCCTGCGCAGGTATTCACCCACCTCTCCACTGCCCCTGTAAGGACCTCCTTGATCTTGTACCTATCCAAATCCAAATCCTAGAAAATACACTTCAGAGCAAGGTACTGTTGTAGACCTCCTTCCAATCCGCGATGACCCCTAATCAATACATGTGCAGGCATTGTCCGTTACATTTCAGAGCAAGGTATCAGAAAATAGTACAGGCATGTTGCACAGAGATGTTATTTCGCATGCATGAATTCTAATTTAAGCTTAAAGTTAGGCATGTCTAATCGCACACACCACACAATTTTCTTACTGTTCACTACATCTTTTATCTCCATTTTGGATAGTCTAAGTGATAACTCTTTAGTCTGATTTATCTTCAAAAGTTTGCTAGAGGCTATAGATGACCTTCTGGGTTTTCTTCAATATTTTTTTGGAGTGCAACAGTATGAACTGGTTTGCCCATCAGGGCTGTATTTTCTTTTCTTTGATAGATTCTATAGTCATGTACTTCCGTTTCATGTTTCCATGTTTGCCATTATATGTGCCTTTCTTGCTGAGCTCTATTTGGATGAACTTTTGTTGTTGTGTGATGTGGCTACATGGGCATGAACGGACATTTTGATCTGACCTGGTTTGAGATGTTCCTTTATGCTTGACTCAGGCACTCAGCTACGTGTGGTCTCATGACAATCGACAAAATCTCTGTTAAAAGTATTTGTAATTACTAGCAGCATTCCATAGTTTGTATCGGGTCGTCCCGGTGTCGCAACCAAGGAAGGACAAACAGGGTCGGTGTCGTGGTTCTAAACCTGACAGTAGAAAGGGGGGTAGGTATGGAGAGGCAAGATCTTAGCTATGGCGAAGATGTACACACGAGGTTTACGAGTTCAGGCCATTCTCGGAGGAAGTAATAGCCCTACGTCTCGGTGCCCGGAGGGGTCGATTGGATTATATGTGTTGTATTACAAAGGGTGCGAACCCTTGTGCCAGAGGAGGGGGGTGACTTATATAGAATGCGCCAGGATCCCAGCCCGCCTCCATTACAAGGGAACTAATGTACATAAAGTAGGGGCGTTACTGGTAACGCCAGCAGTAAATACTCTTAATGCTCATGAAGACGAGGGAGTAAATATCTGGCCGTTGCGTGTTCTCCGACTCACCGGGTCTTCGATATGGTCGAGTGATCTTCCTTATGGTCGGGTGACGATAGGTAACGACCGTCGAGTGATGTGACCGTCGAGTGGATTGCACTCGACGTATGAGACTGGTGCTCTTCTGTTGACTCTTAGTCTTTTCAGCTTCCAGGGTAGTGACCTTGGGTAGGACGTATAGGTCGAGCCTATGACCCTACCCTGGGTCTGTATCCTCGTCAGTAGCCCCCGAATGGATTAAAGTGTGAGAGGAAAGCAAGACAACGTTGGACCTGTCCTGTGTTTTGTGTCTCCGCGAGTGTTTTCTGTTAGACCGAACGCCTGGGTTGATACTTCTGGGTCGACTCGGTTGCCTTGATCCATTCAGTAAGTTGTCGACTGAATTGGCGACTTCATGCGTCGAGTGTTGCGCGGGAGAGCGAGATCTCGGGCGCGATTGCCCGCGGGGGATCCCGTATTCCGCAGGATACGAAATTTCGGGGGTGCACGCGAAAAGAAGGGCGCCGAAAAAAAGGGGGACGCGGATAAGCAGCGACGCCTCGATCATCGCGCCGCCTTTTTCGCCACGTTCGCCGCGCGCAACTGTAGTAGGATTTGACGGGATTGCCCGGCCCCACGCGTCAGTCACTCGGAGGTGAACCTTTATAAGGCGACGGGGCCGGGGTGCTTGCACTGTGCACGCCTGCCTCTTCTTCTTTCTCCTCTGCTCCTCCGCCGCACCAAGCGCCTCCGCCTCCGACGCCGCCGCTCTCCCGCCATGGTGAAGGACAGGACGGCGGCGCTAGAGCGCGCCAAGAAGGCAACGGGGGCGGCGAAGGGCAAGAAACCAAGCCGCGGATCGTCGTCGCACTCCGGGCTGCCGCCGGGCTGGATCCAAGGCGATTGGATCCGGTCTTCGATCCGGCAGGAAGATCTGACAGATCTAGAGGAGTTTGGGTTGATTGCAGCGGGGGCGGCGCGGCTGCCAAAGGGAGAGACGGAGCCACAACCTCGACCGGGTGAGTGCGTCTTGCTCGCCACTCATGTCGACCGGGGATTCTCGCTTCCTCCGCACCCTTTCTTCCGAGGGTTTTTGAACTTCTTCGGGGCACAGCTCCACCATTTTCCCCCCAATACCATTACGTATCTAGCCGCTTTCGTGTCGATGTGCGAGAACTTCTTAGGGTGTCGACCGCACTGGGGTCTCTTCAAACATATCTTCACCATTCGCTCCCAGTCGGTTAAAAAGGCGAAGTCGAGTGACTGGAAAACCCACGTTATCCGGATGTGCGGGGGCTTAGGTATCCTAAAGAGGAGTAGGAGCGCTTTCCCTGCTGTGACCCTCCCTGAATCCGTTAGAGGTTGGCCATCGTCCTGGTCCTACTGCCAGGATGTTGCGACTCCAGGTCATTCGACCGGTCTTCCTCCTTTTTCATTTGACCGTGTCCAAACTCCTGCTCCACTGAAGGTTACTGCTGCCGAGACCATGGAGACGAGGATGTTAGTGGACCGAGTGGTCCAGCTCATCAATGACGGTGTCACTGTCCTGGACTTGCTGGAGGTGTTCCTCGCTCGGCGTATCCAGCCTCTCCAGGCCCGTGATCACTCGATGTGGTTGTATTCTGGACCGAGCGACACCACTCGGGTCCATCCAAAAGAAGTGTCGCTCGACACTGTGGCCTCGTGGTTGAAGAGTATTACGGGCACTCAAGATAACCCAAGAGGATCCAGGCGAGTCGTCCCTTTCGGAAGTGACAACCCATCCGACAAGGTACATTCTTCGTTCCGACTGTTTTCCGCTTGCTTTCCGACTGTGCTCGATGTTGACTGACTCTTGTCTCGACAAATTTGCTTTGCAGGTATTCACTGAGATGTACTCAATGCCCAACGGCAAACAAGCTTTGGTGCAGGACCAGGAGGGGGAGGACAGTGCGGAGGAGAGCGGCGAGTGGGAGTCTCCGGAAGGGGATCTTGAGTACTATTCGAAATTCAGAAGAATTGCGTAGAGGGACCATTGAGCAACTCGAAAAAGCTCGGATTCGATTACAGAAAGTCGAACTAGAAGCGGATGAGTATCGAATGAATGGATACTCTAAGATTGAATCTATTTGCATTAAAAAAACCGATCAAAAAAGGGCGAGCGAAGTAAGTGATCGAAAAACTTTGTTCTTTGTTCGTCCTATCTATAAGAGGAGAGCATATGAAAAATGTAACCCATTCTTTCGTTTTTTAGCTCATCGCCATCCGGCAGTTTCGGGCTTAATCTTGATATTTTAGCAACAAATCTAATAAATCTAACTGTAGTGGTTGGTGTTTTGATTTTTTTTGGAAAGGGAGTGTGTGCGAGTTGTCTATTTCAAGAATAGATTGGATCTATCCGGCTGCACTTTATAATATTTTTTAGTATTTTTCGGATAAATAAGAAAAGGGTGCACGATCTCGACGAATTACTTGAATAAATTCAGAAATCATATGGAAGAACCATAGCATTTCGCGACTCATTGGTAAATCAACTTTGATTCTCTATAAACCAAGAATGTGAGACCATTAACACGGTTAAAGCTAAACTGCTTGAAGCCCAGGCAAAAAGAGGTACTCTTTCTACAACTATATTAGTATTAGT